>JAKWJA010002492.1:38026148-39226148 GCA_027704765.1 Solanum habrochaites | reverse complement strand
TTATGTAGCGATTCAATTAACTTTATTATTGTTTCAATTACTATTGTGTTATGATAAACCCATTGTTGGGTTGAATCAGATGGTTGATGGTAAAACCTTGATGATTGCTTGTGAAGAAGATTGTTGTATGTCTTGTGATCTCAATTCTTTGCTTCAATTATCATTACTTGTGTTTAGTGATGAAGCTGTATTGAAGCATACCTTATGTTAGTATTGATATGGTTGGTATGATGTTTAATGATAATGTCTTGAATTATGGTTGGTGATATGTTGGCTAAGATGTAAATGTTATAAGGATGGTGATTACTTACCAATGTGCCCTATTGTGATGTGATTTTGTAATGTGCTCACCTTAGATATGTTAATTGTAATGATAGGACAATATTCATGAAATTCCTATTGATCTATGATTATGACTATATAAGGGATAGACCCTATGAGCTAAATTAAGCTATTATGATTAGTAAATGCTTAAATATATTTCAAAAAGGGACTCTAGCTTAGCACCGAGTGAACTAGAGTGTGGAGTGTCCCTTCCAACATGAGGAAGGTAAGATCACTAATATACTCATGAGATTAGAGACTATAATGGATGTAGCATAAATAGTGTCCCAACTACATCTCCTAGTTCATGAACCATGTTGCCCCCATAAGAATACTAGCTACTGGATTCAACTAGATGCCATGGTCTTGTTTTGGTACTAACATTAACTCATGTGGTCTATGTTGTTTAAGGCAAGACATTCCCAAAAGGTAAAATGAAGTAATAAAGTGAACTCTAACAAGGATGACCTAACTGATTTGACTTAGTCTAGGTAGGGGTATGAGACTCTACCTATACATTGCACTAGTTATCCTTTTTTATCCATTTCACTAGTGGACTTAATGGGGAGTCATGAGGAATGGTCTTACTTTGGTTATGATGTTATGAACTCTTATACATTCTTGTTGACATTATAACTTTATTATAAAGTTGTCTTGGTTATGTGCTCAATAACGTTGATATGTATGTTGACATGACTAGATTGATATTGTTGGTCTTGTTATGTACATAGTCTTAACGTAACGAATATGTACTATTGAGTTGTATTGGTTCTTAAATGTGCATAAGGCTTTTTAAAAGTAAATTAGCATGCTTTAATGAAACGTCCCTTTTTAGCATGATTTCTATGTTGTATGTGCATCTGATTCAATACATAGTACAAGTGATGGGCTAACCCTATTTCTCCCTTTATCCCTACCATTTTAGGTTCCGGTCATTGAAGGGTTCGTGACGATTTTTAAAGAAGACTTGGTTCCTCATTCTCCAATTTGGGAGGTCCTCACCATTCGAGGACAATGACACTTTCTAGTATTGGATGTTGATTAGTTTTAAAGACACTTTGTTCATTCTCTTTCAATTGTGTATTATGATTGTATAACCTATATGTGGATTTTATTATATTGATGTATCAGCTATGCCAAATTGTTATACTCTTGTTTAGATAGTTATAATATGAGACATATATATTAACACTAACACTATATCGTATAATATACACACACACTATATGTGGCTTTTATTATTATGTGTGTGTGTGTGTGTGTGTTTGTGTGTGTGTGCCATAAAAGTAAAGACTATGTAATCTTCTTATAGAAGGGTCTATGTATACTCAATATTAATATATTATGTTTATGCGCGAGGTCAATGTAAATGATGATAGAGAAAGAAGAAATTTTTTAAATTTTTCATAATTTTTAACCTATGAATGTAATTATGAACGATAAGAGGATAGTCTTAGTCCTCTATAAGAACGACGATGACGGTTACATCTAGGGGGTACTTTCTGGATGTGACATAAAGAAAGATGTATCAACCCTAAACAGAAGGTTACCATTCATTTCGTCTTTATCAAGAAGTTTGAGACCCAAATTGGTGAAATTTGTTCACATCTAAACTCGTGACAACAAGGGGGTTTCGTAGTGATGCTATGGCAAACCCCATGAATGATGTTTGAGCATGGACTTGTATCGTGCCACAACATTAACTAAGGAGCATCTAAGGAGGAAACCCAAGTTTTTATTTACTTTATTTTGTTTTTTGGGATAAGGTGTGTTGATTGTGCTTGTCAAAAAGTGGAATGTGTTTAATACATATAAGTTGGTGAACGAAAAGTCCAATCGGTAACTTGCCGAAGGGGTCGGCGAGCCTGAATAGGATCGTCGTTGGACTCAAGAAATTATGAATATGGAGTTTGTAAAACTGGCAAGCCCATTAATGCATTGGCGACTCATCGAACAAGTTGATGAGCCAGAATTTGACCCCCATTTGGACCCCTAAATTAATTGGAGGTCCTATAAAACTCAGTGAGGTAAGTAAACGCTCGGTGTGTCAACGAGTCATTCGGCGAGGTCCACTAGAATTGATGAAAGGGCGCGGATTGGACAATTTCTAAAAGACAAGAGGTTTGAATTTCAAACTCTTTAACATTACCTAACTTTTTAAATTCATACGATCACACCCGTACTCTATATTTCCTATATTATTGAATTTTGCCACCTTTTTTTCATTGATTTTTTAATAGTTGGAACTCTTTGCCGCCTAGAATTTAAAATTGTAATTCATCATAATAGGTTGGTTTTCCGAACCCCAATATCTTAAATAGTGGTTGAACTCATTTCCAATTGTGTAATTTTAATTAATGTGTGCTTCTGTGATTTAAATATAGTTGCATGGTATTGGTTCGTATTAATGAAAAACTTCGTCACGCCTTAACAAAATAAATCCATTCTCAAACATGTTAAAAAAATTGTTTAGGGTTTATGTTAGAGAAGATGAGGATCAACGTGGGACTTATCATTGAGAAAGATATGGTCATGATGGACAAATAGAGGCAGGCTTCTCTGCCATTACGATCGTTATCACAGTGTTGTGAAAGTGTGCTGGAGTACCCTAGATGATGGGAGAGGATATATAGGTTACCCCTTTATCGTACACTAACATCTGGTGCATTGAGGCCGAGTAGACTCGATAGGAGGTTGACAGGAGGAGGGAAACTTCAATGGATATTGATTCGATACTTGTGGAGGCATCTTTGCCTACTGCAACCTCTGGATCCTTTGTGTACATTTGCCCCTTCCTCTTCTTCAAATGTCTCAAGTGCTTCTATCCCTTCCTAACCTACCAATATCACTAGGGCCATGATCGTGAAGATGGTGCAACTGATCAATTCAACTAATGTGAGGGTGACCCAACTTGAGAGATTTATCCCATGGATGATCAAGAGTTCCATCCTAGCTGCACTTACCCTCCTCCGGGCTTGTGTTGATGATTTGACTATGAGATTCACATCTTGTGAGAGTAGTTAGGGGAACCCTCTAAGGTTACGACTTTGAAAACTGATGTTGTGGATCTAAGGAAGTATTTATACTATAAAGTCTACCAACTTTACTTCACTCCTAGAGGTTGGTGATGATTTTTATGCCTAGAGACATTCAATTCCTCGAGCTAGCACGACATATTTACATAGAGATGGAACAAAAACTGATTACTCGAAGGTAGAGACTGATGAAGAGTAGATAAAGGTGTGTGATGATGATGCTTACGATGACCTTGCTAACTTGAAGGATGCCATGTTCGAGACTGCGTGCCAAACCTCTTTGAGAGACACCACCATGGATAGACCCAGTGGAGCTAGTGTTTTTGTTGATGTTACCATGTGGTCCCAATGGAGGTGGTACTTTTTTTGATGTGACTCCAGGATCTGATGTCCAAGTTTAGAGATTTTTACCGGGCACTAATGCCCAGACCGATGGAGTGACTGTTTAGATAGGTTTTTTTACCTCCATCTCTGTCTTATCTTTATTTGACTTTTTGATTTATGTCTCTTGCATTTGAGTACAAATGGCTTTTGTTTTGTGGTGGTGTGAGGCCTACCTTTTGTGATGATTTTGTGTGTATATATTTTAGTTTTTGAGCTGTAAATTGTGGATGCTTGAGCTTGTGCATCCTTTTTTCAATTGCAAAATGATTTGTGACCCTTTTGAAAAATTTTATGCCACCTCTTGATTAAGTTTGAATGTGGATGTTCTCTTTCAAATTTGAGTTGCGGTCTTGATCAAAACCAAAACTTGAATAGTGCTCATAATTGCACAAAAATGAATGTGCGGCTATGATGAGGCCAAGCAAAGTTGCATATTCAATATGTTAAATTTTTGCATCTCGTTGTGGCTAGAAAATTATAAATTTGAGTCTCTTGTGATGAACATTTCACACTAGCGAAAGTGCGAAGTCTTGTTTCTCTTATGAAAAGTTGTTACTTTTATGAAAGGTTGGAATGATTGCAACTTTTCCAAATAGTTGTAACTTTTCTGATAAGGAACAATAAACCGTTGTTCACACTTTCCTTTGTTGTCTATAAATAGAGAGATTTTCTCTTATTTTATAACAATGAAAATTGTGAACCTGTTCTTCTTCTTCTTCTTCTTCTTCTTCTTCACAATTAAATATTTGTGTACTTTGCTCATGTCGAGTTGCTCACTGATAGCATTGCTTATGTAACAAATCCCGATATTTATTCTTACCGCCATTAATTTATGCTTATGTTAAAACAGATAAATGATAAGATGTAATAATTTTAATTTTCCTTCACATTCTTAATGTTTGTTACTACATAATCTTATTTGTAGGATAATATAGTATTTTAGTTTTCATGATTAATATACTTTAAATATTGTTATATAAAAGATATTTAATTCATGTGTGGAGGGTGGGTAATTTTACTAGTTTATATTGTAAATGAGAAATAAAGGTTTCTTTAGTACTTAATGGATGAAGGAAATCCCATTAATGAGTTACCATATACCTTGATGAAAACACTAGGTGAAATATTCAATGGAGACTGTAGATCCTTCAAACCCTAGATTTCTTAAGGAAGTAGACTTGAGAGACGATTTTGAATTCAAGAGAATCAGAGGGACTGGAAAGGTTATGGGTTTTAGCAGTTAGTTATATCTCAAAAAATTACCTTATCTTTGTTGAATTTCCTCAAACATCAACACTACACGGAAGATGCCCATCCCTTGTCGTAATCAAATCCACTCTCTCTCGAGCAAGATAAAAAGGATAGGTTCCATGTTTCACTTTCACATGCTGAAATCATGCAGACCCACTACTAAGGATGCCAACTTGCTACTTTGTCTTTGTTCTTCTCTCTCGAGAAAGCACAAAACACGAATTAATGACAATAATCACACAAGATACCTCCAAACACATGAGCTAATTAGACCCACTTTAAGTTAACACCATTGATCACAAATAAATGACAACTACCTAGTAAAACTCAACAATTAGTCTCATATTCAAAAATTGAAGACAGGGGTTTTAGCAAATCATAGAAAAAAGATGAAAATTAACATTCATCATGCATCCATATCTGGCTCTAATGAAAATTTGATGTTAAATTCAACTAAGAATGTCTTCTATTGGAAAATCTCCAAGTAAATCTTGTCAAAATCGTTGAGAAATATCTAGCAGTGGTTCTTTCTCTTAATCTTTTCTCCTCACCTTTTTATCTTTCCTAAAATTAATTTAAACAAGTCTGAAGTGTAATTTTTGGAGACCTCTCGGTGTGGTTAGTCGAGCTTCATCGATATATCGGTGACTCATTGATCTTCTCCATCTCTCTCTTATGTTTCACTTCATCTTAATCTAGTTATTATACCTTAGGCGATCCACACCGGGATCGCCGAATAGGTCACTGAGTCTCCTTTTCTTCATCTATCTCACTGATATACAATTGTTTAAATATTCATCGGCATTATTAGCGACCTGGTCATCTTTTTCCAAATGGATTGGTGATGCGCGGAGTGGAACTGCTACTCGCCAATATTACCTCAAATTTGGCTTCAGCCTTCTGTCACTTTTGGCAGTATCTTTGAGATTTGGTGAATCATTGAGCGCCGTCGGCTATCATCATGTCTTCATTTCTTCATTCGTTTGGCTTGATTTGTTCCTTTTTACACATTAGAACCCATACTTCGTTCATGTATCCAAATATGTGAAAATCAAGGATGTTACATCATTATTGACACAAAATATGCATTTGAGGACACTAACTCTATTTAAATAAATCCTTATATAAGTCTTAATATTGGAATCATCAACACCCCCAACTTAAACTTTTGTTTGTCCTAAAGTGAAACTCCAGTTAATCACTTCATAAAGGATGTCTGAAACAAATCTACACAAGACTCAATCATGAATGCACAACAGGACTTAACTTAATCATGCAAGGATCAATTGTAAAATCAAAGATTCAAGTTGTGACTCACCATTATCAAAGAATCTCAAGTTCACAATACTTGCTTCAAATGCAAGTTCATGTTAAACAAAGGTATACAGATGTCATGACACAAAGAATAATTCCATATTTACGCACAATGGTTCACAATTTAAAGTTCCAGAATCTGATGCACCTCTCACACTCACAAAGATGAACAGGGTGCATGAATTCCCCCATAGGATTGCCTGAATTTTCCAATCAATTTTTGTTTCACACCACTCAGGATAAAAAGGTCTTTTGAAGGCATGTTATGGGGTTGTGTGAAGAGGTTTGGTCATTTAGGATCAATGTTTATAGTCTTCATGAAATATGGTATGAACACCACTCCATTCCCTTTATTTCATCATTTTCATTCGTGCTCACAAATTACCCATTACTAACTTTACATGAACCGTTGGAAACCCCATTTGTTTTTGCATTTTCACAACTTTATTCCACAACTTTTTTTTCTATTTATTTTTCATTTCTTTATTCTTTTTCATCTTTTTTATGGAGGTGTTCCATTTTCTCACAAAAATGGGGGAAATGGGAACTTTCTTGAACTCCTTGATTTACCTTCTCTTTTTACTACACCCCCAATGTAGGTTTTTGGCCTAAGTGTGCTATTTAAACAAACCACAAATCATGAGGGTTTTTTTGTAAGGAATCAATAAATATGTCACAATGTTATTAAGTTTCTTTCGATAAAAGTTTAAGGCTAAAAGGGTGTTCAAAACGGGTTCATACACTCACAAGGTAGGCCACAAAAAGAGGTACAATGTCTAATGGTTTCACAATCTTAAAAATTTCCTCAGATCATATCAAGATATTGGTTCACATAGTCAGCTGGGACAACAGGGAAAATTCTAGGTGTCATCACAAATGGTTCATATTAAGATCATAACATAAGGTATAGACACCAACGTCAAACTTGCCTAAGATCAAATCAAGATATTGCTTCACATAGTCAACTTGACCAACAAGGAAAATTTTAGGTTTCATCACACATGGTTCATAGTAAGATCACACATGGTGCAATTTTCATCACAAGAGACTTGATTAAAAAATTAGCTTGTCACAACGAGATTCCACAAGTTCACATATGGTCAATGCAACTTCATTTGGCCTCATTGTAGCTGTGCATTCATTATTGTATGATTATAAGACTAATCAAGTCATCAATATTGATCAATAAAGAGACAAAAATTTGCAAAAGAACATACATATTCAAACTATAAGGAGGTGGAACAAAGATGAGGGGGTTCACTGAGTGATTGCCATCCCCACAAAAAGCATTCAACATTGTCCTCAATTTTTACCAGAGAACGAACGCTAGCTCAAATAAAGCAATGATAAGACCTAACATAACAAAACAAAACTAGCAAACGAAAATTAAATATATCTTAATGTCTTTATCAAAAATTAATTCACAAAATATGTCTTAGGTTTTTGAGTGAGAAAGTCCTTTCATCACAACCCAACATCAAGTGAGAACATTACTTCATAATTATAATTATAATATGTACATGGGAATTATCTTAAATCCCTCACATTAGCATACCAATCATAATATCACAAATATCATATTCATAGCATGATCATACAATCATAAACTAACTATTCATATTTTAATTGATCAACATTCTCCAAGATAAGCCCACAATACTACAATAGAATATTCATAATTTTGGATCTCACCAACGGCCCCCAAGAATCAATTCAAGAATTCATCACCAAATAAATTATATTTACCAATCAAATAAATCAGTCATCATCATACAATAGTCAATTATGCAAGAACATACTCAATTTCATCACCTCTATTAATTAATCAACATAATTCAAATTTTAGGGTTAGAAGAAGAGGGACATTCATGGGTCTTTAAGGAATTAGGTCAAAAACCTGTGGTAATTCATCAATCCATTTATAATCAATTATTATTAATCAATTATAGATCAAATAAGTTATGTTTAAAGGTGACCCATGTAATTGAGTGAAATCTAGAAATTTGGAAGAACATTGAAATTCAATTTGAAGGAACCTCTTGGGGAAAGTAGTCCAAAGAGTGAACAGTTACCATAGCTTATCAATCCAAATTATTAATGGAGAAAGGTATTGTTCTTGAATCCCTAGAAAAATCTTGATCGTCTTCTTCAATGGAGTCTTTAGTTGGGAGAGTTTTGGGAGAGAAGTTAAGTTTTGAGTTATTTTTTGTGAGTTTAGTTAGAATGACTTGGAGTCTTGGGTTTGGGGTATTACAGTTAGGTTTAGTTGGGTAATAAACTCACTAACCACCCCTCCTAACCCCTAGTTAAATAACTAACTTCTAATAAGACTCTTGACTTAAAATGAAACTCAATTACGTGGTAGTAACCTACGACCACCATTTACGGACAGTAAGTGGTGTTACGACTCGTCTTGTATGTATTAAGTCTGGTCAAAGAAGGGGGAAAGGATCATTCTTGGTGGGGAGACTAAGTCTAAACCCACGAGCCTCACTTATCGGGCATAAGACCAGTGACGGCTAGTCACTTCCCACCATAAGTGAAGCTGTCATTTGACAACTTTTTGGGTTAAGTGACTAGATCCTCCTCAAGGACCCCTAGGGTGTTCCTTTGGGGGGGAAGTTGTGGTCGTACCCAGACATTTATACCCTTAACACTTGGTTTTTATATATTTATATAATTATATAATATTTCATTCTCATACAACACTTCAAATTCCCTTACAACACCTAAAAAATTACTAGTTCAATTTTACAAATCTTCCGGACATTATGGTCTTTCTTGACGTTTAGACTCTAATACCTCATAACCAAGTTAATTACATTAGGTTAGGTATATAAACACTATTTTAATCATTTTTAAGTTATTAGACTCCATTCAAAGCTCTAGCTTATGTCATTGGATTTCTGGGGGGTAACAATATCCCCGCTGGGGGAACATTCGTCCCCGAGTGACACTTTAAACATCCTTTTGGAAATTTAGGACTCAAGACAAGCAGCCCAACAAATACATGGTACATAATAATAACTCAATAACGAAGGAGGAAATATTAACTCCATTCTCAAGAACAACAATGCATCACTGTGAGGTAGAAATTTTATAAAGTACCAATTATGCACACATTTCATCATTTCACATTATGCAAGGAGGAATTTCCTTCTCCCTCTCATATTTCTTAACATATTCAACGAGGAACCAATAAATCATTTCATAACTTTATACTTTAGCAATTTCACAACAAGAAATAATATAACTCAACTATACCAACCATATAATCAAGTTTCATCAAGTATGAAGAACATATAATTCAAGATATATATGAAACATGATTTTTTCATAAAAACATGTATACATAAAGGAAAATCATGGAAGTTCACATACACTTATGACCCTTTATGACCAAAACGAGGAGGGATTACTAATCTCAACCTTGACTAGAAGAGGAAGGAAAAAGATGAGAATCTTGGGACATTATATCGGCCTCGTCCTCCCAAGTAACATTTTCCACAAGATGATTTTTCCAAAGAAACTTTTGCAGAAGCTACTTCCTTATTCCTCAAATTCTTCTCTTGTCGGTCTAAAATCTCAATCGGGAACTCTTCATAGGAAAGGTTAGAATCAACTCCTAATGTTTTTAGAGGCATGATAGACATTAGATCACCTATGAGCTTTTAGAGTATTGATACATGGAACACCGGATGAACCAGAGCCAACTCAATAGGTAATTTCATTTCATAGGCAACACTTTCGATGCGGTCCCAAAATATCATATGGTTCTACATACTGAGGCTATGTTGCCCCTTTTTCGCAAACCTTATCACCCCATTCATGGGTGATATATTCAAATATACAAAGTCATCTATTATAAACTCAAGGTCCCTCCTTCTATTGTAAGCATAAGACTTTTGCCTACACAGTGTCATCTTAAATCTATACCTCATCAGTCAGACCTTCTACAACGCCTAATTAACTTATCCGAGACGTATTAGAGCAAACTCACCTACCTCAAACCACCCAATTGGATATCTACATCTCCTCCCATAAAGGGCCTTAAAAGGTGTCATGGCGATACTTGAGTGAGCTATTATTGTAGGAAAATTAAACCAATGGTAGATAGTAATCCCAATTATTCTTGAAGTCAATGATAGTGCACTCAACATATATTCCAAGCTTTGGATGGTTTGTTACGCCAAACCATCTTTTTGTGGATGAAATGCAATACTAAGTTTCAACTTGGTACCAAGCCCACTTTGGAATGCTTTCCAAAAATGACAAGTAAATTGAGTACCCCTATCCTAGATGATAGACAAAGGAACTCCATGCATTCTCACAATCTCCTTAATATACAATTTAGCATACTCCTATGTTGAATAAGTAGCTTTGGCGAGAAAAAAATGGGCTGATTTGGTCAACCTATCAACAATAACCCAAATCGAATCATTTTGCATTCGTGTACGAGGAAATCCCCAAATAAATCCATATTGACGTCTTCCCACTTACAAATGGGAATAACTATATCTTTAGTCAACCCTCACTATCTTTGATTGTCGGCCTTGACTTGTTGACAGTTTGGACATTTATCCACAAACTCCGCTATGTGCCTCTTCAAACTGTTCCACCATTAAATCTCTTGTAGATCACGATACATTTTGGTGGCACCCAGATGGATGGAGTATCGAGAACCAAGTGACCCTTCAAAAATTTGTCTTCTTAAGTCTTCCAGTTTCGGCAGCACAACCTACCTTCGTATCTGAGTACCCCATACCCCCTGTGAGAAGGACTCATTTGCTTTCCTAATAAGTGATTTCTTCAGATCCATCAATAGAGGATAAAGATGTAGCTTATATTAAACCTCAACCACTAAAGATGATTCCTCTATGTCCCTCTTCAAACTGCTCCACCATTAGATCACGATACATTTTTGTGGCACCCGGATGGATGGAATATCGAGAACTATGTGCCTCTTCCAAAATTTGTCTTCTTAAGTCTTCCAGTACCGGCAGCGCAAACTACCTTTGTATCTGAGTACCCCATACCCCCTGTGATAAGGACTCATTTGCTTTCCTAATAATCGATTACTTCAGATCCATCAATAGAGGATAAAGATGTAGCTTATATTTCACCTCAACCACTAAAGATGATTCCACTATGTCCCTCTTCAAACTGTTCCACCATAAGATCTCTTTTAGATCACGATACATTTTGGTGGCACCCGAATGGATGGAATATCGAGAACCTTGTGCCTCTTCCAAAAATTCTTTTTAAGTCATCCAGTTCCGGCGGCACAACCTACCTTTGTATCTGAGTACCCCATACCCCCTGTGAGAAGGACTCATTTGCTTTCCTAATAATTGATTCCTTCACATCCAACAATAGAGGATCAAGATGTAGCTTATATTTCACCTAAACCACTAAAGATGATTCGGAGTTATGATGAACCATGACACCCTCTTTTGGACAATCTTCAAGTCGAACACCCAACCGGTCCAATCTACACACCTCTTTTACTAACTCTTTCTTACTATCAACAACATGGGCTACACTACCCATATATATAAAATTCAAAGCATCCTCAACCACATTGGCATTCCCGTGGTGGTAATTGACACTCATATAATAATCTTTCAAAAGCTCTAACCAACTTTTTGGTTGGTGATTTAACCTTTGTGGGTGAACACATATTCGAGATTGTTATATCGGAGAAACATATACATGCACTATATATATATATATATATATATATATATATATATATAATATATATTGATATATATATATATATATATATATAGATATATATAGTGTCTCTATTTTTTCAAATCAAATACTAAGGCCGCTAGTTGAAGATCATCGGTCGGATAGTTCTTCTCGTGTACTTGAGTACGAGAGGAATATGCTTCACCTTATCATGTTGCATTCCCGTTACCCCTTACCCTCGTCCTATCGACTAGCTCTGATTCAATCACCTTCCATACTATACCATCCCCGACTTGGCCCCCAACCTTTTTACTCCCTCCCTCTTCTACACTAACGTTCCCCTGACCTTACAAATGGGAATAATAACGATATATTTAGTCAACCCTCACTATCTTTGATTGCGGCCTTGACTTGTTGACAGTTTGGAACATTATCCACAAACCCGCTATGTGGCCTCTTCAAAAAGTTCCACCATTATTAAATCCTCTTGTAGATAACGATACATTTTGGTGGCACCCAGATGGATGGGACGAGAACCAAGTGGACCCTTCAAAAATTTGTATTCTTAAGTCTTCCAAGTAGTTTCGGCAGCACAACCTACCTTCGTATATGAGACCCATACCCCCTGTGAGAAGGACTCATTTTGCTTTCCTAATAGTGATTTCTTCGATACACAATAGAGGATAAAGATTGGAGCGGATATAAACTCAACCACATAAAGATCGATTCCTCTATGTCCCTCTCAAAACTCGCTCCACCATAGATCACGATACCCTATTTTTGTGGCACCAGAATGGATGAATATCGAGAAACGATGTGCCTCTTCCAAAAATGCGTATTCTTAAGTCTCACCAGTGTTACCGGCAAGCGCAAAAACTTACCTTGTATCTGAGTACCCCCACATACCCCCGTGAAAGGGATCATTTGCTTTCCTAATAATCGATTACTCAGGATCATCAATAGAGGATATAAAGATGTGCTTATATTTCACCTCAACCACTCTAAAGATGATTTCAACTTTCCCTCTAAAACGTTCCACCATAAGAGCTCTTTTAGATAACGAGTAACATTTTGGTTGGCACGAAATGGATATGGGAATATCGAGAAACATTGTGCCTCTTCCAAAAATTCTTTTAGTCATCCAGTTCGGCGGCACACCTACATTGTATCTGAGTACCCATACCTGTGAGAAGGACTCATTTGCCTTTCCTAAGAATTGATTTCCTTAACATCCAACAATAGAGGATCAAGATTAGCTGATATTTCACCTAACCACAGATGATTCGGAGGTTGTGATGAACCATGAAACCGGCTTTTGGACAATTTTCAAGTATCCGGAACACCCAAACGGTCCAATATACACACCTCTTTTATAACTCTTTCTTACTTATAAACAACATGGGCTACACCCATGTATATAAAATTCAAAGCACTCCTCAACCACATTGGCATTCACGTGGTTGGTGTGTAATTGACACTCATGATAATAATCTTTCAAAAAGGCTTCCTAACCAACTTTTTGGTTGGTGATTAACTTTTGGGTGAACACATTATTCGAGATTGTTATATCGGCGAGAAACATATACATGCACTATATATATATATATATATATATATATATATATATATACTATATATTGATATATATATAATATATATATATGATATAGTATAGTGTCTCTATTTTCAACAAATACTAAGGCCGCTGTTGAAGATCCATACGGTCGGATAGTTTCTTCTCGTGTACTGAGTAGTTAGAGGAATATGAATCACCTATATGTTGCATTAGGACACAACCCAAACCTGCTCGAGAAGTGTCACAATGCACAACAAACCCTTCTTTACCCTCCGGTAAATTCAAAATGAAGTAGGGGTAAGATAATATTTCAAATTTTGGAAGCCTTTCTCACAAGCTTCTCTCCATTCAAACTTTACTTTCTTTTAGGTTAGGGTAGACAATGGAGAAGCGATACATGCAAATGAATAAACAAACCTCCTATAATTTTAGTACCTTGAAAATGACTTAGGTGAATCTAGAACATAACATGGTTGTCATGATGGTATAAGGTCCTGAATTGTTCTATAATTGGATGTCAAACGTCAAGGGATGACCAAGACGTTCGATGACGAAGTAACCTATTAGCCTCATGTGTTGTTATATGCCTATATGTGTGTTCATGAGTTAATGATGTGCTTTTTTGAGTTATTATAGTTTTTATATGAAGTGTGTCTAGTTTCATGAAGTTTGAAGGTCAAACGTCCAAGAACATCCATGACGTTTCAAAGGTTTGACTTGTAACGACCTTGTGTACTTTGGCATGTTTCATCGAGTTTTACGTGTTTTTTTTGTATAAATTGATATGAAAGGTACTAAACTTGTATAAGAACATATTTGGGTTAGAAAAGTCTGGTAAAATATCCCCAAGGACCAACCAAGGGCTCTTGAGGAAGGACCCTTTCCTTGAGCCAAGGCTGCCTAGACTTGGCCCCAATAGACTGAGGCAAATGATGGATCGTGGGCTAGTCGACGCCACATCAATGGGTGTCATGGGTCAATACTAGCCTAGGGAGCTCATTATCCTAAAGTCAAGTCTCTGAACGAAACGACAAGATGCCAGGACAGTCTATTTATGGAAAAATGGTCCGTCGACAGGCTAGTCGTTGATGGTGTTGTCAATTTGAAGTTTTACTATAATTCTACGGGTGAAGTGGTTATTTCACCCCATGTACAAATAAGACTTTGGGAGGTTACTGAGGCGTACTATGGTATTTTAAACATGTTTATAAGCCTTAAACACTTAGGATAATACCTTCTTCAAAAATCAAAACTCAAATTCTCTTAGATATTCTTTGGAACTCCATTGAAGCCAAAACTCAAGGAAGAGATTGTATTTGAGAATTGAGTGGTGATTATTTACCAAATTGGTGGATTAAAATCATTGAGGTTTTTATCCTTGAAACTCTATTCATGAAGGAGACCAATATTCAAAGAGTTCTCTAAAGTTTTCAAAGAGGAACTTGTCCAATTTTACGATCTATCCATGCGTTCTTGCATGAAAGGTTTTAAAGAATTGTATATTGATTGAATTGTTGTTAATTAGATGATTTTAAAACAATTAACCTATAAACCCATGTAATTTACGAACCCTAGTTTTTAACTACTTTATGGGTTACTTAATATTGACTTAATGCTTATAAATTCTAATGTTGTTTTCTATGGGCTATTGATTGATTTAATAATTTTAATCAATTTATGTATAATATGTATTAGATTGATAAATATTATTTAATTGACTTATATTCATTAAGTAGTTTAGTTTTTGTGTTGAATTGAATTATGTTGTTGTTTGTATGTGTCCCTAATGATGGCGGTGCAATGTGCTTTACTTGCAAATTATGTGGCATTTTCGGCGTTACTTTTTATATTATGATGATCATGGCCTTGTCAGCATTACTTGAAATATTATGCTAATTTTTATGTTTATTAAGAGAAGTATGATGATATCTACTTACATGTTAGCAATGTGAATGTATGTGTTCTATTGATGTTGTTAGGTGATCATGTTAGACTATGATTATCTGTTTTACTTGAGTAGTGTTAGAGTTGATGGATAGTTATTCCTGCTTGACTGTATGAGTCTATGATGGTTATACTTATGATGTTATATTAATTTATAGGATGACGTAAAGATGATAAGGGTCATTCCTAAATTCTTCAAAAATGATATGTTATATGTAATAAATTACAATATGTTGTGTCTTCTTTTGGTAGACTTGTTTCCCTTACTTGACACTTGCATGAAAGAAATGTGAATATGAGATGTATTGAATAGGTAAGATTAGTACACCCTTATTATGTATGAATGAATGATATATGAGACCTTAAATGATGTTAAGAATTTCATGTACATGGAACCTTAAACCTAGTGTAAAGTTATGATCTTTGAAGTCGAGAGCGTAATGGTATCCCTTATGTAATGAATGATGGACTTAGGGTTGATTAGATAGAACAACATCATATCATCCATAGAAAAGTCATGCTGAGCTATCTTTTTCGCCATTGTAAGGTAGCTCTAGTGGACCTCTTTGGTAGGGTGAATGTGATTTGGTTATGAAATAGATATGGAACATCATATTGATCATTTTTAATTTGAATAAATTATCGAGAACAGGCTGCCCCCCCCCCCGTACCAAACTGATTATTTATGGAAGGAAAGTAGCTCTACTTGAGGGAATGACTAGACTGACAACACTAAGCCGGAGCGGAAAGAGAAGAGAGCCAGCGCAGAATGAAAGAGAGTCGCAGGTATCTCTACTGAGGAATGAGACTAGAGTTACACTTTTAAAAGCCCCTCCCCCTTGTCATTAACTATTGTCCTACATGAGAAGTGTCCTAGGTTCTACCCTTGGTCAAGTAGAAACACCATCATCGAAGTAGTTATAAACCCGGATTCCATGTTATATATCATGGTATACAACGATGTGATAAACATGCAAGAGCCGTGGACGGGGATAGAAAATGACCTAATAGTAAACTCCTAGCAAGTAGAGCTGGAAACCCGAGGAGAGAGAATGACAACTGAAGGAACACGAAAAGAGGATAGAATTATGAAGTTCTATGAAGTGCGAGGTGTGTATGGGATGCTATATAGAATTGCACATAAGCTTTGAAGGCGTTTTGTTTAGTTAGAGTCCCTATGCTTTCTCCAAGATCATTATTGAATGGCCTTATTTGATTATGAGTCTTCAATTGAAATAAGAATGTAATGACTTAATTAACAAAAGCATGTTAATAAGTAATATTTAGAGTTAGTCAAGGGTTTAGTTAAGGTCTGTGAAGGGGGGGGCCATAGGAATGGTACTTGTATCACCCTAAGATAAAGTATTAACAAAATGACTCTAGTTAGGAAAGTTGGTTAATTAGTAGCCAGAATCTATCTTGGGTAGGTCTTAGTCTCTCTTTAAGTGCGTTGTAAGGGATTTATGGGAGGTTTCGTTCAAACTTACTCAGTGAAAAACTTAGAATCACTTTTTGTGAGGAGGAATATTTGTGGTCATGTTCATATGTGGTTGGTGTTTTGTTTTTTGTTTTTAAGTGTGGGTCATCTCATTATTAGGGGGTTCTTAAAGGATATTTAGGTGTTCCTACAGAGGGTGTATAGGTGGTCTCTCTTTGTCTTACTTAAGTGAGTGTTAGACATATTTTATTGAGAGGATTGCATAGTAGAATGTATCCCTTATGAAGTTGAGAAACTTCACTGTAATAGTGAAGTTAGTTCGCTGTAACTTGGCATGAGTTTATTGTAATTTTTGATGAAATTGATATGGGAGTTCCTAAAATCATATACGAACATATTAGGGTTAGAAACGTACGGAAAAAAATCCCCAAGGACCAACCAAGGGCCCTTGAGGAAGGAACCTTTCCTTAGGCCAAGGCTGCCTAGACGAGGCCCCAATCGACTGAGGCGAACGACGACTCTTGGGCTAGTCGACGCACCGTTGAATGGGTGTCGTGGGTTAAGACTTAGCCTAGGGAGATCAAGATAACAAATTCAAGTCTCTGAACCTAACGATGAGATGCCAGGATGGTCCGTTTCTTGACAAAAGGTCTGTCGACTGGCCAGTCGTCGATGGTGTTATCAATTTTGCAGGTTTACTGTAATGCTAGGAGTGAAGTGGTAATTTCACACCACGTCCAAATAAGACTTTGGGCGGTTACTGAGGGGTAATTTGGGTATTTAAAACATGTTATAAGCCTTAAACACTTAGGAGAATTCATTCTTCAAAAATCAAAATCCAAATTCTCTAGAACTCCATTAAAGCCAAACTCAAGGGAAGCGGCTTGGATTGGAGAACCTTTCCTAGAATTTTCGTGGTTGATTCTCATCAAATTTGTGGATTACATCATTTCTATTATGGTTTTTTATCCCTTGATTGTGAAAATTATTCATCAGGGAGGAGGAACGAAACATTCAAAGAGTTTTCTAAAGTTTTTGAAGATGAACTTGTTCAATTTTATGATTTATCCATTAAATCTTGCGTTAAAAGTTTTCAAGTGTTGTATATTGATTGAATTGTTTTTAATAAAATGATTTTTAACTTATGAACCCATGTAATTGATGGACCCTAGTTTTTGACAACTCTATGGGTTACTTGATATTGACTTAATGCTTATAATTTCTAATGTAGTTTTCTATGGGCTATTGATCGATGTAATAATTATAATAAATTGATGTGTAGTCTGTATTAAATTGATAAATATATATTGAATTGACTAAGATTCATTGAGTATTATAATTTTTGTATTGAATTGATGTTCATGGCTGTAACACGTCAAAAATCCAAGTCGTGTTCTAGAGCGTAACATAAGTGTCATAAGGACTAGACATTGTTTTAACGTCTATTTTGATGAACATAAGTCATTTAGGAAACTCTAGATAGAAAACCAACTATCAAGAAACTCCATAGTACTCTCTGAAACTAGTTTTGAAGGACAGTATGGTTTTTTTAAATAGCGCGACCTTGACTATTTACAAGGCTTTTTTTTTTTTTTTTTAGGGGGGGGGAATTAGAAAACGATGATTAAACCTGGTGGAGTGGAAGGGTGTATAACACGTACTAGAATTATTTCATAGTTGAAAGGTTTAGAAACGACTCCCAAAGACCAACCAAGGTCCATTGAGAAGGACCCTTTCATTTTGGGGTCAAAGGGATGACTAAGGCAGTGCGCACAGACGAGTGCCATTGACGACGGGGCGTCGATTGACACTTAGTCAATTTGGAAAAAGGGTTATTTTGCACATTCTCTTAACTTAGAGACAGATGTGTGGCAAGGAGGGAGCAGTAGCCGTCGTCTCACAGATGGACAATCGTTCGGGATCTCGTCTGTGAGGGCCTAAGTTGTTACACGTTTTAAAGTTTGGTTCCATTTATTAATTAAAGGGTCAATTAATTAGTTTGGGGATTAGGGAGGTATAATTAAGTTATTTAACCACCTATATAAATCTCTAATATAATTAGACTAACTTATGCTCTCATTATTCACAAACCCAAACTTTCTTCCTTCTCTCTTCTTTCTCACTCTAGTGAAGAACTCCATTGAAGGGTTTAAGGGATGCAAAGGTTCAATTTAATGCTTAAATATTCATCAATTATCAAGGTATGAGATCTATGTCACCTTTGAGACGTCTTTCCTCAAAGGGTTCCATCAAATTGATTTCACAAGTTAGGTTTTCAAATAGGTTTTAATCCAATACAAAACTGTTGTTGTGAATTTATTTGTTAATGATTTATTTTTCCTATTATGAATAGATTAAAATGTAATTTATCTCAAATATGTTATATCTTGATGAATTGGTCTAGTTTGTAGAAGATGATTTTCACCCCTTAACCCTAGGTTATGTTGTTGATGTAAATTAAGTAATGTTGATTCAATTAACTTTGTTATTGGTTGAATTATATTTAGATTTTGTTATTGTATTAATAATGAATGATGAGGCCGGTGTGAATTGAGTCATATCATGCTAGTCTTGGAGTAATGAATTAGGGAATATGACTTTGCTCTATGTCACTTTTCTGAAGTATGACTAGGGTTGGATTGTGATGTAGTGATGAAATTTAGTTTTGTTATCGAGGTTATTTATCTTATATGATGATACTACAACAATGGGGTTTGAATACAATGGTTGAGCGTGTAGACATTGATGATGAATTCTGAAGGAGACGTGGGGAAGGTTGTGTGGATGCCCCGATGTATATGGAAGGTGATGAGGTGTGAGGGTTTTGATGTAGGGGATTACGTAGTATGAGATATTATGAGTGATACATTATTTAGTTTAGTAGTCTAAGTTATATTATTATGAGTGTATATATATTTCTGCTGAATGCACGTGTATTGTTAATGGATACATAATGATATTGTATTGGAGTAGCCTTGTATTTAAGATTTATAGGGTTGATATTATGTTTAATTGAAATTTAGTTGACTATATTATGTGAGGTCTTGGGGATATAAGATTGTAGCTGTATTTAATTAATGTTATAAAGATGGTGAATGTGGCTGATTGACAAATGCTGCCTTATTATGAAGAGTTGATATTATGGTTAAAAATGTGCTAACCTCACATATTTTTAATTGTAATGAAAATATATATTATGTAAGTTCTTATTGAGCTATTGATGATGATTTTTATACAAGGGTTAGAAATATATATGACCTACATTAACCTATGATGATTAATAAATACATGAAAGAACATTTCAAAAAGAGACTATAGCTGCATCGAGTGAACTAGAGGAGATGTCCTGATCTACCATAGGAAGTTGTCAGAATCCTAATGTACTCTTGAGATTGGGAGACTTATAAGCATTTAGCTTTTATTATAATTAAAGTGGGTCCCAACTATATCTCCTAGTTCTTGAAAAATGTTGCCCCCATAGGAATACTATCTAGTGGATCCACATAGTTGCTATGTTCGTGTTTTGGTACCACCTTGGCAAGTAGTCCCCCTTCTTTCGGTGTAGGGTACCGTGATGCCGGATTCCATATTAGCTCATTTGTTCTATGTAGGTTTTCGGGAAAGATGTTCCCAAGAGGTAAATGAATTCAAGGAATGGACTCTAATTAAAGCAATCTAGGGGATTTTACTTAGTCGAAGTAATGTTATGGGACTCTACCTAAACAATGCACTAGATAGCCTTGAGGAAATTCTTAGAGGGATGTTCTTATCTATGTATATGATTATGATGGTACATAATATGTATATGATGAACTTGCACATTTTTCATACTATATGTGGATTGGTTTCACTTATGAATATGTGTTGGTCTACATTGTTTAAGTATGATGATATGTTCTCTCAATTTCCATGTTATGCGAAGTGGGATGTTGGTCATGATTCTTGTTGGGTTAGTTGATAGAGTAATGTTATGGGGCTTTGCTTGGCCATTGCACTTGTTGACTTGATAAGGGTTCATGGGTAATTGTCTTGCTTTGGTTATGTTGAAATGTACTCTTATTCATGATTGTCGATATTATTACTTGATCATGGAGTTACTTGACTATGTGTTATATTATTTGTCTTGTGATGTACTGCCATATCCGGATTTACCCCTAGACGTAACCGACGTTGTCGTCCTCTTGGAGGACTAAGACTAGCCTCTTAACTTACATCATCACATTCATAAGTCGAATTTAGCAGAAATTTTAGAATTTCTCATTACTTCTATGAGGAGGTTTACATAGACCTTTACATACAAATAATATATATATATCTAGTATACATAGACCCTTCGTATAGGAAGGTTACATAGCCTTCTACTTTTATTGCACACACACATACACACACACACACATACATACACACATACACACACACACACACACACACACAAACACACACACGCACGCACACACACACACACACACACACACACACAGACACACACACACATATATATATATATATAATAGAACATAGTCTTAAAGATTGTCTCATATCATACTATTTAAATGCTCATAGCAATTTGGGAATAGCCCTACATCAATGTAAAGAAGAGACATATAGGATTATACAAATCACACTCAAATGAAAATAGAGTAAACATAAGAGTCTTAGGAAATAAAGCAACTCCATAAGCTAGATATTGGCATCGCCCTCGAAAAGTGAGGACCTACCCATTTCGATGATAGATAATATCCAAGTCTTCTTCAAGTCATCTCGAATGATCCTTCAACGGTCGAAACTTAAAATGTTGCGAAAAAGGGAAGAAATGGGGTTAGTACGCCACTTGTAATAAGTATGAGACCATATGCACATATACTTGTAAAATATGCTAAGAAAAGGACATCTCAATAAGTATGCATTTTTCATTCAAAATCATAATGCATCTTCAACAAGACCATACTAATCAGTACTTCACATATATTAAGTCATAGACATATTCCTCACAATACTTACATATCAAGTCAAGTCAAATCAACCATTCATGCCATATTAGTAGATACATACTCAAGTAACTCTACATTCAATTCATATTAACGATAAGCCTGGATAAGAGCACATTTCATTATAACAAAGCAAGACAATTACCCATGAACCCCAATCAAGTCAACAAGTGCAACGATCAAGCAAAGCCCAATAACCGTACTCAATAAAGTAACACAACAAGAACCATGACTAACGCCCTACTTCACATAACATGCCATTTAGATATACATTTCATCTTACTATAACAATAAAATCTTCCAACACATATTCATAAGTGTACTAATCAACATATAATATCAACAATGTGCAAGCTCATCATATATGTATCATATATCATTATAAGCATAAACATACATGAAAACATCCTCGTAAGACTCCCCTCAATGCTAACTACTGCAATACTTAGGTAGAGTCCCATACCCTTACCTATACTAAGCTAGAGCCCTTAGGTTATCCTAGTTAGAGTTCAAAATCCTTTAATTCATTTTACCTTTCGGGAAAATCTTGTCGTAACCAACAAAGACCACATGAGCTAGTATGGAAATCGGTGTCATCTTGCCCAAATTCGTTAAAATTATAACAATTCAACCAATAACCAAATAAATTGAACCAATTCAAACCTAATTCACATCAATATCAAACCTAGGGTTATGTGTTAAGGATCGTAATCTACAAAATAAATCCAACCATCAAGATATATCATAATTAAGTTAGAATGTATGTTAATCCATTCATATTATCGAATAGAAGACATAAACAAACAAACTCATTACCTAATTTTCGAGATTAAGAAGAATCCACATGAAAATCCAACTTTTGAAAATACTTTGTAGGAACCCTTTGAGGAAAGATGTCTCAAAGGTTAATTAGATCCCATATTTCAACGTTAGATGAAAATTTGATGGTAAATTATTCCCTTTAAAGACCCCAATTCCCTTCCCTATCTAGTTTTCAATGGTTTCTTCCAAATTAAAGAGAGAAAGAAGTTAGGAGGAAGAGAATTTGTTTTGTGAGTTGTGTTTACTCTAATGAGGTTTGGGGCCTTTATATCGGGGGAGGGGTTAATTAACTTAACTAGGCTCCCTTAAACCCCTAATTAACCATATAACCCCTTAACTAATTAAATGAAAGTAACTTAAAACGTGCAGGAAAATGGCAGTCCCATCGACGCCACCACAATCGATGGATTGTTGGTTCATCGACGGCCAGACCTCCCTCTGTGCTTCACAACCGTAGTTTTTATCAAAGACTTGTGCAAGCGAGGGATCCAGAATTTCTACGTATTGGTAGACTATTAGCATCGACGCCCCGCTGATCCACACACCAGTCGTCCTTTGCATCTCGTTGTCTATGTTGCCTCCTACGTGCTAGGGCCCTTCTCAAGGGATCTGGATTGGTCATTAGGGATTCTTACCCAGAATTTTTAACCACGAATAATATCAAACACCTATTAACTATCCTTCCAAAAATTTTGATAGATTTCCGACTTCTGAAAGCTCGTCAAATAGGCTTAGGCAGACTAGTACTTCCTAGAAGTAGTTTTCGGATGTCATGGACGTTCTTGGAAATTTTTGTTCATATGCTTCCTAATAGAGTGTTTAGACCACATGGAACCTATGTTAGGCTTTAAGACTCATCTTGGATTTTCTAAATATTACATTATCCCCCGCCCCCCCCCCCTTAGGAACATTCATCTTCAAATAACACTAAAAATATTAGAAGGAAGGAATAGACTCAAGACTAGCATCCCAACCAATAACAATACATATAATAACATCAATCATATATCTTACCCAAAAAAAATTCAAAACTCCAATTACCACACTTAAGGACCAACATTACATTATGAGGAATATCCTTCTCACAACAACAACTCAACATGCTTTACATGAGTCAATTATGTCAAAGTTCAACTTATCAACATGCTACATAAAATTTTACAAAGACTCATCATATAAAAATGCACAAGATACCTCAAACAAGCCATAGTGCTAAATTTCAAGTTCAAATGTTACACTTCACTGTAAATTACTTTAAAGTTACTACAAATTCACCAAAAATTAAAGCAACTTCAATTTTAGTCATTATGTTTCATTATCAGTAAGAACTACTAACCTTAGTTATAAAAAATATGAGGGTAATGGGACTTCAAGTCGGCCTCGGCCTCCCATGTTGCACCTTCAATTAGGTGATACTTCCATAACACTTTCACGAAAACCACCTGTTTATTTCTAAACTTCTTGACTTTCCTATTGAGAACTTGAACTGGAAAATCCTCATATGAGAGGTTATCCTTGACAACAAGACCCTCAATAAGAAGAATAGACTCGGGATCAACAATACAATTTTTAAGCATGGAAACATGGAAAACTGGATGAATTGAAGCCAATTCATTAGGAAGTTCCAATTTATAGGCAACTTTACCAACCCTTTGCAAGATGTCATAGGGACCCACATAATGAGGACTCAACTTCACTTTGTTGCAAAATCCAACCACTCCTTTCAATGGTGAAATTTTAAAATACACCTTTTCACCTTCTTCAACCTCCAAATATCTTCTCTTATTATACGCAAAAGAGTTTTGCCAACAATAGGTCATTTGCAACCGATTCCTTATGATATGAAATTTCTCCAAATCAGGACAAAGAAGCGAAGACTCTGCCACTTCAAACCATCAAATAGGAGACCTACATGACTTTCCATAAAAGGATTCATAGGAGCAATGGAAATGGATGAATGAAAACTATTATTATAAGCAAGCTCCACCAAAGGCAAATGCTTATCCTAATTCCCCTTGAAATAAAAAATACAAGCCTTAAGTATATCCTCAAGGGTTCGAATAGTATGTTTCGCTTCCACATCTGTTTGGGGATGAAAAGGATACTCAACTTCAACTTAGTACCCAACCATTTTTTTAATGACCTCCAAGACATAGATGTGAATTGTGCACCCCGATCTGATATGATGGATAATGGAATACAATGGCGACACACAATCTCATCTATGAAGATCCTAACATAATCTTCCATTGAATAAGTAGACTTGACGGGAATAAAGTGAGGGGACTTGGTCAACCTATCCACAACCACCCACATAGAGTCAGGTGGATTATGAGTCTGAGGTAAAACAACTACAAAATCCATATTGATGTCTTCCCACATCCAAGTAGGAACTTGAATTTCTTGTAGTAAGACACCCTAGTTTTGATGTTCGACTTTTACTTGTTAGCAATTCGTACATTTACGGACAAAGTCCGCTATTTCCTTCTTCATACCTTCCTACCAATATACTTTTTTAAGGTCATGGTACATTTTTGATGAACCTGGATGAATGGATTTGTCACGACCTTAATATATATCCTAGATGAGAACGGGGTCGTTGACTTGTCAGAGGTCACATACAAGCCTACATACATCATTCTTACTCCTTCTAGGTTAATTTAGCAGAAATAGAACTTTTTATTTTCTATCTCATGATAAACATTTTGAACTTAACATCATAAGCATTCAAAAGTAAACCATCTAATATAGAGATAATCAAATGAAAGTAACAATTCAAAATTGCATTAAGTTTTTTTTCCAAAATGGCACCAATACAAAGTCTAAAATAAAAGTGGAAAGAAATACTAGTGGAACATTCTCCACTAGCTAAAGCCTACATCTAATCTACATAATAACAGTAGACAGCCTGGAAACCATGAGGGGATTTCTACGTCCGTATTAAAACTCCACGTTTGAATAGCTGCAACGTCGTAGTGTAAAATCTAACGTCCACCTGTGCATGCACCTAAAACTAGATATTTTTATGGAATTATGGAATGTCAAGTCACTGGACTTTCCAAATTTGGATCAGAGAAGTCAATGGACCTGCTAATATTTGAATTTGGAAAGTCATGCCATGAGTGTAACATGCATCATCAAACTTATAATTTTTCAAATAGTACATAACACATTTTATATCTCATATCGCATAGTTCATATCATTCTCTCATATGCCATGACACCTTGGCATCATGGACTTGACGTTAGGACTTCCCAAAATGAGGGCTCAACATATGGGACATCAAATAGGGATCCTTTTTAGGAAACATAGAGTCTGCTTTATTCATTCATACGTACTTCATTTTTAATTCTTTCATATACTAGTGCAATCACCAGTCATACCTGGGATGTAACCTAGCGTCATTTAATTAAGTCTAGATCACCTCGTGATTATCCAATTCATACACCTTTGGAATCGTTGATTTCATTACGTGCATCATTTTTGGCTGGCCTCATTCATTATTTGGTAACTTTAACTTTAACCGATATATATTATGTGAGCATCATGAAATACAGTGTCTGCCCCACACCAAAAAGAGGTGGAATCACCAGCCAAAGTGACCAAAAATATGCTAGCGTATATAGGGCATCAAACCCTGTTAGATCCCTATATTAGCAGTATAGGTTCAAAGACTAGGAGATATAAGGAGACCCATACACGACATGTCGGACAGTATTATCTCATGAGAGTTACGTGATCCTCTGTCCTTACCGAAAAAGGCATCACCTCTCATAGCTAGTCTATCGATGCTATGTATAAAGTTCCATTTCATTCAACTCATACGTCATATAAGTTGTCTTCTAGTATGAGGACATCATAGCTCAATAGATTATTTCTCATCTCATCATTAGTATTCAGTGTGTTAATCTCAATACATTCATTAGAGAGTTCCTAGAGAATGATCTCTTCATTAACTTTACACTCTCATAAATGAGTACGTTTTGGTAGCATTTACTTAGGCTCATTTGAGATTGCTCCCATATTTTACATTAGCACATTCATTAATATTAGCACATTTTCTCTTCATATTTACTTACCCCTTTTTACGTGAATATTAATTTCATCATATGCCAATGCACATGGTCATTTAGTGTGTTTTACAATCTTACTTAACCCTTCTAGGGTTTCATCATTTCATTGTTCATTTCGTCATATGCAATGAACTTGGCCATTTACTTTATCTTACACTCATACTTAACCCTTATAGAGTTTCATCATTTCATTAAATACATCTTAGGTTCACTTATTTTTAATCGTATTCTAGATATATGGGTCTATACATACAAGCCACGAGGCTTAATTCATGGTTGGTTAAGTGACTCATATGTTACTTATATTATGTAGTACAAGACTTATGCATCTTTTATATATGACAAGATCTCGATTTCAATCTAAGTAGGTGGCATTATTCATGAACATTTAATTCACGTGTGACTTATTTGTCAATACGGAATTCGAGCAAGGAAACCCAAGTTCGAACTCCTTGGAAAATACTTACATTTTTCGTTGAATTTATTTTTTGTTTTCATAACATTGGTACCCTAGATCGATCCCCAACATCAATATTCCATCTTTATTTTTCTCCTTGGATTCTCCTATTATTTGACCAAAGGGTTGTGCGATATAACCCCCACAACCCCTTTTTATTTTTCATTTAAAATTTGTGTTGTCCAATTTGCCTAGACAAAGAGGTTGTGGGATCGAGCCCCTACAACCTCATTTTATTTTATTATTCATTTCACCGGAATTGGGAGGTTGTGGGTTCGAACCCCCACAACCTCCTTAATTTATTGTTATTGAATATTTCCCTTAGTTATACATAGGCAGTGAGGTTGTGGGATCGAGCCCCCACAACCTCACTTTATTTTCTTATTTAATACTCCAATCCTCCTTTCTAGCCTTGAGGTCGTGGATTTGATTCCCATGCCTCACATTTCTTTTCTTTTAATTTCACTTCCCTTTATTCGCAGCCTGGTGGTCGTGGGTTTGATTCCCACGCCTCCCATTTTATTTATTTAAATTGTTACTCTATCCTTAATCTCATGCACACCCGATTTCGAATCCCCTAACCCCTTTTTCCTTTTTTTTAGGTGCGAAATTAAGGTATTATATGGGTGAGGTTACAGGTTCGAACCCTGGTGGCCTCACCCCTTTAAAAACAATGAAGTTTCCAGATTTCCCTTCTACACTTTAGACTAAACGAAGCTTGTTTTAGCTGCTGGAAAATTAGTCATTTTATTAGCTTATCTTCACAAATATTTACACTTGAAAACTTAGGAAAGTTCATGGATCATTTAACACCTTTTTGGGGTGTATTTCATGCATTCGTTTACACATTATTATGTGTAGATCCATGGTTTTTTAGCTGCACTTTCCACTTAAAATCAGTAACATACACCTCATATGAACATTTCGAATTACACATTTTATGTACGTTAATTTTAGCCATCAAACTAACAACTTTAAGACTTCAAAACGGATAGTTACAACAACAAACATTTACATATTGCACCACATCATTCTCGGTTGACATCATTGAACATGCTTCCTATTTTTAAACCCAAAATCACAAAGAACATCATATTTCTCACTTAAATATTAGTAATATTACCAACAACATGATATTTAACCTAATTTAGATTGAAATCAGAAGGAGACTAGGGACAAGGAGTTCAACATTCTAGGGGACAACCCTAGTTTCATACGTTGACTTTTTGTATAAATAAATTCCTCTTCGACAAAGGACTTCGAGAGAGAAATCCCATATTTATTCTTTGTGTTGTTCAACACTCAAGTTGCTTCTCAGAATCACTCTCTACAACTCACGCCCAAGCCAAATTTTTAAGAAAATGTTTTTGACGGAAGGACTCCTCTCTTTGCCTAACGTTTTTTGTTATGTTTGAATAATATTTTTAACGTGAACGTTCTTCAAGTGTTAAGAAAGATTAGTTTCTGATCAGTTGTTGTATTTTTCAAGCAGAGAGAACGTGAAATAGTTAAGAAAACATGAGAGAGATGAGCATGAGAGAGAGTTAAAAAAGGTGAAGTAGTTTAGACTTAGTCAACTAGGATACTTAGTCATAAAAACATATTAATTAATAAATAAATAATAATTAATAATAAAAATCTTATTTTTCCTTTTTAAATGAGTAAAAAATTAATAATTTATTAAATTAATTCACAAATTAAAAAAATAACATTAAATCATTGCTTCCACCTAGGTTCGAACCCGGGTGGAGCAAGACTTAACTTCAAGAGCTCCATTTCTTCTCTCTCTACCCAATTCTCCCCTCAATCTTATTATATAAATAATTAATTATATTGCTAGGGTAATTTCAATATTACCCTTAGCTTGGAAAAAGACCATTTTACCCCTAGTCCCTCCAAACCTAAGATTTTCTATTTTTAAGTCTAGTAAAGACTCCTTTGAGTAAATCTTCGTATTCGAGATCCCTACATGGTTGGACCTTGCTTTTTAAATCTCAACTAACTCCCAAGTTAGCTGGCTTGGAACTAGTAAGTGTTCCGAGTTCTGGTTCTAGGCGCATAAATCCATGTGACCCTGGTCTAATCATTGGAATTCTTGATTCATTAAGCATTTCTTTTGTTGTTCATTTTTAAGGTTGTTATTTTATTTCCCCTTAGGAACATTTGTCTAAGAATGACACTACCACTATCTAACGTAATGCTACTCAGATCATAATATAATTACTACACACAGCCAAGCAACAACAACAAAATATTGAGAGATAAGGAAATTTAGACTTAACAGTAGGAAGTCTAACCTCTAGAGCTGAAAATATGAGGGTAACAGGATCTGATGTCTACCTCAGCCTCCCACATAGCACCCTCAACAAGATGATTTCTACCCAATACCTTCACTGTGGCAATTTCCTTGTTCCTCAGCCGCTTGGCCTGTCTGTCTAAGATCTAACCAGGTAGAATCTTTATTGATCCCCAA
Source organism: Solanum habrochaites (assembly GCA_027704765.1). Lineage (NCBI taxonomy): Eukaryota > Viridiplantae > Streptophyta > Magnoliopsida > Solanales > Solanaceae > Solanum > Solanum habrochaites. The sequence goes on along the minus strand of JAKWJA010002492.1, from coordinate 39,196,371 downwards.
ATCTTAATTGATCCCCGAACCTTCCAGAGGTAGAATCAACGCAAGATCACCTAGGAACTTCTTTAGAATGGATACATGAAATACTGGATGGACAAAAGCTAGATCCACAGGCAATGCCAACTCATAGTCCACCTCACAAACACGCTGGAGGATCTCTTATGGCCCAACATACCTCGGACTCAATTTCCCCTTCTTGTCAACCCTCATCACCCCATTCATAGGTGATATCTTCAGATAGACCTGGTACCAACCTCAAACTCTAAGGGTCGTTTTCTGTTATTTTCGTATGACTTCTTCCGATGGTAAGCAGTAGTGAACCTGTCCCTAATCACTCGGACCTTCTCTAAGGCCTCATGAATGATCTCTGGACCCAAAATGGATGACTCTACAACCTCGAACCACCCTAATTGGAGATCTAAACCTCCTACCATATAGTGCCTCAAACGGTTATATCCCAATGCTGGAGTGATATTTATTATCATACGAGAACTCTATCAAAGGGAAATGGTCATCCTAGCTACACCTGAAGTCAATCACACACGTTATAAACATGTCCTTTCGATGTATTAAAGGTGCTCTCTGCCTTCACATCAATCTGAGGATGAAAGGTTGTACTAAGCTTTACCTACGTGCCGAAGCTTGTCTGAAGAGATCTCCAGAAATTTGAAGTAAATTGAGATCCTCTATCTTAAATGATAGACAGAGTAATCCCATGCCATCTCACAATCTCATCTATGTAGTGTCTCGCATAGTCCTAGGCTTTGTAAGTAGACTTCACAGGGATAAAGTGGGTAGACTTAGCGAATATGTCCACAATAACCCATATGGAGTCATTCTATCTCCTAGTCCTGGAAACACCAGCCACGAAGTCCATATTAATGGCCTCCTACTTCCAAATTAGATCCTCAATAATCTGAGTAAGACCGCCAGGTTTAAGATGTTCTACCTTAACCTGTGGACAACTAGGACACTGTCCACATATGCAATGTCCTTCTTCATGCCATCCCACCAATAAATCTGCTTAAGATCACGATACATCTTGGTGGAACCTTGATGTATGGAATATCTTGAACTATGGTATTGTACAACAAGCCTAGTCCACAAATCATCCACATCTGGTACACACAGCCTGTCTTGATATCTAAGTATGCCATCACCTCACAAAGTGAAAGACTCATTCATCTTTACCAACACTGAGTCCTTCATCTCCATCAACACAAGATAGAGTTGCTGACCCTGCTTGATTTCCACTACCAAGGATGATTCAAAACAAGGATGAACTGAAACACCCCCACTAGAAGAGTTAACCAATCACACACCTAGTCTGACCGGTTTGTGTACATCTTTCGCTAACTCTTTCTTTTCATCCTCAATGTGGGTTGTACATCCCATGCTCATCCTTGTCAAAGAATCAACTACAATATTATACTTATCTGGATAGTAGTGAACATTCATGTCATAATCCTTAAACAGCTCCAACCATCTCCGCTGACGTAGATTCGACTCCCTTTGTGTGAACACGTATGAAAGACTCTTGTGGTCTGTGAACACATTCATATGAACTCCATAAAAGTTGTGCCTCCACAGCTTCAGTGCAAACACCACATCTGCTAACTCAAGGTCATGAGTGGGATAATTCTTCTCATTAACCTTAAGATGTCTGGTTTCATAGGCTATAACCTTACCACCTTGCTTAAGAACACAACCCAAACAAACCCTAGATGCATCAAAATAAATAGTGTAATTAAAACCACAATTAGGCAAAGTAAGCACAATTGCTGAAGTGAGTCTGACATTGAGCTCCTGGAAACTCTTCTCACAAGTCTCCGTCCATTAAAACATGGCCTTCTTCTTAGTAGAGCTGTTAGTGGGGCAGCAATGGAAGAATCCCTCCACGAACCTATAGTAGTAACCAGCCAATCCCAAGAAGCTATGAATATCTGTGGGAATAAGAGGTTTTGGCCAGTTCTTAACAGCCTCAGTCTTCCAGGTGTTAACCACTACACCTTAATAGTACACAACATGACCTAGAAAGGTCATTGATCTAAGACAAAATTCACACTTTCTTAATTTAGCGTACAACTGATGTTGTCTATGTACATGCAAGGTTAGTGTAAAATGTTGTTCATGCTCTTCCTTGGTCCTAGAGTAGATGATAATATCATCAATGAATACTATGACGAAAGTGTCAAGGTATTCACGGAAGACACTGTTCATGAGATCCATAAATCTAGCATATGCATTTCTAAGACCAAATGACATAAATAAGAACCCATAATGTCCGTAACTGGTATGAAAGGCTGTCTTTGGGATATCTCCACCCTTAACCCAAAGATGATGATACCCTCAACGAAGATCAATCTTAGATAAGAAACTAGACCCTTGGAGCTGATAAAAAAACATCTATTCTGGGAGGTGGATACTTATTCTTTATAGTTTTTTTGTTGAGATGTGGATAATCGATACACATTCTAAGGGTGCCATCATTTTTTCACAAACAACACTTGAGCGCCCTAAGGGGATATTCTCGGCTGAATGAAACCATTATCAGTGAGATCTTTTAGGTATTAACTTCAACTCTTTGAGTTCATCTGGAGCCATTCTGAAGGGAGGAAATGAAATTGGCTTAGTATCATGTTCTAAGTCGATACCAAAATCAATCTCTCGAGGAGGAGCGAATCAAGGCAAATCATCAGAAAATACATCTAGGAACTTATTCATAACAGAAACTGAGTGTATTGAAGGAATGTCAAGATCTATATCATTAACACTCACAATATACATAATAACCCCTTGGATATCAGTATATTGGCCTTAAGTTTCAAAATCAAGGGATTAGGACGACTCAAGTTTTACCCTCCCAAACTAGTTCCTCTTCATTAGGGAAACAAAATCACACCACCCTACTACGATAGTTCAAACAAGCATAAGAACTGTGAAAACAGTGCATGCCAATGATAACATCAAAATCATGCATGTAACTCAACCAAGTCTGCGCACATCGTCTTACCACTTACAACTATTGGGAAATCCATGTATACTCTATCAGTTCTTACATTTTCTTCTAAAGGTGTACTAACTTTTATAGGAATATACAGAACATCAGGCAACATTTTAAAAGTAAGAGCAAGCAAAGAAGTTACAAAGGAAAGCGTAGACCCTGGATCAAGTAAAGCATAAATAAAAGTTGAGAATACTTGCAGCATACTTGTAACCATATCAACAGACTTCTCCCGCTCCTACCTACCATTTAGGGAATAGAACTTGTTCCTCTTATGAGGCACGACTGCTGATGCACCCTGTGGATTAGGCCTAGGCTGAGCATTACCTCCAGCCTTAACTCTTTTATGTGGGCAATATCTAACCATATGCCCACTCTTACCGCAATCAAAACAGGAATTAGTTCACTGTCTGCACTCTCCATTGTGAGCACGAACATTAGCATAGTTCTTTTTGGGACTTTGCATCTCACCTCCATTTCCCTTCTTGGGATCAGGTCTTCCTCCTCTATGTTTTTTACTCCTATGGTAATTAGAATTCCCAAATCTCTTTTTCCCCTTAGTGAACCTGGGCTACTCCCGGACGCCAAATTTGTTTCTATAGCCTCCACGGCTAGGACCTGACTGATCTTGAGGCTTCGGCCTCTTAGAATCACAAACACCCCTCTTTTTGCGGCTTTCCTATACCTGCTGGACAAGACCTATCAACTTGGAGAGCACCATGTTATAATGGAGCATCGTAGAGAGACACTCTTCCTCCAGATCTCCATTGATTCCTGTAAGGATCCTACTCATCTCATCCCTGTTGTTAGATACAAGGGATGTAGAATACCTTGATAAGTTACAAACTTCAGTACTCATGTCATCCGTGTTGTTAGATTCTAACGAAAATAGTATACTTAGATAGTTTGACAACTTCGTGGAATACTCCCTGATTCTCATTGATCCCTTCTTAAGGTTTATAAACTACTCAACCTTCGCCTCCCTCATCTACCTGGGAAATAATTTCCCTAGGAAAGGGGTCTTAAATAGATCCCAAGTGACCGGAACTCTGCCCAAATCTCTGCTATCCTACCACATCCTGCATAAAGTATGTGAAACATCCTTGAGCTAATAGGCAGCCAACTCTTCTTTCTCTATATCGATGGCCCCCATAGCCACAAAAATCTTATGCACCTCATCCACACACTTCTGGGGGTCCTATGAAGTCTTAGACCCATTGAAAATAGGAGGGTTCATCCTCATGAAGTCTCTCAACCTGTTAGCATGCTACGCACTGGAGGGTTGTCCCTCTCAACATTCTGCCGGTTGACCTAGGCAGTCATGGCCTGGGCATACATAGTGATGGCTTGTGTCATCTGGTCCAGATATGCCCGCATCTCCTCATCAGCCAACCCAGCAAGTTTAATCGGCATAACAACTCTTTCATCTAGAGCCTGGGGTGGAACCTGATTGTTCCCAACAGCTGCTACTCCTCTCCTCTGACCAATAGTTCTCCTAGTGTTCATTCTCAGTAAGCAACATGAATTGATGTTTGACACACTCTTAAGATCATGAAAGTCAAACATTAGGAAAGGCACGATAAGATCATAAGAAGGGAAATTTTTCTACGCAACATGCAGTTTCTAATTCAAGATAGTGGTGCACTTCACTACCATGTCTTAGAAACTACTCAATGTGGTTGATGTGAACTTATTATGCTCGGAATTTAACCTAGTGCTATGATACAAACTTTGTCACGACCAGAATATACACCACAGACGGGACCAACGTCGTTGACCTCTTAGAGGTCACAGACAAGCCTACATACACCATTCTTACTCCTTCTAGGTTAATTTAAGCGGAAAATTTGAACCTTTTATTTTATTATTTCATGATAAAAATTTTGAACTTAAGATCATAGGCTTTCACAACTCAACAATCTAATATAGAGATAATCAAATGAAAGAAACAATTCATAATTGCATTAAAAGTATTTTTGCCAAAACGACACCAATACAATGTCTGAAATAAAAGTGGAAAGAAACACTAGTGGAACATTCTCTACTAGCTAAAGCCTACATCTAAGATAGATAATAACAATAGACAACCTCGAAAGCATGAGTTCCTACCAAGTCCAAATGAAAGCTCCACATCTGAATAGCTGCAATGTCATACTATAAGATCTAACGTCCACCTGTGCTTGCACCTAAAAATAGATATTTGTATGGAATTAGTACATACTTGGGCTAAGTATGGGTATATGAAAGCATACAGCATGGACATGCCTGAGAAAGAATAGTTCTTTCCTAATAACATGATTTATAGAAAGTCAAGTCAGTGAACTTTCCAAATTTGGATCACGGAATTCAATGGACCTACCATATTTGGATTTGGAAAGTCATGACATGAGTGTAACATGCATCATAAAACTTATTATTTTGCAAACAACACATAATATATTTCACATATCATATCACGTAGTTCATATCATTCTTTCATATGCCATGAGGACTTGGGATTATGGACTTGACGTTAGGACTTCCCAAAATGAGGGCTCAACATATGGGACCTAAACTAGGGATGCTTCTTTAGGAAACACAGAGTCTGCTTCATTCATTCATACGTACTTCATTTTTCAATCTTTTATATACTAGTCCAATCACCAGTCATACTTTGGTTGAAGTTTAAGAATCTCATCGGGTTTGTTGTGCATTGACCAATAATAACCTAGAATTATTACTTTAAGTCTAGCTCACCTCTTTATTATCCTATCCTTACACCTTTTGTATAGTTCATTTCATTATGTGCATCATTTGAGGCTGACCTCATTCATTCTTTGGGAACTTTAACTTTAACCGAGATAGATCATGTGAGCATAAAGAAATCCAGTGTGTGCCCCAAACCGAAAAGGGTGGAATCACCGGCCAAAGTGACTCAAAACATGCTACCGTATATAGGGGATCGAACCCTACTAGATCCCTATATTGGAAGTATAGGTTCAAATACTACGAGATATAAGGAGACCCATACCCGGCATGCCCGACAGTTTTGTTGACACCCATTTTTTGACCCACGTCGGCGTAAATTAATTATCGAGCTTCGAAAGTTTTCCAAATTATTTTAATTAATCAATTTTATAAATTTTGCGAAAGTTAAATAATAATACATGAATTTTATGTTACTTCGAATATTTTTATCATAATTTTTAGGTAATATACATGTTAACATAATTATGTATATAATTCGTATATCTCATGATTATCCAAAACCATCAAAAATATACATTTTAAATGCTTTATTAAACTAGTTTAATTTAAATTATAATTATACTTTTGAATTACTTTTGCTATTTTTATAATTATATTATCAAATAAAGAAGCTCGATGACTAATTAATGTAAATTCGTTTTATTTAAGTTTTAGCCAAATTCGTCATTTTAATTGTTTGTTTACTAAATTAATTCAATTCCCTTCCCTAATTAATTCCCCCCTTTCAGCCTCCCCAAGCCCAAATCTTCTTCATCCAACCCAATTCAATAAGAAACCCAACCGATTAAATCTTAAGACCTTAACCCGCCCAAACCCTTTTGACCCGCTCCGACCCGACATCCACCTTCTTCCTCCCCGCGTCTCCCCACACCCCAAAACAAAACCCAAAAAAAATAGAAGCCAGCCACGCGCGACCCCCACAAAAAATTTTCACCGAGGAAACGTCTCCCCCCCAAGCCGCGAAATTAAACAAATTCTCAGAAATCCCCCAAGATCCCCCGCGTCTCCCCACGCTCTCTCGAACCCCTCTCTTTCTCCTCCTCCCGCGTCGCAGCAGCAAGTCTGGCAGCAAGGAAGGCTGCCAGCTCTCGTCCATGCCACATCGGGATTGCGCCACGTAGCTCACAAGTACGGTCGGTTTCATCTCGACCATCCTTCTCTCCCTTCCATTTTTCGCAAGGGAGCTGGAAATTTCAGAAAAAGGGGTTTAACCCAAAGGGGAAAGGAATTGAAATTTAAAATTCGAAATGGGCCTAAAAACTTCCCGCTCTCCCAATTCGAAAACCCTAGTTGTTTTTCCTATTTAAACCCTCCTCCCTATTCATATTAGGTGTGAGAAAAACTTGGTGGGACGATTCATTGAAATTTGCAGAAATTTTAACATAGAGAGAGTTGAGAAACCCAGAAAGGTATTCGAAGAAAACAACTCAATCCGTCTTAATCGTTCGAGCCTGTGGGTTCCCATTCTATCAAAGTTTCCTATTTTTACTGTTCGAGTCGCGTTCGAGTGGTGTGTGAAGTCGTTTCTCTCTTGCTCGTCTGCTCCCAGCCGCTGCTCTTGAAAAGGTAATCTTCCCCTGCCTCTTATTATCTTCTCGTTTCTTCTATTTCAAAAATGCTTCTTCGCCGCTTTGTGCTTTGGTTGCTGCTGCTATTGATATTGTGCATTTTGTTTCGTTCTTGGATTAAATCTTTTAAATGTCTGAATGTTGAGTATCTATGGCCTTTGTTGCTGTAAATATAAGATGTTATAATCTGTCATTTGCACGATTTGGATGTGTATTGCGTGCTCTGATTCTGTTTAGTTATGCCTGCTGGTTTCGTATTATTTTTATTTGTTCCGAGTTTTCCATGGCGTAGCAGTCATCGTATTAGCATAGGAAGTTCAATTCGTTCTGTTTTGATGAGCCATCGCTTGATAACATATGATGTTGTTAATCAACCCGCTGGTTCGTGTCATTTAGGATCAAGTGTGTTGAGACATGCGTATGCGAATATGTTTGGTTGATTTTGTTTTCGTCATGGTTTGTTAATAATGTTGGCTTCCTGTTCTATCATTTGAAATTTTCCCATGTGTTATCCTAATCCATTAGAGTCTCACCTCTTGCTACATGACTAGGTTGTGATATTTAAGTTAAATAAAAAAAAATTTGACTTAGACAATCTCTTTACACCTATATTTCATGGCTTGGATTTGTTATCATAAAATAGAGTTTATAAAGACTTGGATTTGTTTTTTCACTACCTTTTTCTATACTGTTGTTATAGTTAACATTCAAAGAAGCATATTCCTTTACGTGTTGATTTATTCGAAGTTTTCTGCCAACTTAATTCGTTAAAATATTTATATGGTTGGGTATGAATATTAATACCTCTATTTTCAAAGCCTGGCTCATGTTTAGTTGTTATTGCTCTTCCATCATTTTTGACTAATTAAATGGTGTCTATTGCCTTATCATGTCCAATCTGTCTAATTATCTACTTATTTTGGCTAAGATGTTAGGTTGTAATTTGATTAGATGCGTTTATTATTCCTGAATAGTCTAGTTATCTTGAAATATGATCTATAAATATTATTTTCAAGTATTAATTTTTTTTTAACTTTGCTATTCCTTGCATATAAAAATCCGTTTGAGTTCTCAACGAACTCTTTCTTTTTGAACATCGAGAGAGTCGTGAAGACTCACATTTCCTTTCTTCAAAAAGTACCGACGCCGACGATGATATTCAGGAGTTTAGAAGATCGAAGGAATTTTGAAGAAGAGGATTAGAAGATGTTTCTTTATTCTATTTTTTTATTTCTATTTGTAATTGGCATATGCCCTTGTTGTTTTATTTTCTTGTATTTGTTTTTCGTATGTTTAGAATAGGACAGGTAACAAATGGGTCGAAACACCCGAAAACAGGTGGGTCCAAAATTTGGTCAAGGCGGACAAAACCCAAATTTGGACCAAAATCCCTCTCTCTCTCTCTCTCTCTCTCTCTCTCTTTATTACTCGTTTGTGCGTTTGTTTTGAATGTCGTAAGCTTAGGATTAGAAAACTCCAAACTCTCATCGACGCCTTTTATTTTATTAAACTTAAAGATTAAAATTGAATCTCAAAACGATGAATATTTCAAACTTGTAAGTTTATCTAGATAAAAACTTTAAGTTCAAACTTCGAAACAGATTCGCAAAATTGCAAGATAAATAATAAAGTATTCTAAAAACTTGAAAATTCGCCTAAGTAAGATTCTAATAAATTCAATAACAAAAGATTCGCAAAAGTTACAATATAATAGTCAAATAAGTTAATCGTCGGAAAACCGTGTTTAGCGGAGTGTCTTAGGTGCCTTACACTTTCCTAAGACACTAATAGGAATCTCGAACCCATAAAATGTTTTCAAAATGATTTTCCTGTTTTAAGTTGTTTAGAAAATAAGTTTTCTTGATTTTTTCTTAAAAAATTAAGTGGAAACTCCTAAAAGTCGAATGATTTCAAAAAAATAAAACAAACTCTTCTCGAAATTATTTTGTCGATAAAACATAATGCCGACTCCGCTGGGGACTATTTGGATGATTCTAACCTTAAGACTAACTTGTTTGACTAATTGCAATAACTGTTTACTTGCTTAAATACTTTAGTTTTTCTAAGAATTGCATTTCATGGCATAACTTCCGCCAAACAGCAAATAGTCTGCATTAGGAAACGGAAGCTACGCGGCTTACCGCGACTTTCTTCAGATATACCCAAGAAATCATTTGGGAGTATCAAATAAATAGTTGGAATGTGGTCATCCGGCGTTGTATGGTAACTCCACCCCGATGTCTGTGCGACTCGGGTAACCGTCAATTTGAAAAAAATTCTAGTAAACCTAGGATAGAGCTAGACCAAATTCTGAAAATAGTGCATCTTCCTAAGGTGACCCAATATCCATGGCATGTTGGGCCCATTAGAAGACCACCTTGAGTCCAAAACAGCCCACGGCCTAAATGGACGTTCATACTTATATGTTTAAATTTGAAGGATGTATACGGTGTTCGAGAAATATTTCAAATGATGTATACATCCTCCAAATAGCTAGGCCCACCCTTGGAAGAAAAGGGTCACATATCTGTTTAGAACGCGCAATATATGTTTATAACTACTTATGTGAATTTGTTGTTTTATCAGGAGATATTCTAGCTCACACTTCTTCAAATATTTTTAGAACTCATAAGCATAAATATCAAGTCACTATCAAAAGTGCGTCCAAATACTCTTCGAGTATTTGGTTTCCGAAAAAAAACGAACTTCATTTTTCTTTAGTATTAATCTCATACCAGAAAAAGATTCATCATTTCAAATCAAAAGAATTTTGAGAAATTTTATCTTTTTCGAGTCTTACAAGGAAATTAGAGTTACATCTAATCAAAAATCAAAGTACGGTAATGAAATATACCGTTAACTTTGTCTTGATCAAGTCGATGTTTTTATACACCAATCCCAAAGTCAAGTAGACAAATTCCTGTCTATTTAACCATTTATCTATATTTATTTCTCTATATTTGCGAGCCAGTTTATCTCCGAATAAAGCAACTCTTATGTGTTTACACTTATATGTGATATCTTGTATTGTTTACCACCTCCGAGCACTAACACATTTGTCTTTTGAGTTTTTTCATTTGTCAGGTATTTAAAACTGATCTGTGTTGGTAAGGTGGTTGATCATCGTTATTGGACAAGGTCTAAGGCCCTTAAAGATTCCTTACCCGATCAAATTTGCAAAAGAAACGACAACTATGGGGGATAACAATGAGGAGATTGACGTGAACGATGCCGTCGTGGATCAACCCGCCGCCGCTGATAAAAATGAATTAATTATGCAGTTGATGCAACAGATTGCCGAAATGAGGGTCGAAATGCAAAGAATGCAAGATTCGTCTAATCCAATTTCATCCTTCAACCCTCCAAGAGATGGAAGACCTCCAATCCACTTTCCTCCCGCAAGCGCGGAACAGGTTCAGAACCTTCTCTCTAACCCCGCTCAAAATCCTCCAACCATTCAATCAACTATCCCCAATCCCCGTTATGCCAACTGTTCCGAGCTTGATCACTATAAGGAACAGGAGAGAGAGTGGAGGTCAAAAGAAGAGGTATTCTAGGTGAATATGAAAGAAGAGATCAGGAAAGCCATGAAGGAGTTGCCCTTTATTTCCAAAGTCGATGGATTGAGCTATAAGGATTTATGCATCCATCCAAATCTCGACCTCCCAGAAAGGTTCAAAGTGCCAAAGTTTGTCACTTTTAATGGAACAGGAAATCCTCTAGCACATCTGAAAGTTTATTGTGATCAACTCGTGGGAGTTGGCAAAAATGAAGCATTATTGATGCGTCTCTTCAGTCGAAGTCTAAGTGGAGAAGATTTGGAGTGGCTTACATTACAAGAGCTGAAAAATGGAAAAGTTGGAATGCGCTCGCAAAGGATTTCACGGAAAGATTTGGACATAACATAGAAGATGCCCCATATCGCTACTACTTGGAGAAGATCAAACAGAAGTCTACAGAAAATTATCGAGAATACGCTTTTCGTTGGAGAAAAGAGGCCGCAAGAGTTCAACCTCCAATGTCCGATCGTGAGATCATTGAAATGTTCATTCGTACTAAAGAGCCTGAGTACTATGAAAGAATGTTGTGTATGATGGGACAAAAATTTGTCGAGATTGTCAAAGTGGGAGAAGCTTTGGAAGATGGTTTTAAGACTGGAAAGCTCACCAAACTTACCGCATTGCGATCTAATGGAAAATCTACCAGAATTACTGATATGGATAAATCAAAAGGAAAGGTGGAGGAGGTAAGTATGGTCACGGCTACTCATATGAGGTCAGATTCTCAAAGGAAATATCAAAACCATAATGTCAATCAGGAAAAATTTCCTCGCCCCAAATTCAGAAAGGCTCCTAAAGTATTTACACCATTAAGGGAATCTCAAACTCAACTTTATGAAAGGTTGAAAGCAAGGGGTATGCTCTATACTATAGAAGGAAGACCATCTAATCCTTTGGGAAAATTTTACAGAGCCGACAACAGATGTGCTTATCATTCAGGAGCCGTTGGACATGACACAAAGAATTGTTCAACTCTGAAGCACAAGATACAAAACATGATCAACAACAACTTGATCAATATTGAGGAAACCACCTGAAGGGATGACATATTGGATGCTCAAGAGTGAGTACAAGACATTTCTGAACTGATTCATTTAAAGATATTCATTCAAGAAGAAGAATGCGCAACGTTGGCCAAAATTCTACATATGAATTTTTGTTACATTTCTTTTGAAAATGTATCGCACATTTTTTATCTGAACTACGTTCGACCTGAATTCTCAAGAATGAGATACGTAGGCGGCCTATGTCGGCCTCGGTCGTTACTTTATCAAAACTTCCTATTTTGGTTAACCCTTGAGAGGGGAACTACGTTTGACCTGATTCCTGCTCCAATGGGATACGTAGGCGCCATAACGGCTCGTTCATATACCCAGTAATATTTCCATTTCTCTTCATAATGGAAACTGGGACAGAATTTTTGAGAGGATCTCAAAAATTCTGTTGAAGTTGCACTTCCTTAACAAGTCAAAACAGAAACCAAAATTCTACGGAGTTAGCCTTGGGTGGATCTCAAAAATTACGACAATCTAGTTTGCAACTGGGACAGAATTTTTTGAGATGATCTCAAAAATTCCACAAATGTCATTTGTTACTTATTGAGGTAAACTGGGACAAATTTTGAGGAGGGGCCTCAAAATTCTAGAATGATCAACCTCAGAATTAACAGAGCAAGTCATGAGAGTTCTTCTATATCGTAGACCGAGACAAACTTTTGAGGAGGGTCCTCAAAAATTCCATCAAATATGTCATATAAAGGACGGGCGAGCGGGTAAGCCAACTGCAAGAAGGAACATGGAGACAAGACCAACACATATCAGTCCTTCAAATTAAGAATTTTTCTTTTGATGCAAGAACATTGAAGTCACAAAAATGGCTATATAAATCTGTCAAGAATGACAAAAGACGTCATTGCACCCATCGTGGACTCATCAACAAAACCTAGAAAATCTTCCATCTCATTTTATCTCTATTTCTTTATATTGCTTCGGGTGATTTATAAACAAGTTTCTTTTTATGTTGCAGGAATATTAAGGCCGAACATTGATAGATTCTTTCAAAGCTGCAAGAAGCAAAGTGCGAGAGGATCTCTAGTTATGAGTCATGATCAAAGATTACAATTGGACTCATCATAGCCTAATCTGGATAAGCCAAATGACTCAATCTAGTTCCTCAATTTTACTTTTATTCTTTACTTCATCATCGATACTAATGTTTGGTGTCGAGCTTTGCAGGTGATAGTATTGTTAAAGTCATATATTAAAGCGACATCAAATTTTGAAGATGATCAAAGTGACACTAACTTAGAAGTGTTGCAAGGGGAATTTGCCGAGTCCATCACATCAGAGATGATGGTGACCACAATATCTCCTTGACAGTCAAAAATATCGAATTGTTACAAGTTTTCGATAAATGATTTAAAATGACTGCAACAAACTCAAATTTTGCTGAGTTTGTCAAGGAAGACGAGAGTGTCTTTATTTTTCCTGCGAATGAATCAAGTCATTAGCCTCGATAATTATTTCTTTTAAAGAACAGATTCATAGTCGCGACGTGCATAAACGTCAATTTAGTTTTTTAGTATGTTTGTCGCGTAGCCGTTTCGGCGTACTTTGTTTCTTGAATATGTCGGAGTCATAATTCTTATTTGTTGGGTATCCACCCCATAAGTGGATTATGTGTTTTGATTGACCAATCAAACACTTTAGCATATAGTTTGTTGGGCGATCCACCCCATAAGTGGTTCGTATATATATGCTTTTCCATTTCAGGTTTCTATTTTTGAATCAGTTGGAATTTTATAGAGCCATCCACCTTGTTACAGTTGGAATATTATCGAGCCATCTACCTCGTCACAGTTGGACTATTATCGAGCCATCCACCTCGTTACAGTTGGAATATTATCGAGCAACCTCGTTACATTTGGAATATTATCGATCCATCCACCTCGTTACAGTTGGAATATTATCGAGCCATCTACCTCATTACAGTTGGACTATTATCGATCCATCCACCTCGTTACAGTTGGAATATTATCGAGCCATCCACCTCGTTATAGTTGGAATATTATCGAGACATCCACCTTGTTACAGTTGGACTATTATCGAGCAATCCACCTCGTTACAGTTGGAATATTATCGAGCGTTCCACCTCGTTACAGTTGGAATATTATCGAGCCATCCACCTCGTTATAGTTGGAATATTTTTGAGCCATCCACCTCATTACAGTTGGACTATTATCGATCCATCCACCTCGTTACAGTTGGACTATTATCGAGCCATCCACCTCGTTACAGTTGGAATATTATCGAGCATCCACCTCGTTACAGTTGAAATATTATCGAGCCATCCACCTCGTTACAGTTGGAATATTATCGACCCATCCACCTCGTTACAGTTGGAATATTATCGAGCCATCCACCTCGTTACGATTGGAATATTATCGAGCTATCCACCTCTTTACATTTGGAATATTATCGAGCCATCCACCTCGTTAGAGTTGGAATATTATCGAGCATCCACCTCGTTACAGTTGGAATATTATCGAGCTATCCACCTCGTTACAGTTGGAATATTATCGAGCCATCCACCTTGTTATGGTTGGAATATTATCGAGCGTCCACCTCGTTACTGTTGGACTATTATCGAGCATCCTTCTCGTTACAGTTGGATAATTATTGAGCTAGCTAGCTCGTTACAGAGAACTCCAAAGAGGAGAAAACTATCCCCAAAATCAAGGGTTTTCCTAGAAGCAAGAGGCATTTATATCACTTATGTCAAAAACTTGGGAATGTGGTTTTTTTATTTCAAGAAATTCCCAACAATATGAAATTAACGAAAGGTGTCTAGCCAGATTAAAAGGTGAATCAAACAGAAATCTCAACGAAGATTTCACGATTTCCGTAAAGGACGTTTTTTGCATTACAATATGAAAGCAAGATAATTATTGTCAATCAAGACAATGCATTACCCCAGAAGAGATAGTTATTTTATTGTTATCGATCAACTCGATATATTATCTGGAGGTCTCTTGCCGTTATCATCAACGCAGATGATATAAATATCCATGCATTGCGGAAATCATGCATAGCAAGAAATCATGCATTGGGGAAAGTCATTCATCGCGAAAAATCATGCATTGCGAGTCAACAATTATGCACGACGAGAAGATTGCATGCCTTGCCAAAATTTATACATCACGAGAAGATTTCATGCCTCGCTGAAATTTAGACATCGCGAGAAGAATTTATACCTCGCTGGAATTTATGCACGACGAGAAGATTTCATGCCTCGTCAAAATTTATGCATCGCGACAAGATTTTATGCCTCGTTGAAATTATGCATCGCGAGAAGAATTCATACCTCGTCGAAATTCATGCATCACGAGAAGAATCCATTTCTCATTGAAAATTTACGAATCGCGAGAAGATTTCATGCCTCATTGAAAGTTATGCATCGCGAGAAGACTAATGCCTCGCAGGAATTTACATATCGCGGGAAGATATGCATGCCCCGCAAGAGGACATACACGGATAAAGAAAGGGAAATTGTGTATCCCAAGAGCAATATTTATCCATCGGCCTCAACTACATTCTTTTATTTTTGATAAAAGTAAACATCAAGAAGAGCATCAAAGATGACAACAAAAGAATATCAATATCACATCAGCGCTTATTTATTTATTTTAGCATCAAATGAAGAGTATATTGAAGATTATATTGTAAAACACAAGGCATAAGCTTATTTGTTGGGCGTCAGACCGATCGAGTCGACGTCAAATATTGAGGAGAACGATGAAGTGTTGACATGGTAAAAGACACTGTCTCCCATCTTAATTGCATTTTTAAGCTTACGAGTTTTATCTCAGTCTTTGTCGAGAGCATCCAAAAGGTTGAATTCTCCAAAACCATAGGTGCGGACGACATCAAAAGGGATGCAACACAACGTGGAATCTTTTCTTAGCAGCGAACTAGGACACAGTCCAAAGAGGAATGTCAAACTCTTAGGACGCGAGCAGAGGAGAGACTTCCACCACAATTGAACCAGCCCTCTCGAGGCATGCGGGTTTTTCTTTAGTTCTGTCGGTTTCAGTCTCCCATCCGGAGGTTTCGATTTATCGGAAGCAAGTTTCCAATCTGAGTGATAAATGCGCCAAGAGCTTTGTAAATTATGTCTGTGTAAGTTCTTAACTACGGGTGTGAAGCGCTCCACATTCATGGAAAAGAGGTTACAAGCCTCTTTTTCATGCTCATTTAATTTGTCACTTATCCAAAACCAAAGGTTATCTAGCCTAATAGATTTCCTTTTCCACCGATCGAGTCGAACTACACACAGCCTGATTTAGAATGTTTAAGGATATGTAGGCAAATTCTATGTTGAAACTCGGCTGTATTCCAACATTCGCTCTCGAATTCTATTCTCGAGCATTTTGATACCTTTATAATTCGGTGTCGGGGGGCTTATGTAGGAAACCCGTTCGCAGGGGTTCGGCCATAATTCCTAAACCCTTTGTCAAATCCTTCTTTAAAAAAAACGAATGGGGTTGGTCAAAATTGGTTCGGTCAATTTCATTTTCCTCGAGTTGCTTGCATCAACCCAAGTAAAATGAGGGACAGTTATTGACACCCAATTTTGACCCACGTCGGCGTAAATTAATTATCGAGCTTCGTAAGTTTTCCAAATTATTTTAATTAATCAATTTTATAAATTTAGCGAAAGTTAAATAATAATACATGAATTTTATGTTACTTCGAATATTTTTGTAATAATTTTTAGGTAATATACATATTTACATAATTATATATATAATTCGTATATCTCATGATTATCCAAAACCATCAAAAATATACATTTTAAATGCTTTATTAAACTAGTTTACTTTAAATTATAATTATACTTTTGAATTAATTTTGCTATTTTTATAATTATATTACTAAATAAAGAAGCTCGATGACTAATTAATGTAAATTCGTTTTATTTTAGTTTTAGCCAAATTCGTCATTTTAATTGTTTGTTTACTAAATTAATTCAATTCCCTTCCCCCATTTTAATTAATTCCCCCCTTTCAGCCGCCCCAAGCCCAAATCTTCTTCATCCAACCCAATTCAATAAGAAGCCCAGCCCATTAAATCTTAAGACCTTAACCCGCCTAAACCCTTTTGACCCACTCCGACCCGACCTCCACCTTCTTCCTCCCAGCATCTCCCCACACCCCAAAACAAAACCCAAAAAAATAGGAGCCAGCCACGCGCGACCCCCACAAAAAATTTTCACCCAAGAAACGTCTCCCCCCCCCAGCCGCGAAATTCAACAGATTCCCAGAAATCCCCCACGATCCCCCGCGTCTCCCCACGCTCTCTCGAACCCCTCTATTTCTCCTCCCCCCGCATCGCAGCAGCAGGTATGGCAGCAAGTAAGGCTGCCAGCTCTCGTCTTTTCCACGCCAGGATTGCGCCACGTAGCTCGCAAGTACGGTCGATTTCATCTCGACCATCATTCTCTCCCTTCCATTTTCCGCAAGGGAGCTGAAAATTTCAGAAAAAGGGGATTAACCCAAAGGGGAAAGGAATTCGAATTTGAAATTCGAAATGGGCCTGAATCCTTCCCGCTCTCCCAATTCAAAAACCCTAGTTGTTCTTCCTATTTAAACCCCCCTCCCTCTTTATATTAGGTGTGAGAAAAACTTGGTGGGACGATTCATTGAAATTTGCAGAAATTTTAACATAGAGAGAATTGAGAAACCCAGAAAGGTATTCGAAGAAAACAACTCAAGCCGTCTTAATCGTTCGAGCCTGTGGGTTCCCATTCTATAAAAGTTTCCTGTTTTCACTGTTCGAGTCGCGTTCGAGTGGTATGTGAAGTCGTCTCTCTCTTGCTCGTCTGATCCTAGCCGCTTCCCTCGAAAAGGTAATCTTCCCCTGCCTCTTATTATCTTCTCGTTTCTTCTACTTCAAAAATGCTTCTTCGCCACTTTGTGCTTTGGTTGCTGTGCGTTTTGTTTCGTTCTGGGATTAAATCTGTCAAACGTATGAATGTTGAGTATCTATGGCCTGTGTTGCTGTAAATATAAGATTTTATAATCTGTCGGTTGCACGATTTCGATGTGTGTTGCGTGATGTGATTCTGTTTAGTTATGCCTGCTGGTTTCGTATTGTTTTTTTTTGTTTAGAGTTTGCCATGGCGTAACAGTTATCGTATTAGCGTAGCAAGTTCAATTCGTTCTGTTTTGATGAGCCATCGCTTGATAACATATGATGTTGTTAATCAACCCGCTGGTTCGTGTCATTTAGGATCAAATGTGTTGAGACATGCGTATGCGAATATGTTTGGTTGATATTGTTTTCGTCATGGTTTGGTAATAATGTTGGCTGCCTGTTCTATCATTTGAAATTTTCCCATGTGTTATCCTAATCCATTAGAGTCTCACCTCTTGCTACATGACTAGGTTGTGATATTTAAGTTAAAAAAAAAATTGACTTAGACAATCTCTTTACACCTATATTCCATGGCTTGGATTTGTTATCATAAAATAGAGTTTATAAAGACTTGGATTTGTTTTGTCACTACCTTTTTCTATACTGTTATTATAGTTAACATTCAAAGAAGCATATTCCTTTACGTCTTGATTTATTCGAAGTTTTCTGCCAACTTAATTCGTTAAAATATTTATATGGTTGGGTATGAATATTAATACCTCTATTTTCAAATCCTGTCTTATGTTTAGTTGTTATTGCTCTTCCATCATTTTCGACTAATTAAATGGTGTCTATTGCCTTATCATGTCCAATCTGTCTAATTATCTACTTATTTTTGCTAAGTTGTTAGGTTGTCATTTGTTTAGATGCGTTTATTATTCCTGAATCGTCTAGTTATCTTGAAATATGATCTATAAATATTATTTTCAAGTATTATTTTTTTTTAACTTTGCTAGTCCTTGCATATAAAAATCCGTTTGAGTTCTCGACGAACTCTTTCTCTTTGCACTTCGAGATAGTCGTGAAGACTCGCATTTCCTTTCTTCAAAAAGTCCCGACGCCGACAAAGAGATTCAGGAGTTTAGAAGATCGAAAGAATTTCGAAGAAGAGGATTAGAAGATGTTTCTTTATTCAATTTTTTTATTTCTATTTGTAATGGGCATATGCCCTTGTTGTTTTATTTTCTTGTATTTGTTTTTCGTATGTTTAGAATAGGACAATTAACAAATGGGTCGAAACACCCGAAAACAGGTGGGTCTAAAATTCGGTCAAGGCGGACAGAACCTAAATTTGGACCCAAATCCCTCTCTCTCTCTCTCTCTCTATCTCTATCTCTTTTTATTTTTCGTTTGTGCGTTTGTTTTGAATGCCATTAGCTTAGGATTAGAAAACTCCAAACTCCCATCGACGCCTTTTATTTTATCAAACTTAAAGATTAAAATTGAATCTCAAAATGATGAATATTTCAAACTTGTAAGTTTATCTAGATAAAGACTTTAAGTTCAAACTTCAACACAGATTCCCAAAATTGCAAGATAAACAATAAAGTATTCTAAAAACTTGAAAATTCGCCTAAGTAAGCTTCTAATAAATTCAATAACAAAAGATTCGCAAAAGTTACAATATAATAGTCAAATAAGTTAATCGTCGGAAAACCGTGTTTAGCGGAGTGTCTTAGGTGCCTTACACCTTCCTAAGACACTAATAGGAATCCCGAACCCATAAAAATTTTTCAAAATGATTTTCCTATTTTAAGTTGTTTAGAAAATAAGTTTTGTTGATTTTTTCTTAAAAAATTAAGCGGCGACTCCTAAAAGTCGAATGATTTCAAAAAAATAAAACAAACTCTTCTCGAAATTATTTTTTCGATAAAAAAGTCTCCTCTCATGAGAGTTACGTGAACATTCGCCCTTACAGAAAGAAGGCATCACTGCACATAGCTAGTCTATCGGTGCTAAGTATAAAGTTCAATTTCATTCAACTCATATGTCATAGAAGTTGTCTTTTAGTGTGAGGACATCATAGCTCAATATATGATTTCTCATCTCATCATTAGTATTTAGTGTGTTAATTCAATTCTTTTATTAGATTGTTCATAGAGATTGATCGCTTCATTAACTTTACACTCTCATAGGTGAGTACATTTTGGTAACATTACTCAGGCTCATTTGAGATTTCTCCCATATTTTACATTAGCCTCATATCATGTTGTCACCACATTCATTAACATTGACACATTTGCTCTTCATAATTACTCACCTCTTTTTACGGGAATGTTAATTTCATCATATGCCAATGCACCTGGTCATTTAGTGTTTCACACTCTTACTTAAACCTTCTATGGTTTCATCATTTCATTGTTCATTTTGTGATATGCCAATGCACTTGGCCATTTAGTGTATGTTACACTCATACTTAACCCTTATAGAGTTTCATCATTTCATTACATACATCTTAGGTTCACTTATTTTTACTTGTATTCTAGACTTATGGGTCTATACATACAAGCCATGAGGCTTAATTCATAGTTCATTAAGTTACTCATATCTTCCTAAGATTATGTAGTACAAAACTTATGCATCTTGTATGCATGCCAAAATCTCAATTTCGATCTATGTCGGTGGCATTATTCTTTATCATTTAATTCACGTATGACTTATTTGTCAATACGGAATTTGGACAAGGGAACCCAAGTTCGAACCCCTTGGACAATACTTACATTGTTCCTAGACTTTATTTTTAGTTTTCATGACATTGGGACGCTAGATCGATACCTAAGATCAATATTCTATCTTTATTTTCTACTTGGATTCTCCTCTTATTTGACCAAAGGGTTGTCAGATAGAACCCCCACAACCCCTTTTTATTTTTCATTTAAAATTTGTATTGTCCAATTCACCTAGACAAAGAGGTTGTGGAATCAAACCCCCACAGCCCCGTCGATCCACACACGAGCCTTCCTTTGAATCTCATGGTTGCTGTGTGCCCAGGCAGTGTTGTCTCCTACATGTTAGGGTCCTCCTCAATAGCCCTTGGTTGGTAATTGGGGATTCATACCTGTAAGTTTAAACCACAATAATCTTAAACACCTATTAATTACCCTTCCACCAATTTTCATAGATTTACTACGTCTAAAAGCTTATCAAATAGGCTTAGGCACATTAGTACCTTCTAGAACTTTTTTTTAGACGTCATGGGCATCCTTAGACATTTTGGTTGCTAAACTTCCTTAATGACCTATATTCACTAAAATAGGTCTTAAAAAAGTTTTTAGACCTCATGGTTATTATGTTAGGCTTTAAGAATCATCTTGGATTTTTGAAATGTTATATGTACATGGCTATGACTTATGGAATATGCCTTTTGAATGGTATGGTCTTCTTGAGTGTGCATAAGGTTTTAAAAGGGTAAAATAGAATTTTTTTTCATGAATGATCCCTTTTTAGCATGTTTTCATAATATGTGAGCATATGGTCTCATACTTAGTACAAGTGGTGTACTAACCCCATTTCTTCCTTTTCCATAACATTTTAGGTTTCGGTCATTGAAGGGCTTTGGGAAACGACTTTGAAGAAGACTTGGAGTTCTTAATCATCCAAATTGTTTAGGCCCTCAGTTTTCGAGGGAAATGCCACTATGAAACTTTTGATGCTGCTTTAGTTTTAAGACTTATGTTTCTTGCCTTTTCATTTGTATACTAAACATTATTTGACCTATATTTGGTCTTATTGTATTGATGCATGGGTTAGGACCAATTTGATATACTCTTATTAGATGGTTATGAGATGAACGACTATTTGAGACTATGTTATATATATATATATATATATATATATATATATATATATATATATATGTATGTGTGTGTGTGTGTGTGTATGTGTTTATGTGTGTGTGTGTGTTCAAGAAAGTAGAAGACTAAATAATTTTTATACGAAGGGTCAATGAATACTTGGTATATATTTATTATGTGTGTGTAGATGTCTATGTAAACCTCAATGTAGAAGTAGTAATAAATTTAAATTTTTTATTTTTTTGACATATGAATGTTATGATGTAAGCTAAGAGGCTAGTGTTAGTCCTAAAAGAGGACGACGATGCCGGCTACATCTAGGAGTTTCTCCTCGTATGCAAGAAACTTGGTATCAGAGCAGGAGGTTAAATATCATTAAGTCTATGTCTCTCTCAACAACATCTATGTTGATTTGTATCTATAATTGTGAATCGCCCCACACTTATGGATATTAATAAATATGATGCTGAGGAAACTCTCACTTTGTTAGATGTCAAATATCGTGCCTCTAGAGTGTTATCTCTTTTTGCTTTTGCGTATAATGATATTATTGTAATTATAGGCAATGAATACTCAAAGTTACGTTACACGAATACTTGAAGAAGTGATTTCCAATTTGGGAGTTTCTACCTGTGGTAATCAAGTTCTTCCTATTGAGGAATAGGTTAATGATGACCAAGCCCTTGTCGATCCTCCTCCTTTAATGGATGGTGACATAAGGGCTACTTTTCTAAAATTGATCTAAGCCATCACTACAAAAACAAAAGCCTCCACTACTGAAGCTAGAGCCATGATGGTCCAAGATAATCAGAAGGTTATACCCCGAGCAAACCAACAAGTTGCTACCATGGCCTCCCGTTTAAGGGATTTTACTTTAATGAATTCCCGTACTTTCTATGGGTTCAAGGTTTAAGAATACCCCCATAGTTCATTGATGAAATTTACAAGATCCTCTATGTCATGGGGTTGACTATTAGTGGAAAGGTCTAGTTATCCACTTACCAACTCAAAGGTATGTTCAAACTTGATATGTCCAATGGAGGGACAATAGTCTGTTAAGGGGTGGACCCATGACATAGAAGAGTTTAAGAATGCTTTTCTTGATAGATTCTTTCATAGGGAGAAGCGGGAAGCTAAATTGGTGGATTTAATCAACCTTCGTCAAGGAGGTATGAGTGTGCTTGAATACTCCTTGAAATTCACTAAGTTATCAAAATATGCTCCTTCTTTGGTTTCCGACCCTAGATATGAAATGAACCGCTTTTTGACGGGAGTATCAGATAATTTGCAAGAGGAATATCATTCGATTATGCTACATGAAATTATGAAAATTTCTCGTATCATGGTTCATGGTCAACAAGTGGAAGATGAAGGGTTAAGAGAAATAGTAGAGATGCCAAGAGGGCAAAATCTTTTGAATGGTGGTTCTTCAAAGGGTAGGCTTGACATTCAAGACAAGGCTAGGTTTATGAAGAGGGTTTCTAATTATGTTCATTCCAAGTTCCCTAAGGCTAGGAATTATAGGGTGTCTAACCTTAAGCCTAAAAGGGAAGGGATACTAGTTCACCAACAAATAATCCAACGTGTGGAAAGTGTGGTAAGAATCACTAATGGAACAACATAGTTATGGAACTTGGAGACATCATGGAAATATCACTCTAACACACTTTTTGGGTCATGAGGATATCCACATCATGAGGATTATTGTGACCTGCCTTCCTCTAATAGGAAGGGACACCCCTCACCTCAAGTTCACTCAGTGCTAAGCTAAATTCCCTTTATTAAAAGTCCTTATTACATTACTTTATAAAACAAAAGCTTTAGAAGATTCACTCCCCATATGTTTAGCTCATAGGTTATATATGAGAATTCCTTCCATCAACCTATATCATGTGAGAAAACCTTTCACATAGACATAACATATGTAAGCATCTATCTAGGTTTGGATACTATTCAGAACACCTTTAAACAGCCCCTCTATTGACTAGATCATAATACATGTGTGTGTACATACATGTGAGCAAACCTTTCACATAACACCTTTGGACCACACATGTTCATACTTTATTTCGTTCATGCATAAGTGTACACGTGTAACTATATGATCCTTTCTTTCATATTAACACATTTAGACACTACGTATAATCATACTTCGTCATACCACATACTTCACACAATAGCATGTAAAACATGTTCATAACATACTCATGCATACATATCTATGTACATAAGAAACCAAACCTAGGAAATATCCTATCAAGGTACACATGTGCAATGCATAGACAAGGTCCATAGTAACACTCCGGAAATTCCATGACTTAGACTAGATATTATTCTATTTAATAATGCTTAAAAAAATGTTCCGAAAAAATGTATTTGTCGAGTGAAGAGACTACTAGATTTTATGAATTTCTTTTGGGGTACATAGCAATCCTAATGCCCAATATTAAGAAATATTGGGCATGTTAGAGAATGTTGGGTTAAAGGGTGTTAGCCAATTTCTAGGTATTAAGATATACTTTAATGACAAAATCTCCCAATAAAGATTATTTAGGTGTTGTACCTGAAATAAATACCCTAAGCTAAAATTATGTAAATCTTATTTTCGTCGCCTACACACATTACATACAAGGCATCCAAGTGTGAAGAATAGGTACCATAGAACATAACCATTTAAGATATTCATACAGATTAAGAAGTGCCCAAATACATAGTGAGGTTCCTTCGACAATAAATGAGCAGCAACACATGTGATAAATTGGCAAGAGACAAGCCCCAACCGAATCGTTTGGATTGGCTAGGGGGCAGGTGTGTAGGATAATGTGGGGCCAAACTTCCTAACTGACTCTATGTACTAAATAAAGTTTCTAAATAGGTAAATAACCTAGGACCAACCAAATATAACTAACTAAGGGACCCTAGAACCTAAGAACTAACCGAGTGACATTAAGACAAGAAACTAACTAAGAGATAACCTAATACATATCCTAGGATGGTCCAAAGGGTTGGTTATGGTCTTAAAAACTTAGGGTAATTCAATAATTACCCTAGGTTACCTGATAAATTAAATTAGAAACTTAATTAATGAATATAAATTGTCACACCAAAATCTTTACATTAGACAAGTAACTAAGAAAGAAACATCCTAGTACCTAACCTTTGGATAGGGTTGGTTATGGTCCTAACAACTCAGGGGTACTTTATTAATTACCCTAGGTTACCTAATTAAATAAATTATCAGCAGAATTAATTAAATTAATTGTTCAAAACAGAAACTACTGAGCCATTTAAAGATTTCGGTTAAATAAAAGTGTTTTTATAATTCTAGTAAATATAGGAGGGGCGTTTTAGGTAATTTAAGTGAAGGTTCTTTAGGGTAAGTCTTGGGACGTATATATAATGATTTTAGGTCAGTATTATACAACAATTACACGTCACAAATAAGAACGAAACGAAATTATTTTAATTCTGAAGAACGATCTCTTTTTCCAAACTCCATTGAAGAACAAAAAAAGCTTAAGGAAGAAGACGAAGGTTTCGAAGTTTCCAATAAATATTTCGTGGATTATTCATATATAAAGTATTGGTTTTCACTCTTGGGATTCCTTTCCCCAAGAGTTCCTTTCAAGATATGTTTTCAAGAACTTCAATTCTAGGGTTTTTACTCTACAGAACAGACTTTCTTCCTAACATTAGATTTATGTTTTTCAATGAAAAGTAAATGTTTTCTATACGTAATTATCATGAAATTTTTGATTATATGCTTCTAAATATGATTGAATTTAGTGGGAAACACGTTCTTACCTATATGAGGGTTCCGTATTATTTTTTCTATGACGTGAGAACATGTAAACGTTAGGGTTTGAATTTAAGGTTTGAACGAAACATTTAATGACCTGTTTACCCTCTCCTATGGTACGTATTGATCTTGTACATGATTTTATATTGATTATTTCATTGAGTATTTTACTAAGTATTATTATTAATATCGCACGATGAATAAGATTCTTTGAAGCAAGAGGTAACTCTTCTAAAATTGTGATTACTCTAGGATGTTTATGTTAGCATATAAGTCATGATGCTATGTTATGAAAGTATATGTGATGTTGCAATGTGAATATGCTTGCTGTGAATATGTAAATCGTGAGATTATGATAAGAATATGAATATTCAAGTTATGATATTCTCTTGTATGCTTTACTTAAGATTATTATGACAAGTAACTCTCACGTATGAAGGGTTACGATGAAAGAAAAATTCTCATCTAATCTAAAAGAGCTCATGAGCATGTTATACAAGGAGATAATCTTCTATAACCTATGACGAGTTCATTATGAAAAACAAATCAAAGGTTAATTTCTAGAAAAGGGACTTAAGCTAAGCACATTTGAACTAGATATCGGAAGTTTCTCTTCACTAGGGGAAGATAGGTTCACAATGATTTTCATGGGATTGAGGCTTCCATGTAAGGTTGAACTATGGGTCTCTTACGTCCCCCAGTTCTTGAACTATGTTGCCACCACATGATACTTGCTAGTGGATCCACCTAGAAAGCTATGTCATCTAGGTTCTACTTTGGCCAGTAGACCATCTTTTTTCAGTGTGGTGTTTCATGACACCGTATTCAATGTTAAGATCACATGGTCTATGTCAGTTAATGCATGTGTTCCCTCATGTCAAATGAAAGACAAGTAAACGAACATTGACTAGGGTGATTTGAGGAGTTGGCTTAGTATAGATAGTGGTATCGGACACTACCTAGACATTAAACAAGTTTACTCTAAGGAAAGTCCTAGGAGATTGTTCTTAAATAATATGATGAATTGAAATAAATATTTTTATGATATATGATGTTACACTTACATCAACGTTGATCCTTAAAATGAATTTGTTATTGAGTTATATTGTTATATGAAGCAAAGATTTACTTATGGTCTCCTATCTTATCTAGTTGGTTATGTGGGGTTATGAGGCTTCAAATGACCATTGGACTTGTAGGTTGGGGGTGGAATCATTGGTAAGTGTTTTTTATGTTATGTTTATATGATATATTAAATATGAATTTTTAATGTGACTTTATCATAAGATACCTATAATTATAATCTTGTTTGATATCAAAGAAATCCTTATATTATGTATGTTATATGATGTATGCAAATAATATTTTATATGGCTTGGCATGTTTTATAAAGATATAATAAATGATTCTTTTTCATGCAAGTCCCTATGTGTTATGTGCATATACCCATACTTAGTACATGTGGCGTACTAACCCTATTACTTTACATTAGTACAAATTTAGGTTTCGTCCATTGAATCTTAAGAAGGTCTATCAGAAGAAGCTTGGAGATCTTTCTCCAAGTCTTGGTAGGTCCTTATGTTAAGGGATGCTATCTTTCATATTCTATCTTACGTAGATTTTTAGTAATTTTAAGAATACAGTATTTCCATTTTGTTCTTTGGATTCTTTTGTAATAAGACCTATATGGCATATTAACAATTATTCGCTAAGTTCAGATTTGTACTCTTTAAATGGTTTCTATATATGCGAGACAATAGTTTAGTATATCCTATGTTTTATAAACCTTAAGTATAAAGTCTAAGTATACTTCATTAGTATATTAAAATTTTTAAATATTTCTGCAAATTTAACTGTATGATTCTGATATAAGCTAAGAAAAGGCTTGTTTGTGACCTTTGAAGGCTAACGACGCCGGTCTTGTTCGGATTCCAGAATCCAAGCATGAAAAACTTGGTATCAGATCATGACGTTAAAATCCTTATTATTAATATCTAACTAAAACACATTACGTTGAGTCTTGTTTATGGTTGTGAAGCGCGCAACAATTATGGATGAAAGTCTATGTAATGGTTAGGAACCTTCTCTTTTCTTGAAACTCTTATATCGTGACTCTGGAGCTTTGACACTATGTGTCTTTTAGAATCGTATCCATTTCTTGCGTATATAGGCGATGAACACAAGAAGGAAAACCGTGAGAAGAGTAGGAGAAGGATTGAAAATGCCGGAGATATTCCCCAAGGTGACTGAAATGCTCTTGAAGTGCAAGTTGCTGCAAATGATCAAGTTCCGGTAAATCCTCCGGCTATGACAGATGGTGAGGTGAGGTCAGCCTTGTTCCAAATGGACCAAGAAATCACCACCCAAGCTCAAGACATCACGTCTCAAGCTAATAGGTAGGTTGCACCTCGAGAGGATCAACATGTTAGTATTGAGCCTAGTTGCTTGAGAGACTTTACGAGAATGGATCCTCCAAAGTACTTTGGATCGAAAAATAATGAAGACCCCCAAGACTTCCTTGATGAGGTCTATAAGATTTTTTTTGCTATGGCGGTGAGTTCTATTGAAAAGGCTGAGCTTGATGCCTATAAACTTAAGGACCTGGCTCAGACATGGTACAATATGTGGAAGAATAGTAGGGTTTAAGGAGATGGTCCCGTGACCTGGGTGATCTTAAAAAAGGCCTTTCTTGAAAGATTCATTTTAAGGGAGCAAAGAGAAGCTAAGGTAGAGGATTTCATCAACTATTATTAAGGAGGTATGTGTGTTAATTAATAATCCTTGATGTTCATTAAGTTGTCCAAATATACTTCTTCTTTGGTTTCTAAAGCTAGGGATGAGAAGAGACGTTATGTAACAGGTGTTTCCGAAGAGCTTGAAGAAGAATGTCGTGCAGTCATGCTTCATGACAATATGAATCTTTCTAGGTTAATGGTTCATGCCCAATATGTTGAGGAAAGTCATCTAAGGAAGAGAAATAGAGAAGTTAAGAAGACAAAGTCATTTGAAAGTTGTTCTTCTAAGAGTAAGCTTGATGTGCAAGGCAAGCCTAAGTTTAAGAAGAGGTTTTCAGAACGAGTTCCTTCAAATTTATCAAAAAATGGCAATGATAGAGGTTCTAATCTTAAACCTAAAGAAGGGGGAACGTTGATCCACCAAGAGAAAGACAAACTTCTGGTAAGTGTGGTAAGAGACATGAGGGCAAATATATTTGTGCGAATAATAGTTGCTATGCTTGTGGAAATATGTCCATATAGTGAAGAATTGTCATAATGTATAAAGTCATGGTAAGGGTAATAGCAAGCTCAACCAAGCAATCCCTATTCTGAATCTCCACAGAGGAACCGTTTCTATACACTCAAGGTTAGGGGTGAACAAGAAACTCTCCCGACGTCATGACAGGTATGTTCTGAGTGTTGGGAATGCAATGTTTCCAACAAGAAATAAAAATGAGAATCAAAGCTAGTTAATAAATCTCCTATGACAAATTGACATGTTAGCTTGCCTAAACTAAGCATTGAATTGTTCTTATAGTCTAATCAAAGGTTAAAAAATTTGCTTTCTTAAAATTATGTGATTACTATAGGATATACAATAACTAAATTGGGTCAGGCTAGTGATAAGAGTCAGAGAATGGTCATAAATAATAATGATTGGCTTATAAAGATTTCATTCCCAATTTAACAAGAATGGGAAATTCAACTTGTTTACTAAATAGGTGCATCTTTTAGTAAAAAATGGTACTAACTAGAGTTTTAAAGAGATGTTTTCATATTCTGTTCTTGCACTCATGTGAAACTTCTATGCATATGTTTTCTTGAGATTTTGTTGTTTTTAGTTATCTTGATAAAATTGATAGAATGGTAACTCTTTGATGCATTATGAGCTTATGATAAGGTTGAGAAGGTAGTTCCGCACTATGTATTATGAATATGTTGCTCTTATATGTTTGTGCATCATGTATTGAGTGCAACTGTCATGATATGTTATGTGCTGGTTGTGCTTCTAGTATTGAATTTTTTTCCTACCCTCCAAAAGATTTTAGTGTCATTCAAGGATGAATGTTCCTAAGGGGGGGGGGGGATAATATAACCCTCCTGAAATTACATGTCTTAGACAAGAGATTAATATATTTAATAATGCTAAAAATAATGTTCCCAGAAAATGTATTTATCCAGTGAAGAGCCTATTCGATTTTAAAAAATGGTTTAGGAAAATATTGGGCATGTTAGAGAATATTGACTTAAAGGGTGTTAGCAAATTTCTAGGTATTAGGATATACTATAATGGCTGAATTTCCCAATCCAAGCTTGTTTAGATTTTGATGCAATGAAGAACCTAAGCTAAAATTATGTAACTTTTATTTTCTTCGCCTACACACATTAGGTACGATGCATCCAAGTGTCAACACTAGATACCATAGCACAAAACCATTTAAAATGATTATGTAGATTAAGCACTACCCAAGGTCATAGAGATAATACTTTGACATGAAATGAGCAGCAACACACGTGCTAAATGGCCAAGCAACAAGCCCCAACCGAATTGGTTAGGGTGGTTAGGGGGCAGGCGTGTAGGATCACGTGAGGCCAAGCTTCCTAACTGATTCTAGGTTCTAAATAACGTCCCTAACTAACTAACTAACAAATTACCAGCCATAAATAACTAACTAAGGGACCCTACAACCTAAGACCTAACCGCATGACATTAAGACAAGAAACTAACTAAGAGGACAACCTAGTACCTAAACTAGGATATTCCAAAAGGTTGGTTATGGTCCTAACAAATTAGGGTTACTTTAATAATTAATCTAGTTTACCTAAATTAATTAAATTTTCTACCTAGTTAATTAATTTAAATGTTAAAACCGAAATCCTTACACTAGACAAGTAACTAAATAAGAAACATCCTAGTACCTAACCTAGGATGGTCCAAAGTATTCGTTATGGTCCTAACAACTTAGGGGTAATTTAGTAATTAACCTAAGATACCTAATTACTTAAATTAAAAATTTAACTAATTAATTTAATTTGTCAAAACTAAAACCACAAAGCCATTTCAAGATTTCAGTTAAATAAAAGTGTTCTAGGAGGGGCGTTTTAGGCAACTTAAGTGGAAGATCTTTAGGGTATATTTAGGGACATCTATATAATGATTTTAGGTCAGTTTTAGACCACAATTACACGTCCCAAATAAGAACCAAACTAATTCTCTTAATCTCTCAAGAGCTATCTCTTTTTCCAAACTCCATTGAAGAACAAGAAAATCTTAAGGAAGAAGACGAAGGTTTCAAATTTTCCAATAAATATTTCGTATATTATTCATATATAAGGAATGGTTTTTACTCTTTGTATTCCTTTTCACAAGATATCAAATAAAGATAAGTTATCAAGACCTTAAATTCTAGGGTTTATACTCTACAAAATAAATTTTTCTTCCTAACCCTAGATTTATGTTTTTAAATGAAAAGTAAATATTTTCCACATCATGCTGATAATTATGATTCAATTTAGTGTGAAGAACGTTCTTACCTATATGATGGTTTCGTATGATTGTTTTTATGACGTGATAACATGTAAACGTTAAGGTTAGAATTTAAGGTTTGTATGAACCCTTTAATGACCCATTTTCCTTCTCCTATGCTATGTATTGATCTTGTACATGATTTTATTGGTTGTTCTTGATTATTTTATTGAGTATTTTACTATGTTTTATTTTGAATATCGCATGATGCGTAAGATTCTTGGAAGTAAGAGGTAAGTCTTCTAAAATTGTGATTACTCTATGATGTTTATGTTAGCCTGTAAGTCTTGATGCTATATCATGAAAGTATGTATGATTTTGTTATGTGAATATGCTTGATATGAATATGTAAATCGTGAGATTATGATATATGAAAGTTATGATACTCTCTTGTATGCTTTACACAAGATGATTTTAACATGTTAATGTCACGTATGAAAGGTTACGAAGAAAGGACGATTCTTATCTAATCAAAAAGAGGTCATGATAATGTAATAGAAGGAGATAATATTCTATTACATATGATAAGTTTGTTATGAAAAACAAAATAAATGTTATTTAAATAAAAGGGACTTAAGAAAAGTAACAATGAACTAGATATGGTTAGTGTCTATTCCCTAGGGGGAGGTACGTTCACAATGATTCTCATGAGGTTTAGTCTACTATGTAATGTTGAACTATGTGTATATAACACATATCCTAGTTGTAGAACTATTTTTCCAGCATATGATACCAGCTAGTGGATCCACCTAGAAAGCTATGTCATATAGGTTCTACTTTGGCAGGTAGACCACCTTTTTACGGTGTGGGGTTTCATGACATCGGATTCCATGTTTAGATCACGTGGTCTATGTTGGTTAATGTATATGTTCCCTCATGTAAAACGAAATACAAGTAAACTAATGTTGACTAGGGTGACTTGAGGAGTTGGCTTAGTATAGGTAGTGGTATGGAGCGCTACCTTGACATTGCACAAGTTGACTCTAAGGGAAATCCTAGGAGATTGTTCTTAAGTAACACGATGATGTTAAAGATATATGTTTATGTTATATGATGTACTATTACATGAATGTTGATCTTTATAATGAATAAGTTATTGAGTTATGTTGTTATATGAAGCAAAGCCTTACTTACGGTTTCCTATCTTATCTACTTGGTTATGTGTGGTTAATGGGGCTTCACATGACCATGGCACTTGTAAGTTGGGGATGGGATAATTGGTAAGTGTTTTGTATGTTTTGTTTACAGGATGTATTGAATATTAATTGTTAATGTGACTTTATGATAAGATGCTTGTCATTATAATCGTGTTTGATGTCAACGAAATCCTTATCTTGTATATGTTATGTTGTATGTGCATTGAAGATTTTTATATGGCTTGGAATGTTTTCTAAAGATATGATAAATGATTATTTTTCATGCATGTCCCTATGTCTAATGTGCATATACCCATAGTTAGTACATGTGGCATACTAACCCTATTAGTTTACATTACTGTAACTATAGGTTCCGACCATTGAAACATAAGGAGGTCGATTTGAAGAAGCTTGGAAATATTTCTCAAAGTCTTGGTAGGTCCTCATGTTCGTGGATGCTATCTTTCATACTCTACCTTACTTCGATTTTTAGTAGTTTTAAGAATACGCTATTTCCATTATGTTCTACGAATTCTTTTGTAATAAGACCTATATGGCATATTAACTATAATTGGCTAAGTTCTGATTTGAACTCATTAGATGGTTTCTATATTTGTGAGACAATGTATGTTTTTATAAACTTTAAGCATGAAGTCTAAGTATATTTCATTAGTATATTAAAAGTTTTAAATATTTCCGCAAATTTAATTATATGATTGTGATGAAAGCTAAGAAGAGACTTTTAGGTGACCTCTGTGAGGTTAACAACGCCGGTCCCGTTTGGATTCCATCCTGGTGTGACATACCATACCCTTGACCATACTAATACACCTATCAAGTAATCCTAGTTACACACATGTCATACTTCCATAAACATAAACTTAACATGCATAGTTATAGATACTAGTGAATATGACCACAATCTTTCATTAGATAGTATGATCCTATACTACTAGTAATCATACATACTATGTGAGTATGTGTGTACATTAGTCAAAATAATCACATAATGACTATCAACAACATATTGACGCAGAGACCCTCTTAATACCACATTACACTTTGAAGCATAGACCACACAACACAATTTAGCATAGGAGGAAAGCTAACTAAATATTACAGATTAAGAATCCTAACATTAACTATTCACACATTTATATAGGAGTACATGGGTAGGGGTCATCAATCCTTAACAATTCATTAAACGAAGCACCTCCACATGATCCTAAGATAGATATATATATGATTATTCAATATACTTGCAATCTAGATCAATACTAGAATAGGAAATATTAAAACAAAAACAACTTTTAGTGGCATTAAATATTGACACTAATAAAGAGTGCTAAAGTGTTTACCGACATTAATTAAGTGCCATTAGAACCAATGTCGCTAAATTCTTTAGGCACATATACAAAGAGTGACAATTGCCGCTAAAAATACATATTTAGGGGCAATTAAAAATTAAATGCCACTAATTATTATTTTTGGTGTAGTGAAAGTAGGAATAAGCTCCACATAGTGTGATTATCGTAATCACACACTCGTAAATTTATCAATTTGACTTCAAGGCCATAGTCAACACCTATATAATAACAATAAAGCAAACACCTCCACCATAAGTGAACCATTCCACACAATGCCATACAAGGCTTCATCATTTAACAATACTATAGAAAAATAGAGAAGTAGAAGAGTATAGCAATTCGTAGCAATCCTTTACCCGTTGCTCATAATTGACCGTTACTATTCTTTCACCAACAATTCGAATATAAGGAAGTAGCTAAAGTACCATAATCATGAAAGAAACCATGTACAAGTTGCTACAACATCATACTAAAATCTAATATAATACATCACATATATACTACAAAGTAGAGAGTTATAGATCATCAACAATTTCCCTAGTATTGTTCATCAATCATATTTTATCAATAATATTCTTTTGGGGCAGTAGCTAAAAGATAGAACATCACAACTTAATCATGCTTCATCCACCGTAAGATATAGATCACAACATATACATTACTCTACCAAGTCTATAGATATAAGAACCTAAATCAATCATTACCAATTCAATGGTTATCCATTCATATTAGATCAATTATACCCAATTATCATCACATTATACATATAGGAAGTAGCTAAGGACAATTCACCATAATCGAGTCACATGAGAACCAACCTAACGTCAAGATCACAAGTTACCACTTGATAGAGTAGAAGAACCTAGATTAATTCAAACCAATCCTTCTTTGCTTTTATCATACAATATTTATATCAACAATTCAACCATGGTATTATCATAAGGCAGTATCTAACAACATCCTATCTTAATCGAATTAAAATGTTATACATTATAAAACCAACGTTACAGTGAATACATGGAGATTTAAGCTAGGCATGTTTAAATCTCTATACATTGATCCACATAGACCTTTCAGCATCAACTCATCATTAATACACTTAAATAACACTAGGAATAAGCAATTCAACATTAAAAAATTACAATTTAACTAACATCAAGCCATGATCAAAATGTTCATGCAGGGTAAATCGAGTTTGGGAAGGGACATGGTTTACAATGCAATCGGATTGTTCTTAAAGATAAAATCAATACATTATCATCAATTAATCATGATTAAGCCTTTGAAAACTGTTTTTGAAGGAACCCATGGTTAGATTGAAAGGTTGATCATGAAACTCTTTGGAATTTTTTAGATTAACTCTCCAAGTGAAAGGTTACTTAGAGATGAAGGATCACCATACCTTTATTAGATGAAGAATCCACTAAAATTTGGTGAATAAATCAGTGAAGAACTTTAATCCTAGCTTAAAAATTACCCTTATTTAATGAATCTTGACAATTCTTCAAATTTCCTGAATGGAGTCTTCTACTTTGTTTTTTTTCTTGAGGCTTTGTCCTAGGGTTTGACAGAGAAGAGCATGATGAATTTAAAGATGGAATTAGGAACAATTAGGTCTTTATAGGAATCTTATTTATTTAGGTTTTTCTAGTGGAAAAAAAGAGGAAAATTACCTTAATTACTATTTTCCCTCGGTCAAAATGGTACTGCACTATACTATTCACTGGAATGGTCATAACCTTATATGTGAAAACTAGATTGAACTGAAATTGGCGACGTTGGAAAGTGGATTCAAATACCTTTAATTTCATAGGTAATGGACACGTATTTCTTGATATTCTAAGACATTCATGGAAAACCTTTTGAAAGTCATGGGCGTTATTGGACGTTAGACCTCCAAACATCACGAAACTTGACAAACTTCCTATAAACACTGTAATAACTCATCTAAGGACCTCCTGATCTAATGAAACACACATAAACACATATAAACATATATAATGCACAAAGGTGACTTAGTCGTCCAACGTATTACTCGTCCCTTGACGTCTGACTTCCAAATCACCTAAACATACTTTAAATCATTGTATTAACATTTTAACAATATTATAGGCACAAGTCAGTCTCTAGACACCCAAACTCATTTTGGGGGTCTTACAATTATGTTGAAATATTCTCTTACTTGTTGCTATTATGACTTGATGATAGGTTACTTGACTATGCTTTTTATTATTTACCTTGTCGTGAACATGCTTATGAGTTAAGGAATATGTGTTTTGACTGTAATGGTCTTCTTGAGGGTGCATAAGGTTTTCAAAGGGTAAAATAACATGTTTTCATGAATGGTACCTTTTTATCATGTTATTATGATATGTGTGCATATGGTGTTATACATATTACAAGTGGTGTACCAACGTCATTTCATCCTTTTTCCCAACATTTTAGGTTACCTTCATCGAAGGGATGTAGGAGACGACTTTGAAGAAGACTTTGAGTTCTTAATCATCTAAGTTGGGTAGGTCCTCACTTTTCGAGGGCAATGCCACTATCAAGATTATGATGTTGCTTTAGTTTTAAGACACTTATGTTTCTTTATTTTTCATTTGGAGAATAAACATTGTCTGACCTATATTTGGTCTTATTGTATTTATGTACGGACTAGGCCCAATTTGATATACTCTTATTAGATGGTTATGAGATGAGATTAATATTTGAGACTATGTTATATTCTTTATATCTATGTGCAATAAAAGTAGAAGATTAAGTAATCTTCCTATACAAAGGGTTTATGTAGACTCAGTATATATTTATTATGTGTGTGTTGTTGTATATGTAAACCTAAATGTTGAAGTAGTAAAAGGTTTTAAATTTCCGTGATTTTTACCTATGAATTATCACGTATGGGAATATCCCCTAGACGTAACCGGCGTCGTCCTCTTTGATTACTAAGACTAGCCTCTTACCTTACATCATTACATTGATAGGTCAAATTAAGAAGAAAATTTAAAACTTTTTATTTTTTCTACTCGGAGGTTTACATAGACCTTTACATACACATAGTATATATATATCGAGTATACATAGACCCATCGTATTGGAAAATTACTTAGTCTTCTACTTTTATTGCATATAGTATATAAAATATAACATAGTCATAATAGTTATCTCATCTCATAACCATCTAATTAGTGTACATAATTTTGGCCTAGTCCATACATCAATTCAATAAGACCACATGTAGGTCATACAAATACTAAGTACTCAATTTAAAGTAAAGAAACCTAAGAGTCTTAAACTTATAGAAACTCCATTAGCTAGATAGTAGAATCACCCCCGGAAAGGGAGGACCTACCCTACTTTGATAAATAAGGGAAGTCAGTCTTCTTCAAGTCGTCTTTATGGCACTTCAACGACCGGAACATAAAAGGTTGGGGAAAAGGAAGAAGTGGGGTTAGTACACCACTTGTAATAAGTATGAGACCATATGCAAAAATACATTAAATCATTCTATGAAGAAGGTACATTTCATAAAATATGCACTTTTCATTGAAAACCATTATGCATATTCAACAAGGCCATACGAACCAATAGAACATGTTCATTAAGCCAAAAAAATATACATCACAATACCAACAACATCAAAACAAGTCAAGTCAACATACATATACTATAATTGAACACATATTCATGTAACTCTATAATCAAGTCATAACAGTACCAAGCATGAATAAAAGTACATTTCAATGTAACCAAAGCAAGACAATTACCCATGAAGCCCTATCAAGTCAACAAGTGCAATGAGTAAGCAAATCCCCATAACCTTACTCAATGAACTAACCCAACAAGAATCATGACTAGCATCCCACTTCACATAACATAGCATTTAAAAGTACTTAACATCATACTTTAACAATATATACCAAAACATACTCAGAAGTGATACCAATCAACATATAGTATAAACAATGTGCAAGTTCATCATATACATATAGCATTATAAGAATATTCATAGATAAGAACATCTTTTTAAGACTCCCTTCAAGGCTAACTAGTCAATGCTTATGTAGAGTCCCATACCTTACCTAGAGTAAGCTAAACGCCTTAGGTAATATTAATTAGAATTCGTTCCTTTAATTCATTTTACCTTTTGGGAACATCTTTCCCTAACCAATATAGACCACATGACTTAATGTGGAATCTGGTGTCATGGAACCCTACACCGAAAAAAGGCAGACTACATCCCTAGGTAGTACAAAAATATGAACATAGCTACTGCGTGGATCCACTAGCTAGTATTCTAATCGGGGAAACATAGTTCAAGAACTAGGAGATATAGTTGGCACCCTCTTTATAATATATGCATTGTAGTCTCCTATCTCTATAGTACATTAGTGATCCAACCTTACCTATGTGGGAAGGGACACTCCTCACACTAGTTCACTCGGTGCTAAGATAAAGTCCCTTTTTGAAATGTCTTAATGTTTTTATTAATCATCATAGTTTATTGTAGGTCATAGGGTCTAAACCTTGTAAAAATAATCATCTTCATATCTCAATAAGAATTTGATGAGCATTGTACTTTCATTATAATTCATATAGGTGAAGTTAACACATTCACATTGTCATATCATAATAAGGAACTTTGATAAATCATTAACCATCCTTTTAACATTTACATCTTAAGCCAACATCTCACAAATCATAACCAAGACATTTCAATTCAACATCATACCATCCTATCAATCCTAATAAAAGGCATACTCAAATGCAAAATAATGAATTAATCAAAATTAACCATAATTTGAAGTAAAGAAAAGTATCATAAGGCTTACTAAGTATCCTTAATAGTTCATCATAAAGGGTCTTACCACAGATTGTCAATTCCACCCAATTTGTGTATTTATCATCATAAATAAATAACCAACATGATAGCAAGACTAGAAGAATCACTCCATCATAATTCAATATTACATAATAGCTTAAGACAAGATACTTAGGTCAATTAATAACATTCTTCTTAACCAAATCAGTTCTCCAAAAATATCCTGAGGAAACCATAAATAAACAAAATTCTTTAATTATTTGTATAACCACATAATCTAGTATTAGTTCAACAAATAACTAAATCAATTGAACCAATATAGACTAAATCATATCAAGATCATAACCAAGGGTTAAGGGGTAAAGGACATCTTCTACAAACTAGACTAAACCATCAAGATATATCATAGTTGAGTTAAAATACATGTTAATATATTCATAATACCCAAAATAAACCATAAAAATCAATTCATAACATCAATTTCGTATTGGATGAAAACCCACGTAAAAAACTGAACTTGGGAAATAATTTTTTGATGGAACCCTTTGAGGGAAGAGGTCTCAAAGGTGAATTAGATTCCAAACCTTATTAATTGATGATGATTTATGGAGGATATTTACCCTTTGCAACCGTTAAACAGTCCTCTAGATTGATCTTCAATGGAGTCTTCATTAGAGTGAGAAAGAAGAGAGAATGAAGATAGTTTGGATTTTGTGAGTTGTGATTAGTCTAATGGGGTTGGGGTCTTTATATGGGGGGTTAACTAACATAATAAGTCTTCCCTAATATACTAAGTAATGACCTAAAATCTTAATTAATTAATTAGGAATTAGTCAAAACGTGTAGAAATTACTAGCCCCACCAACGAGACCACGATCGACAGATCGTTGGTCCATCGACGACCAGTCCCTCCCACCGTGCTGCATATCCGTGGTTTTGATTATAGACTTTGGAATTTATTCCATCCTAGATGGTGGCATCGATTCCCCATCGATTCACCAACAGCCCATCGTTTCCCTTCTTGGGTTGACACTGCCAGGCAGTGTTGACCCAAAAATGCAAGGTCCTCGTGAGGGGCCCTTGGTTTGTCCTTGAGGAGTCTTAAACACACTTTTTGACCATGAATCAACTTATGCACATGTTAGACACCCTTCTACCAATTTTCATCATTTTAAGACATCGAAATGCTAGTCAAATATACTAAGGCACGCTAGTACCTCCTTCAACTAGTTTCCGTACATCATGGACATCCTTGGATGTTTTGGTTTCTACACTTCCTAAATAACTTATATTCATCAATATGGACCTTAAAAAGTATCTAGACCTTATGCCACTTATTTTAAGATCTAGAACACGTCTTGGATTTTTGAAGCATTACATTATCCCCCCCCCCCCTTAGGAACATTCTTCCCCGAATGACAGTAACAATCTTTAGAAGGAAGGAATAGACTCAACACTAGCATCCCAACCATTCCACAATAGATAGTGACTTCAATTACCATACATAAGGCTCAACATAACATTATGAAGAAATATCCTTCTCACAACAACAATAGCTCAACATAGCATTTATGAGTCAATTATAAGTTCAGTCTTATCAAAATGCTACATATAGTTTCATAAAGCCTCACCACATAAAAATGCACAACATAACTCAAAACAAGACAAAGAACAAAATTGATGATTTCAAGTTAATTATGTATGTTTCACTGTAACAATATAAAAAATGCACGTTTTTGAAAAACTTCACCAAAAATCAAGAAATTTCCGTTTTATTCATTATTTTTTCATTATTAATAAGAACTACTAATATTATTTATCAAATAGATGAGGGTAATGGGACTTCATGTCGGCCTCGGCCTCCCATGTTGCACAATCAACATTCTTTCATAACACCTTTACGGAAGCCACTTCTTTATTCCTCAACTTCCTTATTTTCCTATCAAGGATTTGAAACAGAACTTTTTTATAGGAGATGTTATACTTCAATCCAAGACCCTCAATAGGAAGAATAGACTCGGGATCACCGATATACTTCTTAAGCATGGAAACAAGGAAAACCGGATGAACCGAAGCCAATTCAAAAAGATGATTCAATTCATAGGCAAACATACCATCTTTTTTCATAGGGAACCACATAACAAGGGCTCAACTTCCTTTTCTTGCCAAATATAACCACCCCTTTCATAGGCAAAATTTTCAAATACACTTTATCACTTTCTTCAAACTACAAATCTCTTCTCCTATGATTGACATAAGACTTTTGCCGACTATATGCCATTTGCAAGCTATTTCTTATAATATGAACTAATGCCAAAGTCTTATAAATAAAATTTGAACCAAAAAGCAAAAACTCAGCCACTTCAAACCATTAATATAGGAGACCTACACCTCCTGCCATACAAGGCTTCATACGGACCCATAAATATGTATTAATGAAAACTATTATTGTAAGCGAACTTCACCAAAGGCAAATGCTTATCCCAATTCCCCTTGAAAACAATAATACAATCCCTAAGTATATCTTCAAGGTTTTGAATAGTACGCTCCGCTTGACCATCCATTTGGAGATAAAAAGAGGTACTTAAATTCACTTTTGTTACCAACTCTTTTTGAAATGAACTCCAAAACTTAGATGTGATTGTGCACCTCAATCTGATACGGTGGATAACAGAATACCATGGTGACACACAATCTCATGTATGAATATCCTTGCATAATGTTCTACCGAATAAGTAGACCTAACAGGAATAATGTTAGTAGACTTGGTCAGCTTATCCACAACCACCCATATAGAGTCATATTGCCTTTGAGTCCGAGAAAACCCTACTACAACATCCACATTGATGTCATCCCAGTTCAAAGTAGGAACTTGGATTTCTTGTAGTAAGCCACTTGTCTTTTGGTGTTCGAGCCATAACTTTTTTGAAATTTGGACATTTAACAACAAACTCCTCTACGTCCTTTGTCAAACCTTCCCATAAAAATATTCCCTAAGATCATGGTACATTTTTTTCAAACCCGGATGAATGAAGTAACGAGACCCATGGGCTTCCTCATGGATTAGGTTCCTCAACCCATCTACATTGGGAACTCACAATATTTCTTGATACCTCAAAACACCATCCTCCTTAAGTAGAATGACTCTTTAACATTTATAAGAACCAATTCCTTCAACTCCAACAATGATTAATCAAGGTGTTGTTTGGACATTACCTCAACTACCATTTGGAGAATCTTTCAACCTCAAACCCTACCTAGCCAAGAGATGAACATCTTTCACTATGTATTTCTTAGATTTATCTACATGAAACACACTACCCATCGATAAACGACTTAGAGAATCCACAACCATATTGTCCTTGCCGGGGTGATAGAGAACATTCATGTCGTAATCTTTGAAAAATTCCAACCACCTTCTTTGTCATAGATTCAACTCCTTTTGGGTAAACACACATTGGAGACTCAAATGGCCGGTATATATATCAACGTGGACACTTTACAAGTAATGCCTCCATATTTTAAAGGCAAATACCATAACTGCTTATTCAAGGTCATGAGTTGAATAATTTCTCTCATGCACTTTAAGTTTCCTAGAAGAATAGGCTATCACCTTCCCATGTTGCATTAGCACACACCTTAATCCCACTCAAAATGTATCACAATACACAACGAAACTCTTTGTACCCTCCAGTAAAGTCAACACTGGAGCGGAAGTGAGCCCATATTTCAAGATTTTGAAGCTTCTCTCACATGCCTCTTACCACTAAAATTTCTTACTCTTTTGAGTCAACATATTGAAGGAATATACAATGGACGAATAACCATCCACAAACCTCCGATAATAACCTGCTAGACTCAAGAAACTCCTAATGTCAGTTGTAGTCAATGGTCTAGGACAATTTTTCACTGCCTTGGTTTTCAATGGATGAACCTCAACTCCCTCACTAGAGATGATATGACAAACAAATTCTATAGACCTTAACCAAAATTCGTGTTTGTTATACTTGGAATATAATTTGTTCTTCTTAAGAACTCTCAATACCACCCTCAAATGGTTCATGTGGTCAATCTCAATTTTTGAATATACCAAGATGTCGTCAATGAATATAATGACAAATGGATCTAGGTAATTTTGAAACACCCTATTCATGAGATCCATAAACGCTGCCGGGGATTTTGTTAGATCAAAAGAAATTACTAAGAATCATAGTTACCATATCTAGTCCGAAATGGGTTATTTGTTATATCTTCACCTCTCACCCTAAGTTGGTGATAACCCGATCTCAAGTCAATATTAGAAAAGTAGATTGCCCCTTAGAGTTGATGAAATAAGTTGCCAATCGGAGGGAGAGGATACTTGTTCTTAATTGTGACTTTATTAAGTTGACAGTAATCAAACCACATCCTAAGGGACCCATCCTACTTCTTCACAAACAAAAATGTAGAACCTCATGGAGAAATACTAAGTCTAATGAAGCCCATGTCTAGTAAATCTTTGAGTTGAGCCTTCAACTCTTTCAATTCTAAAGGAGCCATCCGATAAGGAATAATTGAAATGGGATTTTTATCCAATAAGAAGTCGATACAAAAATCAATTTCCCATTCCGGAGGAATATCGGGAAGATCATTTTGAACCTTTGGAAATTCCCTCACTGCGGGGATAGACTCAATGTGAGGAATTTTAGAGTCTTAATGTTTGACTCTTACTATGTGGGATAAACACTCTTTGTAGATCATTTTGCACTCTTTGAAACAAGAGATAATACGACCTCTAGGAATAGTATAGCCCCCTTACACTATAAAATTGGCTCATTTGGAAAGTTAAAATTCACCACCCTTGTTCTACGATCAATAGAGTCAAACCAATTATGCAACCTATCCATACCATAAATGACATCAAAATCAAGCATATGAAGTTCTACTAGCTCAACATAAGAAACCTTATTGGGAAACATCATAGGACAATTTCTATACACCCTTTTTGCAACAACTGACTCACCCAGTCTGGTAGATACTTTAAAATGTTCATGCAAGATATCGGTTTAAATGTCAAACTTTTAAGCTGCTAGATGGGTAAAAAATGATAAAGTAGCACCTGGATCAAGTAAGGCACATACATTAATAAAGAAGACTTTCAACATACCGGTCACCACATTTGGAGAAGTTATTATTCTTTGGAGCCTCATTTCAACTACTTGATTGATCTTGACCACTACCCTTGTCTTGACCCCTAACATTAGGGAAATTGCAAATCTTATGCGCACTTTTACCACAACCAAAATAATTATTTGTTCCATTAAAATAATCACAATATTGTTTCTTCTCACACTTTTGACAAGTTGTCTTTTTCGGTTGGTGAATTAATACCCTTTCCTTTTTCAAGCTTAGTTTTAGACAACATATCATCCCTAGCCTTAGGAAACTTAGAAGTAACTTGATTATAAACTGGCTTCTTAAACCTAGGCTGGTCTTGTATCTCAAGCCTATTTTTTGAAGAACCACCATCAAAAATCTTACCCTCTTAGCATCTTTACTCTTCCTCTTACCGCTTTTTATTATACATATTGGTCATGAACCAAAGAAGGAGCATATTTTGACAATTTAGTGAATTTCAAGGTGTATTCATGAACACTCATACCTCGTTGGCGAAGGTTAATGAAATCCACAAGTTTAGCTTCCCTCTTCTCCTTAGTAAATAACCGATCAAGAAAAGCCTTCTTGAACACCTCCTAAGTAACCGGTCCACCTCTTAAAGTCCTATTGTCCCTCAATTTGATGTACAATGCTTGAGCCACATCCTTGAATTGATAGGTTACTAAATCGGACTTCTCACTGGTAGACAACCCCATGATAGAGGATTTTGAAGATTTCATCGATGAACTCTTGGGTGTCTTCTTCAACGTTGGACCCATAAAGTAGGAGGATTCATCCTAGTGAAGTCCTTTAAATGGGAGGCCATGGTAGAATTTTGTTGATGAGTTCGAGGTATAACCTACAGATTAGCTTGGGCCTTCATGGCTTAGGATTGAGTAGTGGCGGGTTATGGTTGGGTAGTAATGGCTTTGTCCATTTGGAAGAGAGCGGCCCTTTTGTTCTCATCCATCAAAGGAGGAGGATTCATCGAGGCTTGGTCATACTTCACATAATCATCAAGAGGAGGAAATTGATCACCATGGTGTTGAACTCTTACATTGGAAATTTCATCTTCAACTCTTCGTCTCACATTCCTTCAAGTATTCATTGCCTATAATAAC
Organism: Solanum habrochaites; assembly: GCA_027704765.1. NCBI lineage: Eukaryota > Viridiplantae > Streptophyta > Magnoliopsida > Solanales > Solanaceae > Solanum > Solanum habrochaites. The sequence goes on along the minus strand of JAKWJA010002492.1, from coordinate 39,151,822 downwards.
AATAACAGGATTAGATGCAAAAGCACATAGAGTTAGCACTCTATAGGCATGATATTGGACTGCTAAGAAAGTGAGAGGTTTCTAAGAATCTCATAGATTCCTATCCATAGGTGTGGCGCTCTTTACAATTATGAATACGAACCTAAAGAGACGTGGTTGAGAGAGACAATTGACTAAAAGGTATTTAACCTTATTCTATGATACAATGTATTTCGCATTTGGGAATAGCCCCTTGAAGTAACCGGCGTCGTCGTCCTCTTTGAGGACTACAACTATCCTCTTATCTTACATTAATAAATTCATAGGTCAAATTTAGCGAAAAATTTAAAACCTTTCATTACTTCTACTCGGAGGTTTACATAGACCTCCACATACACATAGTATATATAAATTGAGTATACATAGACCCTTCATATGGGAATATTATTTAGTCTTCTACTTTTATTTCACATAAGTATATAAAATATAATGTAGCCATAATAGTTGTCTCATCTCATAATCATCTAATAACATTATATAAAATTGGGCCTAGCCTATACGTAGATTCAATAAGACAAAATATATATCATACAAATGTTTAATACTCAATTGAAAAGAATGAAACATAACAGTCTGAAACTCATAACAACTCCATTAGGTAGGTAGTGGCATCACCCTAAGAAAGTGAGCACCTACCCTACTTGGATGAATAAGGTATCCAAGTCTTCTTCAAGTTGACTTCAAGGCACTTCAACGATCGAAACTAAAAATTTTGGGATAAGGAAAAAATGGGGTTAGTACACCACTTGTACTAATTATGAGACCATATGCACACATACTTGGAAAATATGCTAAGAGAAAGGGACATTTCATAAAGTATGCACATTTTATTAAAAACCATTATGCATATTGAACAAGACCATACCAATCAATAGAACCTGTTCATCAAGCCTTAACCATGTATAGCACAAGACCAACAACATCAAAACTAGTCAAGTCAACATACATATACTATAATTGAACACATAGTTAAGTAACTCTATCATCAAGTCATAATACCAACAAGCATGAAAAAGAGTACATTTCAACATAACCAAAGCAAGACAATCCCCTATGAAGTCCTATCAAGTCAATAAGTGCAATGACTAAGCAAAGACCCATAACCTTACTCAATAAAGTATTCCAACAATAATCACGATTAACATCATAGTTCACATAACATAACATTAGAGAGTACCAAACGTCATAATTCATCAATATTGACAAACACATACTCATAAGTGACACCAATCAACATATAGTATCAACAATGGGCAAGTTCATGATATAGATATCATATAGCATTATAAGCATATTCATACATAATAACATCTTTATAAGACTCGTTTCAATGCTAAGTAGTGCAATGTTTAGGTATTGTGCCAAACCCCTACCTAGACTAAGCTAAAACCCTTAGGTCATCATAATTAGAGTTCATTCCTTTTATTCATTTATGCTTTTTGGAACATCTTTCCCTAACCAACATAGACCGTATGAGATAATGAGAAATCAAGTGTCATGGAACCCTACACCAAAATAATGCGGACTACTTGCCAAGGTAGACCCAAAACATGAACATAACAACTACGTGGATACCCTAGCTAGCATTCCTATGGGGGAAACATAGTTTAAGAACTACGAGATATAGTTGGGACACACTTTATGCTAAATGAATTGTATTCTCCAATCTCAAGAGTACATTAGTGATCCTTACTTCCCTATGTGGGAAGAGAAACTCCTCACACTATTTCACTCGATACGAAGCTAGTCCCTTTTTGAAATGTCTTTAATGTAATTATTAGTCATCATAGATTATTGTAGGTTATAGGGTCTAACCATTATATAAAATCATCATCATCATCATACCTCAATAATAATTGAATGAGTATTTTCCTTATTCACATAGGTGAGGTTAACACATTAACATTCTCATATCATGATAAAGGACATTTGTAAATTATTCACCATCCTTATAAAATTTACATCTTAAGCCAACGTATAATAAATCATAGTCAATACATTTCAATTCAACTTCACACCACCCAATCAATCCTAATAGAAGGAATACTCCAATACAACATCATGACATAATCACAATTAACTACAATTTGAAGTAAATGATAGGTATCATAAGACTTACCAAGTCTCCTTCATAGTTCATCATCATGTTTTACCACAAACCCTCTATTCAACCCAATTTGGGTATTTATCATCATAAATCAACAACCAACATGATAGTAAGGTTTTAGTATTCACTACATCACAATTTAATACTAGATCATAGCTTAAGAGAAGATACTTAGGTCAATTCACAACATACTTTTTAACGTAAACCAATTTTAAAGAACTAGCATGAAGAAACCATATATCACCCAAATTATTTCATGATTAGTATAAAAACATCATATAGTATTAATTCAACAAATAACTAAGTCAATTGAACCAATGTGACCTAAATCATATAAAGATCATAACCTTGGGTTAAGGGGTAAATGTCATCTTCTACAAACTAGACTAAACCATCATGATATGTCATAATTGAATTAAAATATATGTTAATATATTCTTAATTTAAATGATAATAAATCAATTCATAACATCAATTTCGTATTGGATGAAAACCCACATAAAAACTCAACTTTTGAAATCAATTTTTGATGGAACCCTTTGAGGAATGAGGTCTCAAAGGTGAATTAGATCCCATAACATGTTAATTAATGAATATTAATGGAGTAAATTGACACTTTTAATCCCTTAAACTCTCCCCTATCTTGTTCTTCAATGGAGTCTTCACTATAGAGAGAAAGAAGAGAGAAGGAAGAGAGTTTGGGTTTTGTGAGTTGTGATTAGTCTAATGGTGTTGGGATCTTTATATGGGGGGTTACCTAACTTAATTAGTCATAATGAATGCCCTAACTAATTACCTAAACCCTTAATTAATTAATTACTTAGAACTTAGGGAAAACATGCGGAAATTATAGGCCCCATCGACGAGACCATGATCGACGGACCTTTGGTCTATCTACGACCAATCCCTTCCTCCATGCTGCACATCCATGGTTTTGGTCAGATACTTTTCAATAGAGGCCCTGAAATAATTTGGATAAGTGACCATCGACCGTAGCATCGATGCCCTATTGATTCACCAACGGCCCGTTGTTCCCATTCGTGGGTGAATACTGCCTAGTCAACCTTGACCATAAAATGCAAGGGTCCTCCTCAATGGCCCTTGGTTGGTCCTTGGGGGGTCATACACGGACGTTTCAACCATGAATTAAATTAAACACATTTTATACACCCTACATTGATTTTCATCATTTTCCAACTTTAAAAAGCTAGTCAAATAGGCTAAGGCACGCTAGTACCACCTTGAACTTATTTTTGGACGTCATGGACGTTCTTGGACATTTTGGTTTATAGAATTCCTGAATGACTTATATTCATGAATTTGGAACTTAAAACAATATTTATACCTTATGAAACTTCTGTTAGGCTCTTGAACACGCCTTGGATTTTTGATGTGTTACATGAATGTAATGATGTAAGCTAAGAGGCTAGTATTAGTCCTCAAAGAGGATGACAACGCCAGTAAAGTCTAGAGGGTGCTCCACGGATGTGAAAATTTTTGTATCTGAGCATGAGGTTATATATATTTTAGTCGATGTGTCTCTCAACCAAGTGTATATAGATTCATATTCATAATTGTGAAGCGTGCCACACTTATGGATAGGATTCTATATGATTCTTAAGAAACTCTCACTTTTTTGGAAGTACAATATTGTGCCTCTAGAGTGTTATCTCTTTGTTCTTTTTCATGATGAGCTATATTTGTTGCTATCATATATCATTAGGAAAGTCATAATGGGATATCTTTGTTGTCATTGTAAGGTAGCCCTAGTTAACCTCTTTGGTAGGGTGAATATGATTAGGTTATGAACTATATGTGGCACCTCATAATGTGATCCTTTAATCGGAATGATACTATGAGAACAACGGATATCATCGACTGAGAATGTTATGGGAATCAACTCTACTTGAGAAGGATACTAGAGTACAATGTATCCCTTCTGGAAAATGTACTAGAGTGCGTAAAAGCCCTTCATATTTATTAACCATGTGCCTACATGGAATGTGTCCTAGTTCTACCCTTGGCAAGTAGAACACCCTCATCGAAGTGGGTTAGAGCTAGAGATTCCATGTTTATCTATCATGGTCTATGTCAGTTATTGTCTATTCTCATCATATGTGATACCTACTAGAATTATAGAAGTTCTATGGAGTTTAGGTGGTGGTATGAGACCTATCTAGACATTGCACTATAGAATTTTAAGGTGTTAGTGAGACTCCCTAGGTATTCTCCAATACCATCACTTGAATGTCTTTATGTGATGAATGAATCTTAAATTAACTAAGGAATATAATGATTTAAGTTAGGAAAGCATGTTAAACGAAAAAGTATTTATGTAGAGTAGTTAAGTGTTGTATAGTTAAGGTGTGAAAGGGACATAAGAATGGGCACTTCGTATCTCACCTAGATAAGTATTAAGAATGACTCTACGTAGGAAAGTTTGTTTATTATGTATACATGATCCAAACTTAGGTAGTTTAAGGATTATTTAGGTAATCTTGTGGAGATCAATCATGGACGATATCTTCTTGATTTACTATAGTAAGTCTTTTGAAAACCCTTAAAAAGGAGCATGTCATATTATATGTATGTCGTTGTAATAAGTGAGAATGAGTCTATATTGGATAGGATCTCTTAAATGTGTGTTTAAGGGATTGTATTGGAGGTCGCTTCAAAACTCTCTCAAGTGAACCTTAGAATCACCTTTTTCCGGAGGAAGATATGTTCAAGGGGTTGGTGTGTTGTAAGTGTGTATATCTCATTATAGGTGGTCTTAAGGATCATTTAGGTGTGACTAGAGAGGTTTATGGGAGGTCTCTGTTTGTCTTACTTAAGTGAGTCTTTGGATAGATTTTAGTGAGAGGATTGCATGCTAGAATGTATCCCTTTTGAAGTTGAGAAAGTTCGCTGTAACTTTGAATGAACTTACTGTAATGTTTAAAAAAAAGTGAATAATTGTCTAAATGAATTCATATGTGTTTCGAATGTGTTAAACATTTTTCTTCTGCTTATATTATGATATTTAAATCAAAATATGCATATTTCCATTAAATGTCTGTTTTCATGATTTTTATGCATTATGTCATACTTAGTATGTGTGGTTGTACTAATTGCATGCTTTTATCTATCTCTAAAGTGATTTATAGGTGAAGGTTCTTTTTGAGAGAAACACATGCATCACGGGATCATTCAAGCATGTTGAAGTATGTCCTCATTCGACTCGAGCGCATAAATGTGTTTTACTTCTCTTTTGAAGTATTGTAATAGACTAAGTGGTACTCTATATTTCAATATGGTATGGGTCGTGTCCCAAGTATTCTTATGCCTAAGATTTGATTAAATGAGACTTAGTATTTCCTATCGATTTTATATGAAAGAGATTTTAAAGACTATGCAAATGCTTGTAAAAGGTTATAATTCCATACTACTTTTAATATGTTTTGATCCGAAAAACGATATGGAAGGGCTTGTACAAGACCACTGAGAGGTCAAGTAAGATGGTTTCACTTTGAGAGTACCATATCTCCTAGGGTATTGTCTTGGGATGTTACAATAATACTCCTATTAACCTAAGAAACTCAAATATCGATATGTCTTAGATTTCTAGGCCAATCCCTTACCGCATAAAACTTTTTCGGATCAATGTAACCACACAAATCAACTGATCTGCGAAAAAATTCACAGTTACTATATTTAATGAAGAGTTTTTTCTTCTTGAGGACTTGCAATAATATCCTCAAATGACTTATGTGTTCATCCTCACTATTGGAATATACCAACATATCATCAATAAAGACAATTACAAATTAATAAAGATAAGTTTGAAACACCGTATTCATAAGGTCGATAAAAGTCGTCGGGGCATTATTTAGTCTAAAAGAAATGACTAGGAACTTGTAATGACCATATCTTATTCGCGAAGCCAATTTAGAAATTTCAACTCCTCTAACTCTAAGTTGGTGATACCCCGATATCAAATCAATCTTCAAAATATAAATCTCCCCTTGGAGTTGGTAAAATAAATCATCAGTTATAGGGAGAGGATAGTTTTTCTTTAAAGTGACCTAGTTTAGTTGTCGGTAGTCAATACACATTCTAAGAGACCCATATTTCTTTTAAAAAATAATACTGGAGCTCTCCATGGGTATATGTTTGGTTGCATAAAACCCTTGTCTAGCAAATCCTAGATTTGAGCTTTTATTTCTTTCAAATCGGCTGGAGCCATCGGGTAAAGAGGAATTGATATGGATTTAGTATTCAACATCAAATCTATGCAAAAATCTATTTCCTGTTCGGGACGAATTCAGGGTAAGTCATCGGGGAAGACTTTAGGAAAGTCCATCACTACGGTGACTGCCTCTAAATGAGGAACCTCGGACCATAGATCCCTAAAAATCACAATATGATAGAGACATCCTTTAGAATTAGTCTTACAAGCTTTTAGACATGAAATACTTTGACCTCTTGGAATTGAGTTTCCCCCCCTTCATTCTACAACAGGTTCATTTGGAATTTTGAATTTAACTACCATTTTTCTACAATCAATTGACGCAAAACAAGCATGTAACCATTCCATTCCCCATGTGACATTAAAGTACAACATACCAAGTTCTGCCAAATTAACCAATGTTACTATATTGGACAATAATATGGTACAACTCCTGTGGACTCTTTTAGAAGCAACAGTGTAACCCACCGGGTAGAAACTAAAAACGGTTCTACTAATACATCGGGGATCACATAAAACTTTATAGAAACTAAAGAAGTCACAAATGATAAAGTTTAACCAGGATATAGCAATTCATAAACAACAATTGAAAATACTTGCAACATACCGTGAATAACATCAAGAAAATCTTCTTGATCACCCCTAGATTTGAGAGCATAGAATCAATTCTTAGGAGCATTATAATCAAGACCTCATTTTTGTGTATGAATACTCTCTCTCACTTTAGTATTGTCCATGGGACAATATTTAACCATTTGTTCATCTTTCCATAACAAAAACAATTACCCAAACCCATTCGATATTTAACCAACTGCCTCTTTCCACATTTTATACGATTAAGGGTCTCACTTGATGAAGCAGTTACTTTTCCCCCTCGAGTCTTAGGGTTAGTCACATTATTCTTGTTAGCCATTGGGACATTAGGAGGAACCTTGCTAAAGAATCTCTTTTTAGGCCTTTGTTTTTCTTGGATCTCATATTACCCTTTAGAATTACCTCCATCGTAGTACATTGCACTCTTGGCATCCCTGTTCTTCTTCTTAAGTCTAGTATTTTCAATTTGTTGAGAATTAAACATCAAATGAGAAAGTTCCATGTTGTAATAAAGCATCGCCACATGACATCCTCCACTACATCCATAATAAAACGATTCATTTCATATCTAGGATTATACACCAAGGGCGAAGCATACTTGGAAAACTTGATTAATTTCAAATAGTATTATTTAACACTCATACTCCCTTGATGAAGGTTGATTAATTCTTCAACTTTTGCCTCTCTATTATCTCTATTAAAGTGTCACGACCGAGGAGCATCCCCTAGATGTAACTAGCATCTTCTTCCTTGAAGAGCTTTTATACCAGCCCTTACCATATATCATTGCATATCATAGGTAGAGAAAATGAAAAAAATATAAAACTTACGTATGAAGTTTACTTAGACTTCTCATTTATCGAAAAAATTCTACACAGTTGTCTCACACAAAACAATCTAATATAGGAGTACAAGATTTGCGACATAGCCTTACAATATTACAATAAAGTCTCATAACAGAAAATGACATAGTCTTTACAATATAGAAAATAAAACAAATTTCATTAGACTAATCAAATAGTAAATCAAGAATAGTGGAAACATCCTTGGACTTGAGGAGTCACAAATAACTTGTGAACTTTCAAAGCTTTCTTGAAATGGACTTGAAACCCTTCAATGGCCTGAACATACATTATTGTAGAAATATAAGAGATATGGATTAGTACACATTGTGTGTACTAAGTATCGATATATGCAAGTAAAACATTTGGAAAACATGCACAAAAGGAAATTTTAGTAAAAACATGCAAAGTTCACTTTAAAAGCTTTAATGGACAGTCCAATAGCATATACAAGTTCATAGTCACAATATCATTAAGACCTATACTTATCCTTATACAAGAACAACATCATAGAAGAGCAATATCAACATTTAATCAAAGCATTACAAGAACCTTACTCACAATCTCCATACAATCCTACTAGTTAAATGCTCATGTGTAGCTCTATAACCACTCATAAACTAAGTAAACTAGTAAAGAGACCACAAGGAATGGCTTTACTTAATAAAACATCATATCATGTGTAGTTATTATGATACATAACAAGCTCGATCAATATCATGTTAATCAAATGAAACCAATATCATATAAGATCAACCTTACATATAGAGTAGAAATTATACATTTAAATCATAACATAATAAGATAAGAACTCCTATAAGGACTCTTCTCAAGGTCCACTAGTGCAATGCATAGGTAAAGCCCCATACCCTTACCTACACTAGGTAGTACTCCTTAGGTCACCGTAGTTAGTGTCCATCTTATTTCTTATATTCATTAATTTTACTTTAAGGAACATTCACCATAACCAACAATAGACCATGTGAGGTAAACATGAAATCCGATGTCATTAAACTGTACACCAAAAGAAGATGCTCTACTTGCAAAGGTTGAACTATACATATTCATAGGTTCTAGGTGGACCCACTAGCTAGTTGTTACGACCCACGTGTATACCATAGAAGTTAGGGCATTCTTACATTGCAACATGGCGTACTTGACCTCTCTGAAGTCTTGTACAAGCCCTTGAACATCATTCATTGCGTATATATGTAAAGTAGTGCGGAATTAAAACTTTTTTTTAAAAATGTAATGTGGAGGTCATTTCATAAACGTGTAACATATGTCTCATAACCATCTATAACATAAGAATACAATAGTCTTGGGCACAGCCCAAACAAGTCTAACATAAAAGAAAAAATAATGACAACACAGTGGTTGTAGTCCTCGGATGCTATGAGGACTCACCAATCTTATCTACTTGAAAACCTTGGAAACTCTACCCTTGCAAGACAATAATATCCTCAAGACCCTACATGGACAACATGTAGGCAATATGCGTTAGTACGATATGTGCGATGTATAGAAAGATCATACAAACATAAGATATCTCAAAGGGTTAGTCACTTATAGACATAATCATAAGAGATAATGATATAAGCATAGCATGACTAACATAAGCATTAAAAAATTATAAACTGATATAAGAGTCCATTCTTAACTCACTGTTATTTCTTACTATTATGAAATATCTCACAAGCCACCTCCAAGTATCCTTGGGAAAGGCTAAGGTAGCATCTTATAGTACTACCAAAGCTAAGTACCTCTCTTTGGTCACACACTATGAAAACTACGAGATACTTCATGGGCATGTCTGAGTTCATTCATTTCTTATGACTACAAGATATTTATCGAACATGTCTAAGTTCATAGGATATGGAAATATCTACTAGGATATCTTCACTCTACTACGTGAAGGACTCCCGCCTCATGAGATCTATTGGAATAGTCATCACAACTACTAAGTTTTGCTTACCTTTCTACTTGGAGTCCTAATCCTTGCTACACTATTTGTCTCACTTTGCATATCCACATGGACTAAAGCATATACTCAAAGGTTTACTTGTCAAGCCTTTCTCAACCTTCACTCATGGAGGGATGTCATAGACAATCTCTCCATGCTCAAGTGAATTATATCACTATCAATCAATCATCCTACATCTACAGCCAACATAACAATCCTAAGGTTCATCATTCATCTTTTCATTCTAGATTAATTCATAGGTAGATCAAACCTATTTAAATTCATTCTTAGATGAATCATGATCAATTAATATAAAATTTAATCAAATAAAGAAGAGTCAACACCAAACCTTAATCAATTCTTTAATAGCCTAAGTTCACTCTAACCACCCTCAAAATCAACTATCACAATTCACCATTAAAGGTACATAAAAATAGTATAAAATCATAATATAAAAATCATTGAATGCTACTAACGAGATTTGGATCACAATCAAGCCTTACCCACAATAGAATCAAAACCCTCTCTTGATTGGGTTCTTTGGATTCACAATTAAAGGGAAACAAAGGGGATTAATGGATTGAAGAATACATGAATTAATAAGATTCACATACCATAGATTATAGACTTAATATTATTGAATCCTTGGACTGATCGTCCTAAGATGCTACTCCGAATTCTTCTTCTTCTCTAATCGTGTTCTTCAGAGTTCAAATGTGAGAAAAGGGTTTTTTGAGTTTGATTATAGAGTCTAGGAGGGTCTCTTATTGTCTAAATAATTCTAAAATATCTAAAAACCCTAAATTTAACCTCCCATGAATTTATTTTGACGTTGGATGAATTTTCCTATTCACCTCATTACATGACAGTGAACAGTCTGGAAGTTGCAAGCTCATCAACGGAAGCCACCTATGGGGAGTGACCATACGATGGGACATACTGGCGGTTGTTTTATTGGTCAGAGGATAATACAAGGGTCCTATTTCTGAGGAGTTTAAGTATCAAAATACGCCTCTCAATCGACGGATCATTGATCATCACATGAGGTGTCTTTTGACACTACTCAGGTAGTGTCTAGACCATGATTGGGGTCCTCCTTTGGGGCCTTTTGCGGGTCCCTTGGGGAGTCGTTCCTTGATGCTTCCACTATAAATACGTCCTTATAGATGTTTGAAACCATCCCTTTATATTTGAAACTCAAAATCAACTTAAAACCTAATAAAACATACTAAGGCACGCTAGCACGTCTCAAGACTAACTTTCGAATGTCACCGGACGTTCTTGGACATTTCACCTCCAAACTCTTTCAAACTCTACATACTGCATATAAACACAATATTTGACCAATTTAGGACCTTATAATCTCATGGAACCACATTCTAAGCTCTACTTGGACTTAATTAATTTTGGGGTCCTTACACTAGTCTACCTATGGGAGAACATAATTATGGAACGAAGAGAGTAGTATTGGAAACCCCCTTTATGTTAATCAAATTGTTGTCTCCATATCATGAGAACATTGGTGAACCTACCTTCCCTCTTGGGAAGGGACACCTCTCATATATAGTTCGATCGGTGATCAGCTATAATCCCTTTTTGAAATGTCTTTACCTCTTCGTTATCATTAGTTTATAGTATAGGCCTTAGGATACTAACCCCTCGTGTAACACTCCAGAAGTTCCATGACTTAAACTAGACCTTAAACTAATAAATATTTACTTAAATGATGATTCCTGACCTATATTAATGTATTAAGCACAAGTATAAAAGGTTAGACACAAAATGATAAAGAAACATCTTGACGTACGGAAACTAGCTAATTTTAACTAGTAGACATTCCGATGTTTGGTAAAGGTGTGGGAGTGTCAAATTCAGTTCAAAAATTGTAAAAAGTCTTTAAAAATGTAGCATGTGGTACAAAGGGTCCAAATTTCTTTTAAAGAATTCCCAAGGATCGTCAAAAGGGTTCTTGAGGAGGACCCGAACATGGTCTAGCAGGCTGCCAAAGCAGTCTGCGCGCAGCCAGGAATTTGAGGGCCGCTGCGCGACGCGCAACCAACATGTGGAGGCACAAAAGTTGGATCTCAATGTGGGGTCTCAACGAGTTTCACTTCCTCAACATTTATTTCAAAAAAAATAATATGAAATTCACTCCGTGACACGCAACCACTTCCTAGATTCGTCCGCGTCATTTTAAAGTCAATTTAACTTTACCAAAAATACCTATTTAAGTGAGGGTTTTTTTGGGTATTTTAGGGGACGAGTTTAAAATGATTTTAGGTCAGTTTTAGAGAATATTCACTAACTTCAAATGAGATTAAACAATTCCCTCTCATCTCTCTCAAGAACTCTCTCTTTTCAAACTCCATTGAAGAACAAGAAAATCTTAAGGAAGAACACGAATACTTCAACATTTTTATACAAAATTTGTGGAATATTCGTCAATAAGATATGAGTTCTTCACTCTTGGAATTCCTTTCCCCAAGAGATCCTTTTAGAAATGATTTCCAACAATTCAACTTTTTTTACTCTACGAAATGGGTTTTCTACCTAAATAAAGATTTATGACTAATGATATAAAATAACGATTTTCTATGATTTATTAAGTATGTATTGTTGGGTAATTGTTTTATAGATTTTATTTTCGTGTGAAGCATGTTACTTCTCTAAATAATGGTTTTGATTGGGTTATATTATTACTTGATAACATATAAACATTTTGATTAGAACTATAGCTTGAATGAACTCCTTAATGACCCTATTCCCTTATCCTTAACTACAAATTTGTCTTGTATTTGAGTTGAAGGGTTTGAATTGGTATTGTTATTGAGTATTTCACTATGTTGTTGAATTATTGTTATAAATTTTATGTAAATTCTTGATGAAAGTTCTTGGAAGCAATAGCTAAGTCTTTTAAAGTCACGATTTCTCTATTATGTTTATGTTAACCTTTAATGATGTTTCTATGAATTGAAGTATGTATGATGTTGATATTTATATATGTTGGGATATGAATATGTTAAATGCGGGATCATGGTAAGGATATTATAGTGCAAATTGATGATGTTACTTGTATGTCTTAAACACTATGTTTATGATTTGTTGATCTCACAAATTGAAGGTTGTGGTGAAAGGAAATTCTCAACTAAACCTAAAGGATTATGATCATGAATATACAAGGAGTTAATCTCCTTTGACATATGATAAGATTTATGAATAAATGATAACCTAAAAGTTGTTCAACAAGGTGCTTTAGCTTAGCACCGATGGACTAGATATGAGATGTGTCCCTTTCCTAGTTGGAAGGTACGCTCACAATGACTCTCACGAAATAGAGGCTTCCATGTAATGTGAAATTATTGGTCTCTAATATATCTCCTAGTTCTTGAACTATGATTCCACCATAGGATTACTAGATAGTGGATCCACCTAGAATGCTATGTTCATGTTTCGATTCTATTAAATGGACATTGACAAGGATGGCTTAAGGATTTTACTTAGTATGGGTAGGGGTATGGGACTATACCTAGACATAGCAGAAGTTTACTCTGAGGGATGTCCTAGGATAATTTTCTCATGGAATATAAATATGAAATGTGTAATGCTTATTATATATGAAGTTGTTCTTATAGGATGTTGACTTTGTTAATGAACATGAAATGGTCTATGTTGCTATATGTGATGATATCTACTTATGATATAAATGATATGATGCAAAAATTAATTTATGGTTTCCTATCTTGTTTACTTGATTATATGTGGTTATGAAGCTTCATATGATCATTTCACTTGTAGGCTTGGGATGGGATCATTGGTAAGTGTTTTGTATGTTAAGTCTATATGCACTATCTAACATGAAATGTTAATATGATGTTATGATGATATGTATTTGGTTATGATTATTCTTTATGTTGTTATGATCCTTATCTTGTGTATTCTCTATTTTATGTGCATTAAAGGTTTTAAGATTACTTAGTATTCTTTCTAATGAAATGGTCCTTTTTAATGCATGTCCTCAAATGTGATGTACATATATCCATACTTAGTACACGTGGCATACTAAACCCATACTTATATTAATAAAACTTTAGGGTCCGAACATTTGATGATTAGGAAGGTCGATTGAAGAATCTTGGAACTCTTTCTCCAAGTGTTGGTAGGTCCTCCTGTTCCGGGATACTATCTTTTTGTTATTCTAGCTTATGAAGACTTAAGTATTTTTAAGAATACTGTTTATTCAATTTTATGTTCTTTGGATTCTATTATAGTAAGGCCTATATGGAAAATTGACATTTATAGGCTAAGTTCAAATTATACTCTTTAGGTGGTTTTCATGTGAGACAAGTTTTAGAAAATCGTTTGTATGTTATCATGATCCTATAAGTAAATCCTAACTAAGATTCTATATGAGAGGTCTAAGTATACGTCAGTTGGTATGTGTCTAAAAGTTTTTAATTTTTTTGCATTTGTAACTGATGACATGTTATGAGGCATAGTAAAGGCATGTCTGATGCCTCTGAGAGGACGACGACACTGGCTGCGATTGGGGTGTGGTTTCAGGTCGTGAAAAAATTTGTATCAAAGCATGAAGTTGAATATCCATATGATCATTATCTCACATATCCACATTATATAGTGTTTTATACATGGTTGTGAAGTGCAGCACAATTATGAATGAGATGCTATGTGATGATTAGAGAAGTTCTCCTTTCTTGCTTATCCTATGTCGTGCCACTAGAGTTTCTATCACTATGTGTCTTTTAGCATCTACTACCTTTCTTGTGGTTGTAGGAGATTAACAAAAGAAAGACAACCGCGAGAAGAGATTGCAATGGGGGAGCTACTACCCAAGGAAATCAAGTTCCTCTCAAGTGCAAGCTACTACAAATGATGAAGTTTTGGTCAATCCTACTGCCATGACAAATTATGAGGTTAGGGCATCCCTATTACAAATGGCCCAATCCATTACCACTCAATATCATGTCATTAGAGAACAAGCTAACATGGAGGTTGTTCCTTAAGAGAAGCAATATGCCAGTACTATAGCTAGCCGTCTGAGGCATTTCACAAGGATGAATCCTCTTACTTATTTTCTTTGGATCAAAATTTTACGAAGACCCCCCAAGATTTCCTTTATGAGGTCTATAAGATCTTGTTTGCTATGGGGGTGAGTGATATAGAAAAGGCTAAGCTTTCTGCCTATCAACTCAAGGACGTGACCCAAACATGATAGAATTACTAGAAGGATAGTAGAGCTTTCGGAGGTGATCCCATGACTTGGGAGATATTCAAAAAGCATTTCTTTATAGATTCTTACCAAGGGTGAAAATGGAAGCTAAGTATTAAGAGTTTATCAACCTTACTCAAGGAGGTGTGATTATAAAGGAATACTCCTTAAAGTTCATTAAACTTTCCAAATATGTTTCCTTTTCGGTTTCTGATGCTAGGGATGAAATGTGTTTTTATGTAATGGGTGTGTCCAAATATCTTGAAGAATAATGTCGTGCAGCTATGCTTCATGAAAATATAGATGTTTTTAGGTAGATGGTCCATGCTCAACAAGTAGAGGATAGTAGGGAAGCAAAGAAGGCAAGATATTTTGAAAGTGGTTCTTCCAAGAATAGGCGTGACATTCAAGACAAGCTTAAGTTCAAGAAGAGGTTTCAAACCAGGTTCCGTCAAATGTGTCTAAGACTCATATTTATAGGGCGTCTACTCGTAAATATCAAAAAGGGATAAACGTTGATCCACTATGAGAGAGATTAACTTGTGGTAAGTGTGGTAAGAAACATGTGGGTGAATGCGTTGTTGGAACTAATAGTTGCTTTGATTTTTGCAAAGGTCGCCATATGGTGAACAATTATCCTAATGTGAGGAGTCAATGAAGCGTAAATAGAAAAGCTCAATCAAGCAGTCCCACCTTTGAAGCACTAAAAAGGAACCATTTTTATGCAGTCAAGGCTAGGGGTGAACAAGAGAGCTCTTCTGATGTTGTGAATAGTATGTTACAAGTCATCTCAATGGACGTTTAGATTTGCTTGATCCCGGTGATACATTTTCTTTTGTTACACCTTTGTACATAGGAAGTTTGATGTGCTTCCGGATGTTTTGATTGAACACTTTTAAGTTTATACCCCAATGGGTGACTGTGTGGTTGCAGAGAGAGTCTATAGTGAATGTCCTGTAATGCCTGCCCAATAGAGTTATTATTGTTTATATGATAGAACTTGAGATGTTTTATTTTTATATCATTTTGGGTATCAAGTGACTTCATGCTTGTTTTTCTTCCATAGATTGTAGAATGAGGGTAGTGATATTTGAATTACCTAATGAACCCATTTTAGAATGGATGGGGAAAAATTCAATGCCAAAGGGTCAAATCATTTCATACTTGAAGGCTTGTAAGATGATACCCAAGGATTGTCTATACTATGTAGTGAGGGAATTCCCACAGGTTTTCCTTAATGACCTTCCAGAGTTCCTCTTGGATGGGATATTTACCTTATCATTGACTTATTACCGGATAGAATCCCATTTCAATTCCTCGGTATCGGATGGCTCCAACTGAATTGATAGAGTTGAAGCTCCTACTCAATGATTTACTAGACAATGTTTTCATTTAACCTAGTATATCTACAAGGGTGATCGGGTCATGTTTTTCTAGAATAAGGATTGTTCCCTTAGGATGTCCATTGATTATCACCAACTCAGTAAAGTCCCAATAAAGAACAAATGTCCTTCCCCTCGGATTGAAAATATTTTTGAAAAACTCCAAGGTAATAGTTACTTTTCCAATATTGACTTAAGGTCGGGATATCACTAACTTAAGGTTAGAAGTGAAGATTTCCCCAAACAGCTTTATGAACTAGATATGGTCAATAAAAATTCCTAGTAATGGTTTTTTGGCTAACAAATATCCCGACAGTATTTATGGACCTAATGAATAGAGTTTTCCGATATTTCCTTGACTCATTTGTGATTGTGTTCATTCATTATATATTGATATACTCAATGAATGAAAATGAGCGTGAGTGTCACCTAAGGTTGGCCATCCAAGTCCTCAAAGAACACCAACTTTATACAAAATTTAGTAAGTGTGAATTTTGGTTGACGTTTGTTGCTTTTATTTGCCATATTATCTCTAGTGAGGTGTAGAGGATGATCATAAGAAGACGTATGGGGTCGAAATTTGCCTAGACTTTTGACTCCCACAGACATAAGAAGCTTCTTGATCTAGCCGGGTTCAATAGAAGGTTTATTGATGGATTTTTGTCAATTGATTATCCTTTGAAAGGTTTGACCCAAAAGAAGGTAATGTTTGAGTGGTTAGAAGCTTGTGAAAAAGTTTTTCAAGAGTCGAAATATAAGCCTACCTCGGCTATGGTGTCGACCTTACCAGAGGGCAACTCAAAGTTCATGAGAAGAATTATCCGACTCATGACCTTGATTTAGGTGCTATAGTTTTTGACGTGAAAATATAGAGACATTATTTGCATGTTGTGCATATTGATGTTTATGCTAACCATAAAAGTCTTCCATATGTGTTCACACAAAATGAATACGAAAGTGTCATTTAACACCTCGGCAAGGTCAACAAGGTTATTGATGCATTAGGTCGTATGACTATGGGTAGTGAATCGCACGTGGAAGAAGAAAGAATGAACTTGTGAATGATTTTAACAGGTTAGTTCATTTAGGTATGCGGTTGGAAGATTCACCAAATGGTGGTTTCATGGTCCATCATAACTCCGACTCATCGTTAGTGGTTGAGGTGAAGTTTAAGAAACATCTTGATCATCTATTAATGGAGTAGAATGAATCAGTACTTTGAAAGATCAATGAGTCATTCACCCAAGGATGTATTTTATTATTACGTATCAAAGGACATTATCTGTACTGTATGTTGAAGATTTGAGAAATTAAATTCTAGAAGATGCTCATGGTACCCGTTATTCTATTCATTTGAGTTACACAAAAATGTAACATGAACTTAGAGAGGTCTGTTGGTGGGATTGTTTCAAGGTGTCCAAGCTGCAATAAAGTTAAATCCGAGCATCTGAAGCATGGTGGTTTAACAAAAATCATGGATGTTCTTACTTGCAAATGGGAAGCAATCAATATGGACTTTGTTGTTCGGTTGCCTCGAACCCGGAGGTAAAATGACTTAACATAGCTTATTGTGGATAGGTTGACTAAATCTGTCCACTTTATTCCCTTTAAGTCTATATATATGGCCGAAGAATATGCAAGGATCTACATTAATTAGATTGTGAGTCTTCATAGGATTCCCTTTTCTGTCATTTTTTGATAGAGGTTCCCAATTCACTTCTCATTTTTGGAAGTTGATTCAAAAGGGTTTAGGTACTCAATTGAATATGTTCAAGGGTTTTGAATGGTACATTCCGCATGACCTAAACCCCTTGAAGATATGTTAAGAGCCTGTTTTATGGATGTCGAAAGATGTTGGGATGATTACCTACCATTGATTGAGTTCTCCTACAACAATAGTTACCATTCTAGAATCTCCATGAAATCTTTTGGAGATCTTTATGGTAGAAGATGTAGGTCTATGGTTGGTTGGTTCGAGGTTGGTGAGTCTTGAATCCTTGGTCCTGAGATTATCTATAAGTCTATTGAGAAAGTTCGAGTCATAAGAGATAGATTGAAGACAACTTATAGTCAGCAAAAGTCTTATGCCGACAATAAAAGAGACCTTGAATTTGAAATAGGTGATCATGTCTATTTGAAGATTTCACCTATGAAGGGGGTGATGAGTTTCTATAATAAAGGAAAATTAAGTCCCTAACATTTTAGTCCTTATGAGGTTTTACTATGGGATGGAAAGGTTCCCTATGAGCTTAAACTACCTCGCGAACTATCTTTGGTTCATCCGGTGTTTCATGTTTCTATGCTCAAGAAATGCATATGATACCCCGTGTCTATTATTCCTATTGAAGGTTAGGGGGTGGATGAGAACCTCCCATATGAAGAGGTTCCTTTAAAGATCCTAGATCGCCAAGTCAAGAAGTTGAGGAACAAAGAGATTGTCTCCTTAAAAGTTATATGGAAGAACCATCTTGTTGAGGGTGGAACATGGGAGGTTGAAGCGGACATGAAGTTACGCTAGCCTTATCTTTTTACTCCTTTAGGTTAGACATTCCTATTAATAAGGCAAATAATTAATAATATGAAATTGACTTGTTTTCTAAATAGGTGCCTATTTTTGTAAAAAATGTACCAACTTGAGTTTTAAGAAAAATTCCTTCATGTTTTAATCTTGCACTTAAATGAAATGTGTATTCATGTTGTCTTCTTGAGATTTTGTTGTTTTGTTGGTTTCTTTAGAATAGTGATAGAATGGTTACTATTTGTTGTATTTTCAGCTCATGTTAATGACGAGAAGTTAGTTCCTCATTATGTGTTATGAAATGTTGAAACTCTTATATGTTATGCATCATGAAGTAAGTTGTTATGTGTAATGTTATGGTATGTGTTGAAGTAGTGGTGAAGTACATCTATTATTTGTGACTCACTATGATTATATGTTGTTGATTGGTTGGGCTGCTAGCATTGAATCTATCCTTATTCCTCCAAAAGATTTTAGTGTCATTCGGGGACGAATGTTCCTAAGGGGGGGATAAACTAACACACTTGAAGTTTCATGACTTAGAGTAGAGCTTAGACTATTAAATATTCATTAAGATCATATTTCCAGAACTATATTAATGTATAAAACAATAACGATCGGAATCTAGACCCAGACGAGACCGACGTCATTGACCTCTCAAAGGTCACAGACAAGCCTACATACGTCATTCATACTTCATCTAAGTTAATTTTAAACTTTTTGTTTTCTTATTTCATGTTCAACATTTGAAACTTAACATCACATGCGTTCACAAATAAATTATCTAATATAGAGATAATCAAATGAAAGACACAGTTCATAATTGCATTAAACGTATTCTTGCCAAAATGGCACCATTAAAAAGTCTGAAATGAAATTTTAAAGATACACTAGTGGAACATTTTCCACTAACTAAAGCATACATCTAAACTATTTAATAATAGTAGACATCCTTGAAAGCATAAGAGACTATCAAGTCCGGATGAAAGCTCCACGTCCGAATAGCTGCCACGTCAACCTATACGCTCTAGCGTCCACTAGTGCCTGCACCTAAAAATATACAGTTGTATTGGATTTTTACACACTTGTACTAAGTATTGGTATATGCAATCACACACCAAGGAAATGCATGAGTATCAATAGCTCTCTCCTAACAACATCATTATGAAAAGTCAAGTCATTGGACTTGAAAAATTGGGATTAGGAAAGTTAGTGAGTTTTCATAATTTTGATTAGCAAAGTGAGTGAGCTTTCAAAATTTGGATTAACAAATTCATGACATGAGAGTATCATGCATAATCATACTTATCATATTGCACACGACACATACATCTTGCACATAGAACATAACATATTGCATATAACACATAACATATTTCCTATCATTCGTTCATATGTAATGAGACATTTGAATCATGGTCTTTACATAAACAATTACCAAAATGAGGTCTCAACATATGGGACCTAAACTAGGGAGCTTTCTTTAGCAAACATAGAGTCTTATTTATTTATTCATATGTACTTCATCTCATTCATTCATAGGCTAGTGTAAACACTAGCGATACCTAAGACGTAGTTTAAGACTCTCATCGGGTTTGTTGTGCAATGATCAAGAATAACCTAGTGTCATTACTTGAGTCTAGCTCACCTGTTGAATATCCTATCCTAACACCTTTAGTATCGTTTATATCATTATGTGCATTATTTGAGGTTATCCTCATTCATTCATTTTGGAATTTAACTTTAACCGACATAGATCATGTGATAATCATGAAATCTAGTGTCTCTCACACACCAAAAAGAGGTGGAATCACCGGCCAAAATGACCCAAAACATGCTAGCATACATAGGTAATTGAACCCTGCTAGATCCCTATATTGGCAGTACAGGTTCAAAGACTAGGAGATATAAATAACCAATACCCGGAATGACGGACAATCTCATCTCATGAGAGTTACGTGAACCTACGCCCTTCACGGAAGAAGGAATCCACACTCATAACTAGTCTATTAGTCTCAGTATAAAGTTCTATTACATTCAATTCGTACGTCATGGAAGCTAGCTTTACGTATGAGGACATCATAGCTCAATAGATGATTTCTCATCTCATCATTAGTATTAAGTGTATACTTATCTCAATAGTTTCATTAGAGAATTCATAGAGACTGATCTCTTCATTAACTTTACTCTCTCATAGGTGAGTACGTTTTTGTAACATTTAGTTAGACTCATTTGTGATTTCTCTCACCTTTTACATTAGCCTCATATATTGTTGTCACCACATTCAATAACATTAGCATATTTTCTCTTCATAATTACTCACCCCTTTTTATGTGAATATTCATTTCATCATACACCAATGCACTTGGCCATTTAGTGTATTTCACACTCTTAGTAACCAAACTAGAGTTTCATCATTTCATTGTTCATTTTATCATTTCATTTTTCATTTCATCGTTCATTTCATCATTTTATTGTTTATTTGATAATTTCAATGTTCACTTCATCATTTCATTACGTAAATCATAGATCACTTCTTTTTAAACATAATCTAGATTTATGGGTCTATACATACAAGCCATGAGACTTCATTCATATTTTGTTTAAGTGATTCATATCTTCCTAAGATTATGTGTTACAAGACTTATGCATCTTGTATGTATGACAAGATCTCAATTTAGATCTAAGTAGATAACATTATTCTTCAATATTTAATTCACTTATGTCTTGTATATCAATACGGAATTTGGATAAGGGAAACCAGTTTAGAACCCCTTCGACAACACGTATATTTTATTATTCATTTTTATTTGATCCATGCGGCTTGGGAATCCATGATCGAGCGACAACGCCTTCATTTTATTTTTCCCTTAATTTTTCTCTTTATTTTTCGCTAAATGGGACTGAGAGGATGTGGGATCGAACCCCCACAACATCATTTACTATTAGTGTCCAATTCTTTCAACTTCTCTCCATTGGCCGAGGGGGTATGGGTTCGAACTCCCACAACCTTACTTTAATTTCTTCTTCTTAATTTCCCGTGGTTCTTCCTAGAGGTTGTGTGTTCGATTCCCACGCGCCTCACCCTTTATTTTTGTTTTAATTTTTTTACGTTGACTAAGAGGTGGTGGGTTCGAATCCCACTCCTCTCATTTTATATTTTCATAATTCATTTTCCTGCCAAGGCCATGGGTTCGAATCCCACATGTCACATTAACTTTTACTCATTTTATTTCATTGATTTTTACCATGGGGAGATCATGGGTTCAATCCCAGTGATCTCACATATTTTAATTCATTTTTTCATTGCATGAAAATGTCCTTAGTTTGTCTGTAACTCATTAACAAAATGCTGGAAATTTTTGCAGCCTATTGTCTCACTTCTTTAACATTAAATGTTTAGATGTTTTAAGTAGTTTTTAGTGAGTTCTTTAGGTGCATTTTTAAGATTTCATTCGATAAATAATTGCATTAAAATCAGCATCTTTACATAACTTATTAATATCACAATTTACGTAAGCATGTGTAGATGAAATACATAGAACTAACATCACATTTTAGATCCTTAAACCCGCAGTACATAATCATGGTTCACATTGCACACACATTTACATAGTTTCGAATAACATAGGTGATCCTTCATAATATTTCAAACACACATACATGAACATTTTGATCACATAAACACAACACACGCCTAATATCTACTATCAAACATATCCATCCTACGAATCACTGGGAGCTAGTGACATAGACATGCAACGAGGAACAACCCTAGTTTTTAGATTTAATATACTTAACCTCTGGGGTCTCTTGGGAAAGGGACCAAACGATAAGAGAACCCATACCTTTTAAACGTTAAAACCTCGAGTTGCTACGCAAAAAAAAATCATCTCCAAACACATGTCCAACACAAAAAGTTCAACTGCCCACTCGGCGGGAAACATTCTCTTTGCCTATGTGATTGATTGACGTTTGTTTTTCTTATATTTACGTGTTGTTTCTTCAAGTGTGAAAAACCTTGGGAATTTTTTTATTCTTGAATGTTATTTGGAAGAGAGAAACGTTAATGGGAAGAGAGATTGATTGTGAATGTTTAGGAGATAGACGTGAGAGAGTGAGAGTTTTATTAGGCTTAAAAGTCTAGTTTAGGACTTAGTCAGTAAGGTTTTTATTAAATGATAAAAAAATTTATTTCCCTTTTATTTTAAATCAGCTAATAAATAATAAATATTAATTAATTACATTAATTTACCAACTTAAATTAAAACAAATTTTATCCATTGCTTCCACCTAGGTTCGAACACAGGTGGAGCAAGTCTTCACTCTAAGAAAACATTTTAGGCCATCTCTCCCAAAAATTCAACCCCACCTTATTAGTAAAATATTTAATTTTATATTTAGGGTAATTACGATACTACCTTTAGCCTGAAAAAAATACATTTTACCCCTACACCCTCCAAACTTATGATTTCTCATTTTTAAGTCAGGTAAGGACTGATCCGAGTAAATATTCAGATTTGGGAGCCCTACATGGCTGGATCCAACCTTTCCTAGCTCAAATAACTCCAAAATTTATTTGGCTTTAATGTCGTAAGGGTTAAAAGATCTCGTTCTACGCGCATCAATCTGTGTGAACCCGGTGTAGTTGTAGGCATTCTAGGCACATTAAACATAATATTTAGATCAATTTTTAGGGTTGTTACATTAAATCAATTAGAAAATGTTATATCCAAAACGATAAAGAAAGACCTTGACATCCGGAAAATAGCTAATATGAACTAGTAGAAGTTCCTATGTTTCTTGAATGTTTGGGAGTGTCAAATGAAGTGAAAAAACTAGTAAAATACACTAAATAGGTAGTATTTAGTACAAGGCTACAAAAGTCCAATAAAAACTCCCAAAGGACCGTCTGAAGGGTCCTTTAAGAGGACCCTAACATGGGCGACAAGGCTGCCAAAGCAGCTTGCGTGCAACCAGAATTTTGAGGGCTGTTGCACGACGCGCAGCTAACATGTGGATGAATAAAATGTCCTGGACGACGCGGGGCATCCACAAGGATCACTCCCTCAACCCGGATTTCAAAAATAAAATATGAAATTTACCCCGCACGTGGAACTACTTAACAGATACGTCCGCATCGTTTTTAAATAAATTTAACTTCAAAAAAAAGACTCATTTAAGTGAGGGGTCTTTTTCGTATTTTAGGGGATAAGTTTATAATGATTTTAGGCAAGGTTTAGACAATTTTCATGCACTTCAAATCAGATTAAACAAATCCCTCTCATCTCTCTCAAGAACTCTCTCTTTTCAAACTCTAATGAAGAACAACAAAAGCTAAAGTAAGAAGACGAAGACTTCAAGATTTTCATTCAAAATTTGTGGAATATTCGTCAATAAGGTATGGGTTCTTCACACTTGGGATTACTTTTCCCAATAGATCCTTTCAAAGGTGATTTCTAACAATTCAACTTCTAGGATTTTTGCTCTACAAAAAAGTTTTTCTTCCTAACACAAGATTTATGACTAATGAAGAAAAATTATGATTTTCTATTGTTAATTAAGTATGTATTGTTGAATAATTTACTTTGAATGTTTGATTCTTGTGTGAAGTATGTTCCCCTTCTTAAAATAATGGTTTTGATTGGGTCATATCTATCACTTGATAACATGTAAACGTTTGGATTGGAACCATATCTTGAATGAACTCTTTAATGACCCTTTTCCCTTATCCTTAACTACAAATTGGTTTTTATATGACTTGAAGGGTTGGTATTTGTCATTTTGTTGATTATTTTACTATGTTTTTGGATGATTGTCTTAAATTGAACGTAAGTTCTTGATGAAGGTTCTTGGAAGCAATCGGTAATTCTGCTAAAGTCGTGCTTTCACTATTGCATTTACGTTACTGTATAAATCATGTTTCTATTCAATCAAGTATGCATGATGTTTTTATGTATATGTTTTGGGCTATGAATATGTTAAATGTAGGATCACAATAAGGATATGACAATACAAGTTGTTTATGTTTATCTTGTATGTCTTACACACTGCGTTTATGATATATATATATCTCACAAATGAAAGGTTCTGATGAAAGGAAATTCTCATCTAAACTTAAAGAGCTTATGATCATGTTTATACAAGGAGTTAATCTCCTTTGACTTATTATAGGATTTATATTAATAAATTATAATCTAATGGTATTTTAACAAGGACTTTAGTTTAGCATCGATGGACTAGATATGACAGGTGTCCCTTCCCTAGTTTGAAGGTAGGCACACAATGAATCTCATGAGATAGTGGGTTCCATGTATTGTGGAATTATGGGTCTCTAATATATCTCCTAGTTCTTGAACTATGTTTCTGTCATAGGAATACTAGCTAGTGGATCCTTCTAGAATGCTATGTTCATGTTTTTGTTCTACTTTGGCCGGTAGACTACCTTCTTTCGGTGTGGGGTTTCATGACACCGGATTCCATTTTAGTTCACATGGTGTACTATCGGTTAAGGCGATTGTTCCCTCAATTAACATGAAAGACATGTAAATGGAAATTGACGAGGATGAATTATGGAGTTTACTTAGTATATGTAGGGGTATGTAACTCTTCCTAGACATTGCACAAGTTTACTATAAGGAAAATCCTAGTATATTGTTCTCATATGATATGAACATGAAATGCATAATGCTTATGATATTTATGATGTTTCTCGGATGTGATCTTGACTATTTTAATGAACATGAAATAGTCCTTGTTGGTATAAGTGATGATAACTACTTATGGTATAAATGACATGAAAAAAAGATATACTTATGGTCTTGTATCTTGTTTACTTGATTATGTGGGGTTATGGGGCTTCCTATGATCATTGCACTTGAAGGATTGGGATGGGATCATTGGTCAATATGTTTTATGTTAATTTGATATTCACTATAGAACATGAAATGTGAACATGATGTTATTATGTTATGTCTTTGGTTATGATAAAGCTTTACGCTTATGTGATCCTTATCTTGTATATGCTCTCCGGTCGTGACACCTTGTATAATCTTTATCATAGCTATTAGGTATAGAATGAGAACTTCCTTTGATCATAACCCAACGTTTAGTGATATCATCATATCATAGTCATAATAATAAGGAACACAGAGAATCACTTTCAATCATGCATAATCATACCTTTATCATAATCTCACCTTCATCACATTCATAACATGCTATCTTTTTTATCATCTTCATCTTCCTATCTATTCACATATTCATACAGCAATTGAACATCATCACCAAAAATAGATCAACATAATTGAAGTAAAGTATTCATAATCTTGAAAGTCTTACAAATAGCCTTTGAGAATCTCATAAATGATCTCATACTCAATTCAGTGATCCTTAACCAAGAATTTAATCACCATCATCGTATAATAGTAAATTAAGAAATAACACATTCAGTACATAATCCCTAATCATTAGTCAACTTAATTCATAAGTTAGGGATAAATCAAAACCCAATCATTACATGATATATTTCAGTCTATGAAAAAATAATAAAATTAATCACAAATATAACAACTCATATATTTTTCATCTTCAAGCAATTTATCAAACAAGATTCAATATTTGTAAATTTTTGGGAAGAACATGAATCCTATAGAATTTGGATAACAAAGCAGCAATTAACCATCAATATACTCATAAACATTCATATGTAATCATAAATCATCATATTGTTTTTGTTTAAAATGATATTTCCATACCTATATTAATGTAATAAGTTCATTTGGAAAAGGTTAGAGAAAAAAAGACAAAGAAAGACCTTGACGTCCTGAAATTAGCTAATTTTAAAAAGTTGATGTCCCTAGGTTCGCTGATGGTTTCGAGGTGTCAAATAGAGTCCAAAACATGTAAAGTTACCTTGAATGTGTATCATAGAGTACAAAGGTTCCAAACATTTGGTAACGACACCCCGAGGATACCTGAAGGGTCCTTAGGGAGGACCCAAACATAGGTGAACATGCTTCTTAGAAGCCAGCAAATAGGAAAAATTAGAGGAACAAGTGCGCGACGCGCAGTCCTCATGAGGTGTACTACCTCAATATGTAAGGGGAAGACTCCTGACGCAAGGATGACACACACCTCACGTCCTCAACCCAAAAATGCAGAAAAATGATGGTAATTGGCCCCACGACACCCAACCACTTTCAAGAATCGTTAAAGTCGTATATTTGGTAATTTAATTTCATCAAAAGACCCATTAAGTGGAGTGTGTTTTGGGTATCTTATAGGAAGAATATATATGAATTGTAGGTCAGTTTTAGACCACTTTTTACATGTCCAAATCAGATCAAACATATTTTTCTCATCTCTCTCACGAATTCTCTCTTTTCCAAACTCCATTGAAGAACAAGAAGAGATTCTGGAAGAAGACAAATTCTTTGAAGTTTCCAATCAAATTTCGTGGTTTATTCATCTATAAGGTATGTGTTTTTAACTCTTTTGATTCCTTTACCCAAGAGGTCCTTTCAAAGATGTTTTTGAAGAATTCAAACTTCTAGGGTTTTTACACTACAAAATGGATTTTCTTCCTAACTCTAGATTTATGACTTTCGATGAATAATAATGAATTTCAATGGTTGGTTTCATACGAATTGTGGAGTATTTGATTAACGATATTTTAATTATGTGTTCTGCATGATCTTTCTCTAATTGATGGTTTCAAATGTGTTTTTTCTACTACTTTATAATGTGTAAGCATTAAGATTGGAACTAATACTTGAAAGAACTCTTTAATGACCACTCCCTTATCCTACAATTTTAATTGATCTTGTGTATGAATCGAAGAGTTCATATTGACTATTCTGCAGAGTATTTTTACTATGTTTTTGTTATGATTATTTAAAATTAAACTTTACTTCTTGATTATCGTACTTGAAAGAAACAGGTAAGTCTTCTAAAGTAGTGATAACTCTATAATTTTTATGTTAGACTATATATGAGGTAAATTTGCTAATGAAGTATGTATGATGTTTCTATGATTATATGTTGGGCTATGAACAAGCTAAATGTGAGATCATGATAAGAATACAAAAACCGTAAGTTTAAGATTTCCTATTGAATGCTTTACACAAGGTGATTATGTTATGCTAATCTCAATATGAAGGGTTATGATGAAAAAAAATATAGTATAAATGTTAAGTGCTCATGACCATATTTATACAAGCATTTATTTTACCTATGATAAGTTTATGATAAAATAAAACTTAAAGGTTATTCAAGAAAGGAACCTATGCTAAGCACCGATGGGCTCAATATGAGAGGGGTCCTTTCCCTAATTTGATGGTACGTTCACAGCGACTCTCATGAGATAGATCTCATTGTTCTTTAAATATGTTGCCACCATAGGATACTAGCTAGTGGATCCACCAAAAAAGCTATGTCATGTTTGGTTTTACATTGGCCGGTAGACCACCTTCTTTCGGTGTGGGATTTTATGAAACCAGATTCCATGTTTAGCTCAAATGGTCTATGTTGGTTAAGGCAAATGTTCCCTCATTTATAATGAAAGACAAGTAAATGGACGTTTACTAGGGTGATTTGAAGAGTCTACATAGTATAGGTAGGAGTATGGTAGTCTACCTATACATAGCACAAATTGACTCTAAGGGAAGTCCTAGGACATCGTTTTTATGCAATAAGATAATATGAAAGTTATGCTGATTAACATACATGTTGGTTCTCTTATATGAAGTTGGTTATGTTAATGAACGTGTTATTGGTATATATTTTTTATGAGGTGATGACTACTTATTTTACAAGTTATATGAAGGAAAAAATTATTTATGGTCTCCTATCTTATCTGCTTGGATGTGTGGGGTTATGAAGCTTCACATGACCATTGCACTTGTAGGGTAGGGATGGGATCATTGGTAAGTGTTTTATATGTTTTGTGTATATGATATTTTGACTATGAATGATTTTCATGAATCTATGATAATATGTATTTTGATTATGATCATGCTTTATGTTTATGGAATCATTAACTTGTACATGTCCTATGGTATACGCACTGAAGACATTATATGACTTCATGCTTTCCAAAGAAATGATAAATGATCCTTTTCATGCATGTCCTTAAATATTATGTGCATATCCCTATACGTAGTACATGTGGCGTACAAAACCTATTACTTTATATTACTACAAATATAGTGTCTGTCCATTGAAGAATAAGAAGGTCTATTGAAGAAGCTTGAAACTCTTTCTCCAAGTGTTGGCAGGTCTTCATGTTCCAGAAAGATATCTTTTCATATCCTAGCTTATGAAGACTTTGGTTGATTTTTAGAATACTCGAATTTCAATTATAATCTTTGGATTCTTTTGTATTAAGGCCTATATTGCATATTGACTATTTATTGGCTCAGTCGAGATTTATTGGCTAAGTCCAGATTTGAACGCTTTAGATGGTTTTATACATGTGAGACAAAGTTTTAGAATATCGTATGCTATTATGAATGTTAAGTATGAAGTCTAACTACACTTCACATAAGTATGTAAAAGTTTTTTATTTTCTGCAAATTGAAATTAATGACATGGTAAGAGGAAAGCTAAGAGGATTGTATAAGTCCTCTTAGAGGACTATGATGTCGGTCGCCTTTGAGGTGTACTCGTCAGGTCTGACAGAACAATCCATACCTCAATGAAGACTTTATCTACGAATTTGAGTAAAAAGTTTGAGAACTTGGTCTGTTTGTTCAAGATTCCAATGCTCTTCACTTGATGTTGAGTAGATATAGAATTTAGAGAGAAGTGATAGTGATTTGGGGATTTATTTGGGTGGTTAAAAATTACTTAAAACTAACCCTAAATCAATATATAGACATCTCCTAAATTACCCTAAAGGTACCTCACTTAATTGATTCTTTTTGTGAAATCAATTTGATATAAATGTGATGCGAGCAAATTATGGACATGGCTGCGCGTCGCGGGGGAACCTATATATCTTTTTTCTTGAATCCAACTTGAGGTTGTAATATTCGTGAAGTCCCCGCGAGTCACTTTTTGCCTAGTGAGTGTTGACTGCAGGACAGCCTCCTTGCCAACATTTGGGTCCGCCTCAAGGAACCTTTGTGTGGTCCTTGGAAAGTCGTGAATGGGAATTTTTACCCTATATATATTATTTGACCTAGATAAAGTATTTTTACAGGTCTTAGACATCGTACGACACTCACAAAGCTTCCCCACACCTAACAACGTCTACTAGTTTAATTTTGCAAGTTTTCGGACATCATGGTTGTTCTTTGACATTTAGGATCTAATACTTCAAATAAAGTTTATTACATTAATGTAGGTTTGAAATAACCATTTTTATCATTATATAATAGGTGAGGCTCTTATATAAGTCATAGAACATCTAGGGTGTTACATTATCCCCCCTTAGGAAAATTCGTCCCCGAATGTCACCTTAACCTTTTTATAGGAAAGAAATGACTCAAATACTAGCAGCCGAACAACAAAAACATCATCATCAGTGAAATATCATGAGAGGAATTCTCAACTCCATTCAACAAATAATCATTGCATTACATATAGAAACTCAATTCATAATTCATCACACATAAGAGATCAGCATTTCATTTCACATAATGACGAACTACCTTCGCAATTTCAGTATGAGCTCAAAATGAATATCAAAGAGTTAACATGTAATTCTTATTAACACACATCAACATTCTCAGTAAAATTATCATAAAATCAACATAGCACATATTACACAAAAGTACAAGTTAACCATGAGAACATATTTCATAAAAACATAATTTAAGCGTGAATCTTTACAAAGATTTTAACATAAGTGCAACATTATTCAAAATTTTCTTTTTAGGAGAAACTACTAACCTTAACTTTGACTAGGAGTAAGAGGAAGGAGATGAGGTTAGCGGGACTTCATGTCGGCTTCGGCCTCCTATGTTGCACCCTCAACTATTTGGTTTCTCCATTGAACTTTTACGGAGGCCATCTCTTTGTTCCTCAATCTCTTGACTTGACGATCTAAGATCTAGATTAGAACCTCTTCATTAACATTCTATCATGATATTAGAAACCTAGTCGATTATATATATCTTAAGCATATAAACATGAAATACCGGGTGAACCTGGGCTAAATCACTTTATAATATTATCTTATAAGCAACTTTGTCGACCGACTTCAATATCTCATAAGGGACCACATACGGGGAACTATGTTTCCCCATTTTACCAAACCTCATCACCACTTTCATGGGTGAAAATTTTTTATGTAGACCCAATCACCTATTTCAAACTCAAGGTCTCTCCTTTTATTGTTGGCATATGACTTTTGCTGACTATAGGTTGTTTTCAACCTATACCTTATCATTCAAACTTTTTCCATGGACTCATAGACTATCTCTGGGACAAAGGAGTTCAATTTCACCAACCCCAGCTATTGTAACAATAGAACTCTATCAAAGGTAGATGGTCATCATATTTACCCTTGAAGTCGATGGCGCTCACACTAAACATATGTTCTAGTGTTTTGTTGGTGCGTTGCGCTTGGTAATCCATTTGAGGGTCAAAAAGAGGTACTAAGTTTCACTTGAATACCTATCCCCTTTTGAAAGGCATCCAATAGTGAAAAGTGAATTGGGCACCTCTATCCGTGATGATGGACAAAGAAATCCCATGCAAACTCACAATCTCATTAACGTACAACCTAGCATATTGCTCTGCCTAGTAAGAAGTTTTTACCAGGAAAAAACAGGTAGATTTTGTCAACCTATCCATAATAACACATATGGAATAAGGTTGTAAAAGTAGTAGCAACGGATGCAAAACCATAAACAAATATCCTATAATAGTTAGGTAAATTCTTGAAATATCAAATATCATTTAGAGTCAAAGGTCTAGGCCAATTCTTAACTGCCGCTTTTTTCTTCGGATCGAACTCTATACCATCACTTGAAACAATTTGACTAAGAGAAGAAACCGATCTAAGCCAAAATTAACACATACCATATTTAGAAAAGAATTGATGTTACTTGAGGACTTGTAAAACTCTCATCAAATGACCCACGTGTTCATCCTCACTCTTAGAATACACCAAGATATCATCAATGAAGACAATCAAAAATGAATCGACATAATTCTGGGACACCATATCCATAAGGTCATAAAAGTTGTCGAGACATTAGTTAGACAAAAAGACATGACTAGGCACTCATAATTACCATATTTAGTTCGGAAAGACATTTTAGGCATGTCAACACCCCTCACCATAAGTTTATTATACCTTAACCTCAAATCAATCTACTTAAAGTAACTCGCACCTTGAAGTTGATCAAATATATTTTAACGACCTGTTTAGTCGTTTTGATCAACAGATTTTATTATGGAAAAACTGGCAGAGGTGACGGAGGCCACGACGGACCGTCAAGGGCACGACGGACCGTCGTGGAGGGTGTCGTTTCAAAACACTTAGAAAATCTGAAATTGGGTACTGAAAATCGACTCTCTGACCGTCACGACGAAATGGCAGGACGGACCGTCACAGGCGTGACGGACCGTCATAGAGTCTTTAGATGGAAATTGTCTCTGATGGATGCGACGGACAGCAGGACGGACCGTCGCAGGCGCGATGGCCCGTCACGGGCTACGCAATCCCAGTTCGGGTCGGATTTCTTTACACGTTTTAAGGGACGTTTTTGACTATTCCTGCTTTAATTATAAAGTTAGAGGGTTAATGTTAATAAGTCTAATTACTTGGGGGTTAAAAGAGGTAACCTTAAGTTAATTAGTGGGTTATTATTTCCATCTTTCATTCTTAATTACATAATAATTAGGGTAAAAGAAAGAGAGTTTGAATAAGAAAAATATAAAGAACAAAGACAGAAAGAAAAAGAGAGGAGAACGAGTACAGAGAGAGAGGAACGAAGAGGACAACAAGAAATTGAGGAATTTGCTTGCTTGATCACTAATCTTCGGTGGAGGTAGGTTATGGTTTCTTTTACACTATTCGTAGTAAACTCTTAATAGCGAATGATATGTGTTGGGTAGTATTATAGAGTCTTCTTTATGCTTAATTGTGTATATGCATGATGTGATTTTATATATATGATTGTAATGAAACAAGCATGATGAAGCTATTGAATCCCAAATCATGATATAACCCTAATCTCTTATTAATGATGATGCCTTGGTATAAAATAAGGCTTGATGAACTAAAGTGATGAGATGATGACGCCTTGGTATAAAAGAAGGCTTGATGAATTAATAGAATGAGATTAGGGGATCGCAGTGTCACGTACCGACACATAGAATTAGTGGGACGGGTGTCACGAACCGACACATAGATGTAGGGGATCGGAGTGTCACATACCGACACATAGAATTAGTGGGAAGGGTGTCACAAACCGACACATAGATGTACGGGATCGGAGTGTCACGTACCGACACATAGAATTAGTGGGACGGGTGTCACGAACCGACACGTAGATGTAGGGGATCGGAGTGTCACGTACCGACACATAGAATTAGTGGGACGGGTGTCAGGAACCGACACGTAGATGTAGGGGATCGGAGTGTCACGTACCGACACATTGAATTAGGGGATCGGAGTGTCACGTTCCGACACATAGTAGTAGGGGATCGGAGTGTCACGTACCGACACAAGAGGAATAAAGATAATGAATCTTGAAAGATACTAATATACTCAATCTAAAGAACATGTATCCCAAAAGAGTATGGTGTGGAGGCTTGAGTCCTCATAGATATGATCGGTGATATTATAAATGATGTTTGTACTTGTTGCTATCACATGTTAAGAATACTAGTTGATTTTATGATGTTATCTGAGATATATTGTTTTCTATTTTGAGTTGGACGATGATACCTACTCAGTACTTGTGGTTGTACTGACCCCCTACTTTTATGTTTTTCCTTTTGTTTATTTGTGGAGTGCAGCAAACGTGCCGTCATCTTCGACTCAACAGTAGTTCAAGCCAGTCTTCGTCACACCGGATCTCCAGGGTGAGCTAATGCTTCTAGCTTGGACTGGATCTCCTTCCTCATGTCTTGATGCCTTGAAGTTTCGGCATAGACTAGCTTTTATTTATTTAGCTTCTTAGAATACTCTTAGTTTAGTAAATTGATCATAGATGTTCTTGTGGTGATGACTTCCAGATTTTGGGGAATTAATAGATGTTGAATTTTAGAAGTTATTGAATTGTCTTTTATTTATGAGTTTAAGTCTTCCGCATTACTTTATGTTGATATTAAATTGAAATGATAATGTTTAGATTGGTTGGTTCGCTCACATAGGAGAGTAAATGTGGGTGCCAGTCGCGGCTCGGTTTTGGGTCGTGACAAACTTGGTATCAGAGCATTAGGTTCGTTGGTCTCATCACACAAGAACAGGTCTAGTAGAGTCTTAAGGAACGGTAGGGGGACGCCTTTACTTTTCTTTGAGAGGCTATAAGACTTTAGGAAATTCCATTCTTTCTTTCTTTCTTTCGTGCTATTACTTGGATCCAATTGGTATCTAGGTGATACAAATTGGTATCTGACCATCTTCACTCTATTTCGCAGATGGTTAGAACTAGAGCAACGACTACGCCAACATCAACATCAGCAAGACAAGATGCATCTGAGCCAGCCACTAGGGCTGTAGCTCGAAGTGGAACAGTGGCAAGAGGCCACGGTAGAGGTCGTGGGAGGATGTCCTCTAGGGGAAGAGGACGAACACCTAGCCCATTTGGTACTAGGGCGGTGACTCCTCCACCGACTGAGGAGGTAGTAAGAGAAGGGGAGGATGGGGAGAATGAACAAGTACAGAACGAGGAAATGCCACCCCAACCTACCCCAGAGATGATCAATCAGGTGCTCGCTTATCTTAGTGGGTTGTCTGATCAGGGTCAGGCACCCCCAATGTTTTCTGCACCAACACCTCCGGTTTCAGAGGTACGACATGCAGCCACTATGGCCCCTCGTATGGATGCCTCATTGGACATAGGCACGTTTCCACGCCTGACTACTGGGCCTATAATGACAAATGATCAGCATGAACTTTTTCAGTAAGTTCTTGAAATTAAAACCTCCAGTCTTCAAGGGTGCAGAATCTGAGGATGCTTACGATTTTCTGGTTGACTGTCATGAGCTACTACACAAGATGGGTATAGTAGAACGGTTTGGTGTTGAGTTCGTGAGTTATCAGTTTCAAGGGAACGCCAAAATGTGGTGGCGGTCACATGTTGAATGTCAACCGACAGAGGCACCACCTATGACTTGGGCCTCATTCTCTAGTTTGTTTATGAAGAAATATATTCCCCGGACCTTGAGAGATAGGAAAAGGGACGAGTTCTTGAGCCTAGATCAAGGTAGGATGTCGGTCAATGCATATGAGGCTAAGTTTCGTGCACTATCCAGATATGCCACCCAACTATGTTTCAGTCCACAAGAGAGGATTCGCCGTTTTGTGAAGGGGTTGAGATTAGAATTGCGAATTTCAGCCTTACAGGTAGCGGCTACGGCAAAATCCTTCCAAGAAGTGGTAGATTTCGTGGTAGAGGTGGAAGGAGTGAAGCCAGATGAATTCACCACGGCATCGACATCAAAGAGGTTTCGAAAAGGGGGTGAGTTTAATGGTTCTTACTCTAGAGGACAGGGTTCCGGAGGTTACTCAGTCCGACCCATTCAGTCTTCACTACAGACTGTATTTGGGGGTCCACCTCAGACCGGTCAACATTTCTCTGAGAGACCCATGCCCGACTCCAGAGAGTGTTATGGATGTGGGGAGACTGGACATATTAGAAGGAATTGTCCCAAACAGAGTTATAGACCCCCAATAGCTAGAGGCAGAGGTGGTCATGGTAGAGGCCGTTATTCTGGAGGACGTGGTGGTCGAGGTAATGGTGGTCACCAAAATGGCCGGGATGATGGGCAAACTGGAGCCACTACATCGCAACATGGTAGGGGCAACGGACAAACAAACGAAAGGGACCATTGTTATGCTTTCCATGGGAGAACAGAGGCGGAGACATCTGATGCTGTCATCACAGGTAATCTTCTGGTTTGTGATTGCATGGCTTCCGTATTGTTTGATCCCGGATCCACATTTTCTTATGTATCTTCCTCATTTGCTAATGGTCTAAATTTACATTGTGAATTACTTGATACGCCTATTCGTGTTTCTACTCCGGTGGGTGAGTCTTTGGTAGTTGAAAAGGTATATAGGTCTTGCTTGGTGAACTTTGTGGGGAGTAACACTTATGTAGATTTGGTTATCTTAGAAATGGTTGATTTTGATGTAATTTTGGGTATGACTTGGCTTTCTCCGCAATTTGCGATCTTGGATTGTAATGCTAAAACGGTGACGTTAGCCAAGCCTGGGACAGATCCGTTAGTGTGGGAGGGTGACTACACTTCCAATCCGGTGTGTATCATCTCCTTTCTTCGTGCTAAGAAAATGGTTAGTAAAGGGTGTTTAGCTTTCTTGGCACATCTCAAGGATGACACTACCCAAGTACCTTCGATTGAGTCGGTTTCTGTGGTCCGTGAGTTTCTTGATGTATTCCCTGCAGATCTTCCGGGTATGCCCCCAGATAGGGATATTGACTTCTGTATTGATCTTGAACCGGGTACACGACCCATTTCTATACCCCCTTACAGAATGGCCCCCGCGGAGTTAAGAGAATTAAAAGCCCAACTCCAAGAATTGTTGAGCAAAGGCTTTATTAGACCAAGTGTATCTCCTTGGGGTGCTCCAGTTTTGTTTGTAAAGAAGAAAGATGGGAGTTTTCGAATGTGCATATACTACCGGCAGTTGAACAAGGTGACTATAAAGAACAAGTATCCTCTTCCTCGCATTGATGACTTGTTCAATCAGTTACAAGGTGCTTGTGTCTTCTCTAAGATTGACTTGAGATCCGGTTATCATCAATTGTAAATACGGGCAACGGATGTGCCAAAGACTGCTTTTAGAACCAGGTATGGGCATTACGAATTTGTAGTGCTTGTGTCTTTTTGATGAACGGGATTTTTAAGCCATATTTAGATCTCTTTGTGATCGTATTTATTGATGATATACTCCAAGAGTAAGAAGGAACATGAGGAGCATTTGAGAATGGTATTGGAAATGTTGAGGGAGAAAAAGCTTTATGCCAAGTTCTCCAAGTGTGAGTTTTGGCTAGATGCAGTGTCCTTCTTGGGGCACGTGGTTTCTAAGCATGGAGTAATGGTGGATCCTTCTAAGATCGAAGTAGTGAAAAATTGGGTAAGACCTACTAATGTGTCAGAAATAAGGAGCTTTGTTGGGTTAGCTAGCTACTACCGCCGATTTGTCAAGGGATTCTCTTCTATTGCTTCCCAACTGACGAACTTGACTAAGCAAAATGTTCCATTTGTATGGTCGGATGAGTGTGAGGAAAGCTTTCAGAAGCTCAAGACTCTGTTGACTACTGCACCAATTCTCACCTTGCCAGTAGAAGGCAAGAATTTCATTGTGTATTGTGATGCATCTTATTCGGGTTTGGGTGCAGTGCTAATGCAAGAGAAGAATGTGATTGCTTATGCTTCAAGGCAATTAAAAATGCATGAACGTAACTATCCAACTCATGATTTGGAATTGGCCGCGGTAGTGTTTGCACTAAAGCAATGGAGACACTATTTATATGGGGTTAAGTGTGAGGTCTACACGGATCATCGTAGTATACAGTATGTCTTCACGCAGAGAGATTTGAATTTGAGACAGAGAAGATGGATGGAACTACTGAAGGACTACGACATCACTATTTTGTACCATCCGGGGAAGGCGAATGTTGTAGCGGATGCTTTAAGTAGAAAGGCGGGAAGCATGGGAAGTCTAGCTCACTTGCAAGCTTCTAGACGCCCATTGGCTAGGGAGGTTCAGACTCTGGCTAATGACTTTATGAGACTAGAAGTAAATGAGAAGGGAGGATTTTTAGATTGTGTGGAGGCAAGATCTTCCTTCCTTCACAAGATTAAGGGAAAGCAGTTTTATGATAAAAAATTAATCCGGATCCGAGATAAAGTGTTGCAAGGAGAGGCTAAAGAAGCGAAAATCGATGAGGAAGGTGTTTTGAGGATTAAGGGAAGGGTATGTGTGCCTCGCGTCGATGATTTGATTAACACTATTCTGACAGAGGCTCATAGTTCAAGGTATTCGATACATCCGGGCGCAACCAAGATGTACCGTGACCTAAAGCAACACTTTTGGTGGAGAAGAATGAAGCGTGATATTGTGGATTTTATTGCCAAATGTCCAAATTGTCAACAAGTAAAGTATGAACACCAAAGGCCCGGAGGAACACTTCAGAGAATGCCCATTCCAGAATGGAAATGGGAGAGAATTGCGATGGACTTCGTGGTTGGTCTTCCAAAGACATTGGGCAAGTTCGACTCCATTTGGGTGATTGTAGACAGATTAACTAAGTCTGCTCATTTCATTCCGGTTAAGGTGACTTACAATGCAGAGAAGTTAGCCAAACTTTACATCTCAGAAGTTGTTCGATTGCATGGAGTTCCACTGTCCATCATATCAGATAGAGGTACGCAGTTTACTTCTAAGTTTTGGAAAACATTGCATGCAGAATTGGGTACTAGGTTGGACCTTAGTACCGCGTTCCATCCTCAGACCGATGTTCAGTCTGAGCGAACGATTCAAGTGTTGGAGGATAGGCTTCGTGCATGTGTGATAGAATTCGGTGGCCATTGGGATAGCTTCTTACCCTTAGCGGAGTTTTCATACAATAATAGCTATCACTCAAGCATTGATATGGCTCCATTTGAAGCACTGTATGGTAGGAGATGTAGGTCTCCCATTGGTTGGTTTGATGCATTCGAGGTTAGACCTTGGGTACTGATCTTTTGAGGTATTCGATAGAAAAAGTGAAATCTATTCAAGAAAAGCTTCTAGCGGCGCAAAGTAGACAAAAGGAATATGCAGATCGAAAGGTTAGAGACTTAGAGTTCATGGAGGGTGAACAAGTCTTGTTGAAAGTTTCACCAATGAAAGGGTTGATGCGGTTTGGTAAAAGAGGCAAGCTAAGCCCAAGGTACATTGGTCCCTTTGAAGTACTTAAGCGAGTAGGGGAGGTGGCTTATGAGTTAGCCTTGCCTCCAGGGCTGTCCGGAGTACATCCGGTGTTTCATGTGTCGATGTTGAAAAGATATCATGGGGATGGAAATTACATTATCCGTTGGGATTCATTTTTGCTTGATGAGAACTTGTCTTATGAGGAGGAGCCTTTTGCTATTTTAGATAGAGAAGTTCGCAAGTTGAGGTCAAGAGAGATTGCATCCATCAAGGTGCAATGGAAGAATCGACCGGTTGAAGAAGCCACTTGGGAGAAGGAGGCAGATATGCGAGAAAGATACCCACATCTGTTTACAGATTCAGGTATTCCTTTTCGCCCTTGTTTCCTTCTTGTGATCGTTCGGGGACGAACGATGGGTAAATTGGTATCTATTGTAACGACCTGTTTAGTCGTTTTAAGCAACAGATTTTATTCTGGAAAAACTGGCAGAGGTGACGGAGGCCACGACGGACCGTCGTGGAGGGTGTCGTTTCAAAACACTTAGAAAATCTGAAATTGGGTACTGAAAATCGACTCTCTGACCGTCACGACGAAATGGCAGGACGGACCGTCATAGAGTCTTTCGATGGAAATTGTCTCTGATGGATGCGACGGACAGCAGGACGGACCGTCGCAGGCGCGACGGCCCGTCACGGGCTACGCAATCCCAGTTCGGGTCGGATTTCTTTACACGTTTTAAGGGACGTTTTTGACTATTCCTGCTTTAATTATAAAGTTAGAGGGTTAATGTTAATAAGTCTAATTACTTGGGGGTTAAAAGAGGTAACCTTAAGTTAATTAGTGGGTTATTATTTCCATCTTTCATTCTTAATTACATAATAATTAGGGTAAAAGAAAGAGGGTTTGAATAAGAAAAATAGAAAGAACAAAGACAGAAAGAAAAAGAGAGGAGAACAAGTAGAGAGAGAGAGGAACGAAGAGGACAACAAGAAATTGAGGAATTTGCTTGCTTGATCACTAATCTTCGGTGGAGGTAGGTTATGGTTTCTTTTACACTATTCGTAGTAAACTCTTGATAGCAAATGATATGTGTTGGGTAGTATTATAGAGTCTTCTTTATGCTTAATTGTGTATATGCATGATGTGATTTTATATATATGATTGTAATGAAACAAGCATGATGAAGCTATTGAATCCCAAATCATGATATAACCCTAATCTCTTATTAATGATGATGCCTTGGTATAAAAGAAGTCTTGATGAACTAAAGTGATGAGATGATGACGCCTTGGTATAAAAGAAGGCTTGATGAATTAATAGAATGAGATTAGGGGATCGGAGTGTCACGTACCGACACATAGAATTAGTGGGACGGGTGTCACGAACCGACACGTAGATGTAGGGGATCGGAGTGTCACGTACCGACACATAGAATTAGTGGGACGGGTGTCACGAACCGACACGTAGATGTAGGGGATCAGAGTGTCACGTACCGACACATAGAATTAGTGGGACGGGTGTCACGAACCGACACGTAGATGTAGGGGATCAGAGTGTCACGTACCGACACATAGAATTAGTGGGACGGGTGTCACGAACCGACACGTAGATGTAGGGGATCGGAGTGTCACGTACCGACACATTGAATTAGGGGATCGGAGTGTCACGTTCCGACACATAGTAGTAGGGGATCGGAGTGTCACGTACCAACACAAGAGGAATAAAGATAATGAATCTTGAAAGATACTAATATACTCAATCTAAAGAACATGTATCCCAAAAGAGTATGGTGTGGAGGCTTGAGTCCTCATAGATATGATCGGTGATATTATAAATGATGTTTGTACTTGTTGCTATCACATGTTAAGAATACTAGTTGATTTTATGATGTTATCTGAGATATATTGTTTTCTATTTTGAGTTGGCCGATGATACCTACTCAGTACTTGTGGTTGTACTGACCCCCTACTTTTATGTTTTTCCTTTTGTTTATTTGTGGAGTGCAGCAAACGTGCCGTCATCTTCGACTCAACAGTAGTTCAAGCCAGTCTTCGTCACACCGGATCTCCAGGGTGAGCTAATGCTTCTAGCTTGGACTGGATCTCCTTCCTCATGTCTTGATGCCTTGAAGTTTCGGCATAGACTAGCTTTTATTTATTTAGCTTCTTAGAATACTCTTAGTTTAGTAAATTGATCATAGATGTTCTTGTGGTGATGACTTCCAGATTTTGGGGAATTAATAGATGTTGAATTTTAGAAGTTATTGAATTGTCTTTTATTTATGAGTTTAAGTCTTCCGCATTACTTTATGTTGATATTAAATTGAAATGATAAGGTTTAGATTGGTTGGTTCGCTCACATAGGAGAGTAAATGTGGGTGCCAGTCGCGGCTCGGTTTTGGGTCGTGACATATATCATCAATCCTAAGAAGAGGATACTCATTCTTTATAGTGACCTTTTTCAATTGTCGGTTGTTGATGCAAATTCGATAATATCCATCTTTATTTTTTACAAATAAGACTGGAGCGTCGCATGGGGAAATGCTTGGTTATATAAAACCGTTATATAGCAAATCCTTGAGTTGGGCCTTTAATTCTTTCAACTAGGCCTTAACTATTCAATAAGGATGAATTTATATGGCTTTGTTATCCTCAAACAAATATTTGCCAAAATCTATTTCCCGTTCGGGAGGAATTCTAGAAAAATCATCCAGAAAGGCTTGCGAAAACTCCTTCACTACGGGTACCTAGTATAAATGAGGAGCTTCGGACCCAAGGTCCTTGACACTCACAATATGGTAGAGATATCCCTTACGAATCATCTTAAAAACATTAAGATACGAAATGATTAAATCTATAGAAACAAAACAAACATGTAACCAATCCATCCACATATGACATCAAAGTTCAACATATAATGTTCTACCAAATCAACCATTCTAAGTTTATTGGAATATAATATGGGACAACTTCTAGACTCTTCTACCAACAATAGAGTCACCCACAGGGCTGGAAACCGAAAAGGGTTCAACTAATATATTAAGTAATATATAAAACTTCATGTTTACTAATGGTTTTATGAATGATAAAGTGGAACCAGGATCTAATAAACCATAGAAATGAATGGAAAGTTCTTCTAATATGTCACTAACAACATCTGGAGAATATTATTGATCACCCTTACAGCGGAGAGAATACAATCGATTCTTCTTAGGATTATCAGGTGTAGGATAACTTTCTTGTGCTTTGTTAGTCTCCTTTCCTCGATCTTTAAGCATGGGACGATTTGTCACCTTATGGCCACTCTTTGCACAACCAAAGCAATTATCCATTCCAACTAGACAATCACCTATGTGTTTCTTACCACATTTGGTATAAGTAGGTTTCTCACTTGGTGAATCACCACTCCTTCCCCTTTAGAACTTAGGGTTGGACACTTTATCATTACAAGCCATGGGAAAATTAGAAGGAACTTGTTTGGAGAAACTGTTCTTAAACTTTGGGTTGTCTTGAATTTCAAACATACCCTTAGAAGTACCTCCATCATTGGACCTTGCCCTATTAGAGTCCCTATTCTTCCTCTTAAGACTTCTCTCCTCATTTTGTTGAGCATGCACCATCAAACAAAAAATTTCCATGTTGTCATGGAGCATAGCCGAATGAAACTATTCCACATGATCATCGGACACACCAATTAAAGAAGGGATCATTATATCTCTAGTACTGCACTCCAGCGACGAGCCTATCTAGAAAACCTAGATAATTTTGAGGAGTATTCTTACACACTACTACCTGTTTAATGAAGGTTAATGAATTCTTCAACTTTTGCCTCTTTGTTTATCCCTTGGGAAGAACCTATCAAGAAAGTCCCTAGAGTTAATAAGCGTCTACCTCAGCCTTCTAATTTTAACTAACCCTTATAGCATACAAAATATTATAGAACTCATCTAGAATGTCTTGAGGGAATTAATTCATCTTAGACCGAAAGAAGATTGGAGGGTTTATCCTAGTGAAATACCTCATGTATTAGTAGTCATGTCTTGAGTCAAGTTTACCAAAGTCAGCCTTATCTCTACATCTTTCATAGAAGGAAGATTTATAGGATCTTTTTCACCGAGTCAATCTTGTTCTTGGGGAGGAGCTTGTATGTCTTAGGGAAAACTCCCGCATTAGCAATCTCCTCTTTAACCTTTTTTGCGTCTTCCCTTCTAGAAATCATAGCTTATAACCACAAGAAAATAATTAAAAGAAACGGACACATAGAGTTAAAAATCTTGAAGAACGACTTAAATAATGCAAATAAAGTGAGAG
This sequence comes from Solanum habrochaites, assembly GCA_027704765.1. Lineage (NCBI taxonomy): Eukaryota > Viridiplantae > Streptophyta > Magnoliopsida > Solanales > Solanaceae > Solanum > Solanum habrochaites. The sequence goes on along the minus strand of JAKWJA010002492.1, from coordinate 39,108,546 downwards.
TTTCCTAAGCATCATATAGCCTCTCATTCATAAGTTTGGCGCGCTTCACAATCATGAACAATACTCTACGTAGACTTGGTTTTTTGAGACATCCTTCCTAAGTTTTTTAAACCACATTATCTGATACAAAATTTTTCATGACTGGGGAGTATCCATTTGATATAACCGGTGTCTTTGTTCTCGAAGAGGTCTTAGACTAGCCCTTAGTGTAACACTTTGAGAGTCTAAGAGGTGTTCTAGAGCCTAACATAAGTGTAAAAAGGTTTAGATACTTTTTAATTTGTATTTTAATGAATTTAAGTCATTTAGAAGGTTTACATATCAAAATGTCAAAGAACATCCATGACGTCCGTAAACTAGTTCAATGAGGTACTAGCGTGCCTTAGCCTATTTGACTAGCATTTTGGAGTAAAAAATTGATGACTTTTTGTAGAAGGGTTCCTAACACATATTAGGGTTATTTTATTGTCAAAACTCCCAGTCACGAATCCCCAAGGACAACCAAGGGACCTTTTAGAGGACCCTTGCAATAGTGAGTAAAAGCTATCAATACCTACTATTACTAACGAATGCCATAGATTATTCGTGGTCCAATCAACTGGGAGTCGATTTCCTCAATCGATGGACACTTAAAAAATTTATCCAATGTCCTGTTTTGAAGAGTTTGTGAACTAATATAAGAGTGTGCAGCACGAAGGAACATTACCCGTCTATGGACACACGATCCGTCAATCGTGGTCTCGTCTGTGGAGCAACTATTTTGCTGTATGTTTTTAATTAGTAAATTATAAGCTGGATTAATTAGGAGGTTAATTATGGGTTAGGTAATTTAATTAACAAACATTTATAGATACCCTAAGCTAATTAGATTAACCTAAGTTCTCTTAAATACCCGAAACCCAAACTCTCTTCCTTCTCTTTTCTTTCTCTCACAAGTTGAAGAACTCCATAGAAGTCAAGGTCAATGTAGGTTAAAGGGATAAATATCCTATGTTTCTTCATAAATGTTCATAAAAAATAAAGGTGGGGGATTCGTTTAACCTTTGAGAATTCTTTCCCCAAAGGGTTCCATCAAATGGATTTCAAAAGTATGAAATTCAAGTGGGTCTTTTACGATCTCAAAATTGATGGTGTAAATTTATTTGTTTATGATTTAATTTAGGTAATATGAATAGATTAACATGATTTATAATTAAATAACCTTATTTTTTTATGGATTGATCTAGTTTGTAGAATATGACCTATTCCCCTTAACCCTAGGTTGTGATCTTTACATGAATTGTGTAATGCTGGTTCAATTGAATTGGTTATTGGTTGAATTACAACTATACGATGTTATTGTATCAATTTTGAATAGATTAGAATTTATTATAGTCCTATCTTTGTTTCACTTGAGCCGGTGAACCACTTCTTTTCGGTTTGGGTCAGATATTGAATTTAATGTTCACTCACATAATCTAGATTCACTTTCATCGGTGAATCACCCCTTTTCGGTGTGAGGCAGACACAGTATTTCATGTATCTCACATGATTTTAATTCTAAAGATGTTCTTAAGAAAGCAAGAATGTTTGAAAAACAGATGTATGTTAAAAGTGAGTTAAGAAAGTAAGATCTTAAGAATATCAATCGTAAGTGTTTGATAAAAATAGTAATAGCCAAAAATGACTTCTTTTATTATGAAAACGATCAAAGCCAAATAAGATTTGCTTATAATGACTTCTATTATTATGAAAATGATCATACCCAAACAAGATTGGCTTATAGTTATTTCTTATGTTATACAAAGAAACACGTGATAAGAATAACAAATAAAGATTGACTTAATAAAATCTCATGCCATTTTATAGTTAAATCATTTCTTTAATCCTTTAAATTACTTAATTGATTCATTTTCGGTATGGTACTACAACAAGTCATTGCAATTTTAAGTAAATCATAGTCTTAAGCAAGATTGTTGAACTACACAACAACAAGAAAAAGACTAAAAATAAATTAAGTACAAAAAGAGGAGGTCTCTTGTTTGGTGTATCAAATTTCAAAATTTTTGCTCGAGTTGTTCTAAAATTATGTTCATGATTCTAATGTCTTGGGTTCATATAAAAAATGAGTTGTGTGCTTTGAATACATTAAATTACGTCATATTCATACCACAATTCACAAATAACGAATCAGGAAAGTCTAGTGATGTCACATTCCAGAAATGGCTTGTTGTTATAGGAAGAACTTTAATTGATCATGCATTGTCCTTATGTGTATGTTTTCATACACACATACATAGTACAAGTGTGTACTAACCCTATACTATTATTACCTTTATAGGTGAAGGTCATATAGAAGGTTGAAGACTCATCGAAGATATTTGGATTGTCTATTTCAAAAATTTGGTAAGTCCTCTGGATGTTCGAGGATTCTACACTTATCTATCTAGCTTAGTACTTGAGACATAGCTAGAAGATATTTACCATATCATTTCTTTTCAGATGTTTATTTTGAAGTTTTGTATTAAGGCCGTTTTGGTAAACTATTACATTATATATTTATCTTTTTATTTAAATTGATTCCTTAATTATAGATGGTTGTTTTAATTTGATCTTAGTAGAATATTAATCTATGTCGAACATGTATGAAGTCTATGTATACTTCATTATGCTTTAAACCTTTTATATTTTCCAAAAATTCAACTACATGAATGTGAAGAAAGCTAAGAAGAGGCTTGTCTGCGACCTCTGAGATGTTAAAGACGCCGGTTGCATTTGGATTCCAGAATTCGGGTGTGACACTAGCTGTTAAATATCACGTATAATAAAATGTCCCTTTTTTGTATGGTTTCATGATATGTGTGTATATTGTCTCATACTTAGTACAAGCGGTGTACTAACCCTATTTCATCCCTTTTTCCCAAAAATTTTTAGGTTCTAGTCATTAAAGGGCTTTTGATACGACTTTGGAGAGGACTTGGAATTCTCAATCATCAAAGTTTGGTAGGTCCTCACCTTCAGAGGTAAATGCCAATATCAATCTTATAATGTTTTTTCTTATGTTATTTCCTTTTTCTTTTTAGTACTAAACATTGTATAGCATATATGTGGCTTTGTTCCGTTGATGTTTGGGCTAGTCCCAAATTGTTATAATCCTGTTAGATTCTTATGAGATGATACATCCATTTGAGATTATGTTATATTTTATATCTATGTGTAATAAAAGTAGAAGACTATATAATATTCCTATACAGATGGTCTATTTATACTCGATATAAATATAATGTGTATGTAGAGGTCTATGTAAACCTCAATGTAGAAGTAATAAATAGTTTTTAGATTTTCCATATTTTTGACCTATGAATATAATAATGTAATATAAGAGGCTAGTATTACACATCAAAGAGGATGAGAACATAGGTTACGTCTAGGGGGTGCTCCCCGTATTTGACACTTAGCATACATCATTACATACAATAGGCAGAGAAAATGCGGAAAACTAAAACTTACATATGAAGTTTACATAAACTTTTCATTTATCAGAAAAAGTCTACATAGTTGTCTCACACAAAAAAATCTAACAAAGGAGTACAAGGTAGAACCATACATCATTGTAGCATCAAGGTGGACCCACTAGCTAGTCTTCCTATTGGGGAACATAATAATGGAACTAGGAAATTAGTATTACAAACCCTCTTTATGATAATCATATTGTAATCCCCATCTCATCAGAACATTGGTGAACCTACCTTCCATGTTGGGAAAGGACACTTCTCATATCAAGTTCACTAGATGCCAAACTTAATCCCCTTTTTGAAATGTCTTTGCATATTCCTTAACATTTGTTTGTAGTATAGTCCTTATGAGACTAACCCCTTGTATAATCATGATCATATCTATTAGGTATATAATAATAACTTCCTTTCATCACAACCCAACATTATGTGAGATCATCACATCATAGTCATCATGATAAGGCACAGAAGATAATTAGTTTTAATGTTGCATAATCATACCGCTATCATCATCTCATCATCTCACCTTCATCACATTCATAACATGCTATCATATTGAACATGTCATCAGCTTCCTGCTATTTAAGGTTGAATATCATCATCAACGATAGACCAACATAGTTGAAGTAAAGAATCTCATCCAAGATATCACCCTCAATTGAATGATCTCTAACAAAAAATTCAATCATCATCATTATATAATATTAAATTAAGAAAAAAAACATTAAATTACATCATCTCTAATCATCAATCAACCTAATTCATAAGATAGGGTTAGGAGAAAAGGGACATTCATGGGATCTTCAACAACTAGATCAAAACCCAATACATAATATTTGGCAATCCATGAAGAAATAATACAATTAATCACAAATATAAAAACTCATATACTCATAATATTCAAACAATTAATCAATCAAGATAATAGATTTGTGGAATTTATGGAAGAACATGGACCCTATCGAATACGTATAAAATAACTACAATTAACAATTATAATACGCATAAAAAATTCTCAGTATTTAGTAAATATATAGGGGTGGAATATGTTTTCATGTGGTGATAGGACCGCAACCTATGCAAGAGAAGGAGGAGAAATATGTGTCTAAAGAACCCTAATCCTAAACTGATAATGCATACTTTTGAATGACAGCTCAGCTTGCCGGACAAATAGTAAGTATTCATCTTCCGCCTAAGAAATAACATCCTTGTGGTCTAAGTTCTCACCCTTACTTTTAGAGGTGGTGAGGTGAGTGGCATGTATCCCATCTCTAGCAGAGTTTGCCTTCAGGGATGTGTTGCATGTGCCATTCTTTCCCTATTTCCTTTTTTACCAATAGTAATGAGTTTTTTCACCTTTACTCGGTATACAACTTTATCTTTATTTATAATGATCCCCTTTGCACTTTAATGGGGGGTGGGGTGGGGGGGGGGGGTGGTGGGCATGTATCAACCTGCTACTGTTGGTGTAGTCATATATGCAAAAAGTATAGAAATTGTTTAAAACATTTCAAGAAAAATTTTCAAAATATCCTCGGATATTTGTAGGATAAAGGAGAGCCTTATGTAATAGTCTTAGAGTTTGATCTTGGGTTGTAGGTTGTAAAATAAGTTCTACAGCTTAGGTTTAGGGGTTTAGGTGTTAGACATCAAGGTAAGACTCCCTAAGGACCAACCAAGGGGTCTTTACATAGGACTCTAAAGCCTAACCCCAAGAAATAAAAAATCTATCAAGTTGATATGACCTACAAATGGCCATCTACGACCAATAGATGGACCCCATGCTTCATAAGTGGGGGTCATGGGTAAGACCCCAAAATAGTCATGTTGCAGTCCAAAACAAAGGTGTATAAGGAGGAGGTGTCACCCAACCTATGGTTCGTACGTCTTGGGGCGTAGGTCACAGCTCTAAAAGTTGTCAAGTCTCGGCTTCGCTAGAGGTAATTTGTTAAATTTCTTTTAAGGTTAGTTAAGATAAGGGGTGGTTATTATTTATTAATTAATTAATTTAACGGGTTTTAATGTATTTAATTCCCATTTAGAATTCATTAGTTGAAAAAGCTTAAATTTGAAACCCGACACCTGAAAACATTCTCTCTTTAGAACTCTAATGAATAGTAAGGTAAAGGTCAAGCTATAGGTTAAAGAAACTATCTTTCTTTTTCAATATTTTATGGATATCTTGCGATCGACAGAGGTAGTCAAGGTGAGAGGGAGTCGATGGAATCGTAGTACCATACTTAGACACTTTCCAAACGTTTCCAAAATGACAAGTCTCTAACAGCAACAATGATTTTACAATATGGTTGGGGGTAGAGGTGTAGACTAACCTACGGACTGTTGGTCGAGTTCTCGTAGGTCTAGCCTATTTGCACTGTTATGATATTAATAAGTTCAACATAATTAGTTAACTAGTTAGGGGTTCAATTAGAGGTTAATGGGTCGTTAATTAATTTAGTAAAGTGACTATATAAGATACCATAAGTCTAAACCCAACTTAACACCCCATAATTCCCAAACTCAAATAACTCTAACTTCAATCTACTTTCTCTCTCCAAAAGAAGACTTCATAGAAAACAAAGGTAAAAGGGTTCTAGGGCATAAACAACCTAACTTTTCCCCATCAGTATTGAAGGATAAACAAGGTATGGTGACCAGTCACCTTTGAGACTACTTTCCCCTAAGGGTTGTTTCAATATTTATTTCTAAAAGATGATATGAACACGAGTTCCTTTCTAATCCGAAATTGATCTTTCAAATTGTGTTGTTCTGTTTAGTAATGACTATTACAAGTATATTATGATATATTATTACTCAATTTTGAGGTAGTTATTTATGTATAACCTAGTATGTGGAAGGGGTGATGAATTGACCTTAATTCCCTAAGCCTAGGTTATAAACTTATTTTGAATTGGTTAGTGTTGATGCAATTGACTTGTTCTTGTGTTAATTACTATTAAATTATGTCATTACACCTGCTGTTGGAAGAAATCGGTTGGTTTGTGGTAAGATTATGAATGATGGCTTGGATTTTGAAGGAGAATAGGTAATACTTTGTGATCTTGAACCTTTACTTAATTTGTGATGGCTTATACTTGGTGATAAAGTTCAATTGAATTTTATGTTGTGATTGGATTAAGTCGGTGTTGGTTTGATGATGCAATTGAAATGTCTTGGTTATGTTAAGTGTGAAATTATGTTCAATATGTAATAACATAAGGTTCGTTGTGAATTATCTATGTACCTTATTATGACATGATGATGATAATGTGATAATCTTACATACAAGGGCTTTATTGAAAGGATGTTCACATGCAATTCCTAATGCTCTAATGACTATGACTACACAAGGTATAGTCTCTTATGACTTATTCTAAGTTATGATTGTTAAAATATAATGTAAAACAGTTCAAAAGGGACTCTAGCTTATCATGGAGTGAACTAGTTGTGAGCAGTGTCCCAACCTAGTGTGGGAAGGTAGGTTCACTGTTGTACTAATGAGATGGAGACTATGATGCAATGTACATAAAGAGGGTTCCAAGCATATCTCGTAGTTCTTGAACTATTGTGACCCCATAGGAACACTAGGTAGTAGATCCTCCTAGATGCTATTTTCATATTTAGTACTACCTTAGTTAGTAGACCACCTTCTTTTGGTGTAAGGTTTCAATACATAAGATTCCACATTTAACTCTTGTGGTATATGTCGGTTAAGGCAATGGTTCGCGAAAGTAAAATAAAGTAATAAAGTGGACACTAAATAGGGTGACTTAAGGGGTTTGACTTAGTCTAGGTAGTGGTACAGGACTCTACCTGTAAATTGCACTGGTTGTTCTTGAAAGAAGTCCTAGAAGGTTGTTCTTGTGTTCTTATGAAATAAAGGTTATGAATATGATGAATCTACATGTTGATGATCCTATATGATGTTAATTTCATGTATGAACATGTAATTGGTTTAAATTATTAAATATGATGATGACTACTCGTGATGCTATGTTGTGTGATGTTAGGCATTGCTTGTGATCGTTTGAATTGCTTACTTCATGGAGGATGTTTATGAGGCTTTACTTTGTCATTGCATTTATACACTTGTTGGTGGTTTATGAGTAAGGTTCGTGCATATATTGTAATATTTTGAACTCTTATACACGCTTTGTTGTTATAACATGTTATTGGAGTTGTTTTGATTATGTACTCAAAGATTCTATTAACATGTTGACTTGTTTATACTTGATTATGTTGGTTTTGTGTTGTATATGGTCTTATCTTAAGGAATATGTAAATATTTGATTATATGGGTTCTTGTTTATGCATAAGGTTTTCAAAGTAACATATCATGGTTTTGAACTAATATAACCTTTAGCATGATTTCAAATATTTTATGTGCACGTTTCCATACTTAGTACAAGTGGTGTGCTAACCTATATTTCTATGTTTCTATAATTACGTAGGTTCTGGTTGCTAATCTTCTAGAGGAAAATTTGAAGATGATTTGGACTCTCATTCTCAAAGTTTGGTAGGTCTTGACCTTCCGAGGAAGATACCACTATCTAGATACTTGATATTGTTCTACTCTAATGACATTTAGTTCATTGTCGTTCATGTAAAGACTATTGTTGTATTTGCCTATATGTGGATTTTGTTGTAATGAAGCATCAGATATGACCAAATGTTATACACATTCTAAATGGTTTAAATATGAGACATTTATAATAGACTATCTTTACATATGGTGTATGTGAACTAAAAGTAGGCTGACATTTCTAATAGACTATCTTTATATATGGTGTATGTGAACTAATAGTATTTTTAATCTTCCTATGTAAGGAGTCTCACTAAACTCCCTATGTATATATGATGTGTAAGCGAGAGGTGTATTTTACCTCACTATGTAGATGTATACGAGAAGTTTTAATTTTTCCACATTTTATCCTATGACATGTTATGGTGAATTCTAAGAGTCTATTCTTAGTCTTCTTTGAGGATGAAGACGCCAGTTATGTCTTGGGGTGCTTATCGGATGTGACAAACTCCGTAACAGAGCATGAGGTTGAATATACTTAGGATCGATGTCTCACTAAACCAAGTCTATGTAGATTCTTATTCATTATTGTGAAGCCCACCACACTTATGAATGAGAGACTATGTGATGCTTAGGAAATTCTAATTTTCTTGTATCCCTGTGTGGTGCCTCTAGAGACATACTTTATGTGTTCTTTAACCTAATCCTTTTATTGTTGTTATACGCATGAATATTAGACGAGCAGCCGCATGAAGAGCTGACGAAGGGATTGCTAATGCTGGAGTTCATGAAAACCAAGCTCCTTCGCAAGAAAATCAAGTTCCTCCACTTGAGAAGGTTCCTATGGGTGATCAAATTCTGGTCATTCCTCCACCTTTCGTAAATGGAGTGATAAGGGAGGATTTTCTCAATTTGGACCAAGCCATGACTTCCCAAGCTAATATCGGCACTTGTCAAGTCAAAGATATGAAAACTCAAGTGAATATGAAAGTTGGAAACTGTATGCCTCAACATTATTGAACTATGGCTTCTTGTTTGAGAGATTTTACTAGGATACACTCTCTTATTTTCTTTGGATCAAAATCAGATGAAGACCCTTAAGACTTTCTAGATGAAGTCTACAAGATCTTATTCGAAATGGGTGTCACTACACATAGTAAGGTAATGTTGTCAACCTATTAACTCAAAGAAATGGAGAAAACTTTGTATACTCAATTGAGGGATAATAGGGGGCAAAGAGCTGGCCCAATGACATGGTAGATCTTCAAGAGGGAATTCCATGACATGTTCTCTCCTAGATAATTTAGGGATGTTAAGGTGGAATAATTCATCAACCTCCATCAAGGAGGTATTTAGTGTACATTATTACTCCTTGAAGTTTACATAATTATCTAAGTTTGGTCCATCCTTGGTATCTAACCCAAGGGATGAGATGAGTCATTTTCTCACGAGAGTGTCAGATGACTTGGTAGAAGAATATCGTTCGGCTATGCTTCATCATAATATGAATATCTCTTATCTAAAGATTCATGACTAAAAAGCGTAATAATGTAGACTAAGAAGGAAGAATAGAGGCAAAGAGGGCAAAGTCATATAAAGGTGGTTCCTAAAAGGGGAGGTGAGAAATTCATGATAAGCCTAGATTTAGGAAGAGGTTCTCCAATTAAGTCCATTCAAAATTTCCCAAGAATTGTGATTATATGGTGTCTAGACCTATGTGTTAAAAGGAAGATAAACTAGTTCACCAAGCAAGAAGCCTACTTGTGGAAAGTGTGGCAAGAAACATATGGGTGAATGCCTTGTTTGGACGGACAATTGCTTTGGGTGTGGTAAAATTGATCAAAATGTTAGATACTTTCCTAATGTGAGTGGAAACATTAGGGGTGGGGGAATCAAATGGTTATAATTTTAATGCTCCAAGAAAGAATTTCTTCTATTCTCTCCGCTCTAGGGGTGAACAAGAGAGTTCTCCCGATGTGATGATCGATATTTTATGGGTCTTCTCTTTAAATATTTATACATTACTTGATCTGGGTACTACCTTGTCGTTTGTTACTCCTTTGGTAGCTATTAGTTTTGATATTTTTCCTGATATCTTAATTGACCCTTTTATAGTGAGTACCCTGGTAGGTGATTCGGTGGTTACAAAAGGGGTATATAGAATTTGTCCTATAATGTTGTGTAATAGAGTTACCAATTTTGAAATAGTAGAACTTGATATGGTTGATTTTCATATAATTTTTTGAATGGATAGGTTTCATACTTGTTTTGCTGTCATTGATTATATTAATAGAGTAGTCAAGTTTAATTTTCTTTATGATCTTGTCTTTGGGTGGAAGGGGGAAAGTTCTATTACTAGAGGTCGTATCTTTTGTTGTCTAAAGGCTTGCAAGATGATCTCTAAAGGGTTCTTATACCATATTGTAAGAGTCAATGATATAGACCCCGAAACACCTCCAATTGAGTAACTCCCCGTCGTGAGGGAATCTTCCGTGGTCTTTCCTAATGATTTTCCTGGAATTCCTCTCAAATGGGAAATTAATTTTGGTATTGATTTACTACCGGATACAAATCCCTTTTTAATTCCTCCTTATTGGATGGCTCAGACAAAATTGAAGCAGTTTAAGGCTCAACCAAAGGATTTACTAGACAAATGGTTCATTAAACCTAATATTTCCCCCTGCGGTGCTCTTGTTCTATTTTTGAAGAAGAAGGATAAGTCACCTAGGATGTGTATTGACTAAGGAAAACTAAATATTAGTTACCATTCAGAATATGTATCCTCTCCCTCGAATTAACGACTTGTTTAATCAACTCTAAGGGGAAGATACTTTTCCAAAATTGACTTGAGGTCGGGATATCAAAAATTAGGTCGAGAGATGAAGATATTACCAAAATGGCCTTTTGAACAAGATACGATCAGTATGAGTTTAGAGTGATGTATTTTGGGTTGACTAATGCTCCGGCGGTATTTATAGACCTAAGGAATAGGGTGTTCCAGAATTTCCTAGATGACTTTGTGATTGCTTCATAGGTTACATCTTGGTATGTTCGAAGAATAAGGGTGAGCATATGGACCATTTGAGAGTGGTGTTACAAGTGTTAAAGGAACACCAACTATTTCCACGTACAACAAATGTGAGATTTTGTTTAGATCGTTTGCGTTTCTTTGTCATGTCATCTCTAGTGAGTGTGTAGTATTTGATCCAAACAAAACAAAGACGGCTAGAAATTGTCCTAGACCTTTGGATTCGACCTATAAAAGTTGTTTTTGGGGTCTATCCGTGAACTATAGGAGGTTGGTGGATGGTTTTGCGTCCATAGAATCTCCCTTCACTACTTTGACTAAAAAAAATGTAAAATTTGAGTTGTCAAAGGCTTGTGAAAGAAGATTCCAAATTTTGAAAGATAGTCTTACAACCACTCCGCTGTTAACTTAACAGGATGGTACAAAGGGTTTTACAGTATATTGTGATGCATCCCAAGTGGGATTGGGTTGTGTCCATATGCAACATGGGAAGCACATAGCGTCTGCCTCTAGCAACTCAAGGTTCATGAGAAGAACTACCCAAGTCATGATATTGAGTTAGCAGCCGTGGTGTTTTCCTTGAAAATATGGAGGCATTTCATATATGGTGTTCATGTACATATGTATACCGACCACAAGAGTCTTCAATATGTGTTTAATCAAAGGGAGTTATATCATTGACAATGAAGGTGTTTGGAATTGTTGAAAGATTACAACATGAGTGTTCTTCACCACCCCGGCTAGGCCAATGTGGTCCCACATGCTCTAAGACTTATGACCGTGAATAGTAGGTCTTATCTGAAAGAAGACAAGAGAGACTTAGTGAATGATGTTCATAGTTTGGCTTGTTTGGGTGGTAGATTGTAATATTATCCTAATTGTGGTTTTATAGTACATCATAAATACGAATCATCCTTGGTGATTCAGGTGAAGTCTAAGAAACACCTTTATCCATCATTGATTGAGTTAAAGGAATAGGTTCTTGGCAAGCTTAATTATTCATTCTCCTTAGGGGTGAAGGTGTTTTGAGGTAGAAATATTGGTTGTGTGCCAAATGTGGAAAAAATTGAGAAACCGATCCTAGAGGAAGCTCTTTGTTCCCGTTATTTGATTCATTCGGGTTATACTAAGATGTATCATAACCTTATAGAAGTATTTTAGTGGGGTGGCCTTAAAAGGGCATAGCGGAATTTATTGCAATGTGTCCAAATTTCCAATAAGTGAATGTCGAGTGGCTTACTCCAACATGTTTTAACTTGGAAGTGGGAAGATATTAATATGGACTTCGTAGTGGGTTTGCCTCGAACACAAAAGCAAAATGACTGTATATGGGTGGTTGTGGATAGGTTGAAATTTTTTTCTCATTTTATCCCCGTTAAGTCTACTTATTCGGCGTAAGAGTATGCAAGGATCTATGTCAATGAGATTGTGAGTCTTCATGAGATCCCTTAATCCATCATTTCACATAGTGGTGCTCAATTTACTTCTTAATTTTGGAGGTCGTTCAAAATGGGTTGGGTACTCAAGTGAAGTTAAGCACCACATTTTATCCCCAAATGGATGGTCAAGCGGAGCATATTATTCAAACCCTTGAGATTATTCTTTGATATTGTGTTATAGATTTCAATAAAATTGGGATGAACGAATGACTTTGGTTGAGTTCTCTTATAACAATAGTTACCATTTGACTATATGCATGACTCCTTTTGAGACTTTGTATGGTAGGAGATGTAGATATCTGTTTAGGTGGTTTAAAGATTTTGAGTCTTCACTCTTTGATCCCGAATTAAATCTATAAAACTTTAAAGAAAGTTCATATTTTAAGGAACCAATTGAAAATACCCTATAACAAACAAAAGTCTTATGCCGATAATCGGAGAAGAGACATAGAATTTGAAGAAGGTGTATTTGAAAATATGTCTGTGAAAGTGGTGATGAGGTTTGCCAAGAAAGGTAAACTTAGTATTCTCTAAGTGGGTCCCTATGAAATTTTGCAAAGGGTTTGGATGTTTTAATACAAGTTGAGATTACCTAGTGAGCTAGCTTCGATTCACCTGATATTCCATGTATCCATGTTTAAGAATTGCATTGTTGACCTCGAGTCCATTATTTCTATTGAAGGTCTAGGTACGGATGAGAACCTCTCCTATGAAGAGATTCTGGTGGAAATCCTTTATCGGCAAGTGAAGATGTTAAGGAACAAGAGGTGGCCTCAGTAAAAGTGTTTTGGAGGAACCACCTAGTTGAGAGATAAACATGAGAGTCCGAGGGCGATATGAAGTCCAGTCATCCTCATATATTTTGTAAACCACGTTATATAGTTTCTTGTGCAAGGTTGTGAAATGCGCCACAATTATGGATGCGAGGCTATATGTTGACTAGAAAACTTTTGTTTTCTTAATAATCTTTTGTTGTGCCTTTAGAGTTTTTACACTATGTGTCTTTTAGCATCTAATACTATTTTTGTGATATAGGACGATAAACACAAGAAGGAAAACCACTATGAGAGTAGGAGATGAGGTTTCGAATGCGGGAGCTAATCCCCAGGGACTTCAAGTTCCTCCTCAAGTGAAAGCTGCTGCAAATAAACAAGTTCTGGTCAATCCTTCGACAATGATTAATGGTGAGATGAGGAAATCCCTGCTTCAAATGGTCCAAGCCATCACCACCCAAGCTCAGGCCATTATGGATCAAGATAACATGGAGGTTATTTATAGAGATAACCAATATGCTATTACTATGGCTAGCCATCTCAGGGATTTTACGAGGATGAACCCTCGCATGTTATTTGGATCAAAAGTTGAAGAAGACCCCCAAGACATCTTTGATGAGGTCTACAAGATCTTGGTTGCTCTGTGGGTGAGTACTATGACAAGGCTGAGTTTGATTCCTATAAACTCAAGGACGTGGCTTTTACATGGTTGAATCAGTGGAGGGATAGTAGGGCTTTAGGTGGTTGTCCCGTGACGTGGGAGATCTTCAAGAAGGCACTTCTTGATAGATTTTTTCCTAGGGAGCAAAGGGAAGCTAAGGTATCGGAGTTTATAAACCTTTTTCAAGGAGGTATTAGTGTCAAGGTATACTCCCTTATATTCATTAAATTATCCAAATATGCATCCTATTTAGTTTCGGATGATAGTGATGAGATGATCTTTTTTGTAATGGACGTGTCGGAAGAGCTTGAAGAACAATGTCATACATAAAAAATTCATGACAATATGGATCTTCGTAGATTGATAGTTCATGCTCAACAGGTTTTAGGATAATCGTCTAAGGAATAAGAATAGGGAAGCTAAGAAGACAAGGTATTTTGAAAGTAGTTCAGCTAAGAGTAGGCTCGATGTACAAGAAAAGCCTAAATTCAAGAAGAGGCTTTCAACTCATGTTTCTTCACATTTCTCCAAGAATTACAATGATAGAGGTTCTAATTATAAACTTTAAAAGGGAAGGAATATTGATCCACCAAAAGAGAGACCAACTTGTGCTAAGTTTGGTAAGAAACATGAGGGTGAATCTCATGTTGGGACTAATAGTTGCTACGGTTGTGGCAAGGGTGGCCATATGGTGAAAGACTGTCCAAATGTGTGAAGCCAAGGCAAGGGTAATGTCCAAGCTCAACCAAGCGGTGCTAGTTCTGAAGCTCCAAAAAGGAGTGTTTCTATGCACTCAAGAATAAGGGTGAACAGGAAAGCTCTCCCGACGTTGTAACGGGTATGTTACAAGTTTTCTCTGTTATGTTTTATTCATTGCTTGATCCAGAGTCTTTATTATTTTACACCTTTGTTATTCAGGAATTTTGATGTATTTCCTGATGCTTTGGTTGAACCTTTTTTCAGTTTCTACCTCTATGGTTTCTTTGTGGTTGTAAAAAGAGTCTATAGGAAATTTCCTTTAATGCTACTCAATAGAGTTACTCTTGGTGATTTGGTAGAACTTGACATGCTTGACTTTCATATCATCTTGGGTATGGATTGACTTCATGCACGCTTTGCTTCCATAAATTGTAGAACAAGGGTAGTAGTTTTAAATACTCAATAAACCCATTTTAGAATGAAAGAGGGAAATTCTATGCAAAGGGGTAAGATTATTTGTTGTTTGAAGGCTTGTAAGATGATAGACAAGGGTTGTCTATACAAAGATGTAAGGGTTAAGAACCTAGAATGTGAAACTACTTATATTGAGTAAGTCCCTATAGTGAGAGAATTCAACAGAAGTATTTCCTAGTGACCTTTATGCAATTCCTCCCGAACGGGAAATTTACTTTTGCATTGATTTATAACTGGATACGAATCCCATTTAAGTTCCTCCATATAGGATGTCTGTGGTTGAATTGAAAGAGTTGAAAGCTCCAACTCAAAGATTTACTAGAGAAAGGCTTTATTCAGCCTAATATTTCTCCATGGGGTGCTCCGGTCTTGTTTGTTAAGAAAAAGAATGGGTCTCTTAGAATGTGCATTGATTATCGCCAAATTAATAAGGTCACCATAAAGAACAAGTATCATGTCCCTCGGATTGATGATATATTTGATCAACACGAATGTGCTAGCTACTTTTAAAAGATTGACTTAAGGTCGGGATACCACAAACTTAGGGTGAGAGGTGAATATGTTCACAAAATATTATTTTAAAAAAAGATATGATCACTATGAATTCCTAGTTATGTCTTTTGGGTTAACAAATGCCCCAGCGGCATTTATTGACCTAATGAGTAGAGTTTTCCGAGATTAACTTGACTCATTTGTGATTGTGTTCATTGATGATATTTTGATATACTGGAAGGATGAAAATTAGAATTAGAGTCACTTGATGTTGGCCTTCCAAGTCCTCAAAGAACACAAATTCTATGCCAAATTTAGTAAGTGTAAATTTCAATTGAGTTTAGTTGCTTTTCATGGAAATATTATCTCTGGTCATGATGTAAAGGTTGATCCCAAGAAGACAGATGCGGTCATAAATTGTCCTAGACTAATGATTCCGACTGAAATAAGCATTTTGTTGGGTCTAGACAAGTATTATAGAATGTTTGTTGATGTATTTTCGTCCATTGTTTCTCCTTTGACATCTATGACCCAAAAGAAGATGAAGTTTGAGTTGTCGGAAGCTTGTGAAAAAGGTTTTCAAGAATGTAAATATAAGCTTACCTCCGCTCTGGTGCCACTATCTAGATACTTGATATTGTTCTACTCTAATGACATTTAGTTCATTGTCGTTCATGTAAAGACTATTGTTGTATTTGCCTATATGTGGATTTTGTTGTAATGAAGCATCAGATATGACCAAATGTTATACACATTCTAAATGGTTTAAATATGAGACATTTATAATAGACTATCTTTACATATGGTGTATGTGAACTAAAAGTAGGCTGACATTTCTAATAGACTATCTTTATATATGGTGTATGTGAACTAATAGTATTTTTAATCTTCCTATGTAAGGAGTCTCACTAAACTCCCTATGTATATATGATGTGTAAGCGAGAGGTGTATTTTACCTCACTATGTAGATGTATACGAGAAGTTTTAATTTTTCCACATTTTATCCTATGACATGTTATGGTGAATTCTAAGAGTCTATTCTTAGTCTTCTTTGAGGATGAAGACGCCAGTTATGTCTTGGGGTGCTTATCGGATGTGACAAACTCCGTAACAGAGCATGAGGTTGAATATACTTAGGATCGATGTCTCACTAAACCAAGTCTATGTAGATTCTTATTCATTATTGTGAAGCCCACCACACTTATGAATGAGAGACTATGTGATGCTTAGGAAATTCTAATTTTCTTGTATCCCTGTGTGGTGCCTCTAGAGACATACTTTATGTGTTCTTTTAACCTAATCCTTTTATTGTTGTTATACGCATGAATATTAGACGAGCAGCCGCATGAAGAGCTGACGAAGGGATTGCTAATGCTGGAGTTCATGAAAACCAAGCTCCTTCGCAAGAAAATCAAGTTCCTCCACTTGAGAAGGTTCCTATGGGTGATCAAATTCTGGTCATTCCTCCACCTTTCGTAAATGGAGTGATAAGGGAGGATTTTCTCAATTTGGACCAAGCCATGACTTCCCAAGCTAATATCGGCACTTGTCAAGTCAAAGATATGAAAACTCAAGTGAATATGAAAGTTGGAAACTGTATGCCTCAACATTATTGAACTATGGCTTCTTGTTTGAGAGATTTTACTAGGATACACTCTCTTATTTTCTTTGGATCAAAATCAGATGAAGACCCTTAAGACTTTCTAGATGAAGTCTACAAGATCTTATTCGAAATGGGTGTCACTACACATAGTAAGGTAATGTTGTCAACCTATTAACTCAAAGAAATGGAGAAAACTTTGTATACTCAATTGAGGGATAATAGGGGGCAAAGAGCTGGCCCAATGACATGGTAGATCTTCAAGAGGGAATTCCATGACATGTTCTCTCCTAGAGAATTTAGGGATGTTAAGGTGGAATAATTCATCAACCTCCATCAAGGAGGTATTTAGTGTACATTATTACTCCTTGAAGTTTACATAATTATCTAAGTTTGGTCCATCCTTGGTATCTAACCCAAGGGATGAGATGAGTCATTTTCTCACGAGAGTGTCAGATGACTTGGTAGAAGAATATCGTTCGGCTATGCTTCATCATAATATGAATATCTCTTATCTAAAGATTCATGACTAAAAAGCGTAATAATGTAGACTAAGAAGGAAGAATAGAGGCAAAGAGGGCAAAGTCATATAAAGGTGGTTCCTAAAAGGGGAGGTGAGAAATTCATGATAAGCCTAGATTTAGGAAGAGGTTCTCCAATTAAGTCCATTCAAAATTTCCCAAGAATTGTGATTATATGGTGTCTAGACCTATGTGTTAAAAGGAAGATAAACTAGTTCACCAAGCAAGAAGCCTACTTGTGGAAAGTGTGGCAAGAAACATATGGGTGAATGCCTTGTTTGGACGGACAATTGCTTTGGGTGTGGTAAAATTGATCAAAATGTTAGATACTTTCCTAATGTGAGTGGAAACATTAGGGGTGGGGGAATCAAATGGTTATAATTTTAATGCTCCAAGAAAGAATTTCTTCTATTCTCTCCGCTCTAGGGGTGAACAAGAGAGTTCTCCCGATGTGATGATCGATATTTTATGGGTCTTCTCTTTAAATATTTATACATTACTTGATCTGGGTACTACCTTGTCGTTTGTTACTCCTTTGGTAGCTATTAGTTTTGATATTTTTCCTGATATCTTAATTGACCCTTTTATAGTGAGTACCCTGGTAGGTGATTCGGTGGTTACAAAAGGGGTATATAGAATTTGTCCTATAATGTTGTGTAATAGAGTTACCAATTTTGAAATAGTAGAACTTGATATGGTTGATTTTCATATAATTTTTTGAATGGATAGGTTTCATACTTGTTTTGCTGTCATTGATTATATTAATAGAGTAGTCAAGTTTAATTTTCTTTATGATCTTGTCTTTGGGTGGAAGGGGGAAAGTTCTATTACTAGAGGTCGTATCTTTTGTTGTCTAAAGGCTTGCAAGATGATCTCTAAAGGGTTCTTATACCATATTGTAAGAGTCAATGATATAGACCCCGAAACACCTCCAATTGAGTAACTCCCCGTCGTGAGGGAATCTTCCGTGGTCTTTCCTAATGATTTTCCTGGAATTCCTCTCAAATGGGAAATTAATTTTGGTATTGATTTACTACCGGATACAAATCCCTTTTTAATTCCTCCTTATTGGATGGCTCAGACAAAATTGAAGCAGTTTAAGGCTCAACCAAAGGATTTACTAGACAAATGGTTCATTAAACCTAATATTTCCCCCTGCGGTGCTCTTGTTCTATTTTTGAAGAAGAAGGATAAGTCACCTAGGATGTGTATTGACTAAGGAAAACTAAATATTAGTTACCATTCAGAATATGTATCCTCTCCCTCGAATTAACGACTTGTTTAATCAACTCTAAGGGGAAGATACTTTTCCAAAATTGACTTGAGGTCGGGATATCAAAAATTAGGTCGAGAGATGAAGATATTACCAAAATGGCCTTTTGAACAAGATACGATCAGTATGAGTTTAGAGTGATGTATTTTGGGTTGACTAATGCTCCGGCGGTATTTATAGACCTAAGGAATAGGGTGTTCCAGAATTTCCTAGATGACTTTGTGATTGCTTCATAGGTTACATCTTGGTATGTTCGAAGAATAAGGGTGAGCATATGGACCATTTGAGAGTGGTGTTACAAGTGTTAAAGGAACACCAACTATTTCCACGTACAACAAATGTGAGATTTTGTTTAGATCGTTTGCGTTTCTTTGTCATGTCATCTCTAGTGAGTGTGTAGTATTTGATCCAAACAAAACAAAGACGGCTAGAAATTGTCCTAGACCTTTGGATTCGACCTATAAAAGTTGTTTTTGGGGTCTATCCGTGAACTATAGGAGGTTGGTGGATGGTTTTGCGTCCATAGAATCTCCCTTCACTACTTTGACTAAAAAAAATGTAAAATTTGAGTTGTCAAAGGCTTGTGAAAGAAGATTCCAAATTTTGAAAGATAGTCTTACAACCACTCCGCTGTTAACTTAACAGGATGGTACAAAGGGTTTTACAGTATATTGTGATGCATCCCAAGTGGGATTGGGTTGTGTCCATATGCAACATGGGAAGCACATAGCGTCTGCCTCTAGCAACTCAAGGTTCATGAGAAGAACTACCCAAGTCATGATATTGAGTTAGCAGCCGTGGTGTTTTCCTTGAAAATATGGAGGCATTTCATATATGGTGTTCATGTACATATGTATACCGACCACAAGAGTCTTCAATATGTGTTTAATCAAAGGGAGTTATATCATTGACAATGAAGGTGTTTGGAATTGTTGAAAGATTACAACATGAGTGTTCTTCACCACCCGGCTAGGCCAATGTGGTCCCACATGCTCTAAGACTTATGACCGTGAATAGTAGGTCTTATCTGAAAGAAGACAAGAGAGACTTAGTGAATGATGTTCATAGTTTGGCTTGTTTGGGTGGTAGATTGTAATATTATCCTAATTGTGGTTTTATAGTACATCATAAATACGAATCATCCTTGGTGATTCAGGTGAAGTCTAAGAAACACCTTTATCCATCATTGATTGAGTTAAAGGAATAGGTTCTTGGCAAGCTTAATTATTCATTCTCCTTAGGGGTGAAGGTGTTTTGAGGTAGAAATATTGGTTGTGTGCCAAATGTGGAAAAAATTGAGAAACCGATCCTAGAGGAAGCTCTTTGTTCCCGTTATTTGATTCATTCGGGTTATACTAAGATGTATCATAACCTTATAGAAGTATTTTAGTGGGGCGGCCTTAAAAGGGCATAGCGGAATTTATTGCAATGTGTCCAAATTTCCAATAAGTGAATGTCGAGTGGCTTACTCCAACATGTTTTAACTTGGAAGTGGGAAGATATTAATATGGACTTCGTAGTGGGTTTGCCTCGAACACAAAAGCAAAATGACTGTATATGGGTGGTTGTGGATAGGTTGAAATTTTTTTCTCATTTTATCCCCGTTAAGTCTACTTATTCGGCGTAAGAGTATGCAAGGATCTATGTCAATGAGATTGTGAGTCTTCATGAGATCCCTTAATCCATCATTTCACATAGTGGTGCTCAATTTACTTCTTAATTTTGGAGGTCGTTCAAAATGGGTTGGGTACTCAAGTGAAGTTAAGCACCACATTTTATCCCCAAATGGATGGTCAAGCGGAGCATATTATTCAAACCCTTGAGATTATTCTTTGATATTGTGTTATAGATTTCAATAAAATTGGGATGAACGAATGACTTTGGTTGAGTTCTCTTATAACAATAGTTACCATTTGACTATATGCATGACTCCTTTTGAGACTTTGTATGGTAGGAGATGTAGATATCTGTTTAGGTGGTTTAAAGATTTTGAGTCTTCACTCTTTGATCCCGAATTAAATCTATAAAACTTTAAAGAAAGTTCATATTTTAAGGAACCAATTGAAAATACCCTATAACAAACAAAAGTCTTATGCCGATAATCGGAGAAGAGACATAGAATTTGAAGAAGGTGTATTTGAAAATATGTCTGTGAAAGTGGTGATGAGGTTTTGCCAAGAAAGGTAAACTTAGTATTCTCTAAGTGGGTCCCTATGAAATTTGCAAAGGGTTTGGATGTTTTAATACAAGTTGAGATTACCTAGTGAGCTAGCTTCGATTCACCTGATATTCCATGTATCCATGTTTAAGAATTGCATTGTTGACCTCGAGTCCATTATTTCTATTGAAGGTCTAGGTACGGATGAGAACCTCTCCTATGAAGAGATTCTGGTGGAAATCCTTTATCGGCAAGTGAAGATGTTAAGGAACAAGAGGTGGCCTCAGTAAAAGTGTTTTGGAGGAACCACCTAGTTGAGAGATAAACATGAGAGTCCGAGGGCGATATGAAGTCCAGTCATCCTCATATATTTTGTAAACCACGTTATATAGTTTTCTTGTGCAAGGTTGTGAAATGCGCCACAATTATGGATGCGAGGCTATATGTTGACTAGAAAACTTTTGTTTTCTTAATAATCTTTTGTTGTGCCTTTAGAGTTTTTACACTATGTGTCTTTTAGCATCTAATACTATTTTTGTGATATAGGACGATAAACACAAGAAGGAAAACCACTATGAGAGTAGGAGATGAGGTTTCGAATGCGGGAGCTAATCCCCAGGGACTTCAAGTTCCTCCTCAAGTGAAAGCTGCTGCAAATAAACAAGTTCTGGTCAATCCTTCGACAATGATTAATGGTGAGATGAGGAAATCCCTGCTTCAAATGGTCCAAGCCATCACCACCCAAGCTCAGGCCATTATGGATCAAGATAACATGGAGGTTATTTATAGAGATAACCAATATGCTATTACTATGGCTAGCCATCTCAGGGATTTTACGAGGATGAACCCTCGCATGTTATTTGGATCAAAAGTTGAAGAAGACCCCCAAGACATCTTTGATGAGGTCTACAAGATCTTGGTTGCTCTGTGGGTGAGTACTATGACAAGGCTGAGTTTGATTCCTATAAACTCAAGGACGTGGCTTTTACATGGTTGAATCAGTGGAGGGATAGTAGGGCTTTAGGTGGTTGTCCCGTGACGTGGGAGATCTTCAAGAAGGCACTTCTTGATAGATTTTTTCCTAGGGAGCAAAGGGAAGCTAAGGTATCGGAGTTTATAAACCTTTTTCAAGGAGGTATTAGTGTCAAGGTATACTCCCTTATATTCATTAAATTATCCAAATATGCATCCTATTTAGTTTCGGATGATAGTGATGAGATGATCTTTTTTGTAATGGACGTGTCGGAAGAGCTTGAAGAACAATGTCATACATAAAAAATTCATGACAATATGGATCTTCGTAGATTGATAGTTCATGCTCAACAGGTTTTAGGATAATCGTCTAAGGAATAAGAATAGGGAAGATAAGAAGACAAGGTATTTTGAAAGTAGTTCAGCTAAGAGTAGGCTCGATGTACAAGAAAAGCCTAAATTCAAGAAGAGGCTTTCAACTCATGTTTCTTCACATTTCTCCAAGAATTACAATGATAGAGGTTCTAATTATAAACTTTAAAAGGGAAGGAATATTGATCCACCAAAAGAGAGACCAACTTGTGCTAAGTTTGGTAAGAACATGAGGGTGAATCTCATGTTGGGACTAATAGTTGCTACGGTTTGTGGCAAGGGTGGCCATATGGTGAAAGACTGTCCAAATGTGTGAAGCCAAGGCAAGGGTAATGTCCAAGCTCAACCAAGCGGTGCTAGTTCTGAAGCTCCAAAAAGGAGTGTTTCTATGCACTCAAGAATAAGGGTGAACAGGAAAGCTCTCCCGACGTTGTAACGGGTATGTTACAAGTTTTCTCTGTTATTTTTTATTCATTGCTTGATCCAGAGTCTTTATTATTTTACACCTTTGTTATTCAGGAATTTTGATGTATTTCCTGATGCTTTGGTTGAACCTTTTTTTCAGTTTCTACCTCTATGGTTTCTTTGTGGTTGTAAAAAGAGTCTATAGGAAATTTCCTTTAATGCTACTCAATAGAGTTACTCTTGGTGATTTGGTAGAACTTGACATGCTTGACTTTCATATCATCTTGGGTATGGATTGACTTCATGCACGCTTTGCTTCCATAAATTGTAGAACAAGGGTAGTAGTTTTTAAATACTCAATAAACCCATTTTAGAATGAAAGAGGGAAATTCTATGCAAAGGGGTAAGATTATTTGTTGTTTGAAGGCTTGTAAGATGATAGACAAGGGTTGTCTATACAAAGATGTAAGGGTTAAGAACCTAGAATGTGAAACTACTTATATTGAGTAAGTCCCTATAGTGAGAGAATTCAACAGAAGTATTTCCTAGTGACCTTTATGCAATTCCTCCCGAACGGGAAATTACTTTTGCATTGATTTATAACTGGATACGAATCCCATTTAAGTTCCTCCATATAGGATGTCTGTGGTTGAATTGAAAGAGTTGAAAGCTCCAACTCAAAGATTTACTAGAGAAAGGCTTTATTCAGCCTAATATTTCTCCATGGGGTGCTCCGGTCTTGTTTGTTAAGAAAAAGAATGGGTCTCTTAGAATGTGCATTGATTATCGCCAAATTAATAAGGTCACCATAAAGAACAGTATCATGTCCCTCGGATTGATGATATATTTGATCAACACGAATGTGCTAGCTACTTTAAAAGATTGACTTAAGGTCGGGATACCACAAACTTAGGGTGAGAGGTGAATATGTTCAAAAATATTATTTTAAAAAAAGATATGATCACTATGAATTCCTAGTTATGTCTTTTGGGTTAACAAATGCCCCAGCGGCATTTATTGACCTAATGAGTAGAGTTTTCCGAGATTAACTTGGACTCATTTGTGATTGTGTTCATTGATGATATTTTGATATACTGGAAGGATGAAAATTAGAATTAGAGTCACTTGATGTTGGCCTTCCAAGTCCTCAAAGAACACAAATTCTATGCCAAATTTAGTAAGTGTAAATTTCAATTGAGTTTAGTTGCTTTTCTCTGGTCATGATGTAAAGGTTGATCCCAAGAAGACAGATGCGGTCATAAATTGTCCTAGACTAATGATTCCGACTGAAATAAGCATTTGTTGGGTCTAGACAAGTTGTGTTTGTTGATGTGTCCATTGTTTCTCCTTTGACATCTATGACCCAAAAGAAGATGAAGTTTGAGTTGTCGGAAGCCAAGAATGTAAATATAAGCTTACCTCCGCTTGGGTGTTGATAACTAGTGAAGGCTTTGTTGTATGTGATGCATCATTGTAAGGTTATGGCTTATCATTGTAGGCACTTAACGTTCATGAGAAGAATTACCCAAGTCATGATCTTGGATTAGATGTTGCAGTTTTTGTCTTGAAAATATGGTCATATTATTTGTATGGTGTGCATGTTGATGTGTTTACTGAATATAAAAGTTTTCAATATATGTTAACACAAAAAGAGTTAAATCTACGACAGAGAAGATGGGTAAAATTGTTAAAGGATTATGACATGAGTTTCCTTTGCCACCCTTCCAAGGCCAATGTGGTTGTTGATACTTTCAGTCGTATGACTATGGGTAGTGTGTCTCATGTGGAAGAAGAGAAGAAAAAACTTGTGAAAGATGTTCATAGGTAATCTTTATTAGGGGTTTGGTTAGAATATTCTCCAACTGGTTGTTTCATGGTCCATCATAATTCTCACTCATCAATAGTGGTGGAGGTGAAATCTAAGAATCATCTTGATCCACTATTGATGGAGTTGAAGGAATCAGTGCTTGGTAAGATCAATGAGTCATTCATCCAGGGGGGGATGGTTTTCTTAGATACCAAGATATATTATGTGTAGTCGATGTTAATGATTTGATAAATCAAATTCTAGAAGAAGCTCATTGTTATCGTTATTCCATACATTCGGGTGCCACCAAAATGTATCATGACCTTAGAGATGTCTATTGACAGAATGGCTTAAAAGGGAAATAGAAGAGTTATTT
Organism: Solanum habrochaites; assembly: GCA_027704765.1. NCBI lineage: Eukaryota > Viridiplantae > Streptophyta > Magnoliopsida > Solanales > Solanaceae > Solanum > Solanum habrochaites. The sequence goes on along the minus strand of JAKWJA010002492.1, from coordinate 39,083,480 downwards.
CTAAATGTCCAAATTGACAATAGGTTAAAGTTGATCATGTTAATTAGAATCCATCAATATGAACTTCGTAGTTGGGTTATCTCGAATTCGGACGCAAAATGATTCAATATGGGTTATACTGGATAGGTTGACCAAATCTTCCCATTTTATTCCTATTAAGTCTACATACACTGTTGAAGAATATTGCAAAGATCTATATTAATGACATTGTAAGTCTTTAGACAGATCCCTTGTCCATCATTTCATATATATGTGCCCAATTCACTTATAATTTTTGGATGTTTTTTGAAAAGGTTTTAAGAATTCAAGTGAAAGTCAGCATCGAATTTCATCCTCAGACAAATGTCATGCAAACGTAAAATTCCTACCCTTGAAGACATGTTAAGATCCAGTGTTATTGACTTTAAAGGAAGTTGGAATGATCATCTACCTTTATTTGAGTTCTCTTACAACAATAACTGTCATTCGAGAATCTCCATGGAGCCTTTTAAAGCTCTTTATGGTAGAATATATAGGTCTCAAGTTTGATGGTTTGAGGTTGGTGAGTCCTCACTCCTTGGTCCAAAGATTATCTATGAGGTTATATATAAAGTTCAAATCATAAAAGAGATATTGAAGAAAGCCTATAATCGGCAAAAGTCTTATACCAAAAATAGAAGAAGAGACCTTGAGTTTGAAATAGGTGATCATGTCTACATGGAGATTTCACCTATAAAAGGGGTGATGAGATTTGGTAAGAAGAAGAGGTTGCCTATGAGTTTAAACTACGTAGTGAGATAGCTTCATTTCATCTGGTGTTTCATGTTTCTATGCCCAAGAAATGCATAGGCTACCCGGTATCCATTCTTCCTTTTGAAGGTTTAAGGGTGGATGAGAACCTCTAATATGAAGAGGTTCTGGTTAAGAGCCTAGATTTCCAAGTTAATACGTTAAGAAACAAAAAAGTTGCCTATTAAAAAGTTCTATAGAGGAACAATCTTGTTGAGGGTGCAACATGGGAGGCTAAAGCTGACATGAAGTCCCGCTACCCTCATCTATTTACTTCTTAAGGTTATTCATTCATGTAAATAATGAAATTAATTAATGATCATGAAATTGACTTTCTACTAAAGATGTGAATGTTTTTTTAAATGTTTTACGAACTTGAGTTTTAAAAAAACCTTTCATGATATATTCCTGCACTTATATGAAATACGCATGCATGTGTCTTCTTGAGATTTTGTTGTATTGTTGTTGTCTTGAGAAGAATGATAGCACTGTATACATCATATGGTAACTCTTGATGTATTTTGAGCTCATGTATATGTAGAGAAGGAAATTCCTCACTATGTGTTATGAAATGTTAGGCTCTCTTATGTGTGCATCATGAATTGAGTGATATGTGTAAAGTTATGGTATGTATTGAAAGGAGTTGTGAAGTAATCCATATTCTGACTCATAATAATATTATGTTGTTTTTGGCTGGGATGCTATTATTGAGTGTATTCCTACCCTCCAAAACAATTTAATGTCATTCGGGGACGAATATTCCTAAGGGGGATAATGTAACTCTCCGGAAATGCCATGAATTAGACTATAAGTTAATCTATTGACTAATGTTTAGAATTATATTTACAGACCAATATTAATGTAATAAGTTCATTTGGAAAATATTAGATCCAAAACAACAAAGAAGGACCTTCACGTCCAAAAACTAGCTAATTTGAACTAGTTGATGTCCCTATGTTTGGTTAAAGTTTTGAGGTATCAAATGGAGTACAAAACTTTTAAAGATACCTTGTATAGGTAGTATGTACACAAAGGGTCAAAACGTCTGGCAACGAAGCCCCAAGGATAACCCGAAGTCTCCTTGGGGAGGACCCAAACTTTGGTGACTAGGTTGCCTAGCAGCCTGCGATTATGCAGAATAGGAGGAACAAATGCGCAAAGCGCGGTCCTTACGTGGTGTACTGCCTGAAGATGTGATGGGAAGCCTAGCAATAGAGGCTGACACGCACCTCACAACCTCAACTAAAAATTTCAGAAAAAAGATCGGATTTGGCCCCACGACGTGCAACCGTTTCCCAGAATCGGTAAAGTCATATTTTTGGTACTTTAACTTCATGAAAAGACAAACTTAACTTGAGGGTCTATTGGGTATTTTATAAAACCACTATATATGGATTCTAGGTCAGTTATAAATCACTTTTTACACGTTCAAATCAGATCAAACAAGTTTTCTCTCATCTCTCTCAAGAATGCTCTCTTTCCAAACTCAATTTAAGAACAAAAAAAGATTAAGGAATTAGACGAAGGCTTTATGTTTCCAATGAAATTTCATGAATTATTCGTCTATTAGGTATGGGTTTATAACTATTGGGATTCCTATCCACAGATGTCCTTTCAAAGATGATTTTCAAGAATTCAAACTTCTAGGTTTTTACTATACAAAACGATTTTTCTTCGTATCTCTAGATTTATACTTTCGATGAAAAATAATAGTTTTATATGGTTTTTTTACACGACTTATTGAGTATTTGATTAATTATGTTTGAATTTCGTGTTGCAAGATCGTTCTCTTATTGATGGTTTAAAATGGGTTGTTTTTACTACTTCATAATGTGTAAACGATAGGGTTGGAACTAATACTTGAAGGAACTCTTTAATAACCCTTCCCTTATCCTACATTGTGAATTCATCTTGTATATTAATCGAATAGTTGATATTGACTATGCTATTGAGTATTTCACAATTTTATTGTTATGATTATTTAAAATTGAACGTAAGTTCTTGAATAATGTACATGAAAGAACGAGGTAATTCTTCTAAAGTATTGATAACTCTATATTTATTATGTTAGTCTATTAATAATGAAAATATGCTAATGAAGTATGCATGATGTATTTATGAATATATGTTGGGCTATGAACAAGCTAAATGTGAGATAATGATAAGAACACGAAAATGTAAGTTTACGATATCCTCTTTAATGCTTTACACAAGGTGATTATGTTATTGTAATATTACATAAGAAGGGTTATTATGAAAGAAATTATAATATAAATCTAAAGTGCTCATGATCGTGTTTATACAAGGATTTAATATCCTATGACCTATGAAAAGTGTATGATAAAAGGCAACTTAAACGTTATTCAACAAAAGGAACTTAAGCTAAGCACCGATGGACTAGATGTGAGAGGGGTTCCTTCCCTAGTTTGAAGGTAGGTTCACAAAGACTCTTATGTGATAGAGGTTGCCATGTAATGTGGAACTATGAGTCTATAATGCATCTCCTAGTTCTTGAACTTTGGTTCCACCTTGTATACTAGCTAGTGGATAAACCTAGAAAGCTATGTAATGTTTGGTTTTTCTTTGGACGGTAGACCACCTTCTTTCGGTGTGGGATTTTACTACACCTGATTCCTTGTTTAGCTCACATGATCTATGTCGATTAAGGAGAATATTCTCTATATTTATAATTAAATACAACTAAATGGACGTTCACTAGGATTACTTGAAGAGTCTATTTAGTATAGGTAGGAGTATGGTACTCTACCTATACATTTGACAAATTGACTCTAAGGGAAGTCTTAGGATATGGTTCTTATGTAATACGATAATATGAAAGTTATGATGATTATGGTACGCGTTGTTTCTCTTATATGAAGTTTGTTACGTTAATGAACATGTTATTGGTGTGTATTTCTTTATGAGGTGATGACTTCTTATGTTACAACTATATGAAGCAAAGCTTTACTTATGGTCTCCTATCTTATCTACTTTGTTGTTTAGTGTTATGGGTCTTCACATGACCATTGCATTTGTAGTATTGGGATGGTATTATTGGTTAATTATTTTGTATGTTATGTGTATATGATATTTTTAATATGAATCGTTATCATGACTCTATGATAATATGACTTTGATTATTATTATGCTTTATGTTGATGGAATCCTTAGCCTGTACATGTCCTATGGTATGTGCACCGAAGACATTATGTGACTTATCATTCTTTCCAAAGAAATTATAAATGATCCATTGTAGGCATGTGCTTAAATGTTATGTGAATATAGCTATAAATATTACATGTGGAGTATTAAACCCACTACTTCATATTACTACAAATGTAGGGTCCGCCATTAAAGATTAAGAATGTCGATTGAAGAAGCTTGGAACACTTTTTCCAAGTGTTGGTAGGTACTCATGTTCGGGGATGAAATCTTTTCATATTCTATCTTACCAAGACTTTTGGTAAATTTCATGAATACTCATATTTCCATTATGTTCGTTGGATTCTTTTTTATTTAGGCCTATATGGCATTTTGGCTTTTTATTTTCTAAGTCCTAATTTATTAGCTAAGTCAAGATTTGCACTCTTCAAATGGTTTTATACAAATTAGACAAAGTTTTAGAATCGTATGCTATTATGAATGTTAAGTATGAAATCCAACTACACTTCACATAAGTATGTGAAAGTTTTTGATTTTTTACAAATTTTAACTAATGACATGGTAAGATGAAAGCTAAGAGGCTTGTCTGAGTCCTATGAGAGGAAGATGATGCCGGTCCCATCTGGGGTGTACTCGCTGAGTTTCAAAGAAGAATCCATAACTCAATGAAGACTTTATCCACAAATTTGAGTAAAAAATTTGGGAACTTGGTCTTTTTCTTCCAGATTCCAATGATCTACCACTAAGGTTGAGTACAGAGAGAATTTAGAGAGAGGTTAGAGTGATTTGGGGAATTTATTGAGGTGGGTAACATTTACTTCAAATTGACCCTAATTAAATACATATACATCTCATAAATTACCCAAAAGGTCCCTCACTTAATTGGATATTTTTGTGAAGTCGAATTTACTTAATAATGATGTGATCAAATTATTGACATGTCTCCGCATCGCATAAGCACATGCATATCTTTTTTTTTGGAATCCAACTGGAGGATGTGACCTTCGTGATGGCCCCATGATTAATTTTTTTCCTAGAGAGTGTTTGATGCATGAAGTTCCACCAACCTCAAAAATAGGTTGTTCTGTAGGCTTTTTTAGCGGCCTCCTTGCCAACGCTTGGGTCCGCCTCAACGACCCTTTGGGTGGTCCTTGGAAAGTCGTGAATGGACATTTGACCCTATATATATTATTTTACCTATTTAAAGTATTTTTACAAGTCTTAGAATTCATAGGACACTCAAAAACCTTCACAACACCTAAGAATGTCTACTACTTTAATTTCGCTAGTTTCCGAACATCATGGCCTTCCTTTGACATTTAGTCTCTAATACTTATACATCAAGGTTATTACATTAATATAGGTTTTAAAACACCATTTTAATCATTATATAATAGGTGAGTCTATAATCTAAGTCATAGAACTTCTGGGGTGTTATATTATCTCCCATAGGAATATTGCTCCCCGAATGACACCTTAACCTTTTTATAGGAAAGAAATGACTCAAATACTAGCAGCCCAAAAACAAAAAAATCATCATTAGTTACAGCTCATGGGAGGAATTATCAACTTCATCCAACACAAAATCATGTCATTACACATAGAAACTCAATTCACAATTCACCACATAAAAGAGCTCACCATTTCATATCACGTGATGATGAACTACCTTCTAAATTTCAGTATGAGCTCAAAATGAATATCAAAGAGTTAACATGTAATTCTTATCAACACACATCAACATTCTCACTTGAATTATTATAAAGGCAACATAGAACATATTACACAGAAGTACAAGTAAACGATGAGAAAACATTAAAAAAAACATAATTTAAGCAAGAACATTTCTAAAGATATGAACATACTAGAAATAAAAGACAAGGTATATGCAACATTATTCACAATTTTGTTTTTAGGAGGAACTACTAAGCTCAACTTTGACTAGGAGTAATAGGGAAGAGATGAGGTTAGTGGGACTTCATTTCGTCCTCGGCCTCCTATGTTGCACCCTCTACTAATTCGTTTCTTGATAGAAATTTTACGGAGGCAACCCCGTTGTTCCTTAATATGTTGACTTGATTATCTAAGATCTCGACTGGAACCTCTTCATAAAAATTCTATCGGGAGAATACACACATGGTTGCCTTTAGTTTTCATAATCATATAGACATGAAATATTGGGTGAACCGAGGCTAATACACTTTGTAATTTCAACTTATAAGAAACTCTCTCTACCCGCATTAAAATCTCATAAGGGCCTAAATATGGGGGACTAAGTTTCCCCATTTTACCATACCTCGTCACCCCTTTGATGTGTGAAATATTTAAGTCGACCCAATAATGTATTTCAAACTCAAGGTCTCTCCTTCTATTGTCGGCATATGATTTTTTCTTACTGTTGGTTGTTTTCCACATATCCCTTATCATTCGATCATTTTCCATGGACTCATAGACTATCTCTGGGACAAAGGAATGTAAACTCACCAACCCCAAACCACCCAATTATAGACCAAAACCTCCTACTATAGAGTGCTTCAAATGGTTCCATAGAGATAATGGAATTATAGCTATTGTAAGAATAGAACTCTATCAAAGGAAGATAGTAATCCAAATTACCCTTGAAGTCAATGGCACATGCTATCAACGTATCTTCTAGTGTTTGGATTGTGCGTTGCTCTTGGAAATCCGTGTGAGGGTGAAAAAGCAATAATAAATTTCCCTTCAGTACCTAGCATCTTTTTGAAAGACCTCTAATAGGGAGAAGTCAATTGGGAACCTCTATAGGTGATGATGGACAAAGAAATCCCATGAAAACTAACAAACTCATTAAAATATAACCTAGAATATTCCTCTGCTGAATAAGTAGTTTTGACGAGGAGAAAATGGGCAGATTTCGTCAACCTGTCCACAGTAACACATATAGAATTATTTTGATTACGTGTTTGAGGAAAACCCACTATGAAATAAATGTTAACATCTCCCACTTCTAAGTAGGAATAACTATCTCTTGAGTTAACCCTCCCGGTCTTTGATTCTCGGTCTTGACTTGTTGACAATTAGAACATTTGGCCACTATTTTTACTATATCTTTCTTCAACCCATTTCACTAATAGACCTCTTGTAGATCATGTTACATTTTGGTGACACTTGGATGAATGGAATACCAGGAACCATGAGCCTCATCAAAAAAAAATTCCATAGTTCATCCATATCCGGTACACAGAACCTACATTGTTACATATGTACCCCATCCTCCCCTGGGAAATGTTCATTAAACCTACTAAGGACCGATTTATTCAAATACATCAATAGAGGATCATATTATTTGGAGTTATGATTTGGAGTTTAGATTTCAGGTCCACCACTAAATATGATTTGGAGTTATGATAAATCATATTACCTCCTTTTGGAGAATCTTCAAACTTAACACCCAACCGACCCAATCTATTTAATTATTTCACGAACTCTTTCTTACGATTTGGAACATATGCTACACAACCCATGGACATTCGACTCAAATCGTCCACAACTACATTTGCCTTGAGGGGGTTGTAAAGAATACTCGTGTCGTAGTCCTTTAAAAGTTCCAACCACCTTCTTTGTCGGAGATTCAACTCCTTTTGAGTGAACACGTATTGAAGGATGTTGTGGTCGATAAACACATCCGTGTATATATATATAATTACTCCATATTTTCAAATCAAATAGTACGACCACTAGTTCAATATCATGATTTAAATATTTCTTCTCATGCACCTTGAGATGTCTATAAGCATATGCTATCACCTTACCATGTTTCATAAGGAAACAATCAAAACATACTCAAGAAGCATCACAATACACTACATACCTTTTGGTACCCTCTAGTAAGGTAAACACCAGAGCAGAGGTAAGCTTATCTTTCAACTCTTGAAAGTCGCTTTCACAAAATTTTGACCATTCAAACTTAACTTTATTGTGGGTTAAGGTTGTAAAAGGGGAAGCAATGGATGCAAACCAATAATTAAATATCCTATAATCCCAAACTAAACCCAAGAAACCTCAAATATCAGTTGGAGTCAACGGTTTTGAACAATTTTTTACCACCTATTTTTTCTTCGTATCGACCTCTATACCTTAACTAGAAAAGACCTAGAAAAGCAACCGATCTAAGCAGAAATTAACACTTACTCTATTTAGAAAAGAATTGATGTTACTTAAGGACTTGGAAAAGAATCCTCAAATTACCTACGTCTTCATCCTCACTCTTAGAATACACCAAAATATCATCAATGGATACAATCACAAACAAATTGACATAATTCTTGAACACCATATTCATAAGGTCATTAAAAGTTGTCGGGGAATTAGTTAGACCAAAAGACATGACTAGGAACTCATAATGACCATACCTAGTTCATAAATCCATTTTAGGTATGTCAACACCTCTCACACTAAGTTGATGATACCCCAACCTCAAATAAATCTTTGAAAAGTTATTCGCACCTTGGAGTTGATCAAATAAATCATCAATCCCAGGAAGAGGATACTCATTCTTTATAGTGACCCAATTGTTGTAGCTGATGAAAATTTAAAGATATCCATCTTTATTTGTCACAAATAAGACTGGAACGTCCATGGGGAAATGCTTGGTTGTATAAAACACTTATATAGCAAATGCTTTAGTTGAGACTTTAATTCTTTAAACTCGGCCGAAGACATTCGATATGGAGGAATTGGTATGGGTTTCTTATCCTCAAACAAATCTATACAAAAATCTATTTCCATTTCGGGAGGAATTATAGGAAAATCATCAAGAAAGACTTGCAAAAATTCCTTCACTACGGGTACCGACTGTAAAGTAGGTGCTTTGTATCCAAGATCCTTGCACTCACAATATTGTAGAGATATCCCTTCGAAATCATCTTACAAGGTTTAAGATACGAAATGACACAATTGGTAGAAACAAAAAAAACATGTCATCAATCCATCCACAATATGACATCAAAGTCTAACATATCAAGTTCTACCATATCGACCAATCTAACTCGATTGGACAACAATATGGGAAAACTCCTAGACTCTTACAACATGGAGTCACCCACTAGGCTAAAAACTGAAAAAAGTTCAACTATGATATCAAGTAATATATCAAACTTTGTGTTCACGAATGGTGTTACGAAATATAAAGTGGCATGAGATCTAATAAAGCATAGACATTAATGGAAAGTTCTTGTAATATGTCGGTGACAACAGCGGGAGAATATTCTTGATCACCCCTACAGCGGAGAGAACAAAAGAGGTTCTTCTTAGGAGCATAAGGTGTAGGACAACATTTTTGTGCTTGGTTACTGTCCTTTCCACAACCAAAGAAATTATTCATTCCAACTAGACAATAACACTTGTATTTCTTACAACATTTGGTAGAAGTAGGTTTCTCTCTTGGTGAATCACCACCCCTTACCCTTTAGGACTTAGGGTTGGACACCCTATCATTATGAGCCATGGAGAAATCAGAAGGAACTTGTTTGGAGAACTTCTTCTTAAACATGGGTTTGTCTTGAATTTACAACATACCATTAGAAGTACCTCCATCATAGGACATGTCCCTCATCCCTATTATTCCTCTTAAAACAACTCTCCTCAACTTGTTGAGCATGCCCCATCAAACGAATAATGTCCATGTTGCCATGAAGCATTGCCGAATGACATTGTTCCACATGATCATCGGACACACCCATTAAAAATGGGCTCATTATATCTCTAGGACCGGACAACAGAGATGAGGCATATCTACACAACCTAGTCAACTTTAAAGAGTATTCCTGTATGGAACCCGCTCTTAAGGCCCTATTGTCCTTCCACTGAGTGTACCTACTTTGAGCAACGTCCTTTAATTTATAAGCGTCTAGCTCAGCCTCCTTAATTTAACTCACCCCCATAGCATACAAAATCTTATAGACCTTATATAGATGTCTTGGGTGTATTATTTCACCTTATACCCAAAGAAGATTAGAGGGTGTATCCTAGTGAAGACTCTCATGAAAGAATCCATGGTACTAACATTTTTATTTAAACGGAGTAAAAATCCTTGTTTGCTTGAGCCTCCGTAGTTTGAGTTTGAGTATCTACGACTTGAGATTGAGTAGTCATGTCTTAAGTCAAAATGATGAAATCAATCCTTATGTCTTCATCTGTCATAGAAGAAAGATTGACGGAGCTTTTTCATATAGTGGACCTTGTTCTTGAGAAGGAGCTTGGTTGTCTTGGGGAGGAACTCCCACTTTACAAATGTCCTCTTCAACTTTTCTTGTGTCTTCCCTTCTAGTAATCATAGCCTGTAACCATAAGAAAAGGATTACATGAAATGGACACATAGAGTTATGAATCTTGAAGAACAACTTCAAGAATGCCAAAGAAGTGAGAGCTCCTAAGCATCACATAGCCACTCATTCATAACTGTGGCGCGCTTTATAATCATGAACAAGAATCTACGTAGATGTGGTTTTTTGAGACATCATAGGTATGATTTTTCCACCACATAATCTGAAACCAATGTTTTCATGACCAGGGAGCACCCCTTATATGTAACTGGTGTCCTCATTCTCAAAGAGGTCTTAGACTAACTCTTAGTGTAACACTTTGAAATTCTAAGAGAGGTGTTGTAGATCCTAACATAAGTGTCAAAAGGTTTAGATTCTTTTTAAGGTATATTTTAATTAATATAATTCATTAAGGAGGTTTACAAATCAAAATATCAAAGAACGTCCATGAAGTCCGAAAACTAGTTCTATGAGGTAGTAGCGTTCCTTAGCCTATTTTACAAGCTTTTCAGAGTAAGAAGTTGATGAATTTTGGTGGAAGGGTTCCTAAATTTTATTAGAGTTATTTCATAGGAAAAAATCTCGGGCACGACTCCCCAATTACAACCAAGGGTCCTTTTGGAGGACCCTTGCAACAGTGAGTAAAAGCTTTCAATAGATAGTGTCACCAATAAATGCCACAGACGGTTCGTGTTCCAATAAACAGGAAGTCGATTGCCTCCATCGATGAACACTTAGAATATTTTTCCAAGGGCCTGTATTTAAAAGGATGTGAACTCATAGAAGGGTGTGCAGCACAGAGGGAACATTGCTTATTGATGGACACACAATCCATTGATCGTGGTCTTGTCTGTGGAGCCATTGTTTTGCTGCATGTTTTTAGTTAGTACATTATTAGTTTGATTAGATAGGAGTTTAATTAGGGGTTAGGTGGGGTCTTATTGAGTTAATTAAAAACTATTTAGACACCCTAAGCTAATTAGACTAACCTAAGCTCTCCTAAATTCCCAAAACCCAAACTCTCTTCCTTATCTCTTCTTTCTCTCTCAAGTTTATAAAATCTATTGAAGTCAAGGTCAAGGTGGGTTAAAAGGATAAATCACAAATGTTTCTTCATAAATATTCATAAAAAAAAGAAGGTATGGGATTTCTTTAACCTTTAGGCCTTCTTTCCTCAAAGGGGTCCATCAAATTGATTTCAAAAGTATGAAATTCAAGTGGGTCTTATCCAATCTCGAAATTGATGTTGTACAATGCTCTGTTTATGATTTACTATGGGTATAATGAATAGATTAACGTGTATTATAAATCAATTACGTTATTTCTTGATGGATTGGTCTAGTTTATAGAAGATGAGCTATTCCCCTTAACCCTGGGTTGGGATCTTGATATGAATTGTGTAATGTTGGTTCAATTGAAATGGTTATTGGTTGAATTAATACTAGATGATGTTATTGTATCAATTATGAATAGATTAGTATTAACTAAATTCCTAGGAGGCTAGTTCTTGAGTAATTTTCAACCTTATTACTTTTACCTAAGTCTCTTATCTTAAGCTATGAACTAGTGATGAATTATGACGTATTGGTTCAATTGGCTTTTTTATCATGATTAGTTTTTTATTGATTATATTATACCCTTATTCGGTTGATTTAAGGTTTGATGTTAATACCTTGATGGTATATTAAGAAAGAGAAATGGTAAGCCTTCTGATCCCTATTTTTTAATTCAATTGTGGTTACTTGAGATTGAGTGATTATGTTGCATTGAAGTATATCTTGTATTAGGATTCAAAGGGTTTGTATGATGTTGAATTAAAATGTATTGACTATAGTTTCTAAGGTGTTGGCTATGATGTAAATGTTATTAGGATGGTGGTACTTGCCAATGTGTCTTATCATGATGTGATTATGTAAATGGAACCTATGATCTATATTAAGCAATGATGATTAATAAAGACATTGTAGAAATTTCAAAAACGAACTCTATATTATCACCAAGTGGAATAGAGTGAGGAGTGTCGCTTCATATAGTGGGAAGGTAGGATCGCTAATGTATTCTTCACATTGGACACTGTAATGCATGTAGGATAAAGAAGGTCCCAACTTTATTTCCTAGTTCTTGAAAATGTTTTCCCTATAGGAATACTAGCTTGTGGATGCACATAGTTTTTATGTTCATGTTTTTGTACTACCTTGGCAAGTAGTTTGCCTTCCTTCGATGAAGGGTTCCATGACACCGGATCCCACATTAGCTCATGTGGTCTGTGTCATTTAAGGAATGATGTACCAAAAAGATAAAATGAACTAAAGGAATGCACTCTAACTAAGATAACCTAATCGGTTTATCTTAGTATAGGTAGGGGCATGGGATTCTCCCTAAACATTGCAATAGTTATCCTTGAGGGAAGTCTTAAGAGGATGTTCTTACATATTAATATTCTTATGACTGTACATATTATTTACATGTTTATCTTGGACATTGATGATACTACTTGATAATTGGTTTCACATATGAATATGTGTTAATCTCTATTTCTAATGTATGATTATGTGTACTCTTAATGAAATACTATGTAAAGTTTGACATTTGTTATGAGTCTTGTTGAGTTCACTTGATTGAGTAAGGTTATATGGATTTTTTTGGTTCATTGTTTATGTTATAACAAAATCTTAATCATGATTGTGACTATTCTAACTTGAAGATAGTGTTTCTTGACTATGTGTTCAATTGTATGATATGCATGTTGATATTGTTGGTCTTGTGATATAAATTCTTTTGACTTAATGAATGTCGTATTTATTGGTATGGTCTTCTTGAATGTGCATAAGGCATTCTAAATGTAACATTCCAGAAAATTTATTCGTCTAGTGAAGCGCCTATTAAGTTTTAAGAATAGTTATTGGGGGTACATAGGGTTCCCAATACCAAATATTTAGAAATATTAGGCATGTTGGAAAAAATTGGCTTAAAGGGTGTTAGCTAATTTTCTATGTATTAACAATATTGTCCAAGAAATGTACCTGCAATAAAGACCCTAGGTCCCGTAATTAATTAAATTAAGGAGTCAATTAATTAAGGAAAGCTCCAAAGCAAGGCCGAAACTCTTAGGAAAAATTTTAGATTTTACAAATTAAATGTCTTTTAAATTTTTACTGTATCTAGGAGGGGAGTTTTAGTATTTAAATAATTAATTTATTTAAGTTAATTAATTAGCCTAAGTTGAATTAGTTAAGATCAGTTGCTAAGACATAAAATCACGTTCAAATACTAGAAGATTCATGATAAAAAACAGTTTGCAAATGAAAAGAAAAACAGAAAAGTTTTTCTCGACTGTTTTAGTCAATTTCAAGGTTTTGTTTTAGGTTTCGAGCAAGGTGATTTTCGTAGATTCTATTCGACATAAGGTATGTGTCTCTTTCCTCGAATTCTTCCTCCAACAGTCTTTTCAAACTCTTCAAACTCATGATTTTTAAACTAGGGTTGTTCCCTGTGACATTGTTGAATGTTCATCTCCCTAGTTATCCTTGTTTTCGATTTCAGTAAGGATGTAGATGTAAATTTCAAACATGATGTTTGTATGTGGTTCTAAATGATTTTTATGCGTAATATTCTTGATTTGTTAATGACTAATGATGCCTATGGATTGGATTCAAATGATTTGAGTGTTAGTTACACAAATTAAGGAATGATATAATGTTTATTTGTGTTACGAGAATATAAAGTTACTATGAATCGGCTATGAAGTTTACTTACTATTAAAATGTTAAAGTTCTGACTTGTTCATGTTGCGGAATCACTATATTACATTAATGAAACTAATTGATTTGGTTAGTGAAACCATAATGAAAATGGTTGGACTAATGTTTGGTTCCTGCCAATAAATTGGTTGAGAATGTTTTGCCCAAAAAGTTGAATGGAATTGGCTGATAATGTTATTTAAAAATAATGAAAAGAATGGCTAATGACTAATGTATACCAAATTAATCATGACCAATGTAACTTTGAATTCATAACCAAGGATATACCAATCATTGGGAGAAGTCCCAACATACCCTTTCAAAATAAACTATGAACACAGTAACTACATTAAACAAAGTTCTCAACTTTTATAAAGAATTGTATAAAGTTAGAAAAAGACATGAAACGAGTTAAAATGAGTAATAACATAAATAAATGTCTTTGAATTATGAAAGTGACAAGAATAGGGGGTTAAGGGAAGAGTTATAAGTCTCACTTACACTTAACACAATTATGTTAAAGAAACTTACATATGATGGTGTTAATAATCGTGAGAAAAGTCTCATTAGCACCAAGACGATAATGTAAGGTTAAATTCACATTTTATCAAGTAAAGAAAGGGATGAAAAGTTATCCAAAGAGTTAAGTAAACCTTATAACTAGAATCAAGCTACCTTAACGTTTGAGTAAACTTTAAAAGATGTAAAGAAAAACAAATTGAGTAAAGCAGCGATAGACTAGCAATGAGCATGTGTAAGCACATGTAAGACTCATGAGATGAGACTACCACCAAGATGGATAACGAGTCTCTGTATATCTCCTAGTCTTCGAACTATGTTTCCAGAATAGGAACTACCTAATGGATTCTACCTAAGAGATCTAGGTACGATGAGGTTTCACATTGGCCTGTGAAACCACCCCTTTTCGGCGTGGGGCGGACACTAGATTTCATTGTTAGCTCACATTATCTATGTAGGTTAAATGCTCAAAGAAAGTATTCACTTCACTTTAGCGGTGAACCACCTATTTGAGTGGGTAGAACACTGAATTTTGTTTCACTTTAGCCGGTGAACCACCCCTTTAGGTGTGGGGCACACATTGCATTTCATGTTAGCTCACATGATCTAGATTAACTTTGATAGGTCAATAACCGCTCTTTGGTGTTTGGAAGAGATTGGATTTCATGTTATCTCGCATGGTCTTAAATCTAAAGATGTCTTTAAGAAATAAAGAAGGAACGAAAAAGATGTATGTTCAAAGTGAGCTAAGAAAGAAAGAGCTTAAGAATATCAATCGTTAGTGTTTCAAAAGAAGAAGTTTTCAGCAAATAATGGTAATAGACAATAATGACTTCTTTCATTATAAAAATGATTAAAGCCAATTAAGATTGGTGTATAATGACTTTTATTATTATGAAAATAATCATACCAAATTAGATTGGCTTATAATGATTTATTATATTTTTCAAAGAAAGACATAATAGGCACAACCAATAAACATTGGCTTAGTAAGGTCTTATGCCAATTTGTAGTTATTTCCTTAGTCCTTCGGATTACTTAATTGATTCATTTTAGGTATGAGACTACAAAAAATCATTGCACTTGTATGTGAAACATAGTTTTAAGGGAGATCGTTGAAATACACAACAACAATAAGAAAAAGACTAAAAAATAAATTAAGTACAAAAAGAGAAGCTCTAGGGTTTGGGGTATCAAATTTCAAAATTTTTGCTCGAGTTATTTTAAAATTATGTTTTTGATTCTAATGTCTTGTGTTCATATAGAAAATTTGTTGTGTGGTTTGAATATATAAAAATATGTTATATTCATACCAAAATTCACAAATAACTAATTAGGAAAGTCTAGTGATGTCACTTTCCAGAAATGACATGTTGTTATTGGAAGAGAATTCCTTGATAATGAATAGTCTTTATGTGTATGTGTCCATACTACCACTCTTCGTACAAGTGTGTAATAACCCTATACTATTTCTATCTTTATAGGTTTAGGTGAGAGAGCAGGTTGAACACTCATCGAACCTGGTTGGATTGTGGATCTCCAAACTTTGGTAGGTTCTCTTGATGTTCGAGGATGATACACTTATCTATCTTATTACTTTGGACATAGATAGTGGATAATGTCCACAGCGTTTCTTTTCAGACGTTTATTTTAAATTTTTATATTAAGGTCGTTTTGGTAAACTATTACATTATATATTGATCTTTTGATTTCGATTGATTAATCAATTGTAGATGGTTGTTTTTATTTGACATTAGTACAATATTAATTTATGTAGAAAATAAATGAAGTCTATGTATACTGCATTATGTTTTAAGAGTTTTAAATTTTCTACAAATTAAACTATATGAATGTGATCAAAGCTAAGAAGATGCTTGTATGCGACCTCTGAAAGGTTAACAACGCCGGTTGCATTTATATTCCATAATTCGGATGTTACACTAAATGTAAAATAACATGTTTTAATGAAATGTCCCTTTTTAGTATGATTTCATGATAAATATGTATATGGTCTCATACTTAGTACAAGTAGTGTACTAACACCATTTCCTACCTTTTTTCTAAACATTTAAGGTTCTGGTTGTTGAAGGTCTTTTTAGACTACTTTAAAGAGTACTTCAAATTTTCAATCATCCAAGTTGGGTAGGTCCTAACTTTCCTATGGAAATTCCAATATAAAGCATATGAAGTTGTTTTAGTTTTAAGACTTATGTTATTGCATTTTTCATTTGAGTACTAAACATTGTATAACCTATATATGGCTTTTTTTCTTTGATGTATCGGCAAGGCCCAAATTGTTATTTATGAGATGATACATCCATTTGATATTAGGTTATATTTTATACATATATGAGAAATAAAAGTAGAAGAGTATGTAATGTTCCTATACGAATTGTCTATGTATACTCGATATAAATATTATGTGTATGTAGAGGTCTATGTAAAACTCAATGTAGAAGTAATAAATAGTTTTTAGATTTTACATATTTTTGACCTATGAATATAATGA
Source organism: Solanum habrochaites (assembly GCA_027704765.1). Taxonomy (NCBI): domain Eukaryota; kingdom Viridiplantae; phylum Streptophyta; class Magnoliopsida; order Solanales; family Solanaceae; genus Solanum; species Solanum habrochaites. The sequence goes on along the minus strand of JAKWJA010002492.1, from coordinate 39,066,480 downwards.
AAGTAAGATAAGAGGCTAGTATTAGTCCTCAAATAGGATGACAAAGTCTGTTACGTCTAGAGGGTGCTCCTCGGATGTGATACTTAGCATACATCATTCTATACAAAAGGTAGAGAATATGCCGAAAAATAAATCTTACATGTTTTGTTTACTTAGAATTCTTATTTAACTGATTTGTATACATAGTTGTCTCACACAAAACAATCTAACATAGGAGTACAACGTTCAACCATACATCATTGTAGCATCTAGGTGGACCCACTGCTAGTCTTCCTATTGGGAAACATAGTTATGGGACTAGCACAATAGTATTGGAAACCCTCTTTATCATAATCGCGTTGTAGTACCCATCTCATAAGAATATTTGTCACGCTACCTTCCATATTGGGAAGGGATACCTCTCAGATTTAGTTCACTCGGTGCTAAGCTAAATGCCCTTTTTGAAATGTCTTTGCATCTTCCATAACATATGTTTATAATATAGGCCATAGGATACTAACCCCTTCTATAATCATGATCATATCTCTTAGGTATAGAATAAGAACTTCTTTTCATCACAACCCAACATTAAGTGAGCTCATCACATTGTAGTCATAATAATAAGGCGCACAACATAATCAATTTCAATTTTGCATAATTATACCCCTATCATTATCTCGTGATCTCACCTTTATCACATTCATAACATGCTATCATATTCAAAATCTATCATGTTTGTATTATATTCACATATTCATACTTTAGTTGAACATCATCATCAAGAATAGACCAGCATAGATAAATTAAAGTATTCATGATCTTGAAAGTGTTACGAATAGCCTCCAAGAATATCATCAAAGATGTCACCCTCAATTGAATGATATTTAAAAAACAATTAAATAATCATCATTGTATAATAATAAACTATGAAATAACACATTCAATTACATCATGACTAATCATCAATCACCTACTTCATAAGCTAGGGTTAGGAAAAAAGGGACTTTCATGGGATAATCGACAACTAGATCAAAACCCAATCAATACATGATATGTTGTAGTCCATGAAGAAATAATACAATTAGTCACCAATATATTAACTCATATACTCATCATCTTCAAGCAATTAATCAAACAAGATAATAGATTTATGTAATTTAGGGAAGATCATAGACCCTATTGAATATGGATAAAAGAACTACAATTAACCATTATTATACTTTTATGAAATCCTCAATATTAAGTATATTCATATATAGGGGGGGAGACGTTTTCTTGTGGTGATGGGACAACAACTTATGCAGGAGAAGGAGGAAAAATATTTGTCTCAAGAACCCTAATCCAAGATAGATAATGCATCCTTTTTGATGAAAGCTTAACTTGCCGGACCAATATTAGTTATTCATCTTTTGTATCAGAAATAAAATCTGGGTTGTATAGGTTCTCACACTTATTTTTAGAGGTGGTGAGCTGAGTGGCACATATCCTATCTCTTTCGGAGTTGGCCTTCGGGGATGTGCTGCCTGTGCCTTGCCTTTCCCTTTTCCTTTTGAACCCATAATAAGGAATTCTTTCACCATTAATCAGGATACAACTACAACTTTATTGAGAATGATCCAATTTAAACTTTTAAAGGATGGCATGTCTTAAACTACTACTTTTGGTCTAGTCATATATGCAAAAGAAAATTAGAAATGGTTAGAAGCATTTCAAGATAAATTCTGAAAATATCTTGCAGAAAGACTCACCGAAGCAATTGTCATGTCACTGAATGACTTTTGCAATCTAGATCAGGCTCTCCGCTGTAACATCTCGGATATTTGTAGGTGAAATGAGAGCCTTATGTAAGAATCTTAGAGTTTGATGTTGCGTTGTAGGCTGTAAAATAAGTTCCATTGATTAGTTTTAGGCTTTTAGAATTTGATGTCAAGGCACGACTCAGTAAGGAAAAACCAACATGTCTTTAAGGAGGACTCTAAATCCTAACCCAATGAAACAAAAAATCTGTCAAGTTGATATGACCTACAGATGGCTATCTACGCCCAGTAGATGGACCCAATGCTTCATAAGTGGGGGTCATGGGTCAGACCTCAAAATACTCATGATGCATCCCAATACAAAGGATCATAAGGAGGATGCTTCACCCAACCTATGGTTTGTATGTTTTGGGGCATAGGTCATAGCTCTAAAAGTTGTAAAGTTTCGGCTTAGCTAGTGGTATTTTGATAAATTGCCTTTAAGTTTAGTTAAGTTTAGGGATGGTTATTATTGGTTAATTATATTATTTTAAGGGTTTTTATGTATTAAATTCCCATTTATAATTCATTAGTATAAAAATCCTCAAATTAGAATCCTACAACATCAAAATATTCTCTCTTTAGGACTCTATTGAAGAGTAAGGTCAAGGTCAAGATAGAGGTTAAATAAACTATATTTCTTATCTAATATTTTGTGTATATCAACATAAGGTATGTATTCTATTCATCTTTGGGAAGCTATAACCCAAAAAAACCCTTTAAATTTACTTTTCAAGTATATCAAATCGCTTAAACCTGGGGTTTTTCAATCTACATCATAGGTTTTCGTACAAAAAAAATTTCTATTGATTACTTATGGTTTATTTTTATGATAAATTATGATATTATTGATGGAGTATTATTTTTTTGATATAAAAATACACCTTGGACCCGTGACCATCGCTTACTTTACAAAATTTACTTCATGAGGTGAGGATTTGTGAATATTGGTCCAGTTTTGTGATTTATGGTTGTTCTCGGTGTAATTACATGAATCTAGTGTAATCAAACGTGTTATTGTTATTAACATAAGATCATATGGTTAAATTGATATACATTAGGGTTATGTCATGAAAGAGGTAAGTTGTTAGTTTACATGTGACCTTATAATATTGATGAACTTCCTGATAGAATGCCTTACACTAGATAATCTAGATATTAATTCCTTATAAGTGAAGTTTGATAATATGAACCTACATGATTATGTTATATATACGGGATCATGGTTGGGTCGTATAGACATTCAGTTGCATGTCTCCTATATGACTTTAATTAATCAAGAATATGGTATATGTTACAGCCTTCAAAATGTTTGCATGTTTTTCATGAGTTAATAATGTGTTAAAATGATGAAGAGTAGCTTTAGAAATCAGTTTCAAAGAGTTTATAAGTCAAACGTCAAAAAATGACCAAGATGTTCAAAAACTAGTCTTGTGTGTGCTTATGTGTCTATACATGTTTCATTCGTTTTAATGTGTCGTTTGAAGTCTAAAATGATTGGAAGGGACCCTAGATTATTTTTGGACATCTTTAGTGTCAAAACCTCTAGGCATGGCTCTCCAAGGACCACCCAAAGTGTCGTTGAGAAGGACCCAATCATTAAAAATAAAGCTGCCAAATCAGCCCCAGTAGACGACCCTAAAGACACCCGTTTGATCAAAAGGTTCCCCGTTAACAGGGGACATGGATCCGCACTTAGTTGTGGGAGATTAGCCCCCATTTTGTGGAGTCTCAATTCCAAACCAGACCAGTAGGAATGGAAATGGTCCAAGCGACGCCTCGTAGATTATGGGTGTCATTTTGCACCATCAACTTTTTCAGATGTGTAGCCAACTTAGTGGTAAATTTGTAAATTCACCCCACATCCTATATAAGTCCTTGTAAAACTCCAAAAGAACAAGGCCAAATATAGATCCTCACTTGTTGGTATAAGGTTTGTAATACTTGTTGAAATGTAAGGGTACGACTCCTCAAGGACCATCCTATGGGTCCTTGAACAGGACCTTGAATTTGACCTAAATCTGCAAAATTGGGATGTACTAATAGTAGCCACCTACACTTTCAATCGACAGAGGTAACCGAGGTGATGGGGAGTCAATGGAATTGTAGTACCATACTTAGATACTTTGAAAACGTTTCCATAAATACAAGTCTCTGACATAACAATGATTGTACAATATGGTTTGGGGTAGAGGCGTAGACTAACTTACGGACTGTAGGTTGAGGTCTCGTAGGTCTAGACTATTTTCACTATGGTGGCGTGTTTACAGGATGTATATTAATGTATATGTGAAATGTGATTTTGTCCTTGTAGGCATTGATTTTGAAGAAAAGTAATCTTATGATGTATATGTATAGAGATGTTTTATGAAGTTATGAATGTGTGTCTTGAAGACACTATGCCTAATTTAAGTATGATGTTAATGTGAAGTATGATTGTGTGCGAGTTATAATGAATGTAGTATAATCATGATTTAGAAAATTCTATGATCGATGGTGAATATGTTTAAAGCTTTATCACACGTAAGCACATATGGATGAAAGAATGAAATTGATAAAAATGTAATGAATGAGAGTCTACCAAAAGTTTTTCTCATTAGAACACTAATGAATAAAAAAGGTGGATAGTGGGGTGTACACTCTTCGTGAGTTGAGATGCAGTCTCCACTAGAAACCTAAGTAATCCAAAGAGCTTTCTAATGAATAAATGATAGGTTGAGATGTGGTACTAAGTAGAAACCTGTTAATCTGTATTTAATGAATATAATGAATGACTAAAACTCTATGGGGATTTATGCTTAGCACCGAGAGGATTTGAAAAAGGGAGTATACTTTTCGTGAGTAGAGATGTTGTAGTCAACTAACCTCTTGAGATGAGTTCTATACGTGAGTTGAGATTTATTATTTAGAAGAAATCTCCTTATCCATGTAAATGCTAAAAGAATAACCGTACCTTAGGAATGTGGAGATCTCTCATACGATAGGGGTGATCAGTGACATTCTATGTCAAGCTCTCATGGTCTATGTCGGTTAAATATAGACCAAACAAATGAATGAACGTAATGAACAGCGTCTTCCTAAGTGTGTACTACTCAGGATAGGTTGTTGAATGAGACTCCATCTAGGCATTGCACAAGTAGACATTTAGAGGTAGTCTTGGTGAATCCTTCTAATGAAAATTAATGATTGGGTTACTATATGATGTTAATGAAATATGTTAATTATATGTCTAATATTAATGAAGCATGTTGATCTTATCTATAATGTTGATAAAGGATATATAAGTGATTGTATGTGTTGTCCCTAGTCTATGGTGATTCCTAAGGATCACTATATGGGGGTAGTAGAATGGGACACTAATTTCACATTGCACTAGTGTAACTTGGGGGTTGTCATAGAAAATAGTCATTATGTAATATTCTTTAATGAATGAATCTTTTCTCTAAGTAATGAATGTTAAATTGGCGAAAGGAGATGAAGTATCCTTGTCTTTTGTAGTCATAAGGATCATATAGGTGTTTATTAAAGTGATTGTATGGGTGGTCTCCACATGTCTTACCTAGGTGAGTCTTATGATAAACTTTTATGAAGGGTCTATGTCACGACCAGAGTCTAGACCCAAGACAAGATCGGGGTCGTTGACCTCTTAGAGGTCGTAGACAAGCCAACATAAGTCATCATTACTTAATCTAGGTTAATTTTAGCGGAAAATTTCAAATTCTTTTTACTTAACATTCATATAACACATTATACTTAAACTCATAAACGTTAACAATCAACCATATAATATTAAGATCATCAAATGAAAGAAATAGTTCCATACTACATTACGTGTATACTTTCCAAAATGACACCAATACAATTTCTGTAATAAGATGTGGAAGAAACGCTAGTGGAACATACTCCACTAAATCAAACCTATATCTATGCTAGAATATAATGGGCAAGAATCCTCGAAAGCATGAGGCACTACCAAATACGGATGAAGGCTCCACATCCGGATAGCTTCAACGTCGACTTGTAAGCTCTAACGTCCACTTGTGCCTGCACCTAAAAAAGTAGAGTTTTATGGGATTACTACGCACTTGTACTATGTATGGGTATATGCAAGCAAACAACAAGGACATGCATTATTATGAAGACTCTCATCGGGTTCGATTTGCAATGACCAAGAATAACCTAGTGTTATTACTTAAGTATAGCTCACCTCTTGATTAATCTATCCTAACATATTTGGCATCGTTCATTTCATTATGTGCATTCGTTGAGGCTGGACTCATTCTTTCTTTGGGATCTTTAACCTTAACCTACATAGATCACGTGAGCATTATGAAATCCAGTTCTTAATCCTCACACTGAAAAGAGTAGGAATCACCGTCCAAAGTGAACCTACACATGCTAGCGTATATAAGGAATTGAACCCTGCCAGATACTTATATTGGAAGTATAAGTTCAACGACTTTGAGATATAAGGAGATCCATAAGAGGCATGCGGGACAGTCTCATCTCATGAAAGTTAGGTGAACCTCCGCCCTTCCGAAGGAAGGTATCACCGCTCATAGCTAGCCTATCAGTGTTCATTATGAAGCTCCATTACAATTAACTCATACATCGTGAAAGATAGATTCTAGCATGAGGATATCATATCTCATTAGATGATTTATCATCTAATCATTAGTATTAAGTATGCATTAACTTAAATACATTAATTACACTGTTCATAGAGAATGGTCTTTTCATTAACTTTACACTCTCATAAGTGAGTAAGTTTTGGTAACATTTACTAAGGCTCATTTTATATTGATCTCGTCTTTTACATTATACTCTTATCATATTGTCACATTATTCATTAATTTTAACACATTTGCTTTTCGTAATTACTTACCCCTTCACGTGAATGTTCATTTAATATTCTGCCAATACACTTGGCCATTTAGTGTGTTTCACACTCTTACTTTACCCTTCTAGTGTTACATAATTTTATCACATAAAATATAGGCTCACTTACTAATAAACATATTCTAGACTTATGAGTCCACACGTACATTCCATGAGGCTTCATTCATAGTTTGTCTAAGTGATTCATGTTTACCCAAGATTATGTGATACAAGACTTATTCATCTTGTAAATATGCCAAGATATTGATTTTGATCTTTAGATGCAGCATCCATTAAATATTTACTTACATATGACTTATGTGTCAATATCTAATTGGGCAAAGGAACCCGATTTTGAATCACTTGGACAACACCTAATATTATTTTAAACTTGATAATTGCATTTTTCCTATTTGGGAGACCCTAGTTCTATTCGTTTCAACCCCATAATATTTCTTTCTTGTTTTCCTCTCCTTTTTTTGTTTTAAGGTAAGGAGGTTGTGGATTCAATCCCCACAAGCTCATTATTTTTCTTTTAATTTATCTCTTAACTTTCTCACCTATCAAAGAGGTTGTGGGTTGATTCCCCACTGTCCACATTTATTTTCTCCTTTATTTTTCTCCTAACTCTCTCATCCATTCAAAAGGTTATGGGTTCAATCCCCACTCTCCACATTTTTTTTCTCCTTTATTTTTCTCCTAACTCTCGCATCCATTCTAGAGGTTGTGGGTTCAATGTCAACACTCCACACTTTATTTTCTCCTTTATTTCTCTCCTTACTCTCTCATCTTTTCAAGAGGTTTTGGATTTAATCCCCACTCACCACATCTAATTTTTCATTCAATTTTTCCCATGAAATTTTTATGTAATTTTCACTTGGTGAGGTCATAATTTAAATTCCCATTCACCTCATATTTTAAAAAATTAAAACAATAGCTTTTTCTTCATCATTGGCCTAGACAAATTGGAAATTTGATCTCTTCCAATCCATTTTCCTCACAATTTTTTGTTGATTCTTTTTTGTAGATTTCATGTAATGATTTCTTGGGTTCAATTCTTAGTAATCTCACTTGTTTTACATTCATTTTAACTGAATTTTGTACCACTTTGTTTGACCGAACCCAACCTACCAAATGTTGGAAATGTTTTCACTATTTTCAGCTTCTTTTTATCATCATTCATGCGTTAATTCTTAAGTAATTTGGTGGATCATTTGGTGCATCTTTAAGTGTAATAATTTTATGATTATATTAAGCAAAGAATTACCATTAAATGTAGAAACATTACACAACTTTTACACCTCATGATTTACACAAACATTCGCAAATAAAATTCAACCATAAAAATATATCATTTTTAAGGCTTAAAACATAAAATTATGTCACAACATACAAATACATTTATCACGAAATTTCGGCAGACATACTTCATCGTTCATACAATTATCACAAAAATCACACTTCATACCTAATCTACCAGCAAACATACCAACCTAAGATAAGTGATAGGAGCTTGTGACAAAGAACATGTAATGGGGGACAATCCTTGTTTCGAAATATAATTATCTAAGTCTTAAGGGTCTGTTGGAAAAGGAACCAAGAGTAAGAAAACCCATAAATGATTTTAACGTTGTTAAACACTTGAAAATTCTTCGCAAAACTTCTCCAAATTTACGATCAATCCTGAAACTCAAACCTTACCCTACTAGTGTATTACGTTTTGCTTAACATTTTTGGATTGCTTTATCGTTTGTGTTTTGCGTGCAAGTTCTTCAAGATTTAATAACTTTTGTTTATGAATTTTTTCTTAACGTTTAACAGCCAGAAATAAAGTTTTAATTGAGAGAGAGATAGACGTGAAAGAGAGAGAGATAAACGTGAAAGAGGTGAGTGTCTTAGGATTTGGTGAAGTTGTTTAGACTTAGTCAACTAGGACTCTTTCAAACTTTAAAAATCTGATTTAATTAGTTTAGAGAAATTTACAATAATGACCTTACAATATCAGATTATAAACCTCAATATAATCCACTTAAATGTTGCTTCTGTCAAGGTTCGAACCTATAACGTCCCCATAGCGAAAACGGACCCTCCGGGTCGATCCGACCCACACCGCACCATTAATTAATTATTTAATTAATAATAATCTGATTTTCCTTTTTCTGAAATCAGAATTTTAATATTAATTATTTAAATTAATTCACCAATATAAATAATCAGGATAAATAATTGCTCCCACCTAGGTTCGAATCCAGGTGGAGCACAATTTTGCACAATGGGCAATTTCGTCCCTTTCTACTAAAAATGCCCCTCCAGCTTATTAATTAAATATTTAATTACATATTTAAGGTAATTACGATACTACCCTTAGCCTGGAAAAAGACCATTTTACCCCTAGACCCTCCAAACATAAGATTTCCCATTTTTAAGTCCGATAAAGACTCTCCGAATAAATATTCATGTTCGGGTGCCCTACATGGCTGGACCGAACTTTTCCTAGCTCGATAACTCACCAAGATAGTTAGCTTAGTTGTTGCATAGGTTCAGAGATTTAGTCTATGCGCATAAATCCGTGTGAACCTAGTGTAATCTAGGCATTCTAGATACGTTAGACATTACATAGCATAGTCATTTTTAGATTTGTTACATTATCCCCCACTTAGTAACATTCTTCCTAGAATGACACTACTCATAATTTTAAAACATAGAGGGTGATTTTCGAAAATATGTTACAATATTTAACTCTTTGTGAATTTCAGTTTCACACTTACTCCGGATAGTGCATATACTCAAGCTTATCTAAAGCTTCATATTTGAGATTGAGGAACTTCCTTATAAATTTGACTTAACATGATCTACCTCTCACTCATGCAACACAAAAGAATTAAAAAATAATCATGTCCACGCTACACAAAAAAAACATGACATTCAAACATGAATTCATTTTAACTAGCATAGTGCAATAACTACACATAAAATTTTGGACTTACAACACAAATTTGACTATTTCACTAAAATATAGAGTTTCTTGAACAAAACAAGCATTAAGAGGAGTATTTCTAACCCCATATATAGCATCTTGTTGACCTTAATATTTGAAATTATATGGCTTTGTTGTATTGGTACACGCCCTGTCCTTTAATACCCTGTATCATTTGGAAACTGAAACCTCACTACCCTTGTTTGATAGTATATGGTAGCATAACACTTGTGGAGAAAATCAATACCTAAGTTATTCAATGCTTTTTATTAGCGAATATTTGATTTACATAATAGAAGGTTGGTTGACATCCTTGAAACCTACTAGCATCTTCGCATTAATCGACTAAGGAACTCCTCCCTACACTAGTCTAGCATACAACATAAATAAACACATAAGCCACACAAGTTAGACACCAAATAATATGAATCCAACATATTAAATTCATAATAGTGCATAAAAACATACACGTGAAAAACTAATTTAGGCTACGCACCCGAGACATCACCAGAGGTGTCTTCCCCTAGACCCCTAGACTTGAGTGCGAAGAATTGTTAACTTCTTGGAACCTCTTCACTTGGACCATTCGGCTGAACTTTCTCCTTCTTTTTTACTAGACCTCTCATATATGGACTATACTTCATAATGTGAACTGGTTTTTCAGAACTGTTACAAGCGCTAGAGCCCCTCCTACACTCTTCTCCATGAATTATGCAACACCTCATACCAGCTTGAATCTACTGAGGTGTATCTACTTCTTTGTTTCTTTTAACTATGGGCTCAAAATCACTATAATAGAGACCTTTGAATTAACTTCACTCCCCTTTGTGGGAGAGTCCCTTTATAAACCTGGGTTTATCTCTAATTTCAGTTCTACTCTTCCTTGAAAACTTCTCATCAGCTTTCCTTAAACCGTTCCCTGTCCTAGTATGCTTCTTTTTCCACTTGATTGACATATACCATAAGCCTTGAAACGTACATGCTATTATGCAGCATAGCTTCCCTACACTCTTCCTAAAGATCCTCAAAAATCTTATATCTAGTATAAACAGGAGGATTCATCCTCGTAAAGTCCCTTAACCTGTTAGCCATGGCGCTGAAACGTAGCTTCTCCCAAGGAACACTCTGTTGCTCCGCCTGGGCTGTCATAGCCTGAGTTTGAAGTGATGGCTTCGTCCATCTGTATCAAGGTTGTCCTTACTTCTCCATCTTTCAAACTAGTTTGGTTAACAGGAATCTCCCTACAAGCAGCTAGATCCTAGGGAGGAACTTTATTTACCCCAATAGCTGCTCCTCCTATCTCTCCGCCGTCGTTTCTCCTTGGATTCATTTTGTTTTATTCTCAACATTTCATTTTAGGTAAGATCTTAATACCAAGAAATCATACATTAGAGAAGGAACGATAAGATTAGAAGAAGGGAATTTTCCTACGCATTATGTACTCTCTAAATATGGATAGGGGCACTTCACTACCATGACATAGAAACTAGTCCATGTGGTTAATGTGAACGGATTATCCTCGAAATTTAATCTAATGTTGTGATACAAACTTTGCCACAATCAGAGTCTATAACCTAGATGAGATCGTCATCGTTGACCTCTCAGAGGTCGCAGACAAGCCTAAAAACGTCATCGTGACTTCATCTAGGTTAATTTTAGCAGAAAAATTTGAACTTTTCGTTAGTTAACATTAATATAAGACATTATATTTAAACTAATAAACGTTCACATACTCTGTCTAATATTAAGATCATCAAATGAAAGAAATAGTTCCATACTACATTAAGTGTATACTTGCAAAAATGGCACAAATACACTGTCTGATATAAGATGAGAAAGAAACGCTAAAGGAACATAATCCACGAAGTCAAACCTATATCTAAGATAGAATGTAATGCGCAAGCATACTCTAAAGCATGAGGGCCTACAAAATCCAGATAAATGCTCCATGTCCAAATAGCTTCAGCGTTGACCTGTAAGCTCTGATGTCCACCTATCCCTGCACCTAAAAATGTAGAGTTGTATTGGTTTACTACACACTTGTACTAAGTATGGATATATGAAATCACACACCAAGTAAATGCATGATTAAGAAGAACTCTTTCCTATCAATATGAATTACGGAAATTCAAGTCAGTGGACATGCAAATTATGGATTAGGAAAGTCATGCCATGAGAATAACATGCATCATCATACTTATCATTTTGCAAAGAACACAGAACATAATAGACATATCATATCACATTATTCATATGATTCTTTCATATGCCATGAGACCATGGAATCATGGACTTGACATTAGGACTTCCCAAAGTGAGGGCTCAACATATGGGACCTCAACTAGGGAGCGTTCTTTAACAAACACAGAGTCTACATTATTCATTCATACATACTTTGTTTTAATTCTTTCATATACTAGTACAGACACCAGTTATACCTAGGATATATTTTAATACTCTCATCGGGTCGCTTTTCAATGATCAACAATAATCTAATGTTATTACTTAAGTCTAGATCACCTCTTGATTATCCTATCCTAATAACTTTTGTATCATTCATTTCATTATGCGCATTCATTGAGGCTGGCCTCATTCTCTCTTTTATAACTTTAACCTTAACCGACATGGATCATGTGAGCGTCATGAAATCAAGTGTGTAATGCCCATACCGAAAAAAGGTTGAATCACCGGCCAAAGTGAACCAACACATGCTAGCGTATATAAGGAATTCAACCATGCTAGATCCCTATATTGGCAGTATATGTTAAATGACTAAGAGATATAAGGACACCCATACTCGGCATGCCAGACAGTCTCATTTCATGAGAGTTATGTGAACCTCCACCCTTCTCGAAGGAAGGCATCACCGCTCATACCTAACCTATCGATGATAAGTATAAAGTTCCATTACATTAACTCATACATCATTGAAGCTGGCTTCTAGCATGAGGACATCATATCGCATTAGATTATTTCTCATCTCATCTTAGTATTAAGTATTCATTTACTTCTATACATTCATTAGAGTGTTCATAGAGACTTCTCTCTTCATTAACATTACACTCCCAATAGTGAGTACGTTTTGGTAACATTTTCATAGGCTTATTTGAAATTGATCTCATATTTGACATTAGCCTCTTCTCATATTGTCACCTAATTCATTAACTTTAACACATTTTCTTTTCATAATTACTAACCCTTCACAGGAATGTCCATTTCATCATATGCTAATGCACTTGGCCATTTAAAGTGTTTCACACTCTTATTTAACCATTCTAGGGTTACATCACTTTATCACATACGTCTTAGGATCACTTACTTTTAAGCGTATGCTAGACTTATGAGTCCAAACGTACAAGCCATGAGGCTTATTTCATAGTTTGTCTAAGTGATTCATGTTTACCCAAGATTATATGGTACAAGATTTATGCATCTTGTAGATATGACAAGTTATTGATTTCGATCTTTAGAGGCAAAATTCATTACATATTTAATTATGTATGACTTATGTGCCAATACGGAATTGGGCAAGGGAACCCGACTTTGAATCCCTTGGACAACATTTAATCTTATTTTAAACTTGATAATTGCATTTTTCAGATTTTGGGGACCCTAGTTTGATTCCCATCAACCCTATAATATTTCTTTCTTGGTCTTCTCTCCTTTTTCATTTTAAGGCAAGGAGGTTGTGGATTCAATCCCCCACAAGCTCATTATTTTTTTTTTAATTTATCGTTTAACTTTCTAACCTATCTAACAGGTTGTGGGTTCAATCCCCACTCTCCACATTTAATTTCTCCTTTATTTTTCTCCTAACTCTCTCATCCATTCAATCGGTTGTCCATTCAATCCCCACTCTCCACATATTATTTTCTCCTTTATATTTCTCCTAACTCTTTCATCAGTTCAACAGGTTGTGGGTTCAATCCCCACTCACCATATCTATATTTCCTTTCATTTTTCTCATGAAAATTTCATCTAATTTTGATTTGGTGAAGTCATGGGTTCAATATCCAATGACCTCGCATTTTTTAAAAAAATTAATAACCTAGCTAATTTTCCTGATCCTTGGCCTAGACAAGCTGGAAATTTGGTCTCTTCCAATCTATTTTCCTCTCAATCTTTTGTTGATTTTTTTTAGCTTTCATGTAATGATATATTTGGTTCAATCTTAAGTGATCTCAGTTATTTGACATTCATTTTTCATTGCATTTTGTAACACTTTGTTTTGCTGAACCCAACAAACCAAATGTTGGAAATTTGTTCACTATTTTCATATTCTTTTTATCATCATTCATATGTTAATTCTTAAGGTATTTAATGGATCATTTGGTGCATCTTTAAGTGTAATATTTTTATGATTATATTCATCCACGAATTACCATTAAATCCAGCAACATTACACCACTTTTGCACCTCATGATTTACACAAACATTCGCACATAAAATTCAAGAGCAAAAACATATCATTTTTAAGTCTTAAAACCGAAAATCATGTCATGGAATACCAATACATTTTTCATGAAATTTCAGCAGACATATTTCATTGTTCATACAATTCTGAACAAATAATCACGAACACAATTTCACGAAAATCATACTTCATACCTAATCTACCAACAAACATACTAACTTAAGATCAATGATAAGAGATAGTGACGAGGAACATGTAATGGGGAACAATCGTAGTTTCAGAATATAATTATCTGAGTCTTAAGGGTCTCTTGGGAAAGGTGAAGTAGTTTAGACTTAGATAACTAGGACTTAGAATTAGGTGAAGTATTTTAGACTTAGATAACTAGGACTCTTTCAAACTTTGAAAATCTGATTTAATTAGTTTAGTGAAATGACCATAATGCCCTTAAAAAATCATACTAGAAACATATTTCCATAATGTATGAGTCAACTCTAAAAGTTGTAAAGTATGGTAAATTGAGCTAAGCATTGATTGTCTAGTAATGAGCTTGTGAAAGCACATGTAAGGGTCTCAAAATTCTCCTAGTCTTTGTACTATGTCGCAAGCATAGGTTACTAGCTAGTGGAGCTACCTAAGAAGGCTAGAAAGTATTCGGTTTCACTTTGGCCAGTGAACCATCTCTTGTCAGTGTTTGGAATACATTGGATTTCATGTAAGGTCACATGATCTATGTCGGCTAATGATTAAGATTTCTTTAAGAAATTAAGAAAGAAAGAAAGAAAGAATAAACTAGGAAGATATGGGGTGTTCGGATTGGATGACAAAAAGGAGGGGTTAGATAAGTAATGATGTAAGTTATTCTTAGTAATTGCATAGAAAGATCCCAATCGAAGTCTTAAAAGAATATCCTAAGTTAACCTAGCATGTTCAAAGTGAACATGAGAACAAATAAGAAGAAATGCAAGTTCAAAGTAAACTAAGTAAACTAACTAAGCAAAAGCATAAGTATATTAAATCATTAGTGTTTGATACGAATGAAGTATTAACATTTATTGGCTTATGCCAATAAAGGGATAAAAACATAATGGCTCATAAATTGGTGTATGAATATATGCCCCAACATATTTATATGATGCACATTATCAAATAATTGGCATACATAATAAAGATTGGCTTATAAGAGTTCATGCCTAATTTATCAAGAATGGGCAGAAAAACTTGTGAGTAGGGAAGTCAATTCATTTCTTTAATGTTTTGGATTACTTACTTGATTCATTGTAGGAATGGGACTACAATATATCATTACACTTGTATGTAGAACATAGTATCAAAGGAGAACATTGAAATACACAACAAAAAGAAGAAAAGAATCAAAAATAAACTAAGGCTGCGAGAGGGAGCTCTCGTCCTAAAGGCATCAAAATATTAATTTTTTGTCTTGAGTTGTTATATCATTGTGTTCATGATTCCAGTGTCTTATGTCCATATATTAAATAAGTTAATGCATGAAGATATTACATTGATAGCATGATTAATAAATAACGAATTAGGAAAGTGAAGTTGCTTCACTTTCCAAAAATGACATGTTGCTATAGGAAGAGCGTTCCTTGATCATGCATAGTCCTTATCTATTTATTTTCATACACCCATATGTAGTACATGTGTCTACTAACCCATATAGAATTACAATTTTTAAAGGTGCAGGTCTTTGAAGAAGATTGAAGATAAGTTGAAGTCGTTTGGACTAGTACCTCCAAACTTTGGTAGGTCCTCTTGAATTTGAGGATGCCTACGCTATATTCTCTAGATTTGGTAGATTAGACATAGTTTCAAACAATTTTTCAGGCTTTTGTATTAAAGCCGGGTCGGTTACTATTAATGATACTATGATTTCTTAATTTCAATTGTTCAATCTTTTAATAGATGGTTGTATATTTTTATCTGTTAGTATATCACTCTTATGCAAGAATTATATCATGTTTTAGTTTGCTTCAGTAAAGTTAAAAAGTTTTAAATTTTCCACTTAATTTAATTGTATGATTGTGAAGAAATCTAAGAAGAGCCTTGTCTGCGACCTCTGAGAGGATAACGACACGGGTCTCAACTAAGGTCTAGGACCTGTGTGTGTCAAACTTGGTATAAGAGCATGAGGTTAAATTAACTACGAACAAAGAATTAAAACAACCAAGTTACATAGTTTTCATCTTATGATTGTGCACTTAGTTTTCATCTTATGATTGTGAAGTGCACCACAATCATGAGTTAGAGACTTAGTGATGTTAAGAATCTTCCCTTCTTCTACTCTATATTATGTTGTGTATCGCTTTGACACTTTGTGTCATTCTAGTGTGTAACTTCTTTCTTGTCTGTGCGTCTATAAAAATTAAAATATGAAGAAATGCAGGTAGGAGAGTTTGAGAAGCAGCTTTTGGGGGAAACCAAGCTCCTCCTCCAGCCCCAGCTGCTGGAAAGCAAGTGCCTGTCAACCCAGTGGCATTGACGGATGTTGAAGTGAAAGCAACATTGGTTTAGATGGCCCAATAATTACTACTTATTCACAATCTATCATAATCCAATCATCTAGAGAGGTTACTCCGAGGGAGAACCCACATTCTAGAACTATGGCTACCTGACTTAGAGATTTCACCAAGATATATCCTTCCGTCTACTTCGTGTCCAAAACAATTGAGGATCCCCTAGAGTTTGTCGACGAGGTCCACAAGATTCTCTCTTCTATGGGTGTTAATTAAAAGGAGAAGGCTGAGTTGGCTGCATAAAAACTCAAGTATGTGGATTATGTATGGTACAAGATGTGGGTAGATGGACGAGAACACGGAGAAGTCCCCATTACTTGGGACATTCTCAAGGCTGCATTCCTGGAGAGGTTCTTTCATAGAGAGTAGAGAGAGGATAAGGCTGAGGAGTTCATCAACGTATGTTAGGGAGGTATTTAAACTTTCCAAATATGGTTCTTCTCTAGTGTCCAATAGCAGGGCTGGTGTATCAGAGGATCTGGAGGAGGAAAGTCGGGAAGCCATGTTGCATGATAACATTGACCTTGCTAGTTTTATGGTACATGCACAGCAGGTGGAGAAGTGTTCAAAGGATGAATTACCAAGAAGGAAAGAAGCCTAGGCCCTCAGATCAGGCTGGTTCTAGCACTGGTACGAGTTCGTTTAGAGTCAAGGATAGGACAAATTTCAAGATGGGGCACCATCTCTAAGGTAATCCTAATATTTCCAGGAAAACTAATGCGAAAGGGGGCAAGTCAGGCCTCAAGAAGGCAATAATGGAAATGCCCATACTGACAGAAAGTCGTGTGGTAAGTGTGGCCTTTTACATGAAAGTGAGTACATGGTAGGTTCTAATTCCTTCTATGGGTGCAACAAGAGTGGGCATATGATCACGGACTGCCCATATGTGAAGAATCAGGCAAAGGAAGATACATAGCCTCGGCCTAATCCTACTGCGGCAGCCGAGTTTCAAAAGATGAACAGGTTCTATGATTTGAAAGGTATAGACGAGTAGGAGATGTCAGCTAATATGGTCATTAGTAACTTGCATGTGTTTTCTTTTCCTCTGTATGCATTGTTAGATCCATGATACACCTTGTCTTTTGTCACACATTTAGTAGCTAATAAATTTTACTTTCTTCCATATATCATGCATGAACCTTTTCTAGTTAGTACCCAGGAGATAACATTAGAGCGTACAGAGTATATAGAGATTTCCCAATAACTGTTCAAGATAGATTTACCTATGCTGACCTATTCCAAATGCTTGTCTATGATATCATTTAGGGTATGGATTGTCTCCATAAATTCTATGCTATCATAGACTATCGAAACAGAATAGTAAGGTTTCAGTTTCCTAATGAGTTAGAGCTTGAATGGGAATAGCGTAGTTCAAATCCAACAGGCCAAATAGTTTCCCATCCTAAAGCCAATAATATGTTATATATAGGGTATTTGTACCACTTATTCAGAGTCAATGACATAGAACATGAAGTTCCTACAATAGACTCTGTGTCCATAGTGATTGAGTATCAAGATGTCCTTTTGGAGGATTTACAAGGAATCCCTCCTGAATGTGAAATTGACTTTGGTGTTGACTTAGATCCTAACACTAAATCAATTTCTATTCCTCCATATAGAATGGCTCCACAAGAAGTCAAAGAGTTGAGGTTGCAGCTAAAAGATATACTTAATAAAGGTTTCATTCTGCCAAGCATATCCCCATGGGGAGCTCTAGTGTTGTTCGTTAATAAAAAGGATGAACCACTAGAATGTTTATCGATTATTGGCAACTCCAAAAGTCACTACAAAGAACGAATACCCTATTTCCAGAATTGATAATTTATTTGATCATATCAAAGGTTCAAGTTTCTTTTCTAAAATAGATCTCTAGTCAAGGAATCACCAGCTTAGAGTGAGACAAGAGGACATTCCTAAGAATACCTTCCGTCGTAGGTATGGTCATTGAGTGATTCTTCTCTTGTCATTTGTTCTCACTAATGCACCAGCCGCATTTATGGACCTTATGAATAGGGTTTTCCATGAATACCCTTATTATTTTCATATAGTATACACATATGACATCTTCATACATTTTAATACTAGAGAAAAACTTGAACAACATTTGAGAATGATATTAGAAGTGCTCAGGGAACATCATTTGTATAAATATTCCGCAAATGTGAGTAGTGGTTGAGCTCAGTGACCTTCCTTGTCCATGTTGTGTCGTAGCAGGGTGTCGATGTTGATCCCAAAAAGATTGACATAGTAAAGAACTGGACGAGACCCCTCACTCCTACAGAAATCCCACGTCTTTTGGATTTGGCTAATTACTCCTACAGGTTTGTTGAGGGATTTTACGCTATTGATGTTCCATTGACACCTTTAGAAAATAAGAAGGCTAAGTTTGAGTGGTTTGAAACATGTGAAAAGATATTCCAAGAGCTGAAAGACCGACTCACTTTAGACTCGGTTCTCACATTGCCAAAGAGTGGTGAAGGCTATGTGGTGTACTGTGATTCTTACCCAGTAGGTTTGGGATGTATTCTTATGTAGGATGGCAAGGTGGTTTCATATGCATCAAGATTGTTTAAAATACATGAGAAGAATTACCCAACCCATGATCTTGAGTTTGATGATGTGGTATTTGCGTTAAAACATTTGAGACATTACTTATATGGTTTACATTTTAATGTATTTACTAACCATGAAATTCTTCAGTATGTTTTTACATAGAGAGAATTGAATCTCCATAAGAGAAGATGGCTAGAGCTGCTCCAGGATAATGACATGAGTGTCCACTAAAACCCAGGCAAGGCCAATGTAATGATCGATGCTTTGAGACGATTGAGCATGGCCAGTGTGTCTCATATTGATGATGAGAAGAAGGAGTTGGTTAATTAGGTACACAAATTGGCTAGGTTAGGTATACGACTGTTGGATAGACCGAGTGGGGGTATTTATTTTCATTCAATTTTTGAATCCTCATATGATGTAGATGTTAATGCTAAGAAGAATCTCGACCCAGTGCTTATACAGTTGAAAGACTCAATGTAGAGTAAGCTGAATATATCATTCTCCCTGGGGGGATGGTATGCTTAGATACAAGCGAAAACTGTGTGTGCCAATATTTATAATCTGAGACTCATGGATTTAGATATTCAATTCATCCAGGTTGCACCAAGATGCATCATGATCTCAATAAGAGTTATTGTTGGGATGGTATGAAGCCAGATATTTGTAGGTTTGTGGAGGAGTGACCCAATTTCAAACAAGTTAAGCCGTAACACCTTAAGCCTGGAGGTCTTACCCAGTTAATTAAAATCTCAACATTCAAGTCGGAGGTTATTAATATGGACTTTGTGTTCGGTGTGCCAAGGACCAGGAGACTGCATGATTCCATTTGGGTCATTGTTGACAAGATGAATCGATCTGCTCACTTTATTCATGTGAAGTCTACTTACAAGGCCGGAAATTATGCCAACATTTATATTGATGAGATAGTGAGGTGGCATGGGATCCCTTTGTATATCATTTTTTGATTCGGGAGCCCAATTTACTTCTCACTTTTGGAGATTTTTCCAAAACATCTTTGATACACAGGTAAAGATCAGTACTACTTTTAATCTTTACACGGATGGAAAAGAAGAGTGTAACAATTCAGACCCATGAAGACATGTTGAGAGATTGTGTTATTGACTTTAAGGGGAGTTGGGATGATCACTTACCACTCATTGAGTTCTCTTATAAGAATAGGTATAATTCAATTATTGGGATGAAACCTTTTGAAGTACTGTATGGTAGGAGATCTAGGTCTTCAGTTGGGTAGTTTGAGGTAAGAGAGTCTTCCATCCTTGGCCAGGAGATCATACATGAGTCGATGTAAAAGGTGAGAATGATCTGGGATAGATTGGCTACTTCTTACAGTCATAAAAAATCATATGCTAATAATAGGAAGAGGGATTTTTAATTAAAGGTAGGTGATCAAGTCTACCTGAAGATATCACACATGAAAGGTTTTATGAGCTATGGTAAGAAAGGGTAGTTGAGTACGAGATATATAGGTCCTTATGAGGTTTTACATCGAGTAGGGAATGTTTTCTATTAAATGACGTTACCTAATGATTTGTCTTCTATTCATCTTGTGTTTCATGTTTTTATTCTTAAAAACTGTCTATTTGATCAAGCATTCATCCTGCCTGTTGAAGGGTTAGGAGTCGATGAGAACCTTTCTTATGAACAGGTTCCATTTGAAAGTTTAGATCTCCAAGTGAAGCAGCTGAGGAAAAAGGAGGTTGCCACCGCAAAGGAATTATAGAGGAACCACTCTGTTGAGGAGAATCATGGGAGGCCGAGGCATACATGAGATACCGTTATCTTCAACTGTTCATTTCTTGAGGTTAGATATACTCTTCTTAAGCTTGTTTTTGTTTATGAAACTCTAAATTTTACTGCATTAGTTGTTTTTGGAGTTTTAAGTCCATAATTGTGTTTTTTAAATAACACTATATGAGTTAATATGAGTTCATGCTTGCATTAATGTTTTCATTTTTTTTATAGAGTCGACGTGATTATTTTTCGCATGACTTCTGAATGTGGATTGAGTTAATGTGAGATTGAGTAGGAAGTTCCTCAATCTCATATATGATTAAGTGTTGTGCATCATCATGAGTAGGTTGTTAATGACATATTCACAAAGAGTAAAATTTCAAGTATGTTGATGTGTTTATTGAAAATACCCTCTTTGATTCAAAATGATGTGATGTGTAATTCAGGGAAGAATGTTCCTAAGGGGGGATTATTTAATATTCCAGAAAATGCACTTGTCTAGTGAAGAGTCCATTAGGTTTTAAGAATATGTATTTGGGTACATATGCATCACAATGGCCAATATTGAGTAATATTAGACATGGTAGAGAATATTGGCTTATGGGTGTTAGACAATTTGTATGTATTAAAAAGTAACTTAAGATCTACTTTGATGTTTAGATGCTACAATACAAGTTTGTTTAGGAATTGTACCTTCAACGAATACCCTAAGCTAAATGTTTTAATTCCATACCTAACACATATTAGGTACGAGGCATCTATGTTTCAAGCCTAGGTACCATAAAACATAATCATTTAAAATGATCATGTATATTAAGAAGTGAAAAAGGACAGTAATTATCCTTGAGACAAGAAGTGAACTTTTATAGTGCAACACATGTGCTACCGTCCAAGATACCAAATGACCAAGCCCAACCGAATTAAGTTAAGGCTGTCACGGGGAAAGGCCTGCGTCGGGTCAAGCCACGTGGGGCCTAGCTTCCTAATAAATCCTAGTCTCTAAATAACTTACCTAACTACATAAATAACCTACGACTAACAAAAATAAACTAACTAGTGTGTCCAAAATCATAAGACATAATAAGGTAAAACTAGCCGAGTAACTAACTAAAGAAAAATGCTAGTACCTCACCTAGAATGGTCCAAAGGGATTGTTTATGGTACTAGTGACTTAGGGGTACTTTAATTACACTAGGTCACTTAATTAATTAAATTAGCAACTTAATTAACTGATGTAAATTCATGGTTAAACAGAAACCCTTAGATAAATTTAAGAATTTTTCTAAGTCAAAAGCTCTCCTATTTTTAGTAAATTTATTAGGGGTATTTTGGTAATTAGCTAATTGATATTTAGTTATGTTAATTAGCCTAAGTTGAATTAGTCAATATTCAATTCCTAAGACTTAGTCTCACGTTTAACTAAGTGAGAAACTCTCGATTGAAAAACAGTGAACAAATGTAAGAAAAAAAATACTCTTGGTTGTCCTTAGGCGATTTCAAGGAAAATTCTACAAGATTTTCATGAGAAGTACAGGGTGATCTTTGTAGATTCAATTATACAGTAAGATATGTGTTTTCTCTCTTGGATTCCTTTACACTGGAGGGTTTCAATCATTTTTAATTCAAGAAAACATAAACTAGGGTTATTCCCAATGAGATTGTCGAATGTTCATTTCCCTAGTTCTCCCTATTTCTAGTTTTAGTAGTATGTATAATGCAAATCTTGAGCATGTTGTTGGTATGTGGTGCTAACTAATCATTATGTGTAGGTTTGTGTGATTTGATAATGTTGAATGAGACTTGTAGGTTAGATCCGTATGATTAGATTATCATTTACATGATATATGAATGTTTTAATGCCCAATTGTGTTCAAGAATATTAAATTTTAATAAGTCGTTTATGAAATTCAGTTTTTTGTTGAAAGGAATGAACGTTTCAATTACTTTGGGTGTGTAGAGTACATATGTTTGTAAGTGTTTGGAATTATATGTTTCCAATTTTAAATAAGAATGATCATCTAAGCTTGTTAATGATTCATCAATGCCAAATCAACTTTATAGCTTGGCCAAACTGAGAACTGAAATGTTCTTATGCGCTAATCAAATGTTAAACGTTTACTTGCTTAAAATGATGAGATTACTATAGTATATACATGAAGTTAATTGACTTGGGTAGTTATAATATCATGACAAGTATTTAGGAAAAGTTTTGTTTATGCCAATAAATTGACCAACAATTTTTTTCCAAAATATGTAATAGAATTGGTCAATGACTAAGTCATACACATATATATGGCAAACGTAAATTATGATGTTTCTTGTAAGGCAAAATACATTTTAAAGATTTACTTGACTGTAACTCAATGAACTCATACCATAGGGTATGTCAATGATTGGGACAAGTCCCAACATACCATATAAAAATATACTTGTGAACATACTAGCACATTAAATAAGTCCTTATCACTTTCATAAAGAATGGTACAAGACTATCAAATAACATTGAACAAGATAAGGTGAGTAATGAAAAAACTAAAAGCTTATGTGTTATGAAATTGACATAGAATAGGGTTTTAAAGGAAGAGAGGCAAGTCTCACTTGCACCTAATCAATTATGTTAAAGATACTCACATAAGAGGGTGTTAGAAATCGTGACACAAGTCTCATTCACACCATAATTATAATGTTAGATATAAGTTCACATTCATTAAGTATATAAAGGGATGACAATTCATCCATTGAGTTAAACATACCTTATACTAGAAGCAATATTCCAGAATAAATGATTCAACTCTAATATTTGTAAAGTATGATAAATTGAGCAAAGCACTGATAGACTAGTAATGATCTTGTTCAAGCACATGTAAACATCATGAGTTAAGACCACAACCATGGTTGATAAGTGTCTCCAAATTCTCCTAGTCTTTGAACTATATCGCCAGCATAGATTACTAGCTAGTGGATCAACCTAAGAAAGCTAGGAAGTATTCAATTTTACTATGGATGGTGAACCACCTCTTTTAGGTTTGTAGAAAATATTGGATTTCATGTTAGCTCACATGATCTATGTCGTATAATTCTAAAGATTTCTTTAAGAAATAATAAACAATGAAAGAAAGAACTAGAAAATTGAAGGGTGCTTGTATAGGATGAACAAAGGTTGGGGTTGGACTAAGTAATGATGTAAGTCATTCTTAGTTATTATACGGAAAGTTCCCAGTGGAAGTATTAAAAGAATATCCTAAGTCAAATTAGCATGATCAAAGTGAACATGAGATCAAAGAAGAAGAAATGTAAGTTCAAATGATCTATGTAACCAAAATCGTAAGTATATCAAATCTTCAGTGTTTGTTAAGAATGATGTTTTAACAGTTATTGGCTTATGCCAATAAAGGGAGCAAAACATAATGACTTATCAATTGGATTATGAATATATTCCACATCATCTTTATATTATGCAAATGATACAATAATGGGCATAGCCAATAAAAATTGGCTTCTAAAGACTTCATGCACAATTTAACTAGAATGGAAAGAATAACTTGTGAATAGGGTTGTTAATTCATTTGCTTAGTCTTTTGGATTACTTGCTTGACTCATTGTAAGAATGAGACTACAATAAATCATTGCACTCGTTAGTAATAACTAAGATCAAAGGAGATCATTTAACTACACAACAAAAAGAAGAAAAGACTAATAAATAAACTAAGGCTGGGAGAGGGAGATCTCGGCCCAAGAGGAGCAAAATTTTAAAATTTCGTTGAGTTGTTCTTAAATTATGTTCATGATTACAAGATCTTATGTTCATATAGAAAATGATTTGTGTGCTTTAAATTCATTAAAATATGTCATATTCATTGCATGATTCATAAATAACGAATTAGAAAAGTTAATTGACTTCACTTTCAAAAAATGACATGTTTCTATAGGAAGATCTTTCCTTGATAATGCATAGTCCTTATATGTTTATGTGCATACACAAACACTTAGTACAAGTGTGTACTAACCCATATACAATTACTATTTTTATAGGTCCCGGTTCTTGAGGATTGAAGATCAGTTAAAGACATTTGGACTAGTACCTCCATACTTTTTTAGGTACTCTTGAGTTCGAGGATGCCTATGCTTTATTCTCTAGATTTTGTAGATTAGACATAGCTAGTGGATTTTTTCCGTAAAATTACTTTTCAAACATTAGTTCAAGCTTTTCTATATAGGCCGGTTTGGAAACTATTAATGATATTATGAAATTCTTCATTTCAATTGTTCAATCTTTTAATTGATGGTTGTTTATTTTGAGCTGTGAGTATATCACTCTTATGCAAGAATTATATGAAGTCTAAGTACACTTGTGTAAAGTTAAAAATTAATAAATTTTCCACTATATTTTTAATGTATGATTGTTATGAAAACTAAAAAGAGGCTTGTTTCCAACCTCTGGGAGGTTAACAACGCCGGTCTCATATAGGTTCTAGGACCTGAGTGTGAAACTATGTCCCTGTGAAAGGGTTTCTAACATTATTTATGTTGATGAACTCTTATCTATGACCTATGATCTATGACTATTAGGAGTCTATCTCCTAAAGCCTAATTTTATAAAATATTTTTAATAAAGGTTTTTCAATAATGGGAACTTTGCTTACCACCAAGTGAATGTAGAGGAGGAGCTCCCCTTCCCAATGTGGGAAGGCTTATTCACAATAGTCCTCACGAGGTGGATAACTACAATAACTCAATAGGAATAAAGAGGGTTTCCATTAGTGGACAACTACAATTCCCATATGGAATAAAGAAGGTTTCCACATATACCTCCAACTTCCATAAACTATGTTTGCCACATAGGATCTAGCAAGTGATATTACATAGTGCGATAACATGTGTTAATGTTATACCTTTTCTAGGTATAGAACCCTCCACTAGTTTAAGGCTCTACAACACCAAATTCCATGTTTAGCACCCATGGTATTAATGTCGTTTAAGACTAAAGTTTCCCTAAAGTAAAATGGACAATGTAAAAAAATTGGACCCTAACTAGGATAACCTACGCAAAGTTTCTTTGTGTAGGTGGGGGTATGGGACTTCACCTATGTATTCACAAGTAGCTCTTGAAGGGAGTTCTAGGAAGGTTTTATAATGTGAATGACATGATTCTGATGCATGACATTGTAGTGTTCTCTACTTGATGAGGGGTTATGCATTGTATGAGTCCAAATGGGTCTATATTATGAAGTCTTTCCTTATGTGCATAATATTGTTCTTATTGACTATATGATGAAATTCTTGTTGGTCATGTATGAAGTATATATACTTGTCTTGTTCATGTATGGAATATATATTAAGGCTTGTGGTGTCATTATAGGTTTACTTCGTATGTGTGAGGTTATGGGGCTTCACATGAATATTGCACTAGCAGACATAGATTGGGGTTGTTAGTAACATCTTATAATGTTTTTGTGAAGTAAAGTTAGTATGTATGCAAATTAGCATCTTAAATGTGTCTATTTTGTACTATATTTCTATTAATGTATGTATAAGTACTTTGTGGACTTAAGGTGATGCATTGCACCAAGTATCACTAGAGGGTTACTTGGAAATTTAAAAAGTTGAAGAATTAAGAATAGAAAGGGTTCAGTGTAAAATGAGATAAGTTCACTGTAAAGTGATCCTAAATAAGTAAAAATTTAAATGTATGATTTTATATGATGTATGTCTATTCAATATGCCTATATGATGTATGTAAATTGTATAATGCTACTGTATCAAAGTTTTTTATGAATTTTTCGCAAAAATGTCCGTCTTAAATGCATGTTTTTGCATATTTTGCATGCTTAATGCATTCTTGTACTAATGCATTCTTGTACTAACCCCATTATTTCTCTACGTTTTTACACCAAGTATAGGTTATGGATGCTTAAGTGTATGTCTTTTAAGTGTAGGGTCTTCATTTGTGATTCCCAAGCTCAAGAAGAGGAATCCTTAAGTCAAAGGATTTCCAATTTTTTATCTTACTTTATAGTTTATTAATAATGTATATATGATTTATGTTGTATAGGTCGTTTCTCTATTATAATCTAATGATGTTGAGTCTAGAATGTCAAAAAGAGACTATTGTCTTTAACTATTTAAATATGATATTTTATATATATATATATATATATATATATATATATATATATATATGTATGTATGTATATATATATATGTATGTATATGTATATATTGAAATTGATGTTCTAGGATATGATGTGCTATGAAAGTTTTAAATTTTGCGCTAAATTTACCTATGAAGTATGATGAATGATAACTATGGGCTTCTATAAGACCTCCAAGAGTTTCCCTTCTTCATCATTCTCATGTCTTTTCACAGAACATAAATTTATAAGATATCTCTTTTATGTTTTTGTGTCTGGTAGTCTTTTAGATGAGATTGCTTGGATGAGATGATATCACTATGCTTGAGGGAGAAAAGGTGAATTTAATGCTTATCTTTGTTTATGGTTTGACGAGTATGTGTTGAATATGAACTTTAGTTTATAGTGATATGATGCCCGTGGGCACGAAACCCTTATGACCAACCAAGGGCCCTTGAGGAGGACCCTTGCATTTTGGAAAGAAGCTGCCAAAAGGCAGTGTTCACAAAGGAGTGCAATAGACGAGGCCGGTATCTATCGACGGGGCATGGATGGACACTGTTCGTGAAAACTTATCCAAATTCAAGAAGTTTCTGTTTTGCATAGTCTCTGAATAGAACGACGGAACAGTATGATTGTTGGTCCTTTGTGCGTCGATTAACAAATGGGACGTGGGTTGATGTTCCGTCTTTAATGTCTCAGTTTTGCTGCAAGTTGTGATCTAATTCATTTAATTAATTTGATTATTTAGGAGGTTAATTATGTGTTAGGGGAGGTCTAATTATGTTTTTAATGACCTATATAAAGACCCTAATCTAATTAGTTTAACCTAAGCCCTTATAATTCACACACCCAGATTCTCTTCCTTTTCTTTTCTTTCTCTCTCAAATTGAAGAACTCCATAAAAGGAAAGGTCAAGGTGGGTTCTAGGGATTAAATCATCAATTTTTTTCATCAATGTTCATCAAACATTATGGTATGTTATTCCTTTAACCTTTAAGACCTTTTTCCTCAAAGGGTTACATAAAATTTATTTCAAAAGTTGATTTTTCATGTGGATCTTTTTTTAACTCGAAATTGATCTTGTGAATTGCTTTGTTTCTAATTGATTTTGGATATTTATAATATATTAACATGTATTCTAACTTTATTATGTTATATCTTGATGGATTCGTCTAGCTTGTAGAAGATGACCTATTTTCCTTAACCTTAGGTTTTTGATCTTAATATGTATTGTGTAATGCTAGTCTAATTGAATTGGTTATTGGATTAATTACTAATAGATGATGTTATTTTATAAAATATGAATGAATTATTATAAATTATCGTCCCATCATACTATTTCTTGAGTATTTGATCTAGATTATGTCTTTGATCTAAGTTTATTATCTTAAGCTATGAACTAGTGATGGATTGTGACGTAGTATTTCAATTGATTTCTTATATCATGATGAGTTATTATTGTATGATGATGTTACACCCTAATTTTGTTGAGTGAAGATTTTATGGTAATACCTTGATGATGGATTATGAAGGAGACTTGATAAGTCTTGAAATCCCTATTCCTTACTTCAATTGTGCTAAATTGTGATTAAGTTATGATATGGCATCGAAGTATATTTTTCATTAAGATTGATTGGTTTTGTATGATGTTGAGTTTAAATTTCTTGAATATTATTAGTGAGTTGTTGTCTAAGAATTAAATTTTATAAGTATTAGGTGATGATTTACACATGTTCCTTATTATGAAGTGATAAGTAAATGTGTTAACCTCACATATATGAAATATAATGAAAGGAATTTACTCATGCAATTCTTGCTGAGCTATGATGATAATGATTATACAACGGATAAAACCTATGACCTACATTAAGCTATGATAAATATTGAAGACATTACTGACATTTCAAAAGGCACTTAGCTTAGCACCGAGTTAACTTGACAATCGAAAATGGCGATTTTCAAAAGAGGAAGATTCACCCTATAGTTGTACATGAGGTGTTGACTGCCCAATGAGGGATACTCATCCTATGGATTCCCATGATATGCGACTCTAATTTTAAAGAGGCATATAGAGGGTTCATATCTATCTCTTATTTCTTGAACTATGTTGCCCCCATAGGAAGACTAGCTAGTTAATCCACCTAGAAAGCTGCGTTTATGTTTAGTTTTACTTTGGCCGGTAGACCACCTTCCATTAGTGTAATGTTTTACAACACCGGATTCCAAATTTTGTTCTTGTGGTCCATGACAGTTAAGGCAAGTGTTTTATAAAATGAAATAAAGTAATGAGGTACAAATCAAATAGGGTGACCTATGATGTTTCACTAAGAATAGGTAGCGGTATGAGACCACCTAATCCTTCCACTAGTTTTTCTTGAAAGAAACTTTAGAACGTTGTTTTTATATATTTATATGTTTATAATGGTACATGTTTGTATATGATTATCTTGCATATTTGATACAAAATGATGATTCATTATTAAAGGATTATGATATGTGCTCTTAATTACATGTTATAAGAAGTGATATGTTTGTTATGAATCTTGTTGGGTTACTTTATTGTATATGGTTATGGGCTTTTCTTAGTCATTGCACTTGTTTACTTAATAAAGGTTTATGATAAATTGTCTTGATTTAGTTATATTGTAGTGGACTCTTACATATTCTTGTTGCTATTATAACATAATGATAGAGTTTCTATGATTACGTGTCCAATTATGTGATATGCATGTTAACTTAACTAGACATATTATTGTTGGTCTTGTGATGAACATGCTTTAGACTTAATTAACATGTCTTATGGATTGGTATGGTCTTGTTGAATGTGAATAAGTATTTTTAAAGGTAAAATAACATATTTTCATCAAAGGCCCCTTTTTAGCATGATTTAATACTATATGTAGATTTGGTCTCATACTTAGTACAAGTGGTGTACTAACCCATTTTCTCCCTTTTCCCTAACATTTTAGGTTTTTGTCGGTGAAGGGCTTTGAGACGACATTGAAGGAAGGCTTGTAATTCTTATTCATCCACGTTGGGCAGGTCCTCACTATTTTAGGGTAATGCCAATATCAATCTATGAAGTTGTTTTATTTTTAAGATTCTTATTTTCTTTCCTTTTCATTCACATACATAACATTTTAATGCGTAAATGTGGATCTATTTCATTATTGTATGGTCTAGGACATATTTTATATACTCTTGTTAGATAATTATGAGATGAGACATCCATTTGAGACTATGTTATAATTCATATATATCTGTGCAATAAAATTTAAAAACTATGTAATCTTCCTATACAAAAGGTCTATGTATACTCGATATAAATATTATTAGTATGTAGAGTTGTATGTAAACCTCAATGAAGAAGTAATGAATAGTTTTAAATTTTTCACGTATTTGACCTATGAATGTAATGATGTAAGCTAAGAGGCTAGTCTTAATCCTCAAAAAGGATGACGATGCATGTTACGTCTAGGGTTGATCCCAACAAGTGACAGGGTTTATCCTAGAAGTGTGAGTAACATGATTTTCTTTGTAGGGTGATAATGTGGATTGCAATGACCTAGATGTTACCTTACATAAGTATTACAAAAAAAAAGAGAAACCTTATGGTTATGTCTTCTATTGTTTTCCCCAGATATATTACGATCCTTGATGTTAATTATGTAGTTGAGACCTTATGTGGTTGGGTAGTATGACCCATAAAGAATGTTATCGAATTCCTTTGGGTGTTAGGCCTAGAGGATGATGATGGTTGAGTTAAGTTGCTCTTAAATGAGCTTACCCTAAGTGGGGGATGGTGATACGAGTAGTTAGGTTGTTGATATTTCTAGCTTGTCCTTCTTTTCTTAATTGACCTTAAAACTAAAGAGTTACTAGAAGTTTTTTCATAGTAGGAGTCTAACATAAAAGTACGTGTTGTATGTTCTCCATATATTAAGTATGTCTTAAATGACACTATGTTATTCATGTTTTGAAAGTTATAATTTTCATGAAAAAGGATTTTTGATCAAATTATAGTTTTCCATGTTGAGTGTGCATCTTTATATGTTAGTTGTTCATTTAACATAATGAGTTATGTTAGACTCAACTTGATGTCACTTATAATGGGTTTCTTGAAAGTTATGTGACTTTTACGATTTCGAAACTATGAATTTAGGCTAACTCTTGCAATGTGAAGGCATTTTCAGCCAATTTCCTTGTGTGTACCTATAAATTGTAAGATATTCCCTAAATAATGCATGTTTATGAAAGCTTGTATTATGTATGCTAGAAATAGAAATATTGTGAAATGACATATTGTTGTTGTAATGTGTGTGGTATAATTTACCATTTTGACTTTATTAGGAACAAATATGGATCATGCTTTGGCTTAAAGTTTAGAATTCCTACTCTAAATGAAATTGACCTTTTTGACTTGCTTGGTATGAACTCATGAGACATGTAAGTGTGTTAGGAGAAGAGCATTCCTCCATAAATATAACTAAGTATGTTATGGTTGAGTATGTCCCTCCAGGAATCATGCCTAACTAATAAAAAATCCTATGTTGTTTCACTTTACTCAAGTATATGTGCATTGAAGTATGCGTGTTTATTTGCTTCTTCAGTGTTGTTGAATATTCCTAAGTGTGATTTGAATGTGGTTGCATAATGAGCTAATAATAAATTGAAATGTAAATACCATTATATGATTATTAGAAGGATGTTCCTCCTATGAACATGAAAATGTCTATGTGTTTGATGTATATAAGATTGAGTGAATAAATGTTTTGCTTACTTGTGTTGCATTGAGTGCCATATGGTTTGAAGTTGGTGTTCCATCTAACTTTTGTTCATTGACTTCTATGAGATGATATTATGAATGTTGTGAGTTGTCCTATGGGTCATTGGAGTCCTTCTTTTCTTTAGAATGTGCCAAGTGTCATTCCAGGATGAATTTTTCCAAGTGGGTGATATTTTAAGACCCCCAAAATGAGTTAAGGTGTCTACAGCCTCACATGTGCATATAGTATTGTTAAAAAATAGATGAAGTGTTTTAAAGAAAGCATGATTGACTTGAAGTCATTTTGAAGTCAAATTTTCAAGAACGTCCAAGACGTTTAAAAGTTAGCCCTTTAGACGTGCAAGTGTGACTTGAGTGTGCCTAGCATGTTTGGATGTGTTGCGAGTGATGTTTTACGATGAAAATTGCATATATGGTACTTGAATGTTAAGTTGTAAAGTAATATTGGAAAAATCCAGGCACGACTCCCCAAGGGCCAGGGAAAAAATCCCTCGAGGAGGACCCAAAGACTTCCTATACACAACCAACGCTTGCAAATGATTGCCAGTAAGCTGGCAATTGCCCCGTCAATGGAGAGGCGTCATCCAAGACATATCCTGGTGAAGTCTCATGCCAGTGCACATGCCTCAGACCTAAACTACGGGCAACAGTACGGTTCGTCGTTGGACCTATTGGGAATCGATGGTGGCCCGTTGTTTTAGCATGAAATCTGCAGCCTGCATGTTCTCTCATTAAGGGGTGAATTGGAAATTTACCCACGTCCTAACCTGACCCTACACGGTTTATTTTTGTTATTTTAAGGTATTTTAAGTTAGTTAAAAACACTAAAACCCCATTCCCAATACATGATTTCCAAAATAAAATTC
Organism: Solanum habrochaites; assembly: GCA_027704765.1. Lineage (NCBI taxonomy): Eukaryota > Viridiplantae > Streptophyta > Magnoliopsida > Solanales > Solanaceae > Solanum > Solanum habrochaites. The sequence goes on along the minus strand of JAKWJA010002492.1, from coordinate 39,033,805 downwards.
CTACTGCAAAATATCCTAGACAGAAACCTCCATTTGGAGATAAAATCATGGATTATTCATCGTGTTTTTGTGGTTCTCTTGCATATTAATGTAAGATGGATCTTCATATTTAAATATTTATTTATCTAGAGAGCCCCTTGAAAGCTTGTCAAAGATAATTTGTGACGAAATTGCCTGTCTTCCAATTTAGCCGTGGTTTATATCTCAAAATCATAGAAAATACATATGAAGCACATAGGTGACTAGTCGTCGAACGTCTTGGTCATCCCTTAATGTCATACTTCCAACTAACTTAATACTTTATACACTGCCTAATAACAACATTATAAACCATTTTAGGACCTTAGGACCTCCTGTCAAAATGTTAGGCTTTACTTTCACCTAACACACTTTTGAGGTATTAAACTTACCTCTACTCTACTTAATTTAAAAGATACAAACTAAATATAAAGCAATAACAATATAAGAAATATATGTAAAATTAGAAAAACAAGGTTAAATCCTTAGTTCATTAAATAAAAAACAAAAACAAACCTAAATTTATTTATATTAATGTAATATAGTTCTGCGTAAGTTTCTCTAACCGATAACCACCACTATGATCCTAAATGATGATACAACATCTTTTCCATTCTACCAGAATTATCCTATACTTTGAAGTAGCATAAAAAATCGTCGACATAGTTGATCCAGTGGCTAAACTCACGTGATCACCTAAAAGGTATGACACCTTGATACCCGTGATGTCTACATGGTTTACATGGGAAGTTAATTTATTTGAACTGTCATTCCCACAACGGTGATCAATACTACTCCCAAAACATTGATACTTTTAATAAAATTTCCTTCCATTGGGTTGACATAATTTAGTGAACCCTTTAGATTTAAAAAATCCTTTTCGGAAACAATGTTCCCCTCCTTAGTTCAGAACTCTTTTGGATCTTCTTAGTTCCCTTTAAACTTAAATGTGAAACATTTATCAACCTTTCTGGAATACTTAGTCCCTCTTATAACTTTAGAGAAATGGATTCAACTCTTGTTGTTTACTTACCTTGAACTTAAACTCTTAATGAATACATAGTTCCTCTATAGATTTTCCGAATTTAACTCAACTATTTTATCCTTGCTTTACTTGTAACTAGATCCTTAAATCAAAGTTAATATTATTGTTTAAGACTCATTGAAAATTTTAAGAACTAACTTTGACTTTCTTTTTTTAACTTTTAAACTTGAATCTTAGCTTATTTGACTTTTATCTTAGCTTCCCTTGAATTAGATTATGGATTCAAGGAATATGATATCATGTTTATGGATGATTTCATAATGCTTAGATATACATTAGAGTGTTGAAATTAACTAGGAATGATAATTACCTCACTTAAGTACTTATAGGAAAAGATATGGAAAGAACGAGGTATCATGGGGGTATTAAAGCTTTGAGAGGCGCGGGGCACCATGGTCTGTCGAATAAACCATGTTTTGTGGCACTATGAGAGGCGCGATACGCCAGGCCTGTCATACAAGCCTGCTGTGAGGCGCTCTGGCAGGTGCGACGCCACAAGGAATATCTGATAGGACCTCAAACTTTTCTTCTCTTTAACTTCCTTGGATCCCACAACGAACACTTATGATCCCTAAGTACCTCATTACCCAATATATTACACCCAAAAACAGTCCCGCAAAATAAATCAAAACTACTACAGTTCAACTACAGTTCAACCAACAAGAAATTCACAACTCTTCATCAATAACTTCGTGATTTTCATTCAAATAAACTCTAGTATGCAGTATTGAATAATGTTTGACTGTGGGTGAAAGAACCATACACTGGATGATCTCACACACCTTGATAAGGATCACCCCTGACTAAATTGACTCAATGAACTTAGCATTCTTAGAAAATTCTGATCTTCCTCTTCTTTTTCTCTTTTCTCCCAAGCCCTGAGCATTCATAATTTTGTAAACTTTATTTGGGACTTGGTATTTACCCCTAAATAACCCTTTAAATAAATAAGGCAATATTAGAGTTAAAAGAGAACTTGCCCTTGCAAAAATCCGGATTGGATTTTTTCGCAACTGAATAGACAAACTTCCGAGGAGCATATCTCCATCATACGACTTCGGATATCGATAAACTTTGTTGTGTTGGAAAAATATTACCAATGGATTTCAAACCATATAAATAAATCAGTTGAACTCCGATTTAGTTGGGAGTTATAGACGTTTGAAAATGACCGACATTCACTTTTGAAGGCTGGAAATTTTTCTGATTTCCTTACTTTTGGTGAATTTGATTTATCTTGTTTTGTTAGCTTATTCTTAGTCAATTAAAATTATGAGATGTCAATATCTATCCCTTGGGAAAATTCGTAATCGAATAACCACTCTTTCACTAAGCTAAGTGTAGTACATCCTTTATGAAATAATAAGACAAAAACAAGTTATAACATGCTTATACATATTATTAGAAAGTGATAAGAAGAGAATGTAGTACCTTGATTTGAATTCTCTACGGATTCAAAGAGGTGTGGATGTCTTTTCTTCATATCCTCCTCATCTTCCCATGTCGTTTGTTCAACGAATCGGTTTCTCCAACGGACCTTGATTGAAAAACTTCCTTTGTCTTTACCATGCGAACTTGACTATCAAAAATGTGAACCGCAACTTCTTCATAGGATAGGTTATCCTCAACCCAACATTCTCTATTAATCCTATTAATGAAGGATTACCCATGCACTTAAACTTTGAAATATGGAATACTAGATGAAGTTCTGCTAAATGTTGGGGTAATTCAAACTCATAAGACACGTTTCCCACTCTCTAAGACATTCTATAAGGTCCAATATACCGGGGACTAAGTTTCCCCTTCATACAAAACTTCATAACGCATTTCCTTGGTGAAACCTTAAGATACACCCTATCTTCAACCTCAAACTCCAATAGTCCTCTCCTAACATATGTGTAGGAATTTTTGTTACTCTGTGTCATCTTAAATCTTTCTTGGATCACCTTCACATAAGCTCTCAACATATTTTATATGGTTAGTATAATACGCTATGTTTATCCATTTGTCTGAGGATGAAAAACAATGCTTAAGTTTACCTTTTAACCCAAACAATTCTTGAAAGATTTCAAAAATTATGCAGTAAATTGTGTACCTCTATATGAAATATTAGAGACCTAAACTCCATGAAGTCTTACAATATCTTAAAGGTACAACTTAGCATAATCCTTGGCTGAATAGGTGGTATTTAGTGGCAATAAATGAGCTGACTTTGTTATTGTATGCACAATCACCCAAATGGAATCATGCTACCTTCAAGGCCTTGAAAAACCTGTGATGAAGTAAATTAATAATATCCGACCTCCTTTCCATAAGTTCTATAGTCTTACCCAATCCTCCAGACCTTTGGTGTTTGACTTTCACTTGTTTTTAATTTGTAAACTTGGAAAAAAATTCAACAATATCCTTCTTCATACCTTACCACCAATATACCTCTCTCAAGTCATGGTACATCTTGGTGAATCCCGGATGAATGGAATATCTGGAGCTATGAGCCTCCACCCAGATGCTCTCTTGGAGTCCATCCACCTGAGGTACACATAATTTGCGTTGGTACTTCACTACACCATCTCCCCCTTGTTCAAAAGCTAATAATTTTTTCTTATTGACACTTGCCTTCAAATCAAGCAAAATAGGGTCTTGGTCTTTCTTGTCTTTCACCTCTGACACTAATGACGATTCAGCTTCATTGGTCACTATTATTCCTCTTTCTATGGAATCCATAAGTCTAACTCCCACACGTTGTAGTCGGTGCACATATTTAGCTAACTCGCTCTTCCCTTCTTTGAAATGGGAAGTACTTCCCATAGAAAACCTGTTGTACGCATTAGTAACCACAATAGCCTTATCTTGGTGATAAAATCTCATGTCAAAATCCTTGATGAATTCCAACCACCTTCTTTTTCTGAATTTGAGCTCTTTCTGAGTGAACAGATACGGAGGATCTTGTGATAAGTGAATATATCAACATGAACACAAAATAAATAGTGAGACCATATATTCAAAGTAAACACCACTGCAACAATTTCTAAATCACGAGTTTGATAATTCCTCTCATGAATCTTAAACTTTCTAGAGGTATAAGGTATAACATTGCCATTTGGAACCAACACACAGACCAAGACAACTCTTGATACATCAAAATACACTAAAAAGACTTGAGTACCCTCTAGTAAGTTCAAAACCGGAGTAGTAGTCAATCTTTTTTTCCACTCCTAAAAGTTTTTCTCACAAGCTTCAAACTGTTGAAAGTTGACCGTCTTATGAGTTAGCTTGGTCAAAAGAGAAGATATAGATCAGAATCCTTCAAAAATTCTCCTATAATATCCAGCCAAGACTAATAAATGTCTTCCATCTGTTCGAGATGTGGGTCTATGACAATTCTGATCTGCTTCAATTTTCTAAGTGTCAACTCAATTCCGACAATTCTGATCTGCTTCAATTTTCTAAGTGTCAACTCAATTCCCTTCACCAGAAATAAAGTGGCCTAAAAATGCCATAGATTTTAGAGAAAACTCACACATGGAGAACTTAACATATAACTCTTTATAGCTCAAAGTCTGTAGAACAATCCTGAGGTGACAAGCATGATATTCTTTATTCCTTGAATAAATCAGTATGTCATAAACGAAGATGATGATAATCAAATCTAAATAATGTTTGAAAACTCTATTCGTATGATCCATGAATGATGCAAGTATATTTTCCAATCCAAATAAAAAAAAAAACAAAAATCTATAATGTCACATACCTTGTCCTAAAAGTTGTTTAGAATATCACATTCACTAACATTCAACTGATGATAGTTTAATCTGAGGTAAATCTTTATAAAAAAAGAAGCACCCTGAAGTTGATAAAAAAAGATCATCGATCCTTGGAATAATATATCTATTCTTGATGGTCACCTTTTTAAGTTGACGGTAGTCTATACACATCCTAACTGACCATTCTTTCTTCCATACAAACAAGACCGGAGTGCCTCAAGGTGATACACTAGGTCAAATGAAGTCTTTATCTAACATATGTTTCAATTGTTTGTTTAACTCTTTTAACTCTATTGGTACCATTCTGTATGGCTGAATAGAGATAGGATGAGTATTTGGGATAATGTTTATGCCAAAGTCTATCTCTGTTTTGAGAGGAACTCTATATATATCATCAGAAAAAACATTCTGGAAATTCACTGACTATAGGAACTAACAGAAGGGAATGTACCTCAACAATTGAGTCATTATCTCGGACTAAGTGATATATACAACCTTTTGATGCTAACTTCCTTTCCTTAAGGTAAGCAATGAAACGTCCCTTATACACTGCAGAACTACAAGCCCACTCTATGATTGGCTCATTTTGAAATTAAAACATGAAAAGTCAAGTTCTATAGTATATTGACAAATAACAGGCATCGATCTAGTCCATACCTAGAAAGACACAAAAATATACAATGCCTAACTCTACTAGATAAGTCATTGTGCTCTTGATGTACGACCCCGAAAATGACCTAGGTTAACTAGAGCATAACATATTGGTATTGATGATCTCAAGTTCTAAATATGTCTTATTTTTGGTGTATTCTTAGTATCTGAACTATTAAGTGTGTTGGAAGTCAAATTCACGTGAGAGGTCTTAAACTTATATTCCATCGTATTTGAATTGGAAAAGTCCTGAAAATTATCCCCAAAGACCATCTAAGGGTCCTTGAGGAAGGACCCAGAAATCAGTGTGCAGGCTGTCCCAAGTAGCCCCTTGCGTTGGGAAGCAAACGACCAATCATGGTTGTGACGCCCCGTCAAAGGCTTCCGTCGTGAGGGAATTAACCATTGTCTAGGAGAGGAACCTTTTAAATAAACTTTGTCCACCAACAGAGGCTTGTGATGGACCATCGTTGTTGTGATGCCTCGTCAAAGATAGGTGTCGCACGGCCTATTACTGCACAGGTGTTGCTGCCAAATTAGATGTGAATTGGTAAATTCACCCCACTTCCAAAATTAATTCATGGAAGGTTTTTTAAGGGTTATTTGGGTATTTTAATTAAGTATATAAAGGGTAATCACATTGAAAACTTCATTCTTCAAAATCATAAACCCAAAACTCTTAGAAAATATCCAAAAACCTCCATTGAAGTCCAACTTTAAGAGGAAGCATTGTGAGGGGTTTTTGTTTCTAAAGTCTTCATCAAAGTGAAGAATTATCATCCTCAAGGTATGTATTTTTATCCTTGTAAATCGTTTTATCAAGGCACCCAAATTCTCAAGATGTTTTTCATCGTTTTCTAAAGTGAATTGTCCAATTTCATAATTCTACCATGGGTTCTTACATAAATGAGTAATAAACATTGAATTATGATCTACTTTATATTGTATTGATGATTTCAATCTAAATTACCTATGAACACATGAATTTGGATGAACCCTAGTTTTGACTATAATGTGGGTTACTTGATATTAGGATAATATTGATGAATTTTCATAATTCTTAGGGTATGTCTTTGTTATTCATAATTGACTTTATTAGTCTATGTGGAGTATAGTAATGATGTTATGATTACATATATGATGGCTTCAAGATGTTTGGTTGTTTTAGAGGTGTTTCTATAATGAGTTGCATTATGAGTTAAAATTGATGTATGTGATGTCTTGTCTTGATTGACTTGTATATGTTACTTGATATGTATATGGTTATAAATATGTGATGTCTTAATTTAGGGTGTTATATCTCTTAGTCTTGATTGTATGAATAACTTATCACTTTATATGATGTTATGACAATCTTTTATGTGAAAACCTTGACATAAGGATAAGGTTATGATTGATTACAGTGTTTGAGGTAACAGTATCCTTCAAAGTAAAGGATTGATGGACATATTGTAAGTTGGCTGGAACAACATCATATTAATCCTTAGGAATGTCAAAATGATCTTATTGTCTCCATTGTGAGGTAGCCCTAGTAGACCTTCCTTTTTAGGTAAATATGATTGGGTTATGAACTTTTCATGGAACCCTTTTATGTGAATCTAATGTATGAATTATTCTGTGACAACGAAGGGTAGAACCGAGTTAGTACGGTAAGGTAAAGTAGTTCTAGTTAAGTATTAGACTAGAATATAAATTATTCCCTTCATATTCCTTAACCATGTGCCTACATGGGATGTGTGTAAGTTCTACAATTTGCAAGTAGAACAACCTCATCAGAGTAGGATAGAACTCCGGATTCCATGTCTTTGTATCACGGTATATGTCGGTTATTGCGTACTCTCATCATATAGAATGCCTATTAGAATTTGAGGAGTATATGGAGTTTAGGTGGTGGTATGGAACGCTATCTAGACATTGCACAATAGTTATTGAAGATGTTATGTGGAATTCATAGGTCTTGTCCAAGACTATTATTTAAATGTCCGTTTTGTGATGTATGATTCTTAATGAAGTAACGACTTTTGTTAAGGAGTATGTAAATAAATGAGTACTTAATCTAAAGTGACCTTGGGATTCCTTAGCTAAAGTTTGGAGACGGCGTAAGGGATGATTTCTTCATGCCTTATCATTGGAAGCCTTAAGGATGACTATAGTTAAGGAAATTTGTCTATTTTATGGACATGATCTAAGCCTTAGATAGTCTTAATATTATTTAGGTAATGTTAAAGAGGTCACTATGGACGTTATCTTCTTTATTTAGTAAAGTAGGTCTTTTTATTGGCTTTGGGAAGAGAATGGCATATAATCTATGTGTTAGTGACTTAGTTAGCATGATTCTATGTTAGGGGTTCTATAGGATCTCTTAATTGTGTGCGTAAGGGATTGTATGGGAGGTCGGTTCACAACTCATTCAAGTGAGACTTAGAGTGCACCTTCGGTAGAAGAATCTTACCTTGATGTTTATGATTGCTTTGTAAGTATGTATATGACTCATTATAGGCAATCATAAGGGTCGTTTAGGCACATCTAGAGAGGGTGTATGGTCGGTCTCTCTTTGTGTGACTTAAGTGAATATTAGGATGACTTTAACTGAGGAAATAACATGATTGAAGTAACTTTGTATTTATAAATTGATTTATGATGTTATTATGATAATAATATTATTTTTAAATGAAAAGATACATATTTCCAATAAAGTCCGTTTTCATGATTTTTATGCATATAGACATACTTAGAACATGTGGTTCTACTAACTCCGTACTTTTATATATCGATAGAATTCTTTGTAAGGGAGGAGCTTTAAGAAGTGAAGAATTGGACTCATAAGATAGTTCAAGATAAGTTGAATTATGTCCTCATTTGACTCGAGGGAATATATGTCTTTTATGTTTTCATTCAAAGTATTGTAATAGACTAAGTATTTCTATATTCATATTTTGAAGTATGGGTCATGTCCCAAGTAATCTTGTGTCTTAAGATGATGAGATTAAGACTTAGTATTTCCTAGTACTTTTAAATGAAAGAGATTTTGAAGACTATATTATGTTTTGTGCGATGTTTTCATTCTTTACTACTTTTCACTATGTATATGCAATGAATAATACTAAAGAGGCCTTTCTAATAACTCCGAGAGTTCGACTACGCCTGTCAAAATCCAATATTGTACCCTAACTTATAAGGTATGGTTTTGGGTTATCACAAATCATTGTATCAGAGCATAGGATGGTGAAACTAGTATTAGGAATCAATAAGTCTCATCAAGTCACTTCTAGTAGAGTCTTGAGCATCGATGTGAGTGGAAACACATCTATGGGAGAGAGTGTATAGGATGATAGATTTTCCATTCTTTTCTACTTCTATATCGTATGGTAGAGTAAATGTTATAATTATTCTTCTTATGAGTTACATTATGTTATCTAGGAGATGAATACTAGAAGGATGACCGGTACAAGGTTATCTTATTCTCAATGTGGAAGGAGGTATAGAGGTTCAAGAGACGTATAATAGGGAGATTAGAGAAACTTTGAATGTTATAGATAGAGCCATGACTATTCAAGATAATTTGAATATGATGCCTAGGGTTATGCAGAGCACTATTAGATCTATGTTGAGAGATTTTTTGAGGATGAACCCTCCTACCTTTCTTGGATCTAAGGTAAATTAGGATCCCCAAGAGTTTCTTGATCGAGTGTACAAAGTTTTGAGTGCTATGGGGGTTACATCTAGGGAGAATGTGGAGTTGGCTATGTACTAATTGAGGGATGTTTCACAAATTTGGTCCACATAATGGAAGATGATAGGCCGGAAGGATCGGGTCCTATTGAAATGGTAAGAATTTAAAGAAGTTTTTCTTTGTGCGTACCATCCCTAAGAGAGGAGAGAAATGTTGATGGAGCTTATCAATCTCAAGCAAGAAAATATGAGCGTTGTGGAGTACTCTTTGAAATTCTTAAGTTTGTCTAGGTATGACCCTTTTCTTGTGTCCAATCTAAGAGATTAAAAGAGTTATTTTGTGACGGGGTAGCCTATTTAGTGGTGAAAGAGTTTGGTACTGCTATGTTACATGATGGTTTGAACCTAGCTAGACTCATGGTCTATTCACAATAAAATGAAGAGTGTAAACTTAGGAGGATGGCTAGATGTTTGAAAAAGAGTGGTGCTAGTCATCAAGATCTAACTAGTTTTAAGAAAAAGTTTCAATCCCAAGGAGAATCTATGATTTATAAGGTCAAGGTTTAGATAGCAGGTGGTTCCAAGGATGGAAAGCCTACTTGTGCAAAATGTAGCAAGAAACATTATGGTGAGTGTCTATTGGGTACCGGAAGTATCTTTTGTTGTGGTAAATATGGGCACAAAATGAGAGATTATCCTATGATTGCTTCTAGAGGTATAGAGGGTAAGCAAGTTGCTCCTAGTGTTTCAAAAGATGCTGCTTCAACAAAGAGGCGTTTCTTTGCACTCCGTTTTACAGTGGAGAAGCCGTATGAGAAGGAGAGTGATGATGATGTTTGTAATTTCTCTTTATTTTGTTAAGATATGAGTTTCTTCTAAGAGGGGGAGGATGGTTTGTAGATGAGATAGAAGTCCTTGAAATTGTTGCTTGTGCATGATGTTTAGGTGTTTTGTTGAAATTGAATTTCATTTGCGTCGTGCATTATGCATTTTATGAAGTAATAAATATGTTTTAAGATGTGTTCATATGATGTTTCTTTGCTTATTACCATGTTTATATCATGTGTTACTTAAAATGTGGATTTTTGAAAAATTGCTTAAAAAGTCATTGTTTCCTTAAAAACTGTGTGCTGCCATATTTTTGAGAATATGAATAATTGATTCGTTTTCCTAAAAATATTGTAACGTTGTTAGAACTAATGTATATGAGTAGGATATTAAGTATAAATTGAGTTTTTACTATTTGCAATAAAGAATGTGAGTTTCTTAACATAATTAATTATAGAACTATTTTCTAGTTTCTTGTTGTGTTGTGAATCTCTTCACTATGTGAAATTGATATTTTTTTGTGATTATATGTTGTGTGGAATGGTTATTATCTGCTAGTTGAGTCTCTAATCTTGGAAGTTTTTGGAGAGTGGCATGTGTCATTCGAAAAAAGATGTTGTCCAAGTGGGGGAGATTGTAAAACCGCGAAAATGACCTAGTTTAACAAGAATATAATATGTTGGTATTTATTGTCTAAGGTCATAAATATTTTTAATGTGTGGTGTAGAGGCAATAGCTAAAATTATTAGGTGTGTTGCCAGTCAAATGTCGAGGGACGACTTAGACGTTTGATGACTAAGTCACCTAAATGTCTAAAATGTGGTTCTATGTGTTTATGTGTTATTCATAATATTTTAAGGTTCTTAATAGAGTTAATATATCATGTATGGGAAGTATTTAAAGCTTCGTGAAGGTTGGAGGTCAAACGACCAACAACGGCCAAGGCGTTCTAAAGATATGCCTTGATTCGACCTTGTATGTCTAGGCGTTTTCTGTCGAGTTTTACGAGTTCTTTTTGGATTAAATTAATGTTAGAGGTGCTAAAGTTATAGGAGATTGTATTTGGATGTAAAAACAGCCGAGAAATTATCCCCAAGGACCATCTAAGGGTCCTTGAGGAAGGACCAAAAAATTAGTGTGTAGGCTGTCCCAGGCAGACCCTGGCTCCGTAGTAGTCAACGGACAGTCGTGGTAGTGACGCCCCATCAAAGGGTCTTCATGAGGTACTTAACTATGGATAATAACACAAACTTTGGCAAGCCACTGTTTCCAACAACGGAAGCCTGTGACGGCCCGTCGAGGCTGTGATGCCCCGTCAAAAACAGGCGTCACACAACCTGTTCCTGCGCAAGTGCTGCTGCCAAGTTAAGGGTGAATTGGTAAATTCACCCCACATATAAGTTAATTAATGGACGGTTATTTAAGGTTTATTTGGGTATTTTAATTAAGTATATAAAGGGTAATCACATGGAAGACTTTTTTCTTCAAAATCATAAAACCAAAACTCTTGGAAAATATCCAAAACCTCGATTGAAATCCACTTGAAGAGGCATAATGGTGAGGAGTTTTTATGTCAAAATTCTTCATCATAGTTAAGAATTATAATCCTTGAGGTATGAATTTTGATCCATGAAGCTCGTTCATCAAGGAGCCCAAATTCTAAACATGTTTTTCAAACTTCTCTAAAGAAAATTGTCCAATTTCACGATTCTACCATGGGTTCTTGCATAAATGATTTTGAAAAATTGAATTATTATGTAATTGATATTTTATTGAAGATTTAAATCTTAATTACCTATGAACCCATGATTGGGATGAACCCTAGTTTTGGACTATAATGTAGTTTATTTGATATTAAGTTAATATTGACGAATTGTTATGTACTTTCTTATGGGCATTCTAATGATATAAGAGGTATATTCAATTATTATCTAATTGATCCTATATTTTTAAACCTAAATTAAAATGATAGATATTTAATTGGATTTTAAGATTATTGCTTAAATTTTTTTTTTATGGAATTGGGTAAGGGCCTTATGATGTTGAATTGGACGATATAGCATTAAATTAAAGAGTGAGAAAGGAAATGAAGGTATGCTTCCGGGAATTCTTTAATTTTTATTAATTATACTTCAATTCTATTTTGATTGGTATGATGCACTTATGGTGGCGGTGTTATGTGTTTTACTTATAATTGACGTGGCCTTGTTGGCGTTATTTTATGCAATATTATGAGCATGGCCTTATTACCAACTACTTAATGTTATGTGTATATTTTTTTAGTTTAATTATGTAAAGCATGACATTATCTATTTACATGTTAAGTGTATAGTAATATATGTATTCTTCTAGTTATGCTGCTTTAAGTGATCATGTAGACTACGACTTTGACATTATGATTGTATTGTTAGGTTAAGTCTTGGTTATTTATAAATGAATTTAAGATTCTATGTGGAGTATATTAATGATGTTATGATGGCATATATGCTGACTTGAAGATATTAGGTTTTTGTAGAGGTGTCTCTAGAATGACTTGCATTATGAGTTAAAAGTGAGGTTTGTGATGTCTTTTATTGATTGACTTGTATATCATTCTTGATATATATTTTATTGATTGACTTGTATCTCATTCTTGATATATATATAGATATATGGTTTTGAATATGTGATGTGTTGATATAGGGTGTTAGAGCTCTTATTCTTTAATTTATGAATGACATGTGACTTTAAATCATGTTATGAGAGTCTCTAATGTTAAAACCTTGACTTAAGTTTAAGGTTAAGATTGATTGAATTGTAAGACCTATGGTATCCTTAAAGGTAATGAAATGATGGACTTAACTTTAGTTGGCTGGAAAGGCATCATGTTAATCCTTAGGAAATTCATTATGAGCTTCTTTTCGCCATTGTGCGGTAGCCCTTTTGGACCTTCCTTGGTAGGGTAAATGTTATTGGGTTATGAACTTGTTATGGAACCTTTTTATGTGAACCTAATGTATGAATTACTCCATGAGAATTAAGTATAGCACCGAGTGAGTATGGTATGGGAAAGTAGCTCTAGTTAATTATTAGACTAGAATACAAAGTATGCCCTTCATATTCCTTAACCACGTGCCTACATGGGATGTGTCTAAGTTCTACAATTGGCAAGTAGAACAACCTCATCGGAGTAGGCTAGAACTCTGGATTACATGTCTTGATATCGTGGTATATATTGGTTATGGTCTATATCATATGGAATACCTATTAGAATTTGAGGAGTTTATAATGTTTAGGTGGTTGGTACAGGACGCAATCTAGACATTGCACAATATACTTTGAAGATGTTATGTGGAGATCCTAGGTCTTATCGAAGAACATTATTTGAATATCCTTTATGTGATCTATTAGTCTTAATGAACTGATGAACTAACGATTTATGTTATTATTATTATATTTTTAAATAAAAAGATGTATATTTCCAATAAAGTCCATTTTCATGATTTTTATGCATATAGCCAAACTTAGTAGATCTGGTTGTACTAACTCCATGTCTTTATCTATGTATATAGTTCTTGGTAGGTGAGCAGCTAGGAGAAGTGAAAACTTGGACTTAGAACATCGTTCAACAGAAGTTGAAGTATTTCCTTACTTAACTCGAGGGCATATATGTCTTTTATGTTTTCATTCAAATTATTGTAATAACTAAGTATTTCTATATTCATATTTTGATGTATGGGTCGTGTACCAAGTATTCTTGTGTCATTAGATGATGAGATTGAGACTTAGTATTTCCTATTACTTTTGTATGAAAGAGATTTTGAAGACTATATTAAGTTTTGTTAAATGTTTTAAGTCTGCATTCTTTTTCACTATTTATATCCAATGAATGATATGAAAGTGTCTTGTCTGAGAACTCTTAGAGTTAGACGACGCCAATCGCAATACAATATTGTACCCTAACTTCTAAGGAATGGTTTCGGGATGTGACACTTGTGACTCATGGAAACAGGACAATCAAGATAGACTCTTTTCACTAGAAAAGACTCCCCAGTAGGTGTAGAAAGATAGAACTGAAAGATAGAACTGTTCACACATGTTTTTTAGGAAGAATGTAAAACTGATTTGAAACATAAGGAGTTACAAAGGAAAAATTTTCTCCTATGTCTAAAAAGTCATAAAGATCAAATGTAAAGACTTTGATCATACCCGTAACAACATATGGGGAGTTCTCCTGCTCTTGTATGCTAATAATTTCATGGAGACGGTTTGCCACTCCGCCAGTACCAGAATTGGCTCCTCTAGGTGCAGCCCTGTTGGTGTAGCAGCTAATGAATATTAGGCCTTATTTCCTTCATTTCCACCACCTTTCATACTCTTGGGGCACTCACTCATGAAGTGACCCTCTAGTCCACACTTGAAGCAACCTATTTTTCCATTACAAAAATCTCCTGGGTGGTTTATACCACACTTACTATATGTAGGATCCCTACTCCCACCGTTAGCCACACTACCTTGAGTCTTAGATTGTCTTTCCTTGCAATCCTGCAAATTTTGGTAAATATACTAACCGTAGTTTCTGGGCACGGGTATTGTAGCAGATGATGGTGCACGCCCTCTTGATTTCATAAATTGCTGTCGACTTTAACCACCCTTCTATTGACAAGACTCATTCCCAGTCCTTCGCTTTCTTGTTTTGATATTCCTCTCTGTCCCTCAATTTTTCCTATTTGACTTTTTTTGTATACACAATAAGTCTTGATATTTCGATGTTACCTATCAACATGACAACCCATCCTTTCTTACTTGAAGCACAACCCAAACAAGTAACAAACAAGATCATTTTGCTCTTCATATCCTTCATCATTTTCGGAGCATAGCGAGATGATTGGTTAAACTTCAACCCATACTCATAAATACTCATGGAGTCTTGTTTCAATGAGATAAACTCCTGTGCCTTCGCTTCCTTCAGTTCTCAAGGAAAGAACATCCCCCGAGAAGGATTCTTCAATGAAAGCCCAACTTGGATGTGGTGCATCCTCAGCTTTGGATTCCTTCCGATGATCTAACAAGATTATATCCACAATATTGAGTTGGTATACATACAATTCAACCCTCTCAACATTAACCACATGTATTTCCTCAAACACTTTCTTCAACTCTTCCACAAAATTTTCTGGATCCTTATAAGTGCTTGATCCAGTTAGATTAGGAGTATTCGTTCTCAGAAACTCAAGAACGCTCGAGGTGTTTACCCCTTCTTGTCGAGCTTCTTTCTATTTCCCGACATGGTTAGTTCTACATGACTTAGCATCTGGATAGCTTCCAATAATTTAGAATCTGTAACCCCTCTTTAGGGATGCACATCAGGAACATTTGGTACCCCTAGTTCCGTAACATTTCTTCGGTTTGGTCGACCTATGACCACTCTTCCTAGACGCATGATGAATTTGAATGTACGCGTAAGCATGAATTAGATAGAGACATTTATAGATAAACTCTTCGCATGAAAAGAATATAAGAAGTAAAACATTCGTAAATGTTGTATCTTTCTAATCATAGATGTGATGCGCTTGATATGATGACTAAGACTCTAAATACATGAATTCAGAGACTCCCTTGTACTCTTTAACTCTATGCTCTCATACCATGTTTGTCACGTCCAAAGCCTACACCCTGTTCGTGGCTGGCACCCAACAACTATTTCTAGCCTTGAGCGAACCCTTGGCATTGTTTGCCTAGCTCAGTGGAAACCTATGCCAAACTCAGATATAGAATTAAAGGCATTATGAGAACATAACTTAATAACTTGTCTTGGAAAAAATTATACTTAAGTCTCTATACTATAACATACGAAGTATAACATAAAAGAGACACCAAATCTTTACTATTACATTGTCTATGATGCCTCTAAAGTGTTTGATATGGGTGTTAGCACAATCCCCACAATATCCGAAGAAACTGAACTAGTAAGGAAATGAGGCTCCCCACTAACTTTTGACCTCAAACGGGATCAATGAAGCATTGCGTGATTATGCCGGTTACCCGTGTCTGCATCATAAAATGATGCAGGCCAATTGACATCAGTACATTAAATGTATGATTATCAGAGTTGGATTGCTTAACAAAACTATAAAACTTGAAATGGATTAAGGACTAGCTTAAACTGACTCTTCTTGACTTACATGATAAAAGAAAACATAAGAAATATATGTAAAACTTTCAAAAACAATGTAAACACATATTTCATTAAACAAAAACAATAATAAACTCAAATTTACTTATATATGAAAGTGATTTAGTCCATTAGGAGTTTCTCTAACCACCACTATAATCCTATGTAATGATACAACGTCAAGTCTAAGCTGTCAGAGAATTCCTATGCTTTGTCGTTGCATAGAACATCCTCAGCCTAGTGGATCCAGTGACAAAACTCATGTGCTTATCTAAAAAGTATGACAAGTTAATACACATGATAATTATAGGTTTATCTGGGAACTTGAGTTATCTGAACTCTCATTGCCACATCGATTCTCAATACTAATAAAAAAACGTTTTATCTCATACATTTAGTTAAACTTCCTTCGTTTATGTTGATGTAATGTACTGAACCATTTTGCTTTAAAAGCTCCTTGTCGGAATCAATCTTCGCCTCTTTAGTTCAAAAAATTTTTCGAAGTTCCCTTTAAACATAAATGTGAAACATTTATCATCCTTTGAGGAATACTTTTTCCCCTTTATATCTTTAAATTAGTTGAATTCTTGCTCTTTACTTCACTTGAAGTTTAACTCTTAGAGAATATTTAGTTCATTTATTGCTTTTGAGAATTTAACTCAACTCTTTTCTCATTGTTCGTCCTGTAGCTTGAGCCTTGAATAAAAGTTAAAATGAGTGTTTAAGACTCTTTGAAAACTTTAAGAAATCACTTTGTCTGGTTTTTATGTTTTAAACTTTACTATTCACTTCTTCGACTTAGATCTTAGATTCCCTTGAATTGGATTATGGATTCAAGGATCATGTTCTCATGTTTATGGAAGAGTTCATGATGTTTAGATGTACTTTGGAGTGTTGAATAATATAGGAAGGATAGGTACATCACTTAGAAACTAGTACGAAAAGATAGGGAAAAAATTGTTTCTCATTGGGTTTTTTCACTCTGAGAGGTGCGGGACGCTAGGGACTGTCGGATAGAGCCTTCCCTTAGGCTTTCTGACAGCAGCGGCGCCCTAAGAATTATATGACGGGACCTCTGAATATTCTTCTTAGTTTTTCATCTCTAAACTTCATAAACTTCCATGGATCTCACCCCAAACACTTAGGATCCGCCAATACCTCATTACCCAATATATTAGACTAAAAAATAGCACAGAAATATGAACCATAACAACTAGAGATCAACCACAATTCAAAAAATAAGAACTTCAACACTCTTCATCAAGAAGTTAAACATTTTCATTCAAATTGTCTCTAATTTTTTGTATTTAATCTAGTTGGAGTTTGTTTGAAAGGACACAACACCTAATAATCCCACATACCTCAATAGGTTTCACCCCCGATGAAATCCACGCAATGATCTTGATCTTCTTGGAAAATTCTTTATCCTCCGCTTATTTTCTCTTTTAACTCATGACCTAAGCGTTCTTAATTTTGAAAAATTATTTGGGACTTTGTCTTTACCACTATATAACCTTTAAAATAAATTAGGCAATACTATGATGACATGAGAAATTTGCACTTGCTAAAATCAGAGTTGGATTTTTCCTCAACTCAAAAACCCAACATTCGAGGGACATATCGCCCTCATACGACATCAAATTTTGGCAAAATTGACGGTGTTAAAAATATATTTACAAGGGATTTGAAACCATATATAGAACTCATCCAAAGTTTTCCTGATCTGGAGTTATTTCCATTTGAAAATGACAAAAACTTACTTTTGAAGGCTGGAAATTTTCCAGATTTCCCTAATTTTTACAAAAATAAATTCCTTTTAGTTTCTTAGATTATTCTTAGTTAGTTCAATTTATGATATTTTACAACATGATTGAATTAATATGATAGTTTGTTTTCAATATGAAGTAGGTCTACTAGATACTTTTAAAATGAAATGAAAGGGAATAGGGTGACTTCAATATATGCTTAGTGTTTGAGATAGAATGGTATGCTTCACATGCATTGAAGAAGTATTCTTTAAGAAGGCCTAGGGGTGTAGTTTTCATATATTATGATGAACCTCCTATGTTTTAATTATGAGAGTGGATTATGATCAAGAATGACGAAAGATAGGTACATAGCTTCGGTAGTAGTATGGGATGCTACCTTAGCCTTGCACAAGAATACTTTGAGGTGGCTTGTGAAATAATTCATTTGAGTAATAAGGAAAAAGATTAAAGTATGAAAACTTACATGCTTTATGATGCTTTATAGTGCTTATGATATTCATGTTGTTGTTATGCGTTTATATCTTATGATTAAGTCTATTGTTGACTAACCCTTTGAAATTTCTTATGTTTGGTATGATAGTTACCATACATGGTACATTTCTTAATAACAAATATTTTTCCTACATTCTAATCCTATGTAGTGTTTTGAGAAGATTGATTTTCTTTGAAGGAAAGAGTTTCTAAGGCTTTATAGAAGTGAAAATATATGAGTCCTCATAGTATTCGAGGACACCACCACTATGTTGTATTTTATGTTCTTTCTTTGTTTAGAAATTTATGGCCTCTGACATGTTACATTTGTCCTCATGTTGTGATAAATGGTTTTTGAGACATTTTTTAGAAGTCTTACAAATAATTAGAGATTGTATTTTTGAAGAAAAAGTTTAAATTATGTGCTACTTTTCACAAGTATGCAATAAAAGATGCCTAAGGGATTTTTACAAGACCTATGAGAGGTCCAGTACATCCTTTTGATTCTAGAGGGTGCTCCACGGTCATGATACTTCTATACTGAGTATTATTTGTACTAATTCCATATTCTTTCATATTCTTAAAGGTATAGGAGAAAGGCAAGTGAATATTTCTTAGGCTTGAAGGTTAGGAAGTAGATTGTTCTCTTATGTCTCTTTGTACGTCCTCATATGTTCGATGACGAGGATATTATGCTTAGTTTTCTTTCTATTGAAGACATATATTACACTTTGAGTTTCTCTCTATGTAAGGTTCATGGACCTATAATATAAAGATGAGTCTTAGATGGCTTGTTATGATGAGACTTACTTTCTTACATTTTATGAAAGAATTTCTTATTGTATATATTGTGTAATTTTTTTACTCCGCACAAGTTTCATATTTATGTGATAAATGAATTCTAAAAGGCTCGTACAAGAGATCCTAGAGGTCAAGTACACCGCGTTACGACTTAGGGGTGCTCTCGAGTCGTGAGTATACATCATTATTATATGCATGACTACACGCGTTTTGAAGCAAATGAATTCTGTATTTTATTTTTAAAAAAAGTTCAAAATTATAGATAGAAATAATGCTTCTACAAGGATATTACAAAGATAAAATGCTTCATCTTCTTCATCCCGAAACACACACCCCTGCCCCTTCTTCATCTTCTTCAGCCCTACCACAGCTCAGCCTCTACCAAAAAGATTCGACCCCCACCTGTGCCCCTACCCCTACACCTACCTTTCACTTTTCTTCTTCAATAATTTTAGTTGTTCATCACTTATTCTTCTGTTCCATAACTCACTCTCTTCTACTTTCTTATTTCTTTTTTAACGGACACCTCAACATTATTATCATAAAAAAGTTAACAAAGTTTTTGCTAGAAAATATACTTATTAAGAATTTTTAAAATCTTATATGCTTGAATTCCCAACATTAAGTTTTTTTAATATCCCACTTTACCAAATAAAATAAATAAAACCCTCCTTTAAAACATATCAATGATTGTGAATGCAAAGAAAGGAAAATATTAAAAGTAGACACTATTTTTGTCATTATTGTAACATGGATGAAAATGGCGGCGGGGGTGGAAAAGAAGAAGGTGAAGTTTAGAATTGAAGAGACAAAATTATATTTTTTTCAAATGTTATTTATTTTTAATACATAATTTTCTGATGTGTCTTTGAATAAAAATCAATAATTATGATGTTTTAAAAAAATTACATGGAATTCCATGTGTAAAACAGGAGTTCTACCCCCACACTCATCATAGGAGAAAAGGCTTAAAATATTGTGTTTAAGGATTTACTTAACAAAGTCATAAGTAGAATGGTCCAACTTACAAACGGAGCCAAGTACAAGGGTCTCTTAGGTCATTCCTCCTTTATGAATAATTTGAGAATGATTTTTCGATGCTGATAATATTATTGTCATGTGACTTAGAGGGCAACCACATCCATACATACATCATGTATGAATATGACCATTATGTATTAATGTGTTGTTGAAAGGCTAATTGTCATATGAACCCTTAGCATGACTAATTAAAATATGTTTATGGTTATGATGATATTGTTGTGTTGAATGAAACGTTGTTCAAATGACCACACTATGAATATGTTGTGCAAGGCTTACTCACGTATTAACTATTCTAAGGTTGATAGGATAACCTAACCTAATGAATCAATGAGCTATTGCGATGATATGTTGTTGGGTGGCTAAGGCATTCTTTGATGAAAATGAACTTATGTAAAGACTTAATATGAGTTTTAAAGGAAATTATACTTAGTAGCGAGTGAATATAAAAATTAGATGAGGTTCTTTCGTAGGAGTAGTTGGGTTCCAAATAATGTTATCTCATATGATACAATCCCCAACGTTATTAGTTAGGGTATCTTAAAGCAATCTTCGTATCCCATACTATGTGCCAACTCTATAGCTAGTAGATCTACCTTAATGATAAAATGAAAGATCTACCTTACGCAAGTAGGACACCTCTTTTCGGTTTGGGGTAGAACAATGGATTTTATGTAGCTCTCATGGTCTATGTCGGCTACAACTGTATTTCCCTATATGATAAGAATGAGAGTTAAATGTCATGGTTACTCGAGACGTTCTACTTAGTATGAGTGGGGTTATGGGACTTCATTGATGCATTGCAGAAGTAGGTTTTGACAGTGGCATGGTCGATTTCTCTTATTGCATGATGATTATGAATGTATGTTTTACTATAAATATGACCTTGAACTATACCAATGTGTTATTAATGAACTTTATATAGTTTGAGTTTGGGTATGGGACTTCACTGATACATTGTACAAGTAGACTTATAAAGGGGATGTGGTGTTGTTTTTTTTTCTATGAATGTATATAAACCTATGTATCCATAATATGAATTGTTTGTATGGTTGGCAAAATGTCCTGTTGGGTTATGATATTTGCCATATTTTGGTCCCTCTCTTAATCTTTCTCAAGATACTCCTTTGTAAATGTAAAAGTCATAGGGGAGACCTAATGATTGCGGGTGTACAATGACACAATTTATTTTGGTCATACCATCCAAGCGATGGGCTAGTATAATTTAAGGTTGTTGCATAAAACATCCCCGAGACAACTGGTTAGCTGCTCCCTTATTCAAATAATTAAGGCTTTGGTAAAAGTATTGCAGCATAACATTGTCAGGCAAACCATAAGTCGGGCATTGTAGCAACAACTTCTTAAATTTAGCCAAGTATAATGGATTGGCTCACCTTTCAAACTTTTCAAACTCTTGAAAATATCCCTAAGTTTAATAATCATCAAAAGTGGGAAAATTGCACGTTAAATATGGTGACAAGCACTTCCCACGAAATGTCAGAGTGTTTTGGAAATTCATCCAACCACTTACGTGCTTCTTCTAATAAAGAAAATGGGAACAACCTCAACCGGACCAACTCTAGAAATATGTTCTTGAAGGAGAACGATCCATAAACATCTACAAAGTTCCTTATATGCTCATGGGGATCCTCACTAGAAAATCCACCACACAACCCTTTCAGTTGCAAGAGCTTCAACATGGTGCTTGTAATGTGGAACACAACATTCCCTTCAACTGGAGGTGAGGAAATGTCCTAACCTACACCCACAAGATAGGGTTATTTTCATTCGGCTCATTGACATCATTGAGATTGTAGAAGACATCTTTGTGGCCCCATGGCTACTATTTTTTCTGTTGACACATATTTCCTCTATTTTAAAATAAAAATACAGAAGCAAAAACTAAAACTAAGTAGATTCAACTATGAATAAAAAGAGCAAAAATTGACTTCACAACATATCGCAAACAACACCACTTTTTAACAGCGACACCATTTTTATTAATGACGTTTCAAAGGCAACTCATCAAATTCTAAGTGGTAAAAGTTGTTAATGAGTATATCTCCCACCTAAATGAGATGGGGTCGAATCCCACAGGGAGCGATACATGTTGGAGAATCAATTAGGAAGTGTGAACATGATTAAATCAGTCATACGAATAAAATTTATCGAATAAAA
Organism: Solanum habrochaites; assembly: GCA_027704765.1. NCBI lineage: Eukaryota > Viridiplantae > Streptophyta > Magnoliopsida > Solanales > Solanaceae > Solanum > Solanum habrochaites. Next base: position 39,011,413 of record JAKWJA010002492.1, on the reverse strand, counting down.
ACATAATTCAAATAAGAAGATGACACAAATGTTAGATGGAGGTTTTGGTTATCATTATCAATGACAAACAACATAAATCAATACGAAGTAAAAGTAATGAGAAGGGTTCTTCGGATGTGATTCGATTATAGGCAAATATAGGGAAATTGGTAACTATTAGAAAATTAGCTAAATCTTAGTGAGTAAGCTAGAATATACAGGACATAAAATTTCTTTCAAACAATTTACCCCGAATCAAATTTATTTTTCTTGAAAATAAACCAACATTCAAAAAAAGAATAAACAACAACTTAGTCAGTTCACTCTCTCAAGCTTAATGTATGGGATTGGATTTAGGATTCACACTCTCTAGGAGAATACATGTCAATCCAATACCCACATGCCATAAATTAATCATTTTAGCTTTAAACCTCTCTCTCTAGGTACCCAAAACCATAAGGGTAGATTTATATTTACAACTACATTTTTTAAATTAAAAAATATTTAATGATTGAAATACTTCTAAATATCATTTCAACTAACAATCAGCAAGACCACGAAACTAAATCATACGATAACCATATACTCACACTGAAGAATTGGAATTTTATCAAGATAGCATAAAAGTTAAAAATCATAACCAAATGGAGTTTCCATCAAATGGGTAAAATTGATTTTGTTTTTACAATGGTTCAATTAGAAGTATCTCAAAGATCTAATTAAAAATACAATTAGTTTCGTCTTTACAATGGCCTTCAACCCTTTCGGAGATCCAACAATGCATGACGGATCTACTCGATGATCCACTGATTACTCCATTATCTTTCCAATGAATTCTTTTCTTAAAGGCTTGGAACACACGAACTTTAGGCTTTAAAGTTACTATTTTGGAACTTGCCAAGTATACTTGAAGATCACCAAGATTGTATTTCTTCATTCTTTCAACTCTCTTTGTTTATTATTGCAAATTAGTGTCCTTGCTTTGTTCTTCAATCCATACACCTATAAATCAAGGGTTTTACATAATTATTCGAACAAAGTATGAATTTTAGGACACTAAATCCATAAAAATATGGCGGAATGCATCAACATAGTTGACTGATCAACTATTCATGTTTTGATGGTTCAAGACAAGTAAAATACTTCTATTTCACTTTATAAAACATTGATGATATTAAAAATATTGTAAATTTCCGCTCATTTCAACTATCTTATGATATGATATGTTGAGAAGCTTGTATAGGACCACTTCGAGGTTGAGTACATCCTTTTCCATGTATAGGGTATAGTGAGTTCATGAAAAACTATAGAGCATGAGATTAAGAATTATTCTAGGATTTCTCAAAACCACATCTAATAGATTCTTTTTCATATGTGTGAAGCGCGCCACATTTATGAATGTGAAGCAATTAAATAATTAGGAAAGTTCACTTTTTATATCCGACAAGTCATGCCACATGGTTTGAGTCTATTAAGTCTTTATCCTACTCCATGTTTATTGTTTTTAAGGATCTCACTACTATAAGGGCTAATTATAGAAGGATAAGGACAATAATGTGTATCAAGAAAATCAACCCCAAGCTTGTACTCTTTCTACGATTGATCCTTTGGAAGAGAACATAAAAATTATGGAGATTAGGTAAATATTTGAAAATTTTTCTTAAGTCATGATGGCACAATCCAATAGAGAGGTTGAAGCCCATATCAACCTGAATTATAGTATGGAGATTTCAAGAGTTAGGGATTTTATAAGGATTGACCGTGTAAACATCTATGGATCAAAATTTGAAGAAGACCCTGATAATTTAAATATGAGGTCTATAAGGTAATTTTTATTATGTGAGTGGCTTGGTTAGAAAAGTGGAATCATTCACTTACTTTTTGAAGGATGTCTCTCAAGTGTGGTAAGATAAATGGAAAGAGACTAGTTCGATAGGAGTAGGTCCAATAGGGCGAGAAGTGTTTAAATCAGTGTTTCTAGATAGTCTTTTTCCCCTTATAGTGAGGAAACCAAGGAGCACGAGTTTCTTAACCTTCATCAACGAAGTATGAGTTAGAAATAGTATGTACTTAAGTTCACCCAATTGCCTAAGTATGCTCCATCTCTAATTTCTAACCCTAGTACAAGAGGTATTAAGTTTATGTTTGGTGTGTTCGACATAGAAGTGATGGAATTTTCGACGTCTATGCTCATTAATGACATAGATAATTTTCGTCTTATGACTTATTGCGATCAAATTGAATAAAGGAAACTAAAAGGATATCTATGATGAAATATAAGTCTTGAATAGAGGATGATGATTCCATTAACATAAGATCCTATGTACATGGTCATCCTATGAATATATAAATGTTTTCCGATCAAGGTTTCTCGAAGTCTCCTGAGTATAATGATTATAAGATCTCGAAAATGGATTAGTTGAAGACAGAGCCTAACATGGTTCTTATAATTGTCTAAGATCCTAAATTACTCTATAATGTGGCATCAAGGCTATGGTTAGGGTATTAGGTTATTTGGAAGTGAAATGTCGAGGAACGACAAAGTTGTTCGATGACAAAGTCACCTATGTGCCTCGTATGTGGTTATGTGCCGTATTGTTTTAATGGGATTATAAGTTCATTAAATGATTTTTTATGGTTTATATAGTCAGTATGTCATGTTTCGTGAATTTTGGAGGTCAAACGTCCAAGAACGTCCATTACGTTTGAAAGGTTGGCCTAGAAACAACCTTTTTTGTCTATGCATGTTTCGTGTACTTTTACGTGTTCAGTTTTGATGAAATTGATGCGGTAGGTCCTAAACTCGGGTACGAGCATTTGTGTTGGAAATGTTAGGTAAAACATCCCCGTGGATCATATAAGGGTCCTTGACAAACGACCCATGTTGGTTCCCAAGACTTCCCAACACAGCCCACCTATTGATGGAAATTGACGCCCATTGGGTCAGTAAACGCCCCGTAGGTGACGTCTGGTCGGTGGAAAATCTGAATGGGAAATGAGAGCACAAAGACCAGCCTCAGTTCTAGAGCACGTACCAGCAGGATGATCCCTTGGTCGAGGGACGGGCCGTCGAGGGTCCTTCTATCCCTAAGGTTGTTCCTCCGCAGCTTGACTATAAGCTGAGGGGTAATGTTGTAAATTCACCCAAAATCCAAATAAGATAAACGGAGGTTATGTAGGGAATTTTTGGGTATTTTAAATATAATTATAATACTGAAACACTTAAAAGATTTCATTCTTTAAAATCAAATCCCAAATTCCATTAGAAATTCTCTAGAACTCCACTGGAGCCAAAACTCAAGGAAAGGCTTGAATTGGAGATTTTAGTGGATAATTTACATCAAACTGAAGAATTATCTTTATTGAGGTATGGTTTTTGATCCGTGAAACTCTATTCATCAAGATGTCCAAATTTTGAAGAAGTTTTCAAATGTTTTCATAGATGAATTGTCATGATCTATCCATGGGTTCTTGCATTACAGGTTTTAAAACATTATACATTGATTTAATGGTTATTAATTAGAATACTTAACTCAATTAACCTATGAACCCATGTTATTTATGAAACCTTATTTTTGACTACTTTATGGGTTGACTGATTTGGACTTAATGCTTATGAATTGTAGTGTAGTTTTGTATGGGCTATTGATTAATGTAATAATTGTATTGAATTGATATATCAGTTGTCTTAGAATATTGAATTGACCTAGTTTCATTATCTATCATAGTTTTTATATTGAATTTATGTCCATTGCCATGGGTTAGGGTGTTATTGTGTGGAATTGGATGATTTAGCATTGGATTGAAGAGTTGAGGATGAAGTGGTGGTACACTGCCCTAATTCCCTTATTTTATGTTTAATATACTTCAATTATTTTTTGATTCATATGGCCCACTAATGGTGGCGGTATTATGTGCTTTACTTGCAAATGATATGACCTTGTCGCCGTTATTTTATGTAATATTATTATCAAGGCCTTTTAAACACTACTTAAAGTAATATGATGATTTTTGTATTTGATTATGTGAAGTTGGATAATATATATCTACATTATAAGTAATGTTAAAGTATATGTGTTCTTCTATTGATGCTATTTAGGTGATCATATTAGACTATGACTATGTCTTTATGTGTATCGTCTTAGGGTTGATGCATGGTTATTCTTACTTCAATATATAAGTCTATGATGATCATATTAATGATGATATTGGTAGTGTATAGGATGATTTAATGATGAAAATGGTTATTTATATGTGCTTCTAGAAGGATATGTGATACGTGTTAAAGTGAAGTATGTTGTCTCTTGCCTTTGTTGTGTTGTGTCCCTTACTTGATGCATGTATGAATGTAAATATGAGATGTCTTCCACGGAACCCACAACCTCTGTCATCTGGACACCCTCAGTGCTGTCCTCTGAATCTACAGTACTATCAGCAGTTCCTCCCGCGATCTCCACAGTTCTAGAGATAGACGCCCCAGCCGCTAACTCTTCTGCTCTCATATGACGCGCCTTCTCCTCAGGAAGCGAGGCTCTCCTTGCAGCCTCCATCTCACTGCGCTCCTTCTTCTGTTCTCGCGTCTCATCCTACTCTTGACCCCTACGCCTCTTGGCATACTCTCGAGGGGGATGTGGTGGAATGTTTGATGAGGCGAATAGGGCCTCCATCACTATGTCTTCAGCAGGCTCTGCAGAAGGGTCCTCAGTCTCAGACACCCAAGCCTCTAAGATCGTATCAATATCTGGTCGAAGACTTTCACCGCAGCCTGAAGGGTCGACACATCCACCAGAGGGGATGGTCAGGCAAGCACTCGCAACTCAAAAGCTTCCAAGCGCTGATGAACCTCAGTGATCTTCCACTCTGTGTGCTGTACCATACTCCGGTCCAAGTGCTCTTCTACCTCTGCATTAGACTTATGCATCCAAGGCTGGAAGTTATGCATAAATGTGTCCATCTGTGCCTCTAAATTCTAGACCCTAGCAAGCGGGACCAGAGCGGAAAAAGGGGCTGAGCGAGAGGAGCTCGGGGAATGCTACTACCAGGGATAGACTCGACCAGGGTAGTGTCAGTGGAAGCCGCCAGCGTAGCTGTGCGGGTCTGTGCTACCGTCTAAGCTAGATTGTCACAAAGAGAAGGGAACTTTGGATAGGGCCCTCTGCGTGAAGCCAACTCATTGGCCTCATCCCTGATGAGGACGATATCAACTGTGCCCAGCGGGGTTTTAAGTTGAGCAACATGCCATATAGGCACACCAATAGACCTGCATAGAGAATATATCATGCACGGGAAAGGGTAAGTAGTTGTGACTTTAAAATCCCTCTCGTGTATGACCGCCTTTAGAAGACAAGAAATATCAACGTCGAACCCGACTATCATCGCCGCCATCAGTACTGCTCGATCCCATGTGCCGATATTATCAGCGGCTATGTGGGAAAGGAAGTGGCAATCAATCAACCACAAAAACGTCGCCGTGAAAGTCATGTTGGCCTTCTTGATGGCCCCCTTCGGCTCAGACACCCAGTTTGCACCCTCTCCGTCATCGGACAAGTGAAGGGCCATCCACCTCTTGGTGGTCTCTCTCAGCGATGGCTCACGCAGAAATTGGCCATCTTTGACAATCTGCCATTGGTAGTCAAACATGGCAGTGAGAGGGGTCTGAATAGAATCAACATTCTCTCCATATAGAAGCCGGCAGATAGCAATCAGGGAGATATAAACCGGAACGCCACATACTTGGATCTGCTCCAGTGGGGTCCTGTTTGGTGGGGGCAGCCCGCCTATTAATCTGCGATCGGAGATTCGCTACGTAGGATGCGTAGAACACTCAGACCATCTCTTCACTATAACATCCCAACAGACGTGTTGTCCACTCCAGTCAATGTCTAGTAAAGAGATTGTGGATCACAGGCATCGTCGGGATATTTCCCGTAAGGGCCCGCCGCTCTAATGTAAGTGTCTGAGTCATAACTCATTTGTCATTCAGGAACATTGCATCGGAATAGACTTGGAACTGCCTGTCGACACACCACGGGTTGGGCTGGTCAGTAACAGGGGTGAGAGCACGAGCTGGTGAACCGGGTGTGGATTCCGAACTATCAGCCTCGTCAGACGAGGCTGACACTGTAGCAGAGGAAGGTGCGGCAACCTTAGCAGATCCGGAGGCTTCCTCCGACCACAAAACTCCTATGGAGCCACACGCTCCTTCTTCATTAGTGGCTGACCCAGAAGGTGTGCCGGTCAGTGTGCGCTCCTCATCAGACTGGGAGGCAGTGACTACGCCGGACGCCAGCTTTTTGGGTGTGGAGCTGGTACCACGTTCAGCGCGGGATGGGGTGGAAGTGCCTGGGAGCACGTACTTGGGGTCACGTTCTTCATCCGAGCCAATGGGCAGTCAAGCAGACGGGGTGACTGACTTTGATCGCCCGCGTGCAAGGACTCAATCTTGTTTTGGTGCCATAGAAGATAGTACCTGTAAAGGATAAATATTAGTACTAGAAGGAGAAAAAAAGACAATCAAAACCACAAAAAATAAATTAAAAAATTAAAATAAAATTACATTGCTATAGTAACAGTGAAACACAACGGACCAGGTGACGGTTCGTCGTTAGTACGACGGACCGTCATGGGGTCCGTCATGTATTACTAAGACTATATTTATATGGAGTACCCTTAAGGAGAGTCTTTGACAAGTATGACGGTATGTGCAGGATGGACCGTCATAGGTACGACGGTCCGTCGTAGGTGTCCGTCAGAGGACACTTGAAAAAAATATAGAGACCCTTAGGAGAGGGGTCTCTAACCGTCATGACGGTCATGCAGGATGGATCGTCAAGGGTATGATGATCCGTCGTATGTGTATGTTTGAGGACACTTACAAAAATAGAGAGAGACCCTTAGGAAAAGGGTCTTTGACAACCAGAACGGTTGTGCAGTACGGACCGTCGCGGGAACAACGGTCCGTCGCATGTGGCCGTTGGTGGACACTAGGTAAAACATTGGACGGTGGAGTGTGAGGGATGTTGGAACGGACCTAGTGACAGTCCATTTTGAAGACGACGATCCGTCATCGGGGTCTCGTTCTGTAACCCAGTGACAGAAATGGAGATGCCCCATTCATCCCTATGACCCAAATCAAATTGGTAGTGTTTTGAACTACATTTGTCTAACCCAATTACCTAGTATACTAGCAATGCTAAGGCACTTTTTTCTAGGTTTTAACACAACAATTTTGGGAATTTTTTTATCCTTGGTTAGACAAATTTGATAAAAGAATGAACGTATCAAGAAGAACTAGACTACTAGTCCTTGATAAACAAAAATGTATTATAAATGAGTAGAAATTAGAGACACAGACCTGAGAATTTGGGAAAAACAAGAGGGAAAAGGTACTTGGTGATCAATAATACACCCACAGCAGCAGCTCCGACTAGTAGATGAGGACTTTTAGCACTTTGGAGAATTTGGGGAAAATGATCGGTTGAAGAGGGAGATGATTTTGGAAGTTGAAAAGGGAGGGAAATAGGTGGAAGAGTGAAGTAATGGGGTGAAATGAAGGGTTGGGGGTTTTAAAAGTTGAATTTTTGTAAAAACTCCCAGCCAGGTCGGGTAGGGTACACCTCATTAATGACGCGACGATTCCACGACAACGGTCCGTCTCATTTGCGAGGGTCCGTCGTTGGTTCTGTCGCGTGTTCCCTAGTTTTAAAATAACACAAAAACCTACCAGGCACGACAGATTCATGCGACGGTCCGTCTCAGGAAAAACGGTCCGTCACTATATCCGTCAGTGACTACTGCAGAGTAACTTTCTGCTGAATTTCCTGGTGATGTGCCTTCAAATTTAAAACCCATTAATAGAAAATGCTACCATTACTAGAAATAAAAACTATAAGTGTTAGGTTGCCTCCCAACAAGTGCCCGATTTAACGTCACGGTACGACTGAGGACACTTGATTAATCAGTCTTCATCAAGATGGTATGCCTCTATCACTTCATTCACTGATGTAGTATGCCCAAAATAGAGTTTTATTCATTCTCTATTTACCTTAAACCGCACTACCTCCTTGGTTTTTAAATCAACTTCTCCATGAGGGAATACTTGGGTGATCAAGTAAGGGCCAGTCCGTTTGGACTTGAGCTTACCCGGAAGACAAGGCAACCCAGATCTTTCTAAAAGCACCAAATCCCCAGCCATAAACTCTTGTTTTGCACTTTTTTCTTCATTCTCTGTATTCATCTTTTCTTTGTGGGATATGGCGGATACCGATTGGAGGTCACCACTCTTTCTCATTGTCCTACAAACGTTGAAGGTCGCTTCTTCATTGTTCAACCGAAATTTCATCTGCCCCTTTTCCATATCAACTAAAGAACTACCTGTAGAAAGGAATGGCCTCCCAAGAATAATAGGCACTTCAAAATCGACTTCACAATAAAGAATAACAAAATCTGCCGAAAATATAAATGACTACGGATTTACTAGCACATCATGGAGTATCCCTATAGGCCTTTTCACTATTCAATAAGCCATCAGTAGCCTCATCGCAGTGGGTTTTGGTTCATTCAAACCCAACTTCTTGTAAATGGAGAGTGGCATGGGATTTATGCTTGCCCCCAGATCACATAATGCTTTCACAAAATGTAATGACCCGACTATACAAGGAATAGTGAACGCACCCGGATCTTCTTTCTTTTGTAGGAGAGATCTTGTAGAAATATCACTACAATGCTGCAGTCTATTATCATCCTCAACAGTGACCGATCTTTTCTTTGTAACCAGATCATTCATAAACTTGGAATAACCGGGCATTTGTTCAAGAGCTTCTACCAAAAGGACATTGATAGAAAGTTGCTTCAGCATTGTTATAAAACGCCGATATTTACCATCCTAAGTCTTTTTAACTAATCTCTGAGGGAAGGGTGGTGGTGGTCTAGGCATCTTTTCCCATGCTCTCTTCTGTTTCACCACTACCATTTACCACTTTATCATCATCCTTTCTCACCTTTTCCTCATTAGACGGCATAGGTGGTTCAATGGTTTGCATACCACCCCGAGTAGTGATTGCAATACAGTGTTCATCATTTTTTGTATTTTGGACAGTGTTGCTAGTAAGAGTGCCCGATTGGCGTGTGTTCACAGTCGTAGATAATTGGGCCATTTGCAACTCGATCTGCTTAAATGATATTTCATGTGTATCGACATTTTTCCCAAAAACTGCTAAATCACATCTTAACTCTTCAATGTGCTCATCACTAGCATCGAACCTCCTCATCATTTTGTGCAACATATCCTCAACTCGCGTAATACTATCTCCACCATCCGTAGGTGTAACTTCACGATTTTAGGGGGAACATAGGGATCATTCCAATCATTTCTGTTACCTTAGTTACCCCTATTGAAGTTTTTGTCGCCGTTGTAGTTTCCATCTCGGACATAATGACCCTCACGGTTATAGTTACCATAAATCCGACCTTGGCTCCCTTGACCTTGGCGCCAATTACCCTGATTTGACCCTTTGGAGCGCGGTCGAAAACCCCCCGTTTGCTCATTTACTTCATAGGAGTCCTCCGCATAATAGCATTCATCATTAGGAGGTGGTAGTTTAGGCAAGTAGTTAACTGCATTTATCTTTTCTGCACCCCCCAGTGATATCTTTTAGTACCAATCCAAGCTCAGTTCTCATCTGAGCCATTTCTTTACGAATCTCATATGTGGCTTGGTTGTGAGTGGACTGTACTGCGAAGGTATTTCTCCCGGTATTCGACTTCCTAGTACTCCAAGATTTATTATTCCAGCAGACTTTCTCTATATTTTCAGCAATCTCAACATAAGGACACTCCCCAAAAGATCATCCTGTCGCCGGTAGAAGTATTCCTTTAGTTACTCATCATGTATACGGTGATTTGGGATGCTTCTCAAGAACGAGGTGAATCTATCCCAAGAACTACTAACTGACTCTCCTGGTAGTGCCACAAAGTTGTTCACTCCGTCTTTGTGGTTTAGTTTCTTGGAGGTCGGATAGTAGCGTGCTAAGAAAACATCCCTTAGTTGGTTCCAAGTAAAAATTGAGTTGTAAGGGAGCTCAGTGAACCATATAGCAGCCTCATCCGTCAGTGAGAGAGGAAACACTCTAAGCCCTATTACATCCAAGTCCAAGTCATGCCTCTCTACACAGCTTTTACACACTACCCTTACCTTAGCTATATGGGCATGTGGATCCTCAAAATGTAGCCCTGAAAACAAACCTCTGGCAGTGGGCATTTGCATTAGTCGACTTGTTACCACGAAGGTGTGGCCTGGTTGTAGAGGAGGCAAGACAAGTGGCCCTTCGGAGTCTGCTATGTTATCATAGCCTCTGAAGTATGCTTGGGACCGTGGAACGGGATTTTGTCGTCTCTTTTGGTGTTCACCCAGAGCATCGGGTAATAACTGACCATGAACATCGATCGGAGCTGGGATGTTCTGGTTTGGATCATCATCATTGATTCCCAAGTTTCTATTCATGTTGCGTAGTGTACGCTAGAATTCGTGATCGTAGGGAAACAAGGGTTCTTTTCCTCTCAGTGTATTTGGCATACAAGGAGCGTGGTTCTGCATGAATCAAAAACAATAAAACAAAGTAAAATCAATAAAATATCAACTAAATTATTGTAACAAGTTTAAGTTAATGTAAAAGCTACTTTCCCCGGCAGCGGCGCCAAAATTTGATACGCTCAAACTTACTTCTCAAATAAGATGTAAAGCGGTCGTATAAAGTAAATAACCAAACTAGTGAGGTTTGGATCGTTCCCATGAGGAAAATAGTTTAGACTTAACTTCAATTTATTACTACTATTGTTTAGTCAATTACTTCCTTGGAAAGCAAAAATGATAAAAAGGGGGGTTTCTATTCCTAAGTAAATGAAAATAACTAGCGAAATAAAAAGAGACAACGAACAACTTCAAATGTTGGAGTTTAATCAATTAATCAAAGTAACAAGGGTTTACATGTTCCCCACAGGTTCATAACTTGATAAGTCTAACTATAACAATTATTTCCTAGTATCTTTCTTGCAAAGTGATAAGTTATGTATTTCTAAATCCGTGGTCTGGCATCTAGAAGATATCACTCCGCACCTTGGTCAGGCTACGTGTGTAACTATCCTAACCCTTATCTTTACCTCATATTAAGCATCGTATTCGATATTTGACTATGTTATTACCTCTTACCAATCAATACTAGCCTATTAGATAGTATACAATAAATCTATGTTTATAATTATTTTCCTATTATCAACCTCCTTGGTCCGGCAAGTAGCATTAAGGCGAGTTCTAACGTTGGCCATCCGTTAAAAATATTTCTATGCGAAAGAATTATCAATACATGCAAGACAATATTCTAGAATTGTTATTTTAGTTAGGTTTTACCTCATTATTTGCCAATGGTCCCACAACCCTAGTTATGGCATTTAATTACCATAGTCATAATCACAATATTCAAATATATGATATAAGAATTCATGTAATTACTTTAACGAGAAAGAGGAAAATTCGAAAGTTCATTTGATTAATCAGCAAAAGTCACCAACAATCCATGATAAAAGTCTCAAGATAGTCAAGGGTATGATGATCCGTCGTATGTGTATGTTTGAGGACACTTACAAAAATAGAGAGAGACCCTTAGGAAAAGGGTCTTTGACAACCAGAACGGTTGTGCAGTACGGACCGTCGCGGGAACAACGGTCCGTCGCATGTGGCCGTTGGTGGACACTAGGTAAAACATTGGACGGTGGAGTGTGAGGGATGTTGGAACGGACCTAGTGACAGTCCATTTTGAAGACGACGATCCGTCATCGGGGTCTCGTTCTGTAACCCAGTGACAGAAATGGAGATGCCCCATTCATCCCTATGACCCAAATCAAATTGGTAGTGTTTTGAACTACATTTGTCTAACCCAATTACCTAGTATACTAGCAATGCTAAGGCACTTTTTTCTAGGTTTTAACACAACAATTTTGGGAATTTTTTTATCCTTGGTTAGACAAAATTTGATAAAAGAATGAACGTATCAAGAAGAACTAGACTACTAGTCCTTGATAAACAAAAATGTATTATAAATGAGTAGAAATTAGAGACACAGACCTGAGAATTTGGGAAAAACAAGAGGGAAAAGGTACTTGGTGATCAAGAATACACCCACAGCAGCAGCTCCGACTAGTAGATGAGGACTTTTAGCACTTTGGAGAATTTGGGGAAAATGATCGGTTGAAGAGGGAGATGATTTTGGAAGTTGAAAAGGGAGGGAAATAGGTGGAAGAGTGAAGTAATGGGGTGAAATGAAGGGTTGGGGGTTTTAAAAGTTGAATTTTTGTAAAAACTCCCAGCCAGGTCGGGTAGGGTACACCTCATTAATGACGCGACGATTCCACGACAACGGTCCGTCTCATTTGCGAGGGTCCGTCGTTGGTTCTGTCGCGTGTTCCCTAGTTTTAAAATAACACAAAAACCTACCAGGCACGACAGATTCATGCGACGGTCCGTCTCAGGAAAAACGGTCCGTCACTATATCCGTCAGTGACTACTGCAGAGTAACTTTCTGCTGAATTTCCTGGTGATGTGCCTTCAAATTTAAAACCCATTAATAGAAAATGCTACCATTACTAGAAATAAAAACTATAAGTGTTAGGTTGCCTCCCAACAAGTGCCCGATTTAACGTCACGGTACGACTGAGGACACTTGATTAATCAGTCTTCATCAAGATGGTATGCCTCTATCACTTCATTCACTGATGTAGTATGCCCAAAATAGAGTTTTATTCATTCTCTATTTACCTTAAACCGCACTACCTCCTTGGTTTTTAAATCAACTTCTCCATGAGGGAATACTTGGGTGATCAAGTAAGGGCCAGTCCGTTTGGACTTGAGCTTACCCGGAAGACAAGGCAACCCAGATCTTTCTAAAAGCACCAAATCCCCAGCCATAAACTCTTGTTTTGCACTTTTTTCTTCATTCTCTGTATTCATCTTTTCTTTGTGGGATATGGCGGATACCGATTGGAGCTCACCACTCTTTCTCATTGTCCTACAAACGTTGAAGGTCGCTTCTTCATTGTTCAACCGAAATTTCATCTGCCCCTTTTCCATATCAACTAAAGAACTACCTGTAGAAAGGAATGGCCTCCCAAGAATAATAGGCACTTCAAAATCGACTTCACAATAAAGAATAACAAAATCTGCCGAAAATATAAATGACTACGGATTTACTAGCACATCATGGAGTATCCCTATAGGCCTTTTCACTATTCAATAAGCCATCAGTAGCCTCATCGCAGTGGGTTTTGGTTCATTCAAACCCAACTTCTTGTAAATGGAGAGTGGCATGGGATTTATGCTTGCCCCCAGATCACATAATGCTTTCACAAAATGTAATGACCCGACTATACAAGGAATAGTGAACGCACCCGGATCTTCTTTCTTTTGTAGGAGAGATCTTGTAGAAATATCACTACAATGCTGCAGTCTATTATCATCCTCAACAGTGACCGATCTTTTCTTTGTAACCAGATCATTCATAAACTTGGAATAACCGGGCATTTGTTCAAGAGCTTCTACCAAAAGGACATTGATAGAAAGTTGCTTCAGCATTGTTATAAAACGCCGATATTTACCATCCTAAGTCTTTTTAACTAATCTCTGAGGGAAGGGTGGTGGTGGTCTAGGCATCTTTTCCCATGCTCTCTTCTGTTTCACCACTACCATTTACCACTTTATCATCATCCTTTCTCACCTTTTCCTCATTAGACGGCATAGGTGGTTCAATGGTTTGCATACCACCCCGAGTAGTGATTGCAATACAGTGTTCATCATTTTTTGTATTTTGGACAGTGTTGCTAGTAAGAGTGCCCGATTGCCGTGTGTTCACAGTCGTAGATAATTGGGCCATTTGCAACTCGATCTGCTTAAATGATATTTCATGTGTATCGACATTTTTCCCAAAAACTGCTAAATCACATCTTAACTCTTCAATGTGCTCATCACTAGCATCGAACCTCCTCATCATTTTGTGCAACATATCCTCAACTCGCGTAATACTATCTCCACCATCCGTAGGTGTAACTTCACGATTTTTAGGGGGAACATAGGGATCATTCCAATCATTTCTGTTACCTTAGTTACCCCTATTGAAGTTTTTGTCGCCGTTGTAGTTTCCATCTCGGACATAATGACCCTCACGGTTATAGTTACCATAAATCCGACCTTGGCTCCCTTGACCTTGGCGCCAATTACCCTGATTTGAGCCTTTGGAGCGCGGTCGAAAACCCCCCGTTTGCTCATTTACTTCATAGGAGTCCTCCGCATAATAGCATTCATCATTAGGAGGTGGTAGTTTAGGCAAGTAGTTAACTGCATTTATCTTTTCTGCACCCCCCAGTGATATCTTTTAGTACCAATCAAAGCTCAGTTCTCATCTGAGCCATTTCTTTACGAATCTCATATGTGGCTTGGTTGTGAGTGGACTGTACTGCGAAGGTATTTCTCCCGGTATTCGACTTCCTAGTACTCCAAGATTTATTATTCCAGCAGACTTTCTCTATATTTTCAGCAATCTCAACATAAGGACACTCCCCAAAAGATCATCCTGTCGCCGGTAGAAGTATTCCTTTAGTTACTCATCATGTATACGGTGATTTGGGATGCTTCTCAAGAACGAGGTGAATCTATCCCAAGAACTACTAACTGACTCTCCTGGTAGTGCCACAAAGTTGTTCACTCCGTCTTTGTGGTTTAGTTTCTTGGAGGTCGGATAGTAGCGTGCTAAGAAAACATCCCTTAGTTGGTTCCAAGTAAAAATTGAGTTGTAAGGGAGCTCAGTGAACCATATAGCAGCCTCATCCGTCAGTGAGAGAGGAAACACTCTAAGCCCTATTACATCCAAGTCCAAGTCATGCCTCTCTACACAGCTTTTACACACTACCCTTACCTTAGCTATATGGGCATGTGGATCCTCAAAATGTAGCCCTGAAAACAAACCTCTGGCAGTGGGCATTTGCATTAGTCGACTTGTTACCACGAAGGTGTGGCCTGGTTGTAGAGGAGGCAAGACAAGTGGCCCTTCGGAGTCTGCTATGTTATCATAGCCTCTGAAGTATGCTTGGGACCGTGGAACGGGATTTTGTCGTCTCTTTTGGTGTTCACCCAGAGCATCGGGTAATAACTGACCATGAACATCGATCGGAGCTGGGATGTTCTGGTTTGGATCATCATCATTGATTCCCAAGTTTCTATTCATGTTGCGTAGTGTACGCTAGAATTCGTGATCGTAGGGAAACAAGGGTTCTTTTCCTCTCAGTGTATTTGGCATACAAGGAGCGTGGTTCTGCATGAATCAAAAACAATAAAACAAAGTAAAATCAATAAAATATCAACTAAATTATTGTAACAAGTTTAAGTTAATGTAAAAGCTACTTTCCCCGGCAGCGGCGCCAAAATTTGATACGCTCAAACTTACTTCTCAAATAAGATGTAAAGCGGTCGTATAAAGTAAATAACCAAACTAGTGAGGTTTGGATCGTTCCCATGAGGAAAATAGTTTAGACTTAACTTCAATTTATTACTACTATTGTTTAGTCAATTACTTCCTTGGAAAGCAAAAATGATAAAAAGGGGGTTTCTATTCCTAAGTAAATGAAAATAACTAGCGAAATAAAAAGAGACAACGAACAACTTCAAATGTTGGAGTTTAATCAATTAATCAAAGTAACAAGGGTTTACATGTTCCCCACAGGTTCATAACTTGATAAGTCTAACTATAACAATTATTTCCTAGTATCTTTCTTGCAAAGTGATAAGTTATGTATTTCTAAATCCGTGGTCTGGCATCTAGAAGATATCACTCCGCACCTTGGTCAGGCTACGTGTGTAACTATCCTAACCCTTATCTTTACCTCATATTAAGCATCGTATTCGATATTTGACTATGTTATTACCTCTTACCAATCAATACTAGCCTATTAGATAGTATACAATAAATCTATGTTTATAATTATTTTCCTATTATCAACCTCCTTGGTCCGGCAAGTAGCATTAAGGCGAGTTCTAACGTTGGCCATCCGTTAAAAATATTTCTATGCGAAAGAATTATCAATACATGCAAGACAATATTCTAGAATTGTTATTTTAGTTAGGTTTTACCTCATTATTTGCCAATGGTCCCACAACCCTAGTTATGGCATTTAATTACCATAGTCATAATCACAATATTCAAATATATGATATAAGAATTCATGTAATTACTTTAACGAGAAAGAGGAAAATTCGAAAGTTCATTTGATTAATCAGCAAAAGTCACCAACAATCCATGATAAAAGTCTCAAGATAATCAATAATCTCTCAAAGAGTCTCTAAAATAATCAAGAATCTCACAACACTCAAAGGTCCAACAATGATCTAGAGTCTAACCTAATAATCCGAAGTCTAACCTCAAAAACGAGGTTTTCTGAACTATTTATAGAAAATAAAAACCTAATTAAACAAGGACTCTATCTGCAGGAAATCTGTCAAAACGCGGCTGGGTAAACGGACCTCTCGACGGATCGTCGTGGTCACGACGGGCTGTCATGGATTCCATCGTCCCATACTTGTGCAATTTTATTCTACTGCTCTCTTCATTACCCTCAACGGCAGGTATGACAGATCGTTACGAGCACAACGATCCATCGAGGGTCTCCATTCCAAAACACTTGAACTCTTGGAATATGGGTACTGGGCTACATCTCTTATCTTCATGAAGAACCTGCAGTACGGACCATCATGGCTACGACGGTCAGTCACGCTTTCTTTAACACCACACTTTGTCATACTTCCCCATCTTCCTTCAGCAGCTACACTACTCTGCCACCTACGAACCGTCACAAGCATGACGGACCGTCACAAGCATGACGGACCGTCACAAGCATGACGGACCGTCACAAGCTCCGTAGGTGGTCTCTTCTGCATTTCTTTGCTCAAAAACCTCAGCATTCATCTTTGGACACATTTCCTGCAAATAAGGAGAAACTTATTTAAAAATTAGCACAACTAGGCTTTTGGACACACTAAACTTAAGGAAAAAGTATTAATAATACCGTGAAACAACGGTATATCAATAGCATCATATCAATACTTAGGAAAGTCATTATGAGCTCTTTGTATCCATTGTAAGGTAGCCCTAGTGAACCTTTTGGTAGGTTCAATGTTATTGGGTTATAAAGTAGATATGAAACCCCCTTTATATGAACCTTTAATGTAAATTACTCTATTAGAACAAAGGCTAGCACTGAGTGAGAATGGTAAGGGAAGTAGACATTTACAAAGAATGAGACAATAGTACAAAGTACGCCCTTCATATTCCTTAACCATATGCCTACATGGGATGTGTCCAAGTTCTACCGTTGGCAAGTAGAACACCCTCATTACAGTAGGTTAGAACTCCGGAGTCCATGCTTTACTACCATGGCCTTTGTTAGTTATTACCTATTCTATCATATGGGATACCTACTATTATTAGAGGAGTTCTATGAAGTTTAGGTTGTTGCATGGGATGCTATGTAAACATTGTGCATGCTTTAAAGTTAGTTAGAGTCCCTAGGTCTTGTACAAGACCATTACTAGAATGTCCTTATGTGATGAATGAGTCTTAAATGTACTAAAGAATGTAATGACTTAAGTCTAAGAAAGTATGTTAAATAAATAATAACTTAAGTAGAGTAGTTAAGGGTTGTCTAGCTAAGGTGTGAAGGGGGCATATGCATGGTCACTTTGTATCTTACCTAGATAAGTCTAAAGAATGACTCTAGTTAGGGAAGATGTTGATTTTGTGGACTTATCAAAGCCTTAGGTAGTCTTGAGGAGGTCAATCATTGAAGTTATATTCCTTATTTACTTAAGTAAGTCTTTTGATAGAATTTGCAAGGATAATGTCATATTACGTATGTTTCATGTATTTATAAGTGTGTCTAACTCATTATAGTTCGTCTTAAGGATCATTTAGGTGTTTCTAGAGAGGTTGCATGGACAATCTCTCTTTCTCTTACTTAAGTGAGACTTAGGATAGATTTTAGTTAGAGAATTTCATTCTAGGAAGTGTCTAATGAGAAGTAGACAACTTCACTTTGTCCTTCACTGTAACAGTTCGAAAAAGTCACTATAAGGTTACATAGTTCACTATTAGATACTTTTAAATTGTAATAAATTGTTTAAATGTTATCTTATGTAATTCTAAGGTGTTAAATGTTATTCTTATGATTATGATATGATATATCAATGAAAAAATGCATATTTCTAATAAATGTCCAATTTTATATTTTTATGCATAATGACATACATAGTAAAAGTGTTTGTACAAATTCCATATATTTTGTTATATCTGAAGGTGTCAGATAAAGGTGAGAATGATCGTGAAGGATAGATTGGATTCTAGAGTCATTTAATCAAAGTTGAAGTATGTCCTCAATTGACTCGAGGGCATATATAGATGCCTTTTATGACATTTATTTCAAATTATCGTAATAAACTAAGTATTTCTATATTTTAAAGTATGGTTCATGTCCCAAGTATTCTCAGTCGAAGATTTGTTGAAATGAGAGTTAGTATTTCATATGACTTTTATATGAAAGATTTTTTTAAAGACTTATAGAAGTTTTATCTAATGTTTTAAATCCGCACTAGTTTTTATATGTTTATGTGCGATGAACGATATGGAAGGGCTCGTACAAGACCTCCAAGAGGTCAAGTACGCCAATTGCAATCCGATATACACCCTAACTTCTAGAGTGTGGTCTCAGGTCGTGACAAGCTTTGATTCAGGGAATAACTTATGAATGTAGTATTAGGAATTAAAAAGTCTCATCAAGTAATGTCTAGTAGAGTTTTGACCATCGGTGTGAGTCGTGACACATCTATGGGTGAGAGGCTATAGGATGATATAGTTTCCCTTTATTTTTACTCATATGTCGTGCCGTAGAGTAAAAGTTATGAGTAGTCTTTTGTCATGCCTTGTGTTTCTACGATGATGAATAGGAGGAGGACATCGGCTAGGAGAGTTGAGGAGAATGATGTGCTTTAGGAGATTCCTCCTCAAGTTGACTAAGTTGAGCAAGTTCCTTAAGGTGCTCAAGGTTCTAAATTTCCACCCTAAGATTATCAAGTCCCTATTTTGGAAGGAGGTAACGAAGTCATGTGTCTCCCCCAGAGTTGAGTAATAGAGATATTAGAGGGTCTTTTGCTTGCACTATCCTGAGCCGTGAATATTAAGTGAATTTGAGTGTGGTGCCTAGGCTTAATGTTGTGGATATCACTTATACGTCTAGATTAAGAGATTTTGTGAGGATGAATCCTCCTATCTCTCTTGGGTCTAAGGTGGGACACAATCCCCACGAGCTTCTAGATGGTGTATACAAGGTGTTGAGTTCTATGGGGGTTTCATCTATGGAGAAGGAGGAGTTAGCTTCTAATCAATTGAGGGATGTTTCTCTATTGTATTACATTCAATGGAAGGATAATAAGTCAGTGGAGTTGGGTCCTACTGAATGGGAAGAATTGAAGAAAGCTTTTCTTGGAAAGTACTTTCCCTGTTCGAGGAGGGAAGATAAGGTAGAGGGGTTTATCAATATAAAGCAAGGCAATATGAGTGTTGAGGAATACACTTTGTAGTTGTCAAAGTTATATAAATATGCCAATTACCTTGTGTCTAATCCAAAGGATAAGATGAGTAGATTCCTGATGAGTTTCACCGATCTTGGTAGGGATGAATATCGTAAGGCCATGCTACATGATGATATAACCTTAGATAGACTCATGGTGTATGCACGATCAATACAGGATTCTAAACTTGTAAGGGTTGATAAGAACTTTAACTGAAGTTGTCATATCGATAAATTTCAACGTAGGTTCAATAAGAGGGATCAATGTAAAGAAGAACATAGGAGTTCTATGGTGAAATTGGAGAAAGGATGTGGTACTTAAAATGAAAAACCTTCATGTGTCACTTTTGGGAAAGAGACTCTATGGGGAATGCCAAAGGAGTAGCAGGAGTTTCTTTGGTTGTGGTAAAGAAGGACACAAGATGAGATATTGTCCTAGCATTGGGGCTAGAAGAAGAAAGGGTAATCAAGTTTCTCATAATGTTCCAAAGGATTAAACTCCAAATAAAAGGTGTTTCTATGAACTAAATGATAAAAGTCGGATTAGGATGAGGAACGATGGAATGTTATTGTGTTACTTTAGTGTTATGAGTTCCTTCTAAGTGGCAGAGTATGGTGAGTAAAGTATCTTTGATTGTTTCATATTTTATATTCAACTCAAGATTGAATGTAGATAGTCATAGAAGTATGTTGCATGTTGCTTTGTGTTTATGGGTGTTGTTTAAATTGAATTTCATTGATTCCTTGCCTTGTGTATTTTATGAAGTTATGATTATGCTGTAAAATGAGTTTATATGGTGTTACTTTGAATTTTAGCATGTTTCCAACATGCATTGCCTAAAAGTTGCATTGTTGAAAAATGTTGAAAAACTTATTGGAATACATGCCTGCTCAATGTAAGAATTTTGAGATTTTGTCTAAATCATTTATTGGTGTAAAATTATTTTAGTGTCGTTAGAATTTATGTGTATGAGCATCATATTGAATATAAAATGAGTTTTTATAATTTGGAATGAAGGATATCAGTTTTATAGCATGATGAGTTATAAAATTTCTTCTAGTTTCTTGCTGGTGTTGTGATATTCTTGAGTTTGTGAAACTTATGTTCTATTGATGTTTGAATGTCTAAGTTTTTATATGGTATGGTCAAGATCTGTTATGTTGAATCTCTTTTCATAGAAATGTTCGGAGACTGGCAAAGTGTCATTTGAGGACGAATATTTTCCAATTGGGGGAGAATCTAAAATCTTGATAAATAAAATAGATGAACCTAGAACCTTAAATGATTGTCACAATGTTCTAAGGTCCTAAAATGGTGTATAATGTGGTATTGCGGCAGTGGTTGGGGTATTATTCTATTTGGAAGTGAAATTTCAAGGGACGACCAAAAATTTTGACGACTAAGTCACCTATGTTTCTCATATGTGGTTCTATGGCTAATTGTGTTTTTTATAAGATTATAAGGTAATTAAATGATTTAATATTATGTATATAACTATTTCCTAAAATTTCGTGATGTTTGGAGGTCAAATATCCAAGAACGTCTAAGACGTTCGAAAGGTTTGCCTTGCGATGACTGTGTGTGTCTAGGCATGTTTCGTTGTGTTTTATGTGTTTGTTTTTGATGAAATTCATGTGGAAGGTCCTAAACTTGTATACGAGCATGTTTGGGTTCGAAACATCCGGGAAAATATCCCCAACAACCATCTAAGGCTCCTTGATGAAGGACCTATATTGGTGGATAAGATTGCCCAAGATAACAACCCTACAAATGGCAATGAACGCCCATTGGGTCAGTCGACGCCCCGTAGGAGAGGTATCGTCGATGGAAACATAGGAGTGGGAAGGAGAGGCCAAAGAACAGCCTCAGTCCCAGACTGTGGATCAGCAGTGCGTTCTGTTTGTTAAGGGACGAGCCATCGATGGTCCTTATTACTATGAGGTTGTTCCTACTGCTTCAATGTCAGTTGAGGGGTGACGTGGTAATTTCACTTGACATCCAAATAAGAGAAAAGACGTTTACATTGGGGTCTTTTGGGTATTTTAAATATGATTATAAGTATTAAACATTTAGAAGATTTCATTCTTAAAAATCAAAACCCAAATTCCCTTAGAAATTTTCTAACTCCATTGGAAAAAAAACTCAAGGAATGACTTGGAATGAATATTTTAGTGGAGATTCTTCACTAAATTAAAGGATTATCTTTATTGATTTATGCTTTTATATCCTTGAAACTTTATTCATCAAGGAGCCAAACTTTCCGAGAAGTTTCAGCGAGTTTTAAAAGATGAATTTTCCAATTTCATGATCTATCCTTGAGTTCTTGAATGAAATGTTTTAAAGCATTGCATATTGATTGAATTGATATTAATTATTTTATTTTAACTAAATTTACCTATGAACCCATGTAATCTATGAACCCTACTTTTTGATTTATTTATGGGCTAAGTGATTTGGTCTTAATGCATATGAATTCTAGTGTAGTATTCTATGGACTATTGATTGATGTAATAATTATATTGAATTGATATCTAGGTTGTCTTAGATTGTTGAACATATATTGAATTGACCAAGTTTCATTAAGTATCATAATTTTTATATTGAAGTGATGTTCATGGCCATGGGTAAGGGCCTTATTTTATTAAATTTGATGATTTACCATTGGATTGATGTGTTGAGGAAGGATTGGTGGTACACTGCCCTAATTCCCTTTATTATATCTTTATTAGAATTAAATTATGTTGTTATTTATATGGTCCTCTTATGGTGGTAGTGTAATGTGCTTTACCTGCAATTGATGTGGCCTTGTCGGCGTTATTTTATATAATATGATGATCATGGCCTTGTCGGAACTTCTTTAATTATTATGATGATTTGTGTAGTTTATTAGGTAAATTTTGATAATATATATCTACATGACAAGTAATTTGAAAGGATATGTTTTCTTCTATTGATGATATTAAGGTGATCATGTTAGACTATGACTATGTATTTATATGTATAGTCTTAAGGTTGATACATAATTTTTCTTACTTGACTATAAGATTCTATGATGATCATATTGATAATTATATAGTAGTGTATAGGATGACTTAAAGATGATAATGGTTATTGAAATCATGAATCGAAAGCACCCACTAGAAATTAGGGGGAACCCTCGTTTCGTGACCTGGTGTAATTGACCCTTTGGAGACTTGTACAAGCTTTTTATCTAGCATCCATATCATAAGACATGAAAAGTAGTACGGAATTAAAACTTTTCACAAATAAATTAATAAAAAGGAAATCTTTCATAAAAAGATAGGAAATCTCATCATCACAAGCTTAACATAAGACATGACATATAATATCTTAGGGACACGATCGTTTACATTGAAATCAAATACATGTTATATCTTAAAAATAATACAAGGAAACAATAGACTATGCCCTCTAATATATAGGGACTTTACTACTCGTGAGAGAGTGAATTTCCAAATCTTCGCCTTTAAATCTTCAAAAAAAGCCTTCAACCTATACATATAGGGTATTGAAAAGTATGACATATGTAAGGACATGTGAAAACGGACATTTTAGTTAATAACATTTCATGCAATTTAAGTAAAGCATTCAAGGATAAAAAAGAAAATGACATAAAAATCATCATTCAACACTTAGATAAGAGTTCCCATAATTTTAAACTAAATGAGACCATTTAAAATAAACATCCAAAATTTACAGTGATGGATGCCCATTTACGGTGAACATATATAAGCCAATATAATGAAGCATTTCAAGCATTCACAATGGATTCAACTTGTGCAATTAAATAAGCTATCCTTTTCTAAATTATTGGACTTCCAAGGCCAAGCAGAAGAGAAAGAGAACTGTTTTTTCATAAGAGTTTCCCTATCTCGGGATTATCCTAATACTCGCTAAGGTAAGGTATGACGGAAGTATACATTTGTGTCCTTCAATACACACCACAAAAATCCTCAAGAATACCCCTTTCGGCTTACTCAACTCGGGAGAAACAAATACCTCAATCAATGACAACATATTAAGCGACACCCAACAACCCACCAAAGTCTTCCCTTTTGGAATGCCTACTTAGTGCAATGAGTAGATAGAATCCCATGCCACAACCTACCCTAAGTAGTACATCATTTTAGAAGGTTTGTCACCAAGTCTTACCTTTTGGAATGTCCTACCTAGTGCAATGAGTAGATAGTGTCCTATTCCAAACCTACCCTAACTAGTACGTTCTATTAAAAGACATAGTTCAATCAATACTTTTGTGTGGGGTTATCTTAACTGACATAGACTATGAGAGGCAGATATGGATTCCCCTATCGGATGAGGGATCCTCACTTTCCTAGAGTAAGGTCATTCTTGTTAGATTTTACATGGCTTTCTCAATGGCTACACCTACGCAGGTGCATAGTTAAGGAATAAGGAGATTGAAACTAAGTAACCCATTCTCTACTCAAGAGGATTACTCATCTAAAGAGGTACATTGGAATACAACATCTCAACTTACGAAATGTAACCACCTTTTCTTCCTACCACCTCTTCTTCATGTCCTATCGGTGCTAGACATAACCCCTACGTATTCTAAACACTTTAAAGGATAGCTAGTGAACACCACATCTTAACTCACGAAGGTCATTCATCCTCCGACCTATCTTATAAAGATATTAGGATATAGTGAGGTTTCTACTAAACACTTTATTGCAACTCAAGACGAGTGTTTACCTTAAAACCCCTATATTTACTTAACTTAACTTTGAGATTACTTGTGAGAACAAGTTGCATATAAACATCATTTCATTAATAATAATTCCTATACATGCTTTAGACCTACATTAATCAACTTAAACACTTAACATGCTTCACAAAGTCATATATTTTACTTAGGCATAATCTGAGTGAACATGTTATTAAACTTCACAAAACACAAGACAAGGCTCATCTTCAATATTACTTTATTTAATATATTAGAACTTAATAACTACACTAAAAAAACGTACGAAGTAATAGCAATTCATCAAACAAACACCGCCACCAAGAAGGTGGACTATACCACTCAAGAGAAATTTATAATAAGAACTATGCAATATAAGAAACTCATCATTTACCCAAGACATCATAAACTATAATCAATTACTCAAAATTTCATCATAATAAGGCCCTTAGGTAATAAGAAACTCATCATTTACCCAAGTTCAAACCTTACCCAAACATGCTCATTTAACCTATTTCTTAAGCAAACAGTTGTAATATGCATATACATAAGTTAATTAGGTTTTTAACATGAAAACAATCAATTAATACAAAAATTAATCATATTAAAATCATTGGAACACTTTTATAAGAAGAACCACCCTTAAAATCAAAGATAGAAGGAAATTGAGTTTGAAAATCCTTTTTCGAATTTTTTGGGAATGACTCTTTGAATTGAAGAGGGTTAAAGGA
Source organism: Solanum habrochaites (assembly GCA_027704765.1). Lineage (NCBI taxonomy): Eukaryota > Viridiplantae > Streptophyta > Magnoliopsida > Solanales > Solanaceae > Solanum > Solanum habrochaites. Next base: position 38,986,323 of record JAKWJA010002492.1, on the reverse strand, counting down.
TGAATAACATACCTCAAAGATATGGAAACCCACTAATTTTTTATTAAGACACACGTACAAACTATCCATTCTTGCCCTCCTTGAGACTTAGCTCCAATGGTGACTTTGAGAGAGTTTTCTTTAGAGAGGGAGTTTGAATATTTGAAGTGAGGAGTCTTATCTAGCTCAAAGGCTTAAAACTAAGGTAATATTACTTAAAAATATTAACACTATTGACTTAGGGTTATAAATGAGTTGGGGCGAATTTATATAAAACACCCCAAGTAAGAAGCAAGCTGCAACAACTTTTTGAAGAAGCTAATTGACGACCCAAGCAATTGGGCGTCGATGGGCTGATGGCTCATCTTGCTCGGCGTCGATGGCTTCAATGACTGCATCAAGGGTTTCAGGAAATCCCTCTAAGTATGGGACACCCCCCCCCCAAGTCGATGGACTGCCTCGTCAATTGAGCAGTGTTTTTGGCAGTCCTATCTAGGTTTTGGGCCCTTCATCTAGGGCCCCTTGTGGGTCGTAGGTGGGGTAGTTCATGTACGTTAAGCCACTAAACTATGTTGATAGGTCTTAGAAACATCCCATGTAAATTTCAAGAAAAACGATCAAGTAAAACTCACTCAAACATAACAAGGCAAAAGAACACATTATAAGGCATATCTTCCGAACGTCATTGATGTTCTTGGACGTTTAACCTCTAAACCTGACAAAACATTGTACACTGACTAACAACACTAAAGTAAATCAACTGAAAACAAAATTAACTCAAGAAAAACTCCTGAGTCTCCAGTTCATTTTAGTTCATTTTGGGGCGTTACATTCTCCCCCAATTAGAATAGCATTCATCCTCGAATGACACAAACTTCAAGGAAAAAAAGGACTCACTTAGCATCACATAACACGTTAAAATCATTATCAAAATACTCAAAATCAAAGAATCAAGTAACAAGGAGCATCATTTTACACTTTTAAACAATTAGCAACATAGACAACTCTTGCAAACATTAAAATTTTCAAAACTCACACTTAACCTTGTCCTATGGAGGACTACCTTCTATAACATTAAACATGATCATATACAAAACTTTTGCGCACAAGGAAACTCAAATTTAAGGCAACCAAATTGTTTTTTTTTCAAAATGAAAAAAAATTCACAGTGAGGTTCATTGTAACACTACCCAACATACTTAAAATTTTAAAAATTCCATTAATTCTTTGAGTAATTCATCAAGATGACATGATCATATTAAGTATAAAACCAAATAAAATCAATTCATATCATAAAACAACAGTCATAAAGAGTTAAGATTTACGAAGATCATCAACTCATAATTTATGCTTCCTCGCTCCCATCCCATTGGAAAGGTTCTTCTTTAGAGCATTAGGAGCTAGGAAATCTTTATTGACCTCTTTACCTCTTGCTTTGAGGTTAAGGAAATCCCTCATCTTTTATCCCTTATTATCACATGCAAAATAACCATAATTTCCAACAAGACATCTTCCCAACTGTTGTTTCCCACAAGTAGGGCACCTAGTCCTTTCAAAAGAGTAGCCACCACCTTGGGAATTTCGGTAGGGAGAACTTTCTTTGTTTCCCATTGAAGAATCTTGGTGATAGAACAACTTCTTACACTTTTGTTGACTAGAATCATTTGACTTAGGCCTCTTACCCTCTTTCCTTATCTCTTTAATATTGGACTCCACAATTTGTTATGCATAGACCATGAGCCTAGATATATCCGTGTCATTAAGAATCATTGTCGTACGTCACTCTTTCTCCACCGAGCTAAAAACTCCCATCACAAACTTGTTCATCCTAGCCATAGGGTTGGATACCATACTTGGGGCATACATAGATAGTAGGGTGAATTTGAGAGAGTACTCTTGCACACTCATTCCACCTTGATGAAGGTTCATGAATTCAACCATCTTCTTCTCCCTTCCCTCTAGAGGAAATAACCTATCTAGGAATTCCTCCCAATCAACCAAAGCTCTCTAGAAGGATCTGTCAATCCTCCATTGCTCAAACCACACTTGAGCCACATCTTTGAGTTGGTAAGTGGCTAACTCTACTTTCTCCTGAGGGTTCACACCCATAGCATCTACCACCTTGAAAACCTCTATATGAAACCTTGTGTATATGTATCCACCTTAGTACCATGGATAGTAGGAGGGTTCATCCTCATGAAATCCCAAATTCTAGAAGCGGGAGTACTAGCATTAGGTCAGGTCCAACTCCTTTGTTTTCTTAGGCCACAAAGTGATTGTTGATGAAATGAGACTCAACATTCATGAGTTGGGTCAAGTCCATTAGGGAAGCCCTGAACTCCGCATAAGTCATATCTCATTCAACAAAAGGAGTTTGATGTTCTGGAGGCACTTGAGGTTGTTGAAGGGGAACCTTCTCATTCTGTTCCTCTACACCAACATTAGGAACTTGGTCAACAGAGGGAGGGATCCTCTCATTAGCTACACCTCCCTCCTTACTTCAAGCGTTTGATGTTCTCGTATTCATGTCCAATAAACACAAAGAGTGGAGGTTGAGAAAAGACACCTTATATGACTTAACTCTAAGGCACGACATTAAAATAGAGAAGAAAGTGAAACTTCTGGCATCCTATAGCCTCTTGTGCATAGATGTGTCGCGACTCACACTAATGACCAAGAAGCTACTAGATGTGGCATGTGAGACTTTGTAGACACAAAGATATTTCCTAAAACCTTATTCTCTTATACGAAGTCTGTTATGACCCAAAAGTACACCGTCGAATTTAGGGGGAACCCTTGTTTTGTGATCATACATACTTGACCCTTTGGGATCTTGTACAAGACCTTTACGTAGCATTCATTTCATAAGACATGAAAAGTAGTGCAGTATTAAGAATCTTTATGAACAAAATAATAAAAGCAAAATGTTTCATAAATAATTAATAAATCTCATCGTCAAAAGAAAAACATAAGACACAACATTTAATTTCATAGGGACACGACCTTTACATTGAAATAAAATACTTAGTAATATTTAATAATAAAGTTAGGAAACAATAGAATATGTCTTCGAATATATGAGACCATACCAATTATTGAGAGACTGAATTTCCCAAGCTTCGACTTCGAATCTTCCGAAAAGCCTTCAACCTATACACATATAGTAAAGAAAAGTATAGGGTTAGTACATTAATGTACTAAGTATGGCAGATGCTAAAACATGTTAAAAGGGAAATTTTAGTAAACTAACATTTCATTCAATTTAAGTAAAAAATTCAAGGATATAAAAGCAAAACATCAAAAAAATAATCATTTAACACTTAGATAAGAGTTCCCATAATTTGAAACCAAAAGAGATCATTTACAGTGAACTTCAAAAACATTACAGTAACTAGATGCCCATTTACAGTGAATAGATTTAAGCCATTACTGTAAAGCATTTCAAGTATTTACAATGATTCAACTTGAGCAATAAAATGAACTATCGTATTCTAAATGAGTGAGTTTGGAAGGCTAAGAGAAAGTGAATTCATTTTCTGTAAGAGTTTCCCTAACTCGGGATTATCATAAAAATCACTAAGTTAAGACATGAAGGAAGTATGCATATGCCTCCTTCAATACACACAAAAGAAATTCTCAAGACTACCCCTTCCGGAATACTTAACTCGAGAGAAACAAGCCCGTCAAACAATGGCAAGAAATTAAAAGACACCCAAGAACCCACGAAACTCTTCTTTTTCGGAATGCCTACTTAGTGCAATGAGTAGATAGTATCATATAGAACCACCAACCCTAAGTAGTACATTCTTTTAGATAGTTTGGCACCAATTCTTCCCTTTTCGAAGGTCCTACCTAGTGCAATGAGTATATAGCGTCTCATACCACAACCTACCCTAAGTAGTATGTTCTTTTAGAAGACATAGTTTAATCAATTCTTTTATGGGGGATTATCTTATCCAATATAGATCGTGAGAGCTAGAAATGTAACCCCAACATTAACCCCTATCGGATAAGGGATCCTCTGCCTAGAGTAAGGTAATTCTTTTTATCTTATACATGGCTTTCCTAGTGGCTACACCTATGCGGGCGCATATTTAAGGGATAAGGATATTTTTACTAAGTAACTCAACAACATTCTTGAAAAAATTACATGTCTAATGAAGAGCCCAGTAAGTTAGTAAGAATGCATATTTGAGGATACATAGGTATTTCAATGCCTAACACTGAGAAATATTGGGCATAGTATAGAAAATTGGCTAAGGGGTATCATCCAATTTCTATAAAATACCCAAATAAGAAAAATATAGGACATATTATAACATATAGGCTTAAAGGGTGTTAGCCGATTTTTCTAAGTATTAATGAGCTTGTGAGAGAAATGTACCTGCAATGAATACCCTAAGACAAAATAAAATTTAATTCATAAACTCACAAATTAGTTACAAGGCATCCAAGTGTCAAGCCTAGTCACCATACACATGATTATTTATAATGATCATGTATATAAAATAGTGTCCAAGGACATAGTGAGGAACCTTGGGAAAATATGAAAATATTCCAAATAGGATATCAACAATAATTAGTTAGGAAGGTACAAGCAACCCATGTTCAAGCACATGGGAAAAGCATGTGGGAATCTACCATAGTAGGGGACCACCCTAACCGAATTCGGTTAGGGTAGTTCAGGGAAATCATGTGCAGACGGGTCCCTCAATGTGGGGCCTAGATCTCTAACTAATTCTAGAGTCTAACATACTGCCCTAAATACCTAAATAACCTAGGACCAAACGAAATTAAATAATTGGTGCACCCAACAACCTAAGACTTAACGGGGTGGCACTAATGTAGTAGCTAGCTAAAGAGACTACGTAGTACCTATACTAGGATGGTCAAAAGGTTTTTTATGGTCCTAAAAACTTAGGAATACTTTAGCAATTACCCTAGTATACTTAATTAATTAATTTATAAACTTAATTCATTAATTGAAAAGGACAAAACCAAAATAAAAAAGCAATTTTGAGATATCGGTTAAGACAAGAAAAAGACAACCTAGTACTTAACCTAGGATAGTCCAAAGGATTAGCTATGGTTATAAAAACATAAGGGTAATTTAGTAACTACATTAGTTAATGTAATTAATTTAATTAGAAATTTTATTAATTATTACAAATGGTCTAATAAAAATCCTTAAACTAACCTAATATACCTCAAGGAACATTTTTTCTACTTAACCTAGGATGGTCCTAAGTGGTTCGTTTTGGTTCCAAAGACATAGGGGTACTTTAGTACTTACCGCAGGTCCCTAAATTATTTAAATTAAGGATTTATTAAGTTAATATTAAAATCAAATTGTTGACCGAAACCATAGTCAACACCAATGTCCAGATTTTTGAACTAGTCAGTATTCTCGTAGTTTTAATAAACTTGGGAGGGGAATTTTGGTAATTGATTAATTTGTTTTTTAAATTAACTCATTAAACCCTAAGTTTAATGAGTCAAGATCAGTTCCTAAGACTTATACTCACGTTAAAACTCAAATAAATACATGACTCAAAACAATAAGCAAGTGAGCGAAAGAAAATATGAAAATTCCAATGATACTCCTAGGCGATATCAATGTTTCTCCAAGTTTTCGTTCAAGGTGGTATTCTTAGATTAATTTATACTTTAGGTATGGGTTTATCTCCTGGTATCCTTTATCCAAAAGAATTTTCTTTCCCACGAATTCAACTAACTTTAAACTAGGGTTGTTCCCTCTCTCGTCGAACTCCCTGTCCCTAGTATCCTTTTATGATTTAATGTTGAATAGGTTAGAGATCATGTTATTGGTATGTGGTTCTTGATGATCTTAACATCTATTGTCCTTGAATGATTAATGTCTAATGAATCTATTTAATTATAATTGTATGAATCTAATGTTTACAATGTGAATTAAGATCTGATGATATGTTTGTTATGTCTGTAAATGTCAAGTGTTGATGTGTGTGTGTCCAAAGGTTTACTTGATGCTATTATGACATTATGAAGATTATAAAGTCATCAAATATTAATATGATTCTTTCCAATTAGTCTTAAAAACGATACCCTGAAGTCATGAACTAAGATTGGTTAAGAGAATGATAACATTGTAAAATGTGTCCGAAAATGTTATGTTTGAAGATGATTATGGTTGGTTGTGCATACCTCCTTTAAATGTGACTTTTTGATGATTTTTTTTTCTTTACATGATCATATTATTTATTTCAAGATGTTTAAAAATTTTATTCCTAAATTTATGTTATAGCGGTGGCTTAAAAGATCATTATGTAATCAACATTTGAATGAATTGTTTGTCTTATGACAGTAATATCGGCAGTAAATCTGTTGTTTAGTAGAATTGGCTACAACATTGCTTTCAAAAAATGATTGGAAGATTGATTTACTAAAATAATGAGATTAGTTATGGTACCTACATGAAATTAGTTGATATGGCCAATGATATTTTCATGACCAGCGCATAGTGGAATTATGATTTGTGCCAACAAATTGGCTAGTAAAACATATGTCTAATCAAGTTACTCCCAAAACATGAAAATTCATATACATTAATGAACTCATAACATAGGGTATGTCAATCAATGTGACAGGTCCAAACATACCCTATCCACACGAACTTATGAACGTAAAAACATTAAATTGTTCTTATAAGTTAATCAAAGAAGGTTTATCTTAAGCCAATAAATTGTCTTACAACATTTTGTCCAAGATATGTAATTAAATTGGATAATGATTCCATGAAACTATATTTGAATGAACATTTTGGTTAGGCCAATACTGATCATATGCCAATCTTGTGACAGAGGGGAATCGAATCCAGCCTCAAGGACAAGTCCGTTAGATACATAAGTCTCTCACATAATCGAAAATTATAGGCTGCCCAAGGGATTCGAACATGGATCCCCTTGATCGATTGTGCAAGATGTATATGTCTTGCACAATATACACTTAGATGATCATGAAACACTTGGAATAATATGAGCAACAAAAAAGGCGTACTATGAGTGTAAAGTACAATAAAAGGCATATGCATGGCATATTATGTTAGTTTGCGACAAGATGAAGAAATGAACATTCACATAAGGAGGTGACTAATTATGTTAAACTAAGATACTAATTAAAATGGTGAAAACATGATAAGTGGACAATATGAATGGCAAGACAACTCTCAACAAAGCCTAAGTAAAGGTTACTAAAAGTATGCACCTAAGAGAGTGTTGAATATCAAGATACAAGTCTCAGTCACATTCTATATGTAAGTGTAAGGACAATTCACACTTAATACATAAAAAATAGATGTTAAATCATCTAATGAGCTATGACTACCTCATTCTAGAATCAAGCTTCGATGATGTATGTGTTGAATGTAAATTGGAACTCTAAACTGAGCATCGATAGGCTATTTATGAGTGGTAATGCCTTCTTTCAGAAAGGGTGGAGGTTCAGGTAATTCTCATGAGATGAGACTTTCCACAAAGGTGGGTATGGGTATCCATAAATCTCCTAGTCTTTGAACTATGTTGCTACCATAGGGAACTACATTGTGGTTTCACTTTGGCCAGTGACTCCATAGCTTTTCACAGTAGGGGAGACACAAAATTTGATGATGCTCAAATGATCTATGTAGATTGAGGGTGTAGTTCCTAAATGTATGAAAGCTAATGAAATGAACTATACAGAAGGTTTTGTGCAAGACAATCACGAGTTAAAACCAGAATAAAGTAATGACATTAGGTCATTCTTGGTAATTGCACTTAAGGATCATGATGAGAGTCTTAAACTTCATCTTAGGTATAGTTTGTGTTCACGTCATACTACGAATGAATGAAATGAATATTGTGAAGCATGAATGAACGAATGAAGTAGACTCTATGTTTCCTAATGAAGCCCCTCGAGTTGAGGTTCCATATGATGGAACTTTACTTGAGATGACTTAATGCTACGTCCACGATTCCAAGGTCTCGTGGATATGAAATGTATAACATACAAAACATGAAATGTATGTTATGGAACTTATGTGTGTATGGTGTGTGACATATTCATGATACGACCTTAGTATTATGAGTTTGGACTGTCCAGAGTCTTGACCTCCTAAGAAATATGTTGATTTGGAAGAGTCATGGCTTATAATGACTTCTTATATGATGCCAATAAAGGGATGTAGAAATATAACATTAACTATAAATACCAATAACTTACCTAACACGAAAGTAATGAAATCAATGGCATGATCAATACAGAATGGTTTATGAAATGTAATGAATATATAATGTAAATGATGATTCACTATAAGGTTGGGAAATCATTCCTTAGTCCTTGGATTACTTACATTGATTCATTGTTTGTATGGGACTACAATAAATTATTGCACTTATAAGTAAAAATATAAGACCAAAGGAATTATTGAACTACACAACAAAAAGAAGAAAAAGACTGAAAAATAAACTAAGTGCCAAGGAAAGAGCTTTCGGGTTTAGAGGACCAAAATTTCCAATGTTCACCTGAGTTGTTCTAGAATAATGTTTATGATATTAGTGTCTTGTAATCATATATAAAATGAGTTGTGTTCTTTGAATGCATTAAAATACATCATATACATCCAACAATTTACAACTAACGAATTAGGAAAGTCTAATGACTAGACATTCAAAAAATGGCATGATTCATAGGAAGATCTTTCACTGATCATGCATAGATTTATTTGAACGTGTGTATACACCCATACTTAGTAAAATTGGTGTACTAACATCCTACTATTTACTACTTTTATAGGTGAAGGTTAGATGAGAGATTGATGACACTTGCAGCGGCTTGAATTTCAGCATTTCTCTAAACCATTAGATAGATTCTCTTAATTTCGAGGATGCTACATTATTCGCATAACTTATGATATAGACATAGCTACTGGATGTTGTCCCTAGCGTTTCTTTCACATTTTATTTCGAACCTTTTGATGCAAGGACGTTTTTGCAACTTAATATATACTATTCATCATTTATTTTCAAAATGTTCTTGACATTAGATTGTTGTCTATTGATGTTGAGATAAGTATATAATGTTTAATACGTAATAACTATGTGAAGTCTATGTAAATTTCATACACCTGAAAATTTTTAAATAATCCACAAATTTAAAGAGATAAATGTGCTGAATGCAAGATAATGCTTGTCTATGACCTCTAAGAGATCAACAACGCTGGTGGCGGTCCGGATTCTAGAATCCGGGTAGTTACAAACATGGAATAAAAGCATTAGGTTATATTACCTAAGAACTAAAGCTCAACCCAACCACATTACATAGTTTTTAACTTATGGTTTTGAATCGCACCACAATCATGACTTAGAGACTACGCGATGGTAGGAAAATCTTCCCTTCTTTTACTCTTTATCGTTCTATCAAGATCTTTGACGTTTTGTGTCATTATAAGTGTCTAAATTTCTTCTTGTTTGAAGGCGTAGAAGAATACACATAAGAATTAGGATGTCCAAGTGGTATAAGGAGCCACACTCAATATCTGGCCTTCCCATAAACGACCAAGGATTAAAATGGCCAGTCTGACCGAAAGAAGTGTAGTAAGTGTGGTCGTTCTCATAGAGGTGAGTACATGGTAGATTCTAAATGCGTGCCACGGGTGTTAATGAAGAGAAGGAGGTTGAGTTTACTCCATATAACCTCAAAGATATGGCTCAAGTATGGACTGGCTCCATAAATGTTGTTCTACCATAGACTGTCGAAATAGGGTAGTAACGCTTCTGTTTCCAAATAAGTTTCATTAAAATGTGCAGGCCGTGGTTCAAATCCAACAGTCCAAATAATATAAAATCTTAAAGCCAATAAGATGTTATTTAATAGATACTTATGCCACTTAGTTAGAGTCAACGAGTTATAACAAGAAGTCCCTTCCATACACTTTATGTCCATAGTAATATGAGATTCGATATGAAAGGGAAGTTGTTTTTGAGGTATATAGGTCATTATGAGATCTTATATCAACGTAAAATTACCAAATGACTTGGATTATGTTCATCCAGTGTTTCACGTTTTTATGGTGGATAAGAGACTGAAGAACAGGGAGGTTCTCACAATGAAAGTGTTATGGAGGAACACCCTTGTTGAGGGGACAACATGGGAGGCCAAGGATTATATGTGATCCCGTTACCCTCACTTGTTCAGTTCATGAGGTAAGATATACTCTTCCTAGATCTGATTTTGTTTAATGAACACTGACATTTAAGTGCATTAGTCGATATTATAGTATAAATCCATAATCGTGCGTTTTATACATGCATTAAATGAGTTAAAATAAGTGCATGAGTTTTGATGTGCATCAAGTTAAGTGTGATTGAGAAGGAAGCTCCTCGATATAAAATATGAGCTTCAGGTCAGCTTGAATGTTATGCATCATCCAACTAAGTGTGAATCAGATACTCACAAAAGAGAAAAGTTTAAGCGTGTTAAATTAAGATTCGAAAATCACCCTCTTTATTTTAAATGATGTGTGGTGTCATTCAAGGAGGAATGTTCGTAAGGAGGGGATAATGTTACATTCCAGAAAAATTACATGTCTAATGAAGAGCCTAGTAAGTCTGTATGAATGAATATTGGGGATACACAAATAAGAAAAAATTTGGGCATATTATAAAATATAGGATTAAAGGGAGTTAGCCTATTTTTCTATGTATTAAAGAGTTAGTTAAAGAAAGCCACATGCAATGAAGACCCTAAGCTAAATTAATATTTAATTCCCTAACTCACAAATTTCGTACTAGGTATCCAAGTGTCAAGCCTAGGTACCATAGCACATGATCATGTAGATTAAACAATGCCCATGACATAGTGAGGATCCTTGGGACAATAAGAAAATATTCAAATACTACATCAAAAATAGTTAGTTAAGAAATTACAACCAACTCATGTGCAAGCACAGGGGCAAAAAATGTGGGAATCGGCCATAGGAGCGTACCACCCTAACTGAATTCGGTTAGGGTAGTTTAGTGGCAGCATGTGAAGAAGGGTCGCTCCATGTTGGTCCTTTCTCAATGACTAATTCTAGACTCTAACCTACTACCCTAAATATATAACTAACCTATGACCAAACGAAATAAACTAATTAGTGCACCCGACAACCTATGAGTTAACTGGTTGGACCTAACCTAGTAACTTGTTAGAGAGACCACCTAGTACCTAACCTAGGATGGTCCAAAATGTTGGTTATGGTCATAAAAACTTAAGGATACTTTAATTATTACCCTAGTCTACTTGATATAGTGATATTGTTATTAAACACTTCATCTCAACTCACAAAGAGTTTTCACCAACTCCTGTATTTACTCAACTTAACTTCATACATTCATTTAGGTATAAGTGACTACTGCTGACCACATCCTTCATAAAAATATCATTTCATTAATATTAATTTTTATATATGATTTAGACCTACATTCATCAACTTGTACACTTGACATGCTTCACAAAGTCATATATTTTACTTAGCAATAATCAATGCCAAACATTCTATATAACATCACAAAAGACAAGACAAGGCTCATCTCCAATATCACTTCATTTCATATAATAGAACATCAAAACCACACTCACAAAATATACTAATAAATAACAATTCATCAAATAAACACCATCACTAAAAAGGTGGACCATACCACTTAAGAGCAATTTACAATAAGAACTATGAAGTATAAGAAACTCACCATTTAACTAATCTAATATAAATTATAATAGATTTCTCAATATTATATAATAATAAGTCCTTTTTGGCTAAATAAAATAATGAACATAATAAAACCCAAGTTCATACCTCACCCAAATATGCTCATTTAACCAATTTCTTAAGCTAAAAGCTTAAACTATTCATATACATAAGTTCATTAGGTTTTTAACATGAAAATAATCAATTAATACAAGAATAAACATATTTAATCAATTGAACACTTTTACAATAAGAACATGTTCAAAATCAAAGATAGAAGGAAATAAGGTTTGGAAACCCTTTTTTGAATCTTTAATGGAAGAGGGTTCAAGGATAGATACAACAACTCAAAGACAATCAAACCCACAAATTATTTAGTAAGACACACGTCCAAACCATCCCTTCATTACAACCTTGAGTATTAGCTCCAATGGTGTCTTTGATAGAGTTTTCTCTAGAAAGGTAGTTAGAATATTCTTGTCTAGGTCTAGGGATTAAAAATAACTTAATATAACTTAGACACACTAAAAATATTGAACTAGGGATATGAAATACATGGGGTGAATTTACACAATATACCCCAAGTAGACAGCAATGTCCGGCAGTGTTTTGAATGAGCCAATCGACGACCCAAACTACTGGACGTCAATTGGTTGACGTCCCATCATGCTGGGCGTTGATGGATTCATAGACTATATAATGGTAGGGTATTAAATTCCCTCTATGTATGGGACGACATCCCCCAATATACGGGGCATCGATGGGCCTATGCTCAGTAGGTTGCCTCATCGATTAAGTAGTGTTCTTGGCAGTCATGCGCAAGTCGTGAGCCCTTCATCTAGGGACCCTTGTCCTAGGTGGGGTACTGTACCAATTTTAAACCCTTAAACTAAGTCTTTTAGGTCTTAGGAACATCCCACATAAATTTCAAGCAAAAAGAAAACGGAAAACTCACTCAAACACAACAAGGTGAAAGAACACTTTCTAGGGCATATCTTCCGAACGCCATGGACGTTCTTGGATGTTTGACTTCTAAACATAACCACACTATGTAAAATTCCTAAGAACACTAACTTAACTCACTTTAAAATAAAATAAACTCAATAAACATGTGATACATGTTAAAGTGATGTATGTTGTGTCTTGTCTTGGTTGACTTGTGTCCCTCACTTGATGCATGCATGAACGTGAATATTACATGTATTGAGTTAGTATAATAAAGATTCTTAGTATTTTATGTATGAATGACATGAGACCTTAAATGACGTTAAGAGAGTCCTTTATTGTGAAACTTTGAACCTAGTGGTAAGGTTATTAATGTTAAAGTTGAAAGTCGTAATGGTATCCTTCAAGTAAAGGATTGATAGAATTAAAGTTGGTTGGATGGAACGTCATCATATCAATCCTTACGAAAGTTATTAATAGATTTTTTTCTCCATTGTAAGGTAGCCCTAGTGGACCTCTTTGTTAGGGTAAATGTGATTTGGTTATAAAATAGATATGTCACGACCCAAATCAGGGACGCGACTGGCACCCACATTTACCCTTCTATGTGAGCGAACCAACCCATCTAAACCTTAACATTTCAAGATATATCAACAGAAAATAATGCGGAAGACTTAAACTCATTAATAAAAACAATTCAATACTATTATTATTATCCCCAAAATCTGGAAGTCATCATCACAAGAACATCTATCTCAAATTACTTAACTAGGAATGTCTAAGAACAAAATAACTAAAAAGCTAAGCTAGTCCATGCCGGAAGTTCAAGGCATCAAGACTTGAAGAAGGAGACCCAGTTTAAGCTAGACGCATTAGCTCACCCTGAATTTCCGATGAAGTGAAGACTGTCTAGATCTGCTGTTGAGTTGAAGTTGACTGAACGTTTGCTGCATTACACAAATAACAAAGAGGAAAACATGAAAGTAGGGGGTCAGTACAACCACACGTACTGAGTAGATATCATCGGCCAACTCAAAATAGGGAACAGTATATATCAATAAAAATGTAAATCAAATACAATACTCAACATGTAGCAATAACAACATGAATTCATCAATAACTACAACCGAGTTCACACCTGAGGACTCAAGCCTCAATACCATACTCATTTGGGAATTAAGTTCATTAGATTGAGTATATTCATTATCTTTCAAGATTCATTATCTTTCTTCCTCTTGTGTCGGTACGTGACACTCCGATCCTCTATTTCTATCCTGGTGCCGGAACGTGGCACTCCGATCCTCATTCTATCCTGGTACCGGAACGTGGCACCCGATCCATTTATCTATCCTGGTGTCGGAACATGACACTTCGATCCTCATATTCTATCCTGGTACCGGAACGTGGCACCCGATCCATATTCTATCCTGGTGTCGGAACGTGACACTCCGATCCTCATATTCTATCCTGGTACCGGAACGTGGCATCCGATCCATAATTCTATCCTGGTGTCGGAACGTGACACTCCGATCCTCATATTCTATCCTGGTACCGGAACGTGGCACCCGATCCATAATTCTATCCTGGTGTCGGAACGTGACACTCCGATCCTCATATTCTATCCTGGTGTCGGAACGTGACACTCCGATCCTCATATTCTATCCTGGTACCGGAACGTGGCACCCGATCCCCTAATTCATCAAGCCTTCTTTTACACTAAGGCATCATCATTCTCATTATATAATTTATCAAGCCTTCTTTCATAATAAGGCATCATCATTCTCATTATATAATATATCAAGTGAATTAGGGTTCTTTCAAGATTTGAGATTCACTAACTTCATCATGCTTTGTTAATTCATCACAATTTTATAATCATAATCATGCAAGCATACAACTTAAGCACATAGCAGGGTTTACAATATTATCAACACATAATATTCACTATTAAGAGTTCACTACGAATATCGTAACATAAACCATAACCTACCTCCACCGAAGAATTGAATCAACAAGCTATCTTCTCAAAATCCTTGCTATCCTCTTCGTCTCTCTCTCTTGATCGATCTCTCTCTCTCTTTCTGTTCTTTCTATTTTTCTTTATTCAAACCCTCTTTCTTTTACCCTAATTAATATATAATTAAGAATAAAAGATGGCAATAATAACCCACTAATTAACTTAAGGTTACCTCTTTTAACCCCCAAGTAATTAGACTTATTAACATTAACCCTCTAACTTTATAATTAAAGCAGGAATAGTCAAAAACGTCCCTTAAAACGTGTAAAGAAATCCGACCCGAACTGGGATTGCGTATCCCGTGACGGGCCGTCGCACCTGCGACGGTCTGTCCTGCTGTCCGTCGCGTGCAACAGAGAGTCAATCTTCAGTGGATGGCCTGTGACGGGCCGTCGCGCCTGCGACGGTCCGTCCTGCCACTCCGTCACGACGTTCAGAGAGTCGATTTTCAGTACCCAATTTCAGATTTTCTAAGTGTTTTGAAAAGACACATCCACGACGGTCCGTCGTGCCTGTGACGGTCCGTCGTGTCCTCCGTCACATCTGCCATTTTTTCCAGAATAAAATCTGTTGCTCAAAACGACTAAACAGGTCGTTACAATAGATACCAATTTACCCATCGTTCGTCCCCGAACGATCACAAGAATGAAAACAAGTGCGAAAAGGAATACCTGAATCCGTAAACAGATGTGGGTATCTTTCCTGCATATCTGCCTCCTTCTCCCAAGTGGCTTCTTCAACCGGTCGATTCTTCCATTGCACCTTGATGGATGCAATCTCTCTTGACCTCAACTTGCGAACTTCCCTATCTAAAATAGCAACAGGTTCCTCCTCATAAGACAAATTCTCGTCCAACAACACTGAGTCCCAACGGATAATGTAATTTCCATCCCCATGGTATCTTTTCAACATGGACACATGAAATACCGGATGCACTCCGGACAGCCCTGGGGGCAAGGCTAATTCATAAGCCACCTCCCCTATTCGCTTTAGTACCTCAAATGGTCCAATATACCTTGGACTTAGCTTACCTCTTTTGCCAAACCGCATCACCCCTTTCATGGGTGAAACCTTCAACAAGACTTGTTCACCTTCCATGAACTCCAAGTCTCTAACCTTCCGGTCTGCATACTCCTTTTGTCTACTTTGCGCCGCTAGAAGCTTTTCTTGAATGCCCTTCACCTTTTCTAACGAATCCCTCAAGAGATCGGTACCCCAAGGTCTAACCTCGAATGCATCAAACCAACCAATGGGGGATCTACACCTCCTCCCATACAATGCTTCAAATGGAGCCATATCAATACTGGAGTGATAGCTATTATTGTACGAAAACTCTGCCAAAGGTAAGAAGCTATCCCAATGGCCACCAAACTCTATCACACATGCACGAAGCATATCCTCCAACACTTGAATCGTTCGCTCAGACTGACCATCGGTCTGAGGATGGAACGCGGTACTAAGGTCCAACCTAGTACCCAATTCTGCATGCAATGTTTTCCAAAACTTAGAAGTAAACTGCGTACCTCTATCTGATATAATGGATAGTGGAACCCCATGCAATCGAACGATTTCTGAGATGTAGATTTTTGCTAACTTCTCTGCATTGTAAGTCACCTTAACCGGAATGAAATGAGCAGACTTAGTTAATCTGTCAACGATCACCCAAATGGAGTCGAACTTGCCCAATGTCTTTGGAAGACCAACCACGAAGTCCATTGCAATTCTCTCCCATTTCCATTCCGGAATGGGAATTCTCTGAAGTGTTCCTCCGGGCCTCTGGTGTTCATAATTTACTTGTTGACAATTTGGACATTTGTCAAAAAAATCCACAATATCACGCTTCATTCTCCCCCACCAGAAGTGTTGCTTTAGGTCACGGTACATCTTGGTTGCACCCGGGTGTATAGAATACCTTGAACTATGAGCTTCTGCCAGAATAGTGCTGATCAAATCATCAATGCGGGGTACACATACCCTTCCCTTAATCCTCAACACACCTTCCTCGTCGATTGTTGCTTCTTTAGCCTCTCCTCGCAACACTTTATCTCGGATTTGCCTTAGTTTCTCATCATCAAACTGTTTTCCCTTAATCTTGTCAAGAAAAGAAGATTTTGACTCCACACTAGCCAACAATCCTCCCTTCTCATTTATTTCCAACCTCATCAAGTCGTTAGCCAGAGTCTGAACCTCTCTAGCCAATGGGCGTCTAGAGGCTTGCAAATGAGCTAGACTTCCCATGCTTTCCGCCTTTCTACTCAAGGCATCTGCCACAACATTCGCCTTCCCCGGATGATACAAAATAGTGATGTCGTAGTCCTTCAGTAGTTCCATCCATCTTTTCTGTCTCAAATTCAAATCTCTCTGAGTGAAGACATACTGTAGACTACGATGATCCGTATAGACCTCACACTTAACCCCATATAAATAGTGTCTCCATTGCTTCAATGCAAACACCACCGCGGCCAATTCCAAGTCATGAGTTGGATAGTTACGTTCATGCACTTTTAATTGTCTTGAGGCGTAAGCAATCACGTTCTTCTCTTGCATTAGCACTGCACCCAAACCTGAATAGGATGCATCACAATAAACAATAAAGTTCTTACCCTCTACCGGCAAGGTGAGGATAGGTGCGGTAGTCAACAAAGTCTTAAGCTTCTGAAAGCTTTCCTCACATTCATCTGACCATACAAATGGACATTCTGCTTAGTCAAGTTCGTCAATTGGGAAGCAATAGAAGAGAACCCTTGACAAATCGGCGGTAGTAGCTAGCTAACCCAACGAAGCTCCTTATTTCTGACACATTAGTAGGTCTTACCCAATTCTTCACTGTCTCCATCTTAGAAGGATCTACCATCACCCCATCCTTCGAAACCACATGCCCCAAGAAGGACACTACATCTAGCCAAAACTCACACTTAGAGAACTTGGCGTAAAGCTTTTTCTCCCTCAACATTTCCAACACAACCCTCAAATGCTCCTCATGTTCCTTCTTACTCTTGGAGTATATCAGTATATCATCAATAAATACGATCACAAAGAGGTCCAAATACGGCTTAAATATCCCGTTCATCAAGCTCATGAACGCAGCAGGGGCGTTCGTAAGACCAAAAGACATCACCACAAATTCGTAATGTCCATACCTCGTTCGAAAAGCAGTCTTTGGCACATCCGTTGCCCGTATTTTCAATTGATGATAACCGGATCTCAAGTCAATCTTAGAGAAGACACAAGCACCTTGTAATTGATCGAATAAGTCATCAATGCGAGGAAGAGGATACTTGTTCTTAATAGTTACCTTGTTCAACTGCGGTAGTCTATGCACATCCGAAAACTCCCATCCTTCTTCTTCACAAACAAAACCGGAGCACCCCAAGGAGATGCACTTGGTCTAATGAAGCCCTTGCTCAACAACTCTTGAAGTTGAGCCTTTAACTCTCTTAACTCCGCGGGAGCCATTCTATACGGGGGTATAGAAATGGGGCGTGTGCCCGGTTCAAGATCGATACAGAAGTCAATATCCCTATCTGGTGGCATACCAGGAAGATCTGCAGGGAACACCTCAAAAACTCGCGGACTACCGAAACCGACTCAATCGAAGGTACTTGGGTAGTGTCATCCTTGAGATGGCCAAGAAAGCTAAACACCCTTTACTAACCATTTTCTTAGCACGAAGAAATGAGATGATACGCACCGGATTGGAAGTGTAGTCACCCTCCCACACTAACGGATCTGTCCCAGGCTTGGCCAATGTCACAGTTTTAGCATTACAATCCAAGATCGCAAAATTTGGAGAAAGCCAAGTCATACCCAGAATTACATCAAAGTCACCCATTTCTAAAATAACCAAATCTACATAAGTGTTGCTCCCCACAAAGTTCACCAAACAAGACCTATGTACCTTTTCAACTACCACAGACTCACCCACCGGTGTAGAAACACGAATAGGCATGTCAAGTAATTCACAATGCAATTTTAGACCATTAGCAAATGATGAAGATACATATGAAAACGTGGAGCCAGGGTCAAATAATACAGATGCCATGCAATCACAAACCAAAAGATTACCTGTGATAACAGCATCAGACGCCTCCGCTTCAGATCTCCCAGGGAAAGCGTAACAATGGGCCCTATCGTTTGTCTGTCCATTGCCCCTACCATGTTGCGTAGTAGTGGCTCCATTTTGCCCATCACCTCTGCCGTTGTGATGACCACCATTACCTCGACCACCACGTCCTCCAGAAAAGCGGCCTCTACCATGACCACCTCTACCTCTAGCTAGTGGGGTTCTGTAACTCTGGTTTGGACAATACCTCTTGATGTGTCCAACCTCCCCACATCCATAACACTCTCGGGGTTCATGCATAGGTCTCTCGGAGTAGTGTTGACCGTTCTGAGGTGGACCCCCAACTACAGTCTGTAGTGAAGACTGAATTGGTCGACTTGAGTAACCTCCGGAGCTCTGTCCTCTAGAGTGAGAACCATTAAACTCGCCTCCCCTTCGAAACCTTTTCGATGTCGATGTCGTGGTGAAGTCGTCTGGCTTCACTCCTTCCACCTCTATCACAAAGTCTACCACCTCTTGGAAGGATGTTGCCGTAGCCGCTACCTGTAAGGCTGAAATCCGCAACTCTGACCTCAACCCCTTCACAAAACGGCGAATCCGTTCTTGTGGACTGAAACACAGTTGGGTGGCGTATCTGGATAGTGCGCGAAATTTAGCCTCATACGCGTTAACTGTCATCCTCCCTTGTTCTAGACTCAAGAACTCGTCCCTTTTTCTATCTCTCAAAGTCCTTGGGATATACTTCTCCATAAACAGAGTAGAGAATGATTCCCAAGTCATAGGTGGTGCCTCTGTTGGTTGACACTCAACATGTGACCGCCACCACATTTTGGCGTTCCCTTGAAACTGATAGCTCACGAACTCAACGCCAAACCGTTCTACTATACCCATCTTGTGTAGTAGCTCATGACAATCAACCAGAAAATCGTAGGCATCCTCTGATTCTGCGCCCTTAAAGACTGGAGGTTTCAATTTCAAGAACTTACTGAAAAGTTCATGCTGATCATTTGTCATAATAGGCCCAGTAGTCAGACGTGGAAATGTGCCTATTCCCAATGATGCATCCATGCGGGGAGCCATAGTAGCCGCATGTCGTACCTCTGAAACCGGAGGTGTTGGTGTAGAAACCACTGGAGGTGCCTGACCCTGATCGGATAACCCACTAAGATAAGCGAAGTACTTGGTTGATCATCTCTGGGGTAGGTTGGGGTGGCATTTCCTCATTCTGCCCTTGTTCATTCTCCCCTTCCTCCCCCTCTCTTATCACCTCCTCGGTCGGTGGAGGAGTCACCGCCCTAGTATCAGATGGGCTAGGTGCTTGTCCTCTTCCTCTAGAGGACGTCCTCCCACGACCTCTCCCACGGCCTCTTGCCGTTGCTCTTCCTCGAGCTACAGCCCCAGTGGCTGGCTCAGTCGTTTCTTGTCTTTCCGTTGTCGCTGCTGGTGCGGTCGTTGCTCTAGTTCTAACCATCTGCGAAATAGAGTGAAGATGGTCAGATACCAATTCGTATCGCCCAGATACCAATTGGACTCAAGTAGTAGCACGAAAGAAGAATGAAAGAGTGAAATTTTCCTAAAGTCTTATAGCCTCTCAAGGAAAAGTAAAGGCGTCCCCCTACCGTTCCTTAAGACCTACTAGACCTGTTCTTGTGTGATGAGACCAATGAACCTAATGCTCTGATACCAAGTTTGTCACGACCCAAATCAGGGACGCGACTGGCACCCACATTTACCCTTCTATGTGAGCGAACCAACCCATCTAAACCTTAACATTTCAAGATATATCAACAGAAAATAATGCGGAAGACTTAAACTCATTAATAAAAACAATTCAATACTATTATTATTATCCCCAAAATCTGGAAGTCATCATCACAAGAACATCTATCTCAAATTACTTAACTAGGAATGTCTAAGAACAAAATAACTAAAAAGCTAAGCTAGTCCATGCCGGAAGTTCAAGGCATCAAGACTTGAAGAAGGAGACCCAGTCCAAGCTAGACGCATTAGCTCACCCTGAATTTCCGATGAAGTGAAGACTGGCTAGATCTGCTGTTGAGTTGAAGTTGACTGAACGTTTGCTGCATTACACAAATAACAAAGAGGAAAACATGAAAGTAGGGGGTCAGTACAACCACACGTACTGAGTAGATATCATCGGCCAACTCAAAATAGGGAACAGTATATATCAATAAAAATGTAAATCAAATACAATACTCAACATGTAGCAATAACAACATGAATTCATCAATAACTACAACCGAGTTCACACCTGAGGACTCAAGCCTCAATACCATACTCATTTGGGAATTAAGTTCATTAGATTGAGTATATTCATTATCTTTCAAGATTCATTATCTTTCTTCCTCTTGTGTCGGTACGTGACACTCCGATCCTCTATTTCTATCCTGGTGCCGGAACGTGGCACTCCGATCCTCATTCTATCCTGGTACCGGAACGTGGCACCCGATCCATTTATCTATCCTGGTGTCGGAACGTGACACTCCGATCCTCATATTCTATCCTGGTACCGGAACGTGGCACCCGATCCATATTCTATCCTGGTGTCGGAACGTGACACTCCGATCCTCATATTCTATCCTGGTACCGGAACGTGGCACCCGATCCATAATTCTATCCTGGTGTCGGAACGTGACACTCCGATCCTCATATTCTATCCTGGTACCGGAACGTGGCACCCGATCCATAATTCTATCCTGGTGTCGGAACGTGACACTCCGATCCTCATATTCTATCCTGGTGTCGGAACGTGACACTCCGATCCTCATATTCTATCCTGGTACCGGAACGTGGCACCCGATCCCCTAATTTATCAAGCCTTCTTTTACACTAAGGCATCATCATTCTCATTATATAATTTATCAAGCCTTCTTTCATAATAAGGCATCATCATTCTCATTATATAATATATCAAGTGAATTAGGGTTCTTTCAAGATTTGAGATTCACTAACTTCATCATGCTTTGTTAATTCATCACAATTTTATAATCATAATCATGCAAGCATACAACTTAAGCACATAGCAGGGTTTACAATATTATCAACACATAATATTCACTATTAAGAGTTCACTACGAATATCGTAACATAAACCATAACCTACCTCCACCGAAGAATTGAATCAACAAGCTATCTTCTCAAAATCCTTGCTATCCTCTTCGTCTCTCTCTCTTGATCGATTCTCTCTCTCTCTTTCTGTTCTTTCTATTTTTCTTTATTCAAACCCTCTTTCTTTTACCCTAATTAATATATAATTAAGAATAAAAGATGGCAATAATAACCCACTAATTAACTTAAGGTTACCTCTTTTAACCCCCAAGTAATTAGACTTATTAACATTAACCCTCTAACTTTATAATTAAAGCAGGAATAGTCAAAAACGTCCCTTAAAACGTGTAAAGAAATCCGACCCGAACTGGGATTGCGTATCCCGTGACGGGCCGTCGCACCTGCGACGGTCCGTCCTGCTGTCCGTCGCGTGCAACAGAGAGTCAATCTTCAGTGGATGGCCTGTGACGGGCCGTCGCGCCTGCGACGGTCCGTCCTGCCACTCCGTCACGACGTTCAGAGAGTCGATTTTCAGTACCCAATTTCAGATTTTCTAAGTGTTTTGAAAAGACACATCCACGACGGTCCGTCGTGCCTGTGACGGTCCGTCGTGTCCTCCGTCACATCTGCCAGTTTTTCCAGAATAAAATCTGTTGCTCAAAACGACTAAACAGGTCGTTACAAGATATGGAACACCTTTATACGAACTATTAATGTAAATTGCTCTATGAGAACAAAGGCTAGCACCGAGTGAGTATGCTAAGGGAAGTATCCCTAGTTAATAGATGTGAAAAGGATACAAACCATGCCCTTTATTTTTCTGAACTATGTGCGTACATGGGATGTGCCTAGGTTCTACCATTTTCAAGCAGAACACCCTCATCGGAGTAGGATTGAACTCTGGATTCAAAGATTTGGTACAATATTATATGTTGGTTATTGCTTATTCTCATCATATGGAATACCTCCTAGCATTGGAGGAGTTCTATGAAGTTTAGGTTGTGGTACGGGACGCTATCTAGAGATTTCACAATAGGCTTTAAAGGTTTTATTTAGAGTCCCTAGGTCTTGTCCAAGAGAATTACTTGAATCTCCTTATGTGATGAATTAGTCTTAAATGAACTAATCAATGTAATGACATAAGTCTAAGAAAATATGTTAAATGAATAAGTACTTACCTAGAGTAGATAAGGGTTTTTTAGTTATGATGTGAAGGGGGCACAGGAATGGTCACTTCGTATCTTACCTAGATAAGTCTTAAAATGACTCTTGTAAAGGTAGATGTTTATTAGGTGGACATGATCTAAGTCTTAGGTAGTCTTATGTATTTTATAGGTAGTCTTGAAGAGGTCAATCATGTACTTGATCTTCTTGATTTACTTAAGTAAGTCTTTTGATAGCCTTTGGAAGAAGAATGTCCTATTATCTAAATTTGATGTATTTGTATGTGTGTGTAACTCATTATAGGTGGTCTTAAAGATCATTTAGGTGTGCCTAGAGAGGTTGTATGGGTGGTCTTTTTTTGTATTATTTAAATGAGACTTAGGAATAAATTTTAGTGAAGGAATTGCATGCTAGGAAGTGTCTAAGGAGAAGTTGAGAACTTCACTGTGACCTTCATTGTAACAGTGAGAAGTACTCACTATAAGGTGATATAGTTCACTGTAAGATAACTTGTAATTGTAATAAATTGTTAAAATGTTATCTTATGTGTATCAAAGGTGTTAAATGTTATTCTTATTATAATGATATGATATTTAAATGAAACGATTCATATTTCTAATATATGTCCGTTTTCATGATTTTATTCATAATGCCATACATAGTACAAGTGTTTGTACTAATTCCATATATTTTGTTATCTCAAATGGTGTAGGTGAAAGGTAAGAAGGATCGTGAAGAAGAGCTTGGATTTTAAAGTCATTCAAGCAAAGTTGAAATATGTCCTTAATTGACTCGAGGGCATATATAGATGTCTTTTTTGTCTTTTATTTAAAAGCATTGCAATAAACTAAGTATATCTATATTTTGAAGCATGGCTGTATGACAAGTATTCTCGTGTCTAAGATTTGATGAAATTAGACTTAGTATTTCCTACGACTTTTATATGAAAGTGTTTTTAATGATTTATGGATTGTTTATGGAAAGTTTTAAGTTCACAATACTTTTCATATGTGTATATGCGATGAACGATAAGTAAGTACTTGTACAAAACCTCCGAGAGGTCAAGTATGCAAGTTTCAATCGGAAATTGGCCCTAACTTCTAGGGTGTGGTCTCGGGTCATGACAAGCTTGGTATAAGATATTTTTTTAGGATAAATCCTCCTACATTTTTTGGCTCGTAGGTGGGAGATGATCCCAAAAGTTTCTAGATGATGTATACAAGGTATTTTGTGAAGGATGTTTCTCAAGTGTGGTACACTCAATGGAAAGATTATATGTTGCTGGAGTCGGGTTCTATTGAGTGGAAAGAATCTAAGGAAGCTTTTCTTGGAAATTACTTTTCCCGTGAGAGGAGGGAAGTTAATGTAGAGGAGTTTATCAATATCAAGCAAGGCAGTATGAGTGTTGAGGAATACCCTTTGAAATTGTCAATGTTATCTAGATATGCCCCATCCCTTATGTCTAATCCTAGGGAAAAGATGATTAAATATCTAACGGATGTCACCTATCTGGGGAGGAAGGAATGTCGTATAGCCATGTTACATGATGATATATGACCTTATCTAGACTCATGGAGTATGTACAATCAGTAGAGGAGTATAAACTTGGAAAGATTGATAGGAAGATGAAATAAGTTTATCTAGTGATCAAGTTCAACCTAGGCTCAAGAAGAGGTATCACGGTGAAGAAGAACGTAGAAGTGCAACAGTGAAATTGGAGAAAGGATGTGATTCTAAAAATAGAAAACCTAAATGTGTAATTTTTTTAAAGAGACACTATGGGGAATGCCTAAGGGGTACCGGGAGTTTTTGTGTTGTAGTAAAGAAGGTTACAAGGAAAGAGATTGTTCTACCATTTGGGTTAGAGGAATAGAGGTTAAACAATTTGTAACTATAATTTTCAAATGATGATGCTTAACATAAGAGGTGTTTCTATAAAATCTGGACTATAGGATCAAACCCGGATGAGTATGAGGAATGATGGTATGTTTTTGTGTTTCTTTAGTGTTATGATTTCCATTTAAGTGGGGGAGTATGGTGATTATAGGAGCTTTGATTGTTTCATGTTTTCGATTCAACTCAAGCTTGAGAGTAGGAAGTCATAGAAGTATGTTATATGTTGCATTGCATTTAGGGGTCTTGTTGTAAATGAATATCATTGATTCCTTGCATTTTAGTTTTGATTAAGTTATGATTATGTTGTAACATGAGTTTATATTTAGTTACTTTGAATATTGGCATGTTTCCATAATGAATTACCTAAAAATTACATTGTTGAAGAATGTTGAAAAACTCACTGTAATGCATGCTTGCTTAGTATAAGAATTTTATGTTTTTGAGTAATTCATTTTTGGTATAAAAATGTTGTAATGTGGTTAGAACTGATTTATATGAGCATGATATTGAATAGAAAATGAGTTTTTACTATTTTGAGTGAAGGATATGAGTTTTATAGCATGATGAGTTATATAATTTCTTCTAGTTTTTTGTTCATGTTGTGATGCTCTTGATTTTTTGAAAATGATGTTCTCTTGATGTTTGATATGTATAAGGTGTTATATGTTATGGTCATGAGCTGTTAAGTTGAATCTTTTTTCTTGGAAATGTTCGGAGAGTGGTGAAATTTCATTCGAGGACGAAAGTTGTCATAGTGGGGGAGAATGTAAGGTCTCAAAAATAACATAGGTGAACTAGAGACTAACATTGTTTTCATGATTGTCTAATGTCCTATAATTGTCTATAATGTTGTATTGAGGTAGTGGTTACGCTATTAGGTGATTTGGAAGTGAAACATCAAGGGAAAACAAAGACATTCGACGACTAAGTCACAAATTTGCCTCAATAAATGGACTATTAAGGTGTATGTAGGCAGTGTTTCAGGTTTCGTGAAATTTGGACGTCAAACCTCCAAATTAGGAAAATAGACATTTATTGGTAAGATACATCTTTTGATTTAAATATAATAATATAATCATAAGAATGAAATTCAAGACCTTAGAAACACATATTAATTTATTTAAGCAATTTAGGAAATTTTAAAGAAATCTTATAGTGAAGTCGTGTCACATTACTTTGACTTAATTTACTGTTTATGTAAAGTATCTCAATTTCACAAGGGACTCTTCCTAGCATGCAATTCCATCACTAAAAGATATCCTAAGACTCAATTAAGTAAGACAAAGAGAGACCGCACATAAACCCTCTCTAGGCACACCTAAATAATCCTTAAGACCAATAATAATAAGATACATACACTTACAATACACCACATATATGAACATGAAATTCTCCTACTAAAGGTGATTCTAAGACTCACTTTAGTAAATTGTGTAGCGACCGCCCACACAGTCCCTTTAACCCACAGTTAAGAGATCCTATAGTTTACCTAATACAAGATCATTTTTATTTAATACAAAAACATTCATATAATATGAGTTTATCCCTTCTAGTGATTATCAAAAGACTTACTAAAGTAAATAAGGAAGATAACATTCCATGATTGACCTCTTTAATATAACCTAAGTAATCATTTAGACTACCTATGTTTGGATCATATCTACGTAATATACGATCTTTCCTAACTAGAGTCATTCTTAAGACTTATGTAGCTAATATACGAAGTGACCATTCATGTGCCCCTTCATACCTTAACTAGAAAACCCTTAACTACTCTAGATAAGTACTTATTCATTATACATGTTTTCTTTACATAAGTAATTATTTTCATTGTTTCATTTAAGACTCATTCATAACATAAAGGACATTCAAATAATAGTCTTAAAGAAGACACATGAACTCTCACAAACATCTTCAAAGCCTATGGTGCAATGTCTAGATAGGGTCCCATACCACAACCTAAACTTCATAGAACTTATCTAATTCTAATAGGTATCCCACATGATGAGAAAAGGAAATAACCGACATAGACCATTGTAGCTAAACATGGAATCTAGTATTGTAACCTACTTCGATGAGGGTGTTCTACTTGCCAATGGTAAAATTTTGAAACATCCTATGTAGGCACATGGTTAGGGAATATAAGTGCTTACTTTGTACTCTACAATCATCCTTTCAATAAAGCTACTTCTCTTACCATACTCACCAGTGCTATCCTTTATTCTCATAGAGTCATTTACATTAAAGTTTCATACAAAGGGCTTCCATATCATGTTCATAACCCAATCACATTTACCCTCAAAAAGAAATCCTCTAGGGCTACCTTACAATGGTTACAAGATAGATCATAGTAACTTTTCTAAGTAAGATATGATGTCGTTCGAGCCTTTCAAACTTTAGTCCATCAATTATTACAAGAAGGATACTATTTCAATTTTCGACTTCAATGTTCATAACCTTACAACTAGGTTAGAGGTTTCACAAAAGACCCTCTTAACATCATTCAAGGTCACATGTGAAACGTTAAAATTTTCTTTTTAAAAAAAAGTATAAGCGTTCGTATCAAATAAAGAACATGACTATTAGATTGGGGTCAATCCTACGAGGAAAATGATTTAGACTTAACTTTAACCTACAATTACTTCTATTCAATCAAGTTCTTTCCGAAAATCTTTAATAAAAGGGGGGTTTTCAAATAACAAGAGAAATTAAATATTTTTAAGTAAACAAGTAGCAAGTATGAATATTTGGGATTTATCAAGTGATGAGAGTAACTAGGGTATAAGTGTTCCCCACGGGTTCATAACGCGATAATTCTAGCTATAACAATCTTTTACTAGTATCTTGCATGCAAACTGGTAAGTTATGTATCCCTTATTCCTTGGTCCAAGAACTAGGAAATTTTACTCCGCACCTTGGTCTGGATACTTGTGTATACTTTATTAAATCTTACCTTTACCTCATATTAAGCATCATAATCGATGTATGGCTTAGTTGTTACTCTGTACCAGTAAACACTAGCCTATTAGATAGTGTATACTAAATCTACTTTGATAATTCTTTTCTTATTATCAACCTTTTTGGTCTGGTAAGTAGCAACAAGGCATGTTTTAACACGTGCACTCGTTAAAAAGACTTCTAAATGAAAGAATTATTAATACATGTAAGAAACTATTCTAGATTTATTATTTTAGCTAGTTTTTACATTGTTATTTACCGATGGTTCCCACAACCCTAGTATGTATTTAGTTACCCATGTTTGTAATTACACAATTCTTTTTGATTAGACAAGAATTCATGTACTTAGTTTGATGAGATTGAAAAAAATCTTGAAAATCACTTAAATTCGAGATAATAATGCAATAAACAATTTTGAAAAAATGAAGTATTTTCCAAAACACAATTCAACAACCAATATTAAAAATTAGAAAAATAACCAAGAGTTTAACCTCAAAATGAGTTTTTTACCAGTATTTATGATAAGGAAGTCCTAACATGAAATTTCACGACCGGAGTCTAGACCCAAAACGAGACCAGCGTCGTTGACCTCTTAGAGGTCGCAGACAAGCCTGCATACGTCTTCCTTACTTCATCTAGGTTAATTTTTAAAGAAAAAATTTGAAACTTTTGGTTTCTTAACACACATGTATACATACTACTTAACATAATACGAGTTAACAAATAAATCATCTAATAAAGAGATAATCAAATTAAAGAATCAGTTCATAATATTATTAATCATATTTTTGCAAAAACTGCAACAATACAAAGTCTGAACAAAGTTGGAAAGATATAATGGTGGAACATGCTCCACTAGATATAGACTAAATATAAGCTAGATATTTATGGTAGACATCATAGAAAGCATGAGGGCCTACCAAGTCCGGATGAAAGCTCCACGTCCGGATAGCTGTAACGTCAACCTGTTAGCTCTAGCGTCCACCTATGCCTATACCTAAAATTGAAGAATTGTATGGGATTAGTAGACACTTTACTAAGTATGGGTATATGCAAGCATACACCAAGGACAGGAATGAGTAAGACCAACTCTTTCCTAACAACATGAATATAGAAATTCTAGTTAGTAGACTTGCAAAAATTGGAAAAGTCATGTCATGAGAGTAACATGCATCATAATACTCTTATCACAAAACATATTGCATACAACACATAAAATCTTTCATAACATTAATTCATATGCCCTGAGACCTTGGAATAATGGTCTTGACATTAAGACTTTTCCAAATTAAACATATGGGAACCTCAACTAGGGAATCTTATTTCGAAAACACAGAGTCTTCTTCATTCATTCATACGTACTTCACTTCATTTCGTTCATAGTCTAGTGTGAAAACCAACTGTACCAACGATATTGTTGAAGACTTTCATCGGTTTCACTGTGCAATGATCAAGAATGACCTAGTGTCATTACTTAGGTTTAGCTCACCTTTTTATTATCCTATCCTAATACCTTTTGTTTTATTCATTTCATTGTGTACATCATTTGAGGCTGCCCTCTTCATTTATGAAGAACTCTCACATTAAATAACATAGATCATGTGAATATCATGAAATACAATGTCTCCCCCACACCGTAAAAAGGTGGAATCACCGGCCAAAGTGACCCAAAACATGCTAGCGCACATTGGAATTGAACCCCTCCATATCCCTATATTTGAAGTATAGTTTCGAAGACTATGAGATATATTGAGACCCATACCCGGCATGATGGACAGTCTCATCGCATGAGAGTTATGTGAAACTACACCCTTCCCAAAAGAAGGAATCACTGCTCATAGCTAGTGTGTCGGTGCTTAGTATAAAGTTCCATTACATTAAACTCATATGTCATGGAAGATGGCTTCTAATATTAGGACATCATATCTCAATAGATGATTTCTATTCTCATTATTAGTATTAAGTATATATTTATCTCAATGCATTCAATAGAGTGTTCATAGAGACTGATCTCTTTATTAACTTTACACTCTCATAGGTGAGTACGTTTTTGTACCATTTACTTAGGATCATTTGCGATTGCGCTCATCTTTTACATTAGCCTCTTAACATGTTTTCACAACATTCATTAACTTTCGCACATTTGATATTCATCATTACTCACCCCTTATTACGTGAATGTTCATTTAATCACATGCCAATGCACTTGGCCATTAAGTGTGTTTCACACTCTTACTTAACCCCTCTAGGGTTTAATTATTTCATTGCATACATCTTAGGTTCACTTAATTTTAAATGTATGCTAGACTTATGGGTCTATACATACAAGCCATGAGGCTTCATTCATACTTCGTATAAGTGATTCATATCTTCTTAAGATTATGTGGTACAAGACTTATGCATCTTGTATGTACACAATGATCTTGATTTCGATCTATGTGGGCGACATTACATTGAACATTTATTCACATATGACTTATGTATCAATATTGAATTTTAGCAAGGGACCCGATTTTAAATTCCTTGGATAACACTTAAATTTTTATTTTTTTGGCTCAATCCACACGGCTTGGGGACACGAGATCGAGCCCTAACGCCTCCATTTTATAATTTCTTTTCATAATTTCTTTCTTCAAATTTCGATCATTGGGACTGAGATGATGTGGTAGAGAACAACCACAACATTATTTTATTTTTTTTCCTTTTTTTTAACTTCTCCCCATTTGGTCGAGGTGGTGTTGGTTCGAACCCCCACATCCCCACTTTAATTTTTCTCCTTAATTTTCCTTGGTTCTACCTAGAGGTTGTGGGTTCTATTTCTACACGCCTCAAGCTTTTATTTTTCTTTTTTATTCCTCCTCGAATCTGATTGACTGGTGGTGGATTCGAATCCCACTCCTATAAAAAAACTTTTATTTCATTTTCGGATCAAGGCACATGGGTTCGAATCCCACATGACACATTCTGTTTTTATCATATTAATTAAATGACTTCTAACATGGTGATTTTACAAGTTTGATTATCAGTGGCCTCGCATATTTTAATTCATTTTTACATATCATTGTAATCCCCCTGGCTTGGCTGAAACTCATCAACAAGATCCTTGAAATTTTTGCAGCCTAGTTTCTCACATCTTTCACATTAAATGCTTAGACATTTTATGTTATTTTTAGTAAGTTCTTTAGCTGCATTGTCATGGATTCCTTTTCCTATTAGTTTTCACTAAAATTATCATTTTTTTAACATCACTTATGAACATCACGATTTAAGCAAGTTTGTGCACATGAAATACAACCATAAACATGTCATTTTTCGAACTTGAATCCAATAGTGTAATACATGGCTACACATTGCACACACATCATTTTTCACTTAATTTCGGACAACATGCTCAATATTCACATAATTATGAACATATATACATAAACATAATCATCACGAAAACATATTACATCCCTAATTTTTACAAGCAAAAATACCCAACCTATGATTCGATGGGACCTAGTTACAAGGACATCCAACAGGGAACAACCCTTGTTTTCAGAATAGATTCGTCTGAACCTTAAGGGTCTCTTGGGATAGGGACCAAGGTAGTAGATAATACATACTTTATTTTGATTTTCAAACCTTGATCTTGATGCACAAACTTTCTACAAAATTCCGTCTAAGTGCAAAAGCTTCAACACTAACTCGACGGAGAAACTCATTTCTTTGCCTAATGTTTTTGGTAAGGTTTTGAATAAGTTTTTAATGGAAAGTTCTTAAAGTGTGAAGAACATTTAGTTGCTGATCAGATCTTGTGTTTTTGGCAGGGAAAATGTGAAGGAGAAGAGTGATATTGACGTGAAAGAGAGAAAGAGAGAGAGAGAGTTAATAGAGGTGAAGTATTTTAGACTTAGTCAACTAGGACTCTTTCAAATGTTAAAAAAATATAATTTACCTTTTATTTTAAATCATCCAATAAATATTCATTCATTATATTAATTACCAATTTAATTTAAAAAAATTTAAATAATTGCTTCCACCTAGGTTTCAACCCGGGTGGTGCAGGATTCACTTTGAAGGGATATTTTCGGCCCTCTCTCCCAAAAATTCCCCTCCACCTTATTAGTTAAATAAATATTTACATATTTAGGGTAAATAAAATACTATCCATATCCTTGAAAAAGACCATTTTACCCTTAGACCTTCAAAACTTAAGATTTCCCCTTTTTAAGTCCGGTAAAGACTCATTGAATCTCGTATTCGGGTGCCCTACATGGCTGGATCCAACCTTTTGTTAGATCAAATAACTCCCCAAGATAATTGGCCTGCATGTCACAAGGCTTCAGAGGTATGGTTCTACGTGCATCAATATGTGTGAACCCGGTCTAATCGTAGGCATTCTAGACACATTAAACATTACTTTGTATGGCAATTTTAAGGGTTGTTACATAAAAAGGAAAGGTATTTAAGGAAAATCTTCCCAAAAACCCGTCTAAGTCGAGGACCAGACCGACGGACCATCGATGCCTCCCGTTGTTCCACACATAAAATCTTTTTTAGCTACTTTCTTCTCAAACTCATTATTACCATCGACGGACTATGATGACGGTCCGTTGAGTTCACGATGGTCCGACGATGGCTTCTTTTTCTCCACACTTACAATATTTTCAAGACGTGTACAAGGGTTATACTCTGTTAGCAATGACGGATGTGCAGGACGATCCGTCGTGGATATGACGGTCCTCGATAACTATAGTAGCCTCACACTTGGTAAGAATTCTCGTATTTTCCTTCAGTAGAAATTTTTCTTCAGACGATGGTTGCCACATACGAACCGTCGAGACGTTGATGGACCGTCGATTGCTTCGTAGGTCATCAGTTCTACAGTTTCAGCATAGTTCTTCCGTGTTTTCCTTCTTGAAAGTTTTCCTGCAAACAAAGAGAAAATTACATTAAAAATACTACAAAAGTCCTTAGATACACACTAAACTTAAGTAAAAAGCATTGAAAGTACCGTGAAACCACGGTACATCAACACCCTCAACTTAAATTCATTTTTTGTCCTCAAACGACGCACTATGACTCACCACAAAACCTTTGTACAAGAGTATCCTTATTTTTTCTTTCACAATCATTTGGATGTCAATCCCAATTATTTTTATTATTTTTATGCATGCAATCACTATTAGGCTCAGTCATGTAGATCATACCATGACATAAACTCACCACATACCGACACATATCCTCTTTGATCCCTCACCAAGGTACCAATTTCTCAGTATTGCAACTAGTGTCGTCATTTCAAAACAACATCCTCATTTTTCACACAATGATTTAAATTTGAGTATGAGGATTATTTTTTTCAGGACTCGCTCTCAGAAGAACCTTACACCTCATTTATACTTGTTGTAATAGGCTTGCCCATATTTTAACTTCTTTAAATTCTCCATAATAGACTCTTAGGATCATCATAGGACTATTTTAGCTTGTAAATAAGGCTCAGGGTGAGGTAGGGTACATTTGGATGTATATTAGTCACGTATTGCCCTCCTTGAATTATTGGTAAGCGTCCTACCTTTCATTGTTTTATTCTACCCTATTTCTTAATTTTTTTATATTCTTTCACCTTACTTTTCTCCTTTCTTTCTCCTTTTGTTTAAGTGATATTTTTTTTAAATTTTCACTTTTCTTTAAACTTTTCCTGAGTCACTTTTCTTTTTTTCTTTCTCTTTTTATATTCTTTCAACCCAACTTTCCGTATAATTCCTCAACTAGCCATCCTCAACTCATGGTTTTTCCGTGATTCAATGTACACATTACCGAAGGTTGGGTCAGGGCGACGACAAGGTTATTTTTTTATTAGCTACCTCAACTTATGCTTTTGGCATATCCTAAGGTGCACATGTACATGGAGGGACAAGGGTCAAAACATTGTTCACACAAAAGATTAGTTGGGTGAAAAAGAAAGGTCTATATTTGGCTCAAATCTTTTGGATAAAGAAGAGATTAATTTCATTCGGTTTTCTATATCTAGGCTAAATATTGACTATCTTGAACAGGGGCCTATGATCCTTTCCTATTTGTCTATCACAACTTACTTTTAGAAAGACTAACCAGGTAAGTTCTAACTCAATACCAATCGTGGACTACTAAATTTTTTCTCACACTCACTTGACATCTCATTACTTTAAAAGATTATAAGACACCTAATTCAAATTAGATTTAGGCTCATGATGTGGTGTATCTCTATTTCATGCTTAGAGAAAAACATTCACTAGTTAAAATGCCTAGTCATGCAACATTTTCTTTAAATCAGGATATCATTTTTTGTAGCCATCATGCTTCAGATTCAATTTCTATATTATGTACAAAAGATAACAACAATGTCTATTAAACAATAAAATAACCAGTCTGTTGGGGAAAAAAACACAGCCAAGAAAACAACAAGAGAGGATCGTGAGTTGGGATACTCAAACTTCACCCTAGCACTCACTTTCCATTCCATTTACCCTAACCCCCAAAAAAAGACACGCAATTCTATATAAAATGGGGTAGTAGGTGAAGCAAACCAGATGCGCAAAGCGTCGATAATCAACATGCTGACGAGTTTGAATTCTTGGAACTTGCTCCCTCTTATAGTAGGGACACCATTAGTGGTGTCCTCACCAATAACAACACCATCAGTAGTACTCCTCTCAGCCTCAACAATTCATAAGCTAGATGCCCCAGCAGCAACTTCTCGAACCCTCAACTGGCGGGCCTCCACATCAATTAGCTAGACTCTTCTCGCGGCCTCCAACTTATTGAACTCCTTCTTCTGTGACCAAGAATCATCCTCATCGCTAACTAACTGCCTCTTGGCACGATCTTGTGGGGGAGGTGGTGGAAAAATAGTGGTGGAGAACAGGGCAACCAACATCGTGTCCTCAGCAGGCTCTACAGAAGAGGCCTCAGACTCAGGTATCCGACCCTCTCGTATGGCATCCAAATGTGCTCTGAAACACTCCACAACATCCATGATAGTCGTCAAATCCACTGTAGGGGTTGGCCTGGCAAGAACCCGCAACTCAAATGCATCCAAGCACTGGTGGAAATTCAAGATTTGCCACTCAGTATACTGGGCCATCTTAATCTATATCCGTTCCTCCGCCTCAGCAGAAGGTGTCGAGCGGGAGGAGCTAAGAGAGGTGATAACACCCGAGATATACTCAATCAGGGTGGTGTCGATACGCTCAGATACAGCTGGATTAGCCACTTGCTCTTTCTCTACCATTGATTCTTATTTCTCACCTAGCGGTTGCACCTCTGAACGGGGCCCTCTGTGGGGAGCCTACTCATTAGCCTCATCCAAAAAAAGGCCAATATCCAATGTGTCGGGAAGGGTCTTTATCACATCAATGTGCAACACAGGAACTCCTGCAGACCTACTCAACTGAAAGAACATGCACGAGAAAGGGTAAGTAATCATAGACTTAAAATCCCTCTAATTAATTACCTCCTACTATAGACACGCTAAGTACACCTCTAACCCCGCAATCGTGGCCTCTATCAGCACTGCACAATCCCAAGTGACAATGTTATCAGCAGTAGTGCGAGAAAGGCAGTGTCAAACAAGTATCCATAAGAATTTGGCTATGAGGCTGAGGTTAGCCTTGTTGATGCTCCCCTTAGGCTCCAAAACCCAATTAGCAGCCACACCATCCATGGAGACAAGTTGTGTTTTCCACCACTTAGTGGTCTCTATCACATCTGGCTCACGCTGGAATCTATCGTCCTTGATCAACTTCAACCAATAGTCAAACTCGGCAGTTAGGGTGGTCATGGTGGCATCAATATCCATGCCATAGAGAAACCTGCGAATGGCCGGCAAATAAATATCAACCCGCTTGCCGCGGACATGGACGTACTCACGAGTTGCATGTCTGGCTGGATTGGCCCGCCTATCAAACTTAGACTGGATAGTTGCCACGTAGGAGGTGTAACACTCTCGCACCATTTCTTTAATATAGCAGCCCACATTCCTAGCCGTCCACTCCAGCCGATGTTTGGTGAATATAGCAGGGATTGCCGGCATAGTAAGAATACTCCTAGTGAGAACCTTCCGCTCAAGTGTTAGGGTCCGGGTCATGTCCCCTTTTGGTTTGGCACCTTGGCATCACCATACTTGATATTTTCTCTTGACACACCACTTGTGGGGATGAAAAGCAAGTAGAGCGGGGACGTCAGTCTATGGTGCTATAATAGAATCTACACTATCAACCTCATTAAATGAGGCAGACCGAATCGAAGTGGCTGGAATATAGGAACTATGAGAAGAAGAAGCCTCCTCAGACCCGGAAGACTCCTTAGAGATGGACGATTCCTCAAAACCACAAGTTTCTTCGAATGCAAGCGCTCCCTTGAAAAGTGTAGCCAAACCAGAAGGTGTGCCGATTAGTATGCGCTCCTCTTAAGACTGGAGGTAGTGACTCTGTTGGGCGCCACATTCGTGGGTGTGGCTCGGTAATGCGGGCAGCACGGGTAGGGGTGCGTATGCCTGGTGGCAGGTACTCTTAGTCAAGATCATCGTCTGTGCATATGACCATATTATTTGAAAAGGCAACAGACTTAGAACGCCATTTTGAGTAGACATGGTCTTGTTTAGGTGCCATATGTATCTGCAAAAAGAAGTTATTAGTAACAGTAAAAGACTATAACACATTCAAAAGCATCAAACATTAGAGAAAAACACAGAATGGAATGACAAATACAGAACTGCAGCACTGCCTGAATGACTCATCGACGATCTGTTGAAGGGACGACGGTTCGTTATGGTGGTTTATCGAGGGACACTTAGAAGAATGTTTTTAGCAAATATAAAACAAAGGTTCAAACAACATAAACGGTTATGTAGGATGTACCGTCGAAGGGATGACGGTTTGTCATTGGGGTTCGTTGATGGACACTTAGAATATTGTTTTATAAAATCAGAAGTAAATGTTCTAAAAACGTCGATGGTTGTGCAAGACGGATCGTCGAAGGGACGGCCGTCCGTCAATAGGGTCCGTAGACGGACACTTAGAATATTTTTTTTCTAGAAAATCAGTAAAAAGGGTTCTAACAATGTCGATGGTTGTGCAGGACAGACTGTTTAAGGGCCGACGGTCCGTCAATGGACACTTAGAATAAACAAGGAATTTTAGGGTCAACGGACCCCAACAATGGTCCGTTGAGGGTTCGATAGTCTGTCGATGGTGTCTCGTTCTTTCCTTCCGGGACAAATTTTGAAGCCATCTTGTTTCCCCCAATGTACGATTTCAAAGTATTCTTAGAGACCTTAAGTTTCTCTAACATTTAACCCAACATTTCATCATTCCTAGGGCATGAATTATAACAGTTTTAACATTCGATTCTACAGCCTATAAAAATCCTAAGTCGAAAACACAACATGTAAACACAATATATTTTTAACAAAACACCTCGATCACTTTTCAATTTCAGTGTTCTAAGGGACTTAAGACTTAAGGTATAAGATTTAAGCATGCAAATGGGTCCGAAATTCGAAACCCACAAGTAAGACATCAAGTTAACATAAAATTTAATGATAGTTAATCTAGGAGATCGAAAGAACATATCAATAAATTGTAATGGAGGAAAAAGAGTATGCAAACTTGTAATTGAACAGCATCACCACCAACCACAACACAACCCAGCAAGGAGAATTAAGAAGATGCAAGATTTGGGAAGAGAATGGATTTTATGGAAGTGGGGGAATCTTATGATTAAATGGGAGCTAATGGGTGAGGAAGTGGATAAAAATGGGAGGAAATAGGGAGGTAAATGGTTATGCGGGTTTTGTGAAGAGGTGGGTAACTTAAAAAGTTTAAAAACTTTTAATATGTAGCCGGACGAATTGGGTCGGGTAGGAGGGTGAGAGAATAACGAATTCCCGTCCACGGACCGTATGTTTTTTGATGGTCCGTCAACAGTGACCTAACTTAGAAAACTTGAAAGAACATACTTGGGCACGCCGAACCTACCGACGGTCCATCTATGGGATGACGGTCCCTCAAAGTGTCCGTCGATGGGTGCTCCTGAACAATTTTTTTTCGCAGATTTCTGGTGATTTGCCACTTGAACATTCAACACCCATTAAGCTAATATTTTTGTGTTTTTTGGATACTTTTTGGACACAGACCCTACTGTATGCTCTAGCCAAAACTTCTAAAGAAAAATTAAGGAACGTTCTTACGTGACATAAGTAATAAAAGCAAAAATAATACAACTGTGCCTAGAAAATCATGAAAAACATATAGTTGGCTATACGATACATATTGGGTTGCATCCCAATCAACGCTTGATTTAACGTCACAGCACAACGGACGACCCTTCTTATTCAGACTTCATCAAGATAGTATGCCTTGGTCACTTCATTCGCAATTTCAGCAAGGCCTAGATAGATTTTTATTTGTTGTACGTTAACCTTAAACCTCACACCCTCCTTGTTATTCAACTCAACCGCACCATGAGGGAATAATTGGTGATGAAATAGGGACCAACCTATTTGTACTTGAGTTTGCCCACAAATAAACACAACTTAGAATTGAACTAAAGCACCAAATCCCCAACAAAAAAATGACGCTTCTCAATCTTTTGTTCATGGTACTTCTTCATCTTTTCTTTATACAGGGTTGAAATTTTATATGCCTTCAAGAGAAATTCATCAAGCTCATTCAACCCATAACCTCTGTTCCACAGCCTCATTTCAATCCATTTTCACCTTCTTCATTGCCTAGATGACCTCATGCTCTAATTCAACTGGTAAGTAAAAAGCCTTACCATATACAAGTTGGTATGGGCCTATGGGAGTCTTGTATACTCTCTGGTATTCCCAAAGAGCATCATCAAGCTTCCTTTACCAATCCGTTCTACTAGCATTCAACATTTTTGCCAAAATCTTCTTAATCTCCCTTTTTGACACCTCAACTTGCCCACTGGTTTGAGGATGGTAAGGAGTGGCCAGATTATGGCGAACCCCATATTTTTCCAATAATACTCTAAACACCTTGTTGCAAAAGTGGGATGTCCCATAACTGAATATATCCCTTAGGGAGTGAAATCTAGAATAAATATTCTTTTTCAAGAGCGCGGTGACACTCTACCTTTCATTATTCGCATGCACAATAGCTTCTACCCATTTTGACACATAATTGACTACCACAATAATGTACTTGATCCCATGAGAACTCAAAAAATTTCTCATAAAGTCAATGCCCCACACATCAATCAATTCCATCAAGAGAATCGAATTTAAAGGGAAATCTTGCTTTCTCGAAATGCCACCATCTCCATGGCATCTATCACATGCCTTGGCGAACTCATGGGCATATTGGTGCATGGTTGGAAAATACTAGCCACATTGGAAGATATTATGAGTAATCTGGGTACCACTATGATGCCCACATAAAGGCAAAGAATGGCATGCCTCTGAAACACTCAACATCTCAACTTCAGCACACAATGTCGAATAAGCCCATCAGCACAACTCCTATAAGTATGGCTCATCCCAAAAGAACTTTTTTACATCCTGCATGAACTTTTTCCTTTGATGAAAGGACAAATATGGTGGGACGATATCACTAGCTACATAATTTGCAAAATTTGTAAACCATGGAATCAGGTGTTGGGAGGAAGCCAGTATGTGCTCATCAGGGAATGTATCATCAATTCAGTCTTTTCACCTAACTCCCTTATTACTTAATCCTCTAATCTGAACAAGTGATCATCAACATGATTTTCGGTCCCTTTTCTATCTTTCACCTCAATGTAAAATTCATTAAATAGTAATACCGAACGAATCAACCTCAATTTTGCATCCTTCTTTGCCATCAAATATCTCAAAGCAAAATATTCAGTATACAAAATAACCATCTTGCCAAGCAAATAGGAGTAAAATTTCTCAAAAGCAAAGACTACTGCAAGGATCTCTTGTTCAGTCACGGTGTAGTTCTTTTGGGCTTCAGTAAGCGCTTTACTAGCATATTAAACGGGATGAAGTATTTTGTCCCACCTTTGTCACAATACCACATGAATAGCGACCCCACTCTCATGACATAGAACCTCACATGGGTTTATCAAATCTAGAGTATGATAATAGGTGCAAACACCAACTTTTCCTTCAACTCACCAAATGCCTTAAGACATGATTCATCAAAATGAAACTTAAACTCTTTCTCAAGCAACTTGCATAAAGAATGTACAATCTTTGAAAAATCCTTGATGAACCTCCGAAAAAATCCTACATGCCCAAGAAAGTTTCTCACACATTTTACAAATATTGGTGGAGAAAGTATCTCTATCACCTCAACTTTAGCTCGATTAACATCTATACCCTTCTTAGAAATTCAATGACCCAATACAATACCTTATTTTACCATGAAGTGACATTTTTTTCCAATTCAGCACAAAGTTTTAATATTCACATCTGTTAAGAATCTCGGACAAATGACCCAAACACCACTCAAAGAAGTCACCAACTAATGAAAAATAATCCATAAAAACCTCAATAGTGTCATCCACCCTATCGGGGAATATCAATATCATACACCTCTGAAACGTGGCCAGTGCATTATATAACCCAATCGGCATTCTCTTTAATGGAAAAGTTCCATAAGGACAAGTAAACGTTGTTTTATCTTGTTCTTCCGGTACAATAGAAATGTGATTACAACCTGATTAACCATCAAGAAATCAGTACCACCCCTTTCCTGCAAGTCTATCCAACATCTGATCCATGAAGGTCATAGGAAAATGATTATTCTGGGTCCATGCATTTAA
Organism: Solanum habrochaites; assembly: GCA_027704765.1. NCBI lineage: Eukaryota > Viridiplantae > Streptophyta > Magnoliopsida > Solanales > Solanaceae > Solanum > Solanum habrochaites. The sequence continues at coordinate 38,945,688 of JAKWJA010002492.1, read as the reverse complement.
TTTCTGATAATCCATACACACCCTCCATCACGTCACCGTCTCTTGAGGACAAGTAGATTTTTCTCATTGGGTACCACAGTAATTCCCCCTATCTTATGTACACACTAAACAATGCATACCCAACTACTATCGGCAAATGGAGTTATCACACCAGCATTCAACCACTTGATAATCTCCTTCTTCACCACCTCTTGAATAAGTGGATTTATATATCTCTGGTTCTCAATACTTGCTTATGATCGGGCATGAGTTGGATTTTATGTGAACAAATCATGGGAGGGATCCAAATAATATCCGCAATACTCCACCTAATAGCTCTTTTGAACCTTTTTAACACATCCACCAAACTCTGAAATTGTTGCACATTCAAATATGATGCAATAATTATCAGCAAGGGGTCTCCTTTTCTCAAGACTACATACCTCAGATGAGGTGGTAGAGCCTTAAGTTCTATTTTTGGAGCCTCTTCCATATATTTTTTTGAGGGTGGAGTCTCGCAATGCTTCATATCTAACTCCAACTTCTTTGGTTTAAACAAACATCACCTAGATCAAGTGTTGTGGCCAATGACCCATACTCTTCAATGCAATCACTATCAAAATTAATGATCATTGCCGCTAGTGCTTCTACCCTCAAACGCTCTTCTGTTTGTACTATGCTGACTTTTAAACCTTGTAAGATATGGCAGGTACCGATTGATTCTCACAACTCTTTTTTATGGACCTACAAACGTTGAAAGTAACTTCTTTATTATAAAACTGAAATTTAATTTACCCTTTCTCCATATCAACAAAGGCTCTACCCGTAGCAAGGAATGGCCTCCCAAGAATAATAGGCACCTCGAAATCAACCTCAAAATCAAGAATAACAAATTGGCCAGAAATGTGAATGACTCCATCTTTACTAACACATCGTGGAGTATCCCGATAGGTCTCCTAATTGTCTATCGGCCATCAGTAGTCACATCGCAGTGGGCTTTGGTTCACCCAAACTAAACTTTTTGTAAATTGAGGGAGTCATGAGATTTATTGTTGCCCCAAGATCACATAATTCTTTCGCAAAGTGTAATAACCCGATTGTACATGCAATAGTGAAGGCACCCGGATCTTATTTCTTTTGTAGTACAGACCTTGTAGCAATAGTGCTACAATGTTGCATTCCATCATCATCCTCAAAACTGACCGATCTTTTCTTAGTGACCATATCTTTCATGAACATTGCATCACCAGGCATTTGTGACTGCCATACAATGTCCATCATTTTTAAGATTTTGGACAGTATTGCTAGAAAGAGTGCCCGGTTTGCATGGGTTCATAGTCTAAGACAATTTGGCTATTCGCAACTCAAGATGCATGATCCAGATTACATGTGCATCAACTTTTTGTCAAATACACGCTAAGTCACTCCTCAACTCTTAAGTGTGCTCATCACGAGCATCAAACCTCCTCATAAGTTTCTACAGCATCTCCTCAACTCGCGCCATACTGCCTAAACCATTCCTAGGAATAACTTCACGATTTTAAGGTGGTACATAGGGCCCACTCCTATAGATTTTTTTACCATTATTACACCGGTTGAAGTTGTTATCGCAGTTTTAATTCCCATATTGGACTTAATGACCCTCTAAGTTGTAAATACCATAGTTCTGACATTTATTTCCTTGACCTAGGCCCCAATTTTCCTAATTGGAGCCTTAGGCGTTTGGTCAAATACCTCGTCTTCTCATTTACCTCATAAGAGTCATCCTCATAGTAATACTCATCAATCGGCGGTGGTGGTTTAGACAAGTAGTTTAGTCAATTAACCTTTTCGGCACCCTTGTGATGTGTTTCAACACTGACCCAAGCTCAGTTATCATTTGAGCCATTTCATCACTAATCTCATCTATGGATGGGTTGTGTGCAGATGGGTTGTGTGCAGATTGCACTGCAAAAGTGTTTCTCCTAGTATACGACTTCGTAGTGCTCCAAGTTTTCTTATTTCATGTGATTTTCTCTAGCTTCTTAGTGATCTTATCATAAGGACACTCCCCATAAGAACCACATGCTATCATATCCAGTGCAACTTTGTTATTATCATCTCTTCCCCAATAGAAGTAGTCTTTCAGTGACTCATCATTGATGTGGTGAATGGGGAAACTTTACAAGAACGAGGTAAACCTATCCCAAGACCTACTGATTTATTCTTCCGGTAGTGCTACAAAAGTGTTGACCGTATCTTTGTGGTTTAACTTCTTAGACACTGGGTAGTAATGTGCTAAGAACACATCCCTCAATTGTTTCCAAGTATAGATTGAGTTATTGGGGAGCTTAGTAAACTATACAGCAGCCTCTCCCGTCAGTGAGAGAGGGAACACTCTTAACCCAATGACATCCATGTTAAAATCAGGCCTCCCCACACAACTCTTACAACTCGACCTCACTTTTGTGATTTAAGCAAGTGGGTCCTCAGAAGATAGTCCCGGAAACAAACCTCTAGTTGGTATCATTTGCATCAGACTACTAGTTACCACAAAATTATGACCCTGTAGTAGAAAAAGGTTTTATTTGACAAAATATCTCACTTTGGGGCGCTCTAGTCTTATTTGTGAGGAATAAAGATGATTCCCTTAGGATGTGTATAGATTATCCTCCGTTGAACAAGGTTACCATAAAGAATAAGTATCCTCTTCCAAGGATGGATGATTTACACTATCAACATTTTGGTTCCACATAACTTTCAAAATTAAACATCAATTCTTTCTACCATCAGTTAAGAGTGAGGGAATGTGATATTTCAAAGAAAACTTTTAGAACCCGATATGGTAAATAGAAGTTTTTCTTCATGTCCTTTGGTTTAGCTAATTCCCCACCAACTTTAATGGACCTTATGAATAGAGTTCAAATATTTTTTAGACAATTCTCTTTATTGATGACATACTAATCTATTAAAGGAACGAAGAAGATCACACTAGTTATCTCAGAATAGTTCTCCAGACATTTAACGATCGAGAGTTGTATGCCAAGTTCTTTTAGTGTGAATTTGTCCTTGAATATGTGGCTTTCATAGACCACATTGTATTGGGAGAGGGAATTATAGTTTATAATAAGAAAATTTAAGTAGTGCAGAATTAGCCAAGAATCACATCTCTTAATGATATTAGGAGTTTCTTATGATTGACTGGCTACTATAGAATTTTTGTTGAGGGGTTCTCATCAATTTTATCTTCTTTCACCAAATTACCTTCAAAGACATTTAAGTTTTAATGGTCTGAAGCTTGTAAAAAAATTATAGGAATTTTAAAAGAAGTTGACTACTGCCCAATTTTAACTTTTGCGAAAAGTACTCAAGGTTTTGTGGTGTACAGTGATGCAAATAAAGTGGGTTTTGGTTGTGTGTTAAAGAAGAATGACAATGTTATATCTTATTCCTCCAAATAGTAGAAAGTTCATGAGAATAATTACCCAGCCCATAACTTAGAACTGGATGTTGTAGTATTCGCCTTAAAGATATGTAGTCATTTTATTTAAGGTGTTCATGAGGATATGTTCAGCTATTACAAGAGTTTTCACTTTGTGTTTAGTTAGAAAAAGTTTAATCTCAAACAGAGAGAGTGGTTACAGTTACTCAAAGATTATGACATCAGTATTATTTACCATTGAGGTAAGACTAATATTGTTGTTGATGCCTTCAGCTGGTTGTATATGGGTAGTATCGCCTATTTTAAGGAAAGTAAGAAAGAGATAGCACAAGAGGTGTATAGACTTGCACGAGTAGGAGTTTTATTAATGGATTCCACAAAAGGAGGAATAGTGTTGACCAATGGGGATGAGTCATCATTAGTGTTAGAGGTAAAAGGTGAGCAAGACCTAGACTCTATCTCACTTTAATCAAAGGCAGTTGTTTATAAGCAAAAAGTGTTGGTTTCTGAACAAGGGGGAGATGGTGTTTTTAGGTATCGAGGTAGATTGTGTGATGATTCTAAGGGTAACTGGGATGATCACCTATATCACATTTTGTTTCTTACAACAACACTTAATATTATAGCATACAAATGGATCCTTCTAATGCCCTTCAGGGAAGAAATGAAGACTTCTTTTGGACGGTTCGATGTTAGTCAAGCACGATTGATAGTACCAGAGTTAATTCATCATTATATGCAGAAAATGAAGGTCGTTAAAGAGATTAGAAACAACATAGAGTCGTCAGAAGTCCTACAATGATGTTGTGAGAATAAAATTATTGTTTTAGGTCATTACTAAGAAAACTCTGTTTGGCGACAGATATTATAGACAAATTGTACTTCATCGCTAAATAATGATGGATTCGCAACGGAATATATTTTTTTTTGCAAAAATGCAAATACATTTAAGAGATATGATTTAGCGATAGATTGGCGACGTAATATTTTTATAGTTGTTAAAAATTAGTGTGAAATTTTGGTGCCATAATTTTGCTACGAATTTTGCAACAAAATTGGGGTGAAAATTTTGATTAATATTCGGCGATGAAATTTGTGACGGAAAAGAGTTGCTAGATTTATGAATATATTTTCATTAAATTTAAATTATATACCAATGGAAAATTTGTTACTAGAATTTAATTTAAATAATTTTTTTATAGTGACGGATATTATAAACAATCATTTAGGTGTTGCTAGTTTTTTTAAAGACTGTGTTTGACCAGGGGACAATTTTATTAATTGTTTTGGCTGAAAGTGAGTCACATCAAACAAAAAAATAAAACCTTTCTCTTAACAAATTCTTTCTAAAAAATAAGGTTTTCTTAAAAAATTATCTCTTTCCAAGCTTTTGTCTCAGCGAAGATGTTCTATCTTCTTGCGCAACCCCACTATCAGCATTCGCTCCACAAGTGCTTCAATTAAATCCTTCTCTGCACCCGTTCCTTCACCTTGAACCCAAGATGAACTCAAGAAACTCGTAGCTAATAAGGCCGTTTAGTATGTAAAAAGTGGAATGGTACTTGGTCTTGTAACTAGGTGAACAACTTCATTTCTTTTAGCTAACTTTGGTGTCATCTGGCAAACTTATGAACATTGTAGGAGTTCCCACTTCAAAGCATACTGAAGAAAAAACTTCGTCACTTAACATCCTATTATCTACTCTTGATGACCACCATATATTGATCTAGCTATTAATGTTGTTGATGAGGTCGAACCGAATCTCAACCTATTCAATGTCAAAGAGGATTTTGTTCAGAGAAAAGATAGTGGAGGTGGCGTATGATAATTTTGTTATTGTGGTCGATGATTCGAAGCTTGTTTCAGGTCTTGGTAAATCAAGGTTGAGTATTCCGATTGAGGTGGTGCAGTTTTGTAGGATGTACAATTTTGTTAGGTTACTGGAATTATTTAAGGAAGAGGGTGTTGATGCAAATTTGACATTGGATGGTAATGGGAAGCCATGTAACTGATTGCTCGAATTATATTATTGATTTGCATTTCAAAACTTCTTAGGGATTATTCTACGCCTGGGAAGGAGATCGCGTCTTTCGAAGGAGTGGTGGATCATGTATTGTTCTTGGATATGCCAATTGTTTTTATCATTCCTGGGAAGGAAGGAGTCGGTGTTAGGTGCAAGTGAAACATTGATCAATTTTAGCTTCCAACTGGTGAGGTCTGAACATCTTTCACTTCTATTTTGAGTTGAATTTTTAGAATTCATTTTTGTTTCGAGGAAATAGAAGTTTATTGTCGTAATTTTAATAAGTTTTCCAGAAAAGTTTTTCCCTTTTCTGGAAATGTTTAGCAATAATACTCTCTTATGAATGTAATTTGTATAATAGAATGGAAAAGAAATGTCTTATTGGTGATTTCTATTTGTTTCTTCTATTCTAACTAATTTACTTAGTTGTGGGCCAGAATATCGCTATATGATCACTTGGGAAATTTGATTTTGCTTTAGAATTTAATATTTGATAGAGATAAATGCATTCAACATCAGCAACAAAGTGTTACTAAAAAAGTTCCCTTTTTTATTTTTCTTGTATCTTCTTTTAGAGAACTAATTAAAATATTGAATGCATACAAGATCTTGAAACTGTAGTATTGAATATTCCCATGGAGAATTTAGCGGTGAAACACGTGTTTTACATGTCATATATTTTGAACATGAATTATTTTATTCACTAAACTTTGAGATTGGTACATGTTTGTGGATGCTTGGGGGAGAAACTTTTTATCCAAAAAATAATTAAAGTATGCTAATAATATTATCGGCTTATGCAGTTAGGCAAGGTACCCATATAGAGACCATTGTTTTACAAGTTTAGCTATACAGAAGTTTTAATGTATACCCTTCTTTGTGATTTTGTAGGTTTCTCGGTTTGGGGTTTATCATTGTGGGATATTTACTCTTTAGGTGCTCCAATGTACAAGTTAAATAAGTATTTTGGTGGAGTATAGATATAGTTTCTTCCCTAACTTTATTTAGGAGTAACACCTACAGAAAGCCATTGTGCTCAACGATGTTTCATGCCTTTCTCTTCTTCCAACACCAAAATATTTTGGCCAAGGTGTGGTTCTCTAACTGTTGATTATGTCTCCTTCATCTATGAGTAAATAGAAAATATTCTAAGGAATTCAATCGTCAATAGGTTTGGTGAGCTAATACTCATTTTAGGTTGTTATTTTCCTTTTTACGGACTTCATCTCATAAATTTGCCTTTGATTTTCCTTGCTTTTTAAGGTATACCATCAGGTGTGTGAAACTTTGAGAAAGACATAGACATTCAGTAAGTGTTCTATTTCTCCTTCCTCTTTCTGATGCCATCATTCGTACTTTCCTATTGTCAAATCTTATAAAAGATTTTAAATAGAAGTCTAAAAGGGAAATTGATGCTTCATCCATTAATTTTTCAGTTCTTACTAAGACATAAAAGCTTGATTACTAATAAGAACCTACTATTGTGTTTCATAATTCACTATCAGACAGATTGTCCATCTAGCTACAAGTAAACTTTAGTAGTGTCAACATGTATCCTTGATGGTTTTATTTATCTCTGCTTTCAAATTTATATTAAGTTATTGTTGTTTCTCTTATTACCTGTACTATTTTCTTTTGTTTCATGTTTTGAAACGCTTATTGATTTCTATTGATAATTTTTGTTATCACTTTGCCTAATTGGTAGTAGTGTGAATCTGCCAAGGTAATTTTGCTCCCTAAAATCTATCTCTCTAATTCTTGTTTGGTTTCTTCTCTTTTTTTTTTATCTTACTAATCTGTCAACCTGCTGTGTGCGTGAGCTTGATATTATTTGTTAACTCTTAACTTATTTTCTTCTTAAGCTGGAATGTTTTAATCACAGTCTGAGTCCTTCTCATTGAGTTAATCCTTGAATCATCGGTAAGTAGAAATAACAATTGTCTATCTTCAATAACGAGTTTTCCATCATATAATTTCAGTTTGTACATTTCAGAAAAGATGCAAAAGTAATTACTAAAATAAGTATGAACAGAGAAAATTTTCTTAGAAGAACATTAAGTAAAAAAAGTAGTACAAGAAAGTTGATGGTGATTTTTTTGAAACAAAATTTAGAAGGTGGGACATGACCACCTACAATATAGAGTAAAACAACTTTCCATTCTCGTTGTTTTTACCTATACTTTTTCCATCCATTATTGCTATAAGTTGTCTTTTCATGTAGCCTTGTGATTGTAACCTATAACATGAAAACAAAACCTAGTGATTTTTAATAAGGTTATCAATCATATTATTTCTTGACATTCAAGTACTAGTTTGCAGAACAAACATGTTATTCCTAATCTCTCTATTGAACATGGAAGCTTTTATCTAGCTTTGTGAGCATCAACTGCTTTTTAGTTATTTCTTAATAGGTCCACATAGTATTTCATTGATGATTTAGGTGGTCTACTCTCTCTATATCTCAACTCATAGTCTGATGATTTAGGTGGTCTACTCTCTCTATATCTCAACTCATAGTCCAATGACTTCTGAGGTATGTTTTGCCTTCTGTATGGTAGTATTAATATAACTAAGTTTACTTGTCCTACTTAAAAGAAGTAGCTCCTAATTATGTAGAGACTTCTTGTAATTCTTGCATTCCTACAGAATGCAACTCTTTCCCTCATTTATAATTCATATTTTCATTTAGATTAGCCAAGAGGGTGATACTAGTAATCATTCAGCAAATTTGAGAAAGGGCAACAAAAACAAAACATAACAAAATAATCTTACATGAAAATATGTAGTATACATTAGGATGCTAATTTTTGCCACTTATTGATTCTATGTTGCATTGTTTATGAATCAGCTCTAAAGGGATTATTGCATAAAGTGCATGTTATAGGTCATATCAATAAAATTAATCAGGTAGTTATTCTTTTTCATGAAATTTATGTGAACTTAATCTTTTTAGTCCTGAAACATTAGAAACTCATCCACGATTTTCTGAACATTGAGGTGTCAATTACCGTGTGTTTATTTTTTCCTATATAGTTTTGCAAAAAGAAAAAAGGGCCAAAATTATCCTCAACATATTATAAATGACTCAAAAAAAAATATTTTCCCTTATTGGATCACAGATCAAATTTTAGTTTAGGTACATACATACTTTCTAACTTGTCTCCTCATGTGTTTGTTGGGGACTAATGTATATTTGTAGGGTCATAGACTTATAGCATGTATTCTGTAATACTTTGTTGTTGTTCATAATTACCATCTCATCGATTTTAATCTAAGCTTAAATGCAATATAATTTAGCTAAAATATAATACATTTAATTAATCGAAAAGGTTATGTATATTAATGCATTTTCCTATAATTATAATTTTTTCCCTAGTCTTCAATGTTTTATCTTTATCTTTATTTATAGACAAAATATGAAGAAATATCACAGAAAAAAATTTATAAATATGATCCAAAATTGATGAGCATAGGTTCTCTTAAGAATAATTGTTAGATTGATTTTGTTATTTTTCTCCAAAAATTTGTGATCTGGATTTTTCATTCTACAAATATTAAACCATCTAAATATTATTATAAAAGAATATTTATTGGTTTAGAGGTATTTCGTAATTGTTATTAAATTTATTTCAGCATTGTATACTTAAAATAAATAAATAAAATTTTGATACAAAAAAATTAGCAAAAAATTGAATGATGATTTGGTTGTTGCTATAAATAATGTTGGTGACTGGTTGGCGACGAAATATTTTAGTGCAAAAAATTGTGGCTCAAATAATAAAATATTTTGTTATGGATTTGTGACAGAAATCCATCGCGAATATATTTGAAATGAAGAAATAAATTATGAAATAATTAACGAACTATATAAGTATAATGACTGATTAGTTCGTCATTAACAAGGGGCAATGGATGTCACTCGTCTGTAATACGTCGCTAAACTTGCGAAGAAAATCATTTTTCGTCGCCAAGTGATTACTAACGAGTGAAATAGCAACATCCAGTAATCCATTGCAAAGCCGGTTTAGCAACGAAATACCATAGATTAGCAACGGATTTCATTAGTCGTTAAATACTATTTTTTTTGTAGTGGGTAGATGACTACGTGACTTGAAAAGTTTCACCCTTGAAGGGTGATATCAGAGTTTGTTTCAAGGGGAAGCTCATTACCCAGTGCATTCGTCCTTACAAGTATTGCCTAAAGGTTTGGCAAGGTAGTTTATAAATTTTGAATACCACAAGAGTTAGCAGTCATCTATTAGGTGTTTCACATCACCATGTTCAAGGAGTGTATAAGAGATATTTTACATATAATATCAACCGAGGATAATAGAATCAATGAGTGTTTGACTTATGACGAGGTCCTGGCTTAGAATCTAGATCACCAAGTTCACATGCTGAGAACAATGTAAGTACAATCATGTAGAAATTTTGTAAAGAAGCTACATGAGAATCTAAAGAGGATAGGAAGAAGATATATCCACATCTCTTTGAATTCGTAGTAAAGTTTTAGACCAATGTATTAGTTTTCTTCTTAGTACTCTTAATATTATGAGTAAGCATCTTTTTGTTGCATTTACTTGATTGAGTATTGTAATTGATGTTACCACCACTAACTAGTAGGTGTAATCTCAATCGAGGATGAATGTTCCCAAGAGGGAGATATTAGTATCTCACAATTATAAATAAGCTAGGAAGAAGCTATGAACTTGAAATAGTTATTTTTTGAATGATCTTTCCAGAGTTTCCAAGTTTGCGCGATTTCGAGTTCGTATGTATGAGTTGTGCATTTTGGAAGTTGGGTTGTTCTTTTAAGGAATTAGCCAATATAAATTTCGGAAGGTACTTTGTTCTTTTCCGTACCCAAATAATTAAAAAAATTATTTTACTATTAGGTGTATAAGATTACTTATATTCGTTTATAATCTTACCAAAAGAGTAAGGGTATTGAGATAGATGAAAAGAAGAGGACAAAAGAGGATAAAGGAGAAAGGCATTCAAGATTCGTCAAGATCGTCGAAGTGTAACTTTTGGTTTTGTTCAGGGGTGATCAAAAAATAATGTGATCATGCATAGTGTTTTGGTTGTTCACCCACATGAAAAATTTTATTTTAAGCATAATTTAGTCCTTGAAATTTAAGGATTTATGTTTTTGATGAGTTCTTTATAAATATTCTTGACTTTTCCTTATCAATTATGTTTTGATGTAAAGTATCTAATTGGGTCGACTTTAAAAGATAATATATCGTAGAATATAAATGGTTATGTGAGCTATACACTATCAATTTATGGGTAACTGAATCAAATTTTAGCGCTATCAATTTGCATCTATTCGATTTTTGAGAAAAAAGTTATGACTATTTTAGTAATTTATATAGTGTTGTTACGAATTAAACAATGGACAACATTAAAAAGGGCAATTTTTTATTTTTTTTCTCCAAGAAAACCCTAATCGAATTTCTTGACTAATAACAGATTCAAAACAATCATATGTCATCTTTATTGATGAAACTCATAATTCTTGTCCATAGATAATTCAAGTAACTAATTCAAGAATCTAAAAAAGAAGTTTTTTTTATCATTAACCTTCAAACTAGGGTTCGAAAATTTTTACTCAAGATCTCTAGATTCTTCAAGAACCTTGTTGTTCCTATCTAAAATCAAACCAAAACATCATGCAGTATTTCCTTCCAAAAATCATGATCCTTGAATACATAATTCAAATCAAGGAAATTAAAGAGTGAAGTCAAAAAGTTAAGAGTCAAGTCAAGAAGTTAAAAGTTAAGCGAAGAAGTCAAAATAGGTTTTTGAAGTTTTTCAAAAGCAGCAAGAGTAAAGTTAAAGTTAAGTTCTTCAAAAGTATATGGGGACTATTTATTCACAAAGAGTTTAAAATGTTTTCACTTTTAATCAAGTAAGGAAACTTTGATTTCCAAAAGAGTCTTTGACCTTGTTTTTCAGTAAAGAGCCTTTGAGCTAGTTTTTTTAGTAAAGAGCCTTTGGGCTAGTTTTTCAAGAGACTTTGAGTTTTTTTTCAATTAGAAAGTAAATGCTTTGACAAATAATCAAGAGAGTAAACTGAGATTTCAAGATAGACTTTGAGCTATGTTTTAATAAATTAGCTTAAACCTCCTAAATAAGGTATGTTTTTAACAAGCCAGTATCATATTTTGTTGTAGTATTGAGCACCGATATAGGAGAGAGTCAAAATAAATGATAGCCCGTGTATATCATGTAGACATCATGGGTAGCAAAGGATCATACTTTTTAGATGATTCCTTTAGTCCTTTTTTCGCATATGCTACTGGATCCACTTTGTGAAGTATGTCATATACCCTTGCAAGGTGTAGGATGGTCCTTGGAAGCATGAGGTAAAGTTTTGTATCATTATTATATCTCTTAAGTGATGGTTTTCGGTTATAACAATTTCAACAACAATATTTTGTAATTTTAAATGCTTAAAATTACTTTGTATTTTTATATACATTACTAAGTTCATATTGTATTTTTTCATACATAAAGAGTTATAATTATATTTTTTAAATACCCATAGTTGAAAAATCATATTTTAAAGATTTTCATTATACTACATTTATTCACACTATTTTTATATTGAAATCAGTTGAGTTAAGTAAAGTCGAGGAAAGTGTTTCTTTCAGAGTCTTTTCGAACCTATGTTATGCTTAGCATTCCAACTTGCATACTCGTACATTCAATTTACCTATTCGATTTTGTATGCATCATCTTATGATGTAGACGTAGGTAATTAGTATCATCAAGCAGCGCATTCTTGATCCATTGAGCACGACAGAGTCAGTTGGTTAGCAGAGTCAGTTGGTTAGCCTTCTTGCAATCCGTAGGGCTCCTTTTTATTTTTTTCAGTTATATATTAAATTATTAGGATTTCATGGGTATTTTCCAGCATCCATCTCATTTTTTTTAGAGGCTTCATAGATAGTCAATCAGATGATAGTTCATTCGTCATTATCTTGTTATTGTCTTATGTCAAATTTGAGTTGCCACTTTTGCTAAGTTAAATATTTAATCTTTAAAAACATTATGAATTCAGTTGATACAATTAATATATTTAGTATTTTGATCCTTGCATGAGTGATTTAAATCTCCCTTTGAGTAGGTAGGTCATACAAGCAATTTACTTGGGAGAAGCAATGGTCCTCGAGTGCCAGTCATACCCAGGGTATAGGGTCGAGATGTGACACAAGGAATATTGTAATAGTACAATAAATCGATTAATAATTTAAATGTAATAAACACACATAAAAAATTTATGAACCTACACCAATGGTCATTGGTACGTACAACATTTAAACGACATGTATCTCATGAATTGAAAATTTTTAACGCACAAACATGCTATCATAAACTACAAAGATAAAAAAACGCATTAATATACCTTTAAAAACATATATAGATCTTACAACCTATTTATCAATGTATTTAAAAGTGATGTAAAATAGATGCTCTAAACCTATATGTGTTTTGAAAAATATACATCTATTTAAATAAATAAATTATAAGATATATATTCTGTAAACAAAAAAATTTCTAAGGTGTGCAACATATGAGAAATTAGCCTATGTTAGGTGGTCATGCAAAAATATAAATATATAGTCACACATTTTATTAATTAGGTGTTATCCGGGCAAACAACATGTTGATTTTTCATGAAGTATAATATTATCCTTAATGTGCATAGAGTGTACACAAAAACACGTTTTCTATGAAGCCCATAATCTTTTCGATGATACCTTTATATCCTCAAACTCTTATTATGGAAGAAATTAATTTTTAACAAAAGACATTTTCCATACAAACAATTATTCATAAATACCAGAAGAATATTTTTTTCAGACCCAATCCAACCCAAGATTGCTATTTTTTTTTCAGAAAAAAACGATAAGAAAAGAATATTTTTAGAAGGAGGTGAGAACAATTACAAAGTAATTTTTTAAGTGTTTATATGCTCTCCTTTTTATATAAAGTTATTTTTCATTAAGACTTTATATGAGTAAAAACAAGAAGAATACCAAAAAATTCAAAAGACTTACATTAAAGACACACAATAAAAAATATTATGTTTTAGAAACACTATCTTAATTTCCTAGTGATTTACTGAAAGAGTTGGAGCAAAACAATTAGTTCGTGAATTCCATCCCTATGCAACAATCAAAAGAATACAAATTGAAAAAGTTTTTTTTAATGAAAATATCTAAACATTCAATTCTTAAACTTAGTATTATGACAACGTATTTTTTTAATTTTTCGTTGGGAAAACAATCAATGATAATATTTTTTTGGTAGACGGTGAATTTTTTTACTCACTGTTGTGGACGAAGGAAATTGTAACATTTAAAAAATCAAAGGCGTGTTCTAGAACCTTACATAAGTCTACCCTTACATAAGTCTCCTAAGGTCTATAATATGTTATCAGATCTATTTTAATGAATATAAGTTGGTTAGGATGTCTAGAAACCCAAACATCCAAGAACGTCCATGACGTTCGGAAAGTAGTTCAAGAAGGCAATAGTATGCTTTAGCCTATTGACGAGCTTTAAAAGAAGGAAAATGATGAAACTTGGTGGAAAGGTGTATAACATATGTTTAATATGATTCATGATCTGAACTTCCGGGTAAGACTCCCCAAGGGACAACCAAGGGCCCTTGAGGAGGACACTTGCATGTGGAGTTAAACTTTGCCTGGGCAGTGTGCACCCACGAGAGGCAAACGACGGAGCGTGTGTTGATCGACGGGGCGCCGATATCATCCGTCAGCCAACACTTAGACAAATTGTTGGGGGGAATTGTGTTCAAAGTCTCTTACCAAGACTATAATGTGCAGCAAAAAGTTGGGGCAGGTCCGTCGATTGACCCACGATCAGTTGATCATGGTTTCATTTTTGACACTGAAAAAATGATGCACGTTTTCACTTTTTTTATTTACTTTATTATCTTAGTTAGAAGTTTAATTAGGGTTTAGGAAAATTTAATTAAATGTACACAACTATATAGAGACCCCAACACCATTTGTCTAATTACAACTCTCAAAACAAATTGTCGTCCTTCTCTCTTCTTTCTCTCTCTATTGGAAGACACCATTTAAGACAAAGCTAGGGGATGGTTTTGGGGGCGGTAAAGTAACGATTTAACCATCAATTCTTAATCAAATATTAATGTATAGGATCTAATTCACCTTTGAGAATGATTTCCTCAAAGGGTTCTTCAAAGTATTTTTTTTCAGAAGTTGAGTTTTCATGTGAGTCTTTCTCAATCTCAAAATTTATGCTATGAATATATTTTTTGATGTTTTATTATGAATAATATTAATATATTTAAATGTTTTGTAACTTAGTTATTATCTATTTTGATGGTTTGTCCTAGTTTGTAGAAGATGCCCTTAACCTTAAAACTTAAGCCTAGGTTATGATCTTGATATGAAGTTGGTTATATTTGTTTAATTGGCTAGGTTATTCGTTAAATTACTATTAGGTGATGTTTATACAATAATAATTAATTAATTAGGGTGATTTTTATTCTTTGATTCAATTTCTTGCCAATATGATCTAGGTTATAAAGTATGTTATGAATTGACCTATGTCTCTTGTTTTAAGTTATGATCTAATATTGAATTGTGATGTAGTGATTCCACTAGCCTTTTTATCATGTTGGTCATTGAATTATAATTATGTTATGACCTAATTGGGTTGATGTAATGTTTGAAGTAAGACCTTGGTGATGAATTGTGAAGGAGACTTGGTAAGTCATATGATCCCTATTCTTTACTTCAGATTATATTTAAGTGTGATTAAATGTTGATGTTGTATTTCAGTATGCCTTGTATTAGGACTGATAGGGTTGGTATGATGTTGAATTGAAATGTATTGAATATGGTTGTGAGTATTATTAAAAGTAAATGTTATAAGGATGGTGATTACTACCAATGTTCCTTATTATGAATGAATATGAAAATGTGCTAACTTTACTTATATGAATTGTGATGAAAGGACTATACTCATGCAATTAATATTGAGATATGATGATGATGATTATAGAAGGGCTAGAACCTATGGGTTACAAATCTATGATAATTAATAAAGACATTTCAATAAAGGGACATAGCTTAGCAACGAGTGAAATTGACTATCGGAGGTGATGACTTTCCATAGAGGAAGATTCATCCTATAGTTCTTCATGTGGTGTTGACTCCCCAATGAGGTATAATTATCCAACGGATTCACATGAATGGAGGCCCCAATTTCTAAGTGGTATGTAGAGGGATTATACCTATCACTTAGTTCTTCAACTATGTTTCCCCAATACAAAGACTGGCTAGTGTAGCCAACTAGAAAACTACTTTTATGTTTTGTTTTACTTTGGCCGGTAGACCACCTTCCATCGGTGTAAGTTTTTACAACATCGGATTCCGCATTTATCTATTGTGCTATATGTCAGTTAAGGCAAGTGTTCCCTAAACTAAAATGAAGGAATGAAGTATGAACTAACTAGGGTGACTTAAAAACTTTGAATTAGCCTAGGTAGGGGTATGAGACTTTACCTATATCTTGCACTAGTTTGCTTTGATGGAATCTTTAGAAGCTTGATATTATGTATGTATAAGATAATGAATGCAAAAGATGATAGTATGATGACTTTACATTTAAATGATATTATATGGTGATTGATATTCTTATTAATATGTATTTGGTCAATGTTGCTACAAACATGATGTTGTGTATCCTTAAAAGGTTATTTTATGTGAAGTTGATTATTAGTCGTAGTTCTTGTTGGGTAAAATGATTTAGTAAGGTTATGGGGCTTTTTTTGGTCATTGCACTTGTTGGGTGGATGAGGATTCATGAGTAGTAGTCTTTATTTATTATGATATGTATAACTCCTATCCATGCTTGTAATGTAATTACTTGATGATAGGGTTGTATAAGGTTATGGGTTGAAGAACATTGACAAACATTATATTTTCTTTGACTTAATAATTATGTTTTTACATAGGTATGTTTTGCTTAATTGTTCATATGGATTTTAAAGAATAAAGTAGCATGTTTTTACCGTTTTAGCATGATTTAATAGTATATGTTCATATGGTCTAATACTTAGTACAAGTGCGTAACAAATCCATTTTCTCCCTTTTTTCCTAACATTTTAGGTTCTGGTTGTTGAGGGCACTTTGAGAAGAGTTTGAAGAAGTCTTGGAGTTTCTCATTCATCCAAGTGGGTAGGTCCTCTCTTTGCAATGGCGCTGCCAATATCGAGCTAATGAACTTGTTTTAGTTTTAAGAATATTATGTTCTATCTCCTTTCATTTCAGGACGTAATGAATAAAGCATACATGGGGATCTCTTTACATTGATGTATGGGCTATGACCAAATTGCTAATCTTGTAAGATGGTTACGAGACTAGACAATCTTTAAAGACTATGTTCTATATTTTATATATTTGCATACAATAAAAGTAGAAGACTAAGTAAGCTTCCTATACGAAGGGTCTATGTATACTCGTTATATATATGTGTGTGTGTATGTATGTGTGTGGTTGTGTGTAGTGGTCTATGTACACCTCCAAGTGAAAGTAATAAAAAAATTTAAATTTTCCAAATTTTTGACCTGTTAATGTAATGATATAAACTAAGACCGGTTATGTCTAGGGGGTAAACCCAGATGTGACAAACTTTGTGTCAAAGTATGAGGTGGAATATATTTGATGTTGATGTCTCTCTCAACCACGTCTATGTAGATTCGTACTCATAATTGTGAAGCACGCCATACTTATGAATATGAATCTATGTGATTCTTACCAAGCTCTCACTTTCTTAAAAATCCATTATCGTGCCATTAGAGTATACTCATTGTGTGATTTTACATCTAATCCTTTTATTGTGTTTATAGGCAATTAATAATCGAAGGAATACGGTATGAAGACTTGATAAAAAGATTATCAACGCGTGAGCTACTACCCGTGGTGATTAAGTCCCTCCTCTTGAAGAAGATGCTAATGCTGAAAAAGCTCCGGTAAATCCTCCACCTTTGATGGATGGCGACATAAGGGCTGACCTCTTCCAATTGGACGAAGTTATCACTACTTAATACCAAGCTATGACGTCCCAACCAAACTGAGAGGTTGTACCTCGTCCAAATCAACAAGTTCCTACTATGGCTTCCCGTCTAAAGGATTTCACTCGGATGAATTCTCCTATTTTCTACGGGTCGAAGGTTCAAGAAGAACCCCAAGAGTTCATTGATAGAGACTACAAGATATAGGTTTTTCTACTAGTGAGAAGGTTGAGTTAGCCACTTACAAACTCAAATATATGGCTCAAACTTGGTATGTCCAATAGAGAGACAATAGGCCTCTAAAGGGTGGATTGGTGATTTGGGAGATCTTTAATAAGGCTCTTCATGGTCGGTTATTTCCTAGGTAGATGAGGGAATGAAAAGTGGTGGATTTCATCAATCTTAATCAAGGAGGTATGACTATGCAATAATCCTTGAAATTCACTAAATCGTGAAAATATGATCCTTCTTTGGTTTCCGATCCTAGAGATGAAATTAGCCGCTTTGTGACGGGGTATCAGATGATTTTGAAGAGGAGTGACATATATCTATGCTACATGACAACATTAACATATATCGTCTCAAGGTGCATGCTTGGCAAGTGGAGGAGGCATGTTTTAGGAGAAAAGAGTAGAGATGCTAAGAGGGAAAGATCTTTTGATAGTGGTTCTTCAAAGAGTAAGCTTCAAATCTAAGACAAGTCTAGATTTAAGAAGACGTTCTCTAATCAAGTTCCATCCAAATTCCCTAAGGCTTGTGATGATAAGGTGCCTAAACCAAGATACCAAAAGCTAAGGAGTGGGAACTCAAAAAATGAGAAGCCTAAATGTTCCAAGTGTAGAAAGGGTCACCGTGTTGAATGCTTGGTTGGAATGGGCAATTGTTTTGGTTGTGGCAAGAGTGTCCACGATGTTGGGGATTTCCCTAAGATGAAGCGTCAAAATTAGGGTGGTCAATCGCATCTTCTCTATTGATGTGTATGCCTTACTTGATACCAGTGCTACCCTATCATTTGTTACTCCTCCAGTAGCTAAAATGTTTGATATTTTGCCTGGTTTTTGCACAAACCTTTTTATAGTATCTACTCATGTGGGTGACTGGTTGTTGCAAAAATGGTGTATAGAAATTGTCCTGTAATGTCGCCCAATAGAGTTTCTTAAGTTTAACTTGTAGAACTTGATATTCTTGACTTCCATGTCATTTTGGGTATGGATTGGTTACATACTCTCTTAGCCTCTATTGATTGTAGAACAAGGGTAGTGAAGTTTAACTTTCCAAATGAGCCCGTCGTAGGGTAGAAGGGGAGAAATTCAATTCCTACACGTTGTGCCATCTCTTGTCAAAAAGTATGCAAAATGATCTTTAAAGGATGTCTATACCATATTGTAAGTGTCAAATATTTAGACTCTTAAATTCCTCCCATTGAGTCGGTCCCGTAGTTAGTGAATTTCTGTAGGTCTTTCCTAACGATCTTCCCGGTATTCCTCCTGAATGGGAAATTATTTTTGGTATCGACTTGTTACAGGATACAAATCCCATTTTTATTCCTCCTTATCGGATGGCTTTGGCGAATTGAATGAGTTGAAGGCTCAACTCAAAGATTTACTAGACAAAGGATTCATTAGACGTAGTATTTCTGTATTGGGTGCTCCGGTGATGTTTGTGAAGAAGAAGGATGGTTCCTTTAGATTGTGCATTGATTATCGCAAACTTAATAAAGTCACTATTGAGAATTAGTATCCTCTCCCTCGGATGACAACTTGTTTGATAAACTCCAAGGGGAAAGATACTTTTCTAAGATTGAACTGATATTGGGGTATCACCATCTTAGGGTCAGAGGTGAACATGTACAATAAACGACATTTCAGACTATATATGGTCATTATAAGTTCTTTGTAATGTCTTTTGGTCTCTCTAATGCTCTAGCGACATTTATGGACCTAATGAATAGGGATTTTCAATGTTACCTCGAAACATTTGTCATTGTCTTCATTGACGCATATTGGTATATTCAATATATGAGGGTGATGACATGAACCATTTTAGTGTGGTGTTACAAGTACTTAAAGAACATCAATTATTTTCCATGTATAGCAAATGTGAGTTTTTCTTGAGGTCGCTGACATTTCATGGTCATTAATCTCTAGTGAGGGAGTTGAGGTTAATCAAAGGTAAATGGAGGCGGTGAAAAATTTTCCCAGACCATTGACTTAAACCGACATTAGGAGTTTCTTCAGTTTAGCTTGTTATTATCGGAGGTTCGTTGACTACTTTGACCCAAAAGTGGAAGAAATTTGAGTGGTAGCAGCCATGTCAAACTAGCTTCCAAATGTTGAACGATAGGCTCACTTCCGCTCCGGTGTTAACTTTATTAAAGGGTCTGAACATTTTTATTTTTATCTGTGATGCATCTTGAGTAGCTTTGGGGTGTGTTCTTATGTAACATGGGAAGGTGATGGCCTATACTTCTAGGCAACTTATGTTGTGTAAGAGAAACCATTCAACTATTGACCTTGAGTTAGCGGTCGTGGTATTTTCTTTGAAAATATGGAGGTATTAGTTGTATGGTGTCAATGTTGATGTGTATATTGACAATAAGATTGTTAGATATGTGTTTACCCAAAAAGAGTTGAATCTCTGAGAAAAAAAGTTGTTAGAATTGTTGAAAGATTACTACATGAGTGTCCTCTGTCACCGCGGCAAGGACAATATGGTTTTGGATGCTCTAAGTGGTATGACTATGGTTAGTGTGTCTCACATAGATGAAGCCAAAAAAGACCCAGTGAAAGATGTTCATAGGTTTTCTAGATTGGCTATGAGCTTGGAAAATTCTCCTAATGGTGGTCTCGTGGTCCATCATAACTCCTAGTCATCTTTAGTGGTTAAGGTGAAATCCAAAATACACCTTGATCAACCATTGATCATGTTGAAAGAATCGGTTCTTGGTATGTCGAACGAGTCATTCTCCTTAGGGGGGTATGGAGTTTTGAGTAATCAAGAAAGGTTTTGTGTTCCTAATGAATATGATTTAAGGATCCGGATTCTTCAGGAAGCTAATGGGTTCCGGTACTCTATTCATCTGGGGTGAACAAATATATAGCATGACCATAGGTAGGAAGCTTTCACAAAGAACTTAGCAAAACTTGTTGCTTAAAGTCCAAATTTCCAAAAAGTTAAAGCCGAACATCAAAAGTTGTGTGGTTTATTACAAGATATCAAAATTCCTTCTTGCAAGTGGGAAGACATCAATATGGATTTTGGGATAGATTTGCCTAAGACTCAAAAACAATATGACTCTAAATGGGTTGTGGTGGATAGGTTGACCAAGTCTGCTCATTTTATTCTGGTCAAGTCTACTTATTCGGTGGAGGATTGTGCAAGGATCTTCATAAATGAGATCTTATGTCGCCGTGGTACTTTGTTATCAATAATAACGGATCGGGGTGAAAATTTCACATCTAGGTTTTGGAGGTCATTCCAAGAAGTGTTGGGTACAAAGTTGAGGTTAAGTAACACTTTTCATCTCCAAACAGATGGTCAAATGGAGCATATTATTCAAACTCTTGAATATATTCTTAGGTATTTTATCATTAATTTCAAGGGAAATGGGGATAATTATTAGCCTTTGGTGGAGTTTGCCTATAATAACAATTTTCATTTATCCATATCCATGCTTTGTATGAAGACTTGTATGGTAGGAGGTGTCGGTCTCCTATTGGATGGTTAGAAGTTGGTGAGACTTCTCTTCTTTGTCCCGATTTGATTTTTAAGACTTTGGAGAAAGTTCATATCATAAGGAATCGGTTGCAAATAGCCTATAGTCGGCAAAAGTCTTATGCCGATTATAGAAGAAGGGATTTGGAGTTTGACAAAGGCGATAAAGTGTATTTGAAAATTTTGCCTATGAAAGTGGTGGTTAGATTTAGAAAGGGAAGTTGAGTCCTCGTTATGTGGGTCCCTACGAAATCTTTACAAAGGGTTTGTAAGGTTTCCTTTTAATTGAAACAACCTAATGAATTGGCTTCGGTTCGTCTGGTTTTCAAACTTTAATTGCTTAAAAAGTGTATTGGTTATCCTGAGTCTATTCCTTCTATTGAGGGTCTTGGTGTGAAGGATAATTAATCTCACTTATGACGAAGTCCCGGTTAAAATTCATGATAGGCAAGTAAATAAATTAAGGAATAAAGAGGTGGTTTACGTAATGTTATGGAAGAATCACCTAGTTGAGGGTGCAACTTAGGAGGCCAAGACCAACATAAAGACCAATTACCCTTCTCTATTCGAAAACTAAGGTTAGTAGTTCTTACTAATAATGAAAAATAATTAAAAAAAATTGAAGTTCCTTTGGTTTTTAGTGAAGTTTTGAAAAACATGCATTTTTTACATATTTACACTAATTTACAGTAAATGTGTATCTTGACTTGCAAAATTTACAATTTTGATTGTTCTGAATCATGTTGTGCATTTTGATATGTTGAGTCTTTATGAAATGATATGTAGTATGTTATTAAGTTGAAATTTACATAATTGACTAATAAATGTTAAGTTGAGATCTTGTTTTAGTGAGAAGGATATTCCTCATAATATAATGTTGATCCTTATGTGTGGTAATTGAAGTTTTGAATTTCCATGTATAACTAATATAGTTTATGTTTTTACATATTTTTGTTGGTTGGACTGCTAGTCTTAATTCTATTCCTTTCTTGTAAAGATTTTAGTGTCATTCGGGATGAATGTTTCTAAATGGGGGGGGGGGGGATGATGTAACATTTCAAAAATCTAAGGCATGTTCTAGAGCCTAACATAGGTGTCTTAGGGTATAGACACTTTTTAAGGTCCATTTTAATAAATATAAGTAATTAAGGGAGTCTAGAAACCAAAATGTCCAAGAACATCCACGACGTCCAGAAAGTAGTTAAAGGAGGTACTAGCGTGCCATAGAAATATTGACGAGTTTTTCAAAGTCAAAAGATAACGAAACTTTATCGAAGGGTTTCTAACATGTATTTAAGATGATAAATGGTGGAAATGTCTGCGTACGACTCTTTTTGGGAAAACCAAGGGCCCTTGAGGAGGAACCTTGCAAGTGGAGTTAAACATTTCTTAGGTAGTGTGCACCCACAACAAGAAAACAATGGGGCGTGTGTTGATTTATGGGGCGTCGATGCAATCCTTCGAACAACACTTAGCCAAATAATTGGTGGGACTTGTGTGCACAGTCTTTGACCTACACTACGGATGTGTAGCATGGAAGGGGGGCAAGTCTGTCGGCTGACCCTTGATCCGTCGATCGTCGTGTCGTCTGTGACACTATAAATTTACTGCATGATTTCACTCAGGTTATTTAATTAGTTATTTTATTTAAGAGATTAATTAGAGGGTTACAGGAAGTTTAATTAAGTGGATTACCACCTCATATAAAGACCCGAACCCCATTAGTCCCATTACAACTCTCAAAACAAACTCTCTTCCTCCTATCTTCTTTCTCTCTCATTTGAAGACAGTATTAAAGACCAAGATAGGGGAGGTTTTGGGGGATGTAAATAGACGTTTTCACCATCAATTATTCATTAAACGTTGATGTATGGGATATAATTCACCTTTGAAACCTATTTCCTCAAAGGGTTGCTTCAATGTATTTTGAGAAGTTGAGTTTTCTTGTGAGTCATTCTCAATCTCAAAATTTATTTTATGCATTGATTTCTTGATGTTTTATTTTGGATAATATGAATACATGAACATGTATTATAACTTAATTATGATCTATCTTGATGGTTTGGCCTAGTTTGTGATAGATTCCCCTTAACCCTTAACCCTAGGTTATGATCTTGATATTCATTAGGTTGTATTGGTTCAATTGGATAGGTTATTTGTTGAAATACTATTAGGTGATTTTGATACACTAATAATGAATTAACTAGGGTCATTTGTAGTCTTTCATGCAATTTGTTGAGAAGAAGATCTAGGTTATAAAGTATGTTATGAATTGACTTAAGTCTTTTGTCTTAATCTATCATCTAGTATTGAATTGTGATTTAGTGATTCCTCTTGCCTTGATATCATGTTGGCTATTTAATTATGATTATTTTATGACCTCATTGGGTTAAAGTAAGGGTTGATGGTAAGAACTTAGTGATGAATTATGAAGGAGATTTGGTAAGTCTTATGATCCCTATTCTTTACTTCAAATTATTATAAAGCGTGATTAAATCATGATATTGTATTGGAGTATTCCTTGTATTAGGATTGATAGGGTTTGTATGATGTTGAATTTAAATGTCTTAACTATTGTTGTGAGGTTGATTAAGATGTATATATTATAAGGATGATAATGACTACCAATGTTCCTTATTATGAATGAATATGAAAACATGCTAACGTCACTTATATAAATTGTAATGAAAGGACAATACTCATGCAAATCTTATTGAGCTATGATGATGATAATTATACAAGGGCTAGACCCTGTGACCTATAATAATCTATGATTATTAGTAAATACATTAAATACATTTCAATAAAGGGACTTTGCTTAGTATAGAGTGAATTGACAATGACAAGTGATGACTTTCCATAGAGGAAGATTCAACTTATAGTTCCACATATGGTGTCAACTCTCCAATGAGGGATACTCATCCAAGGGATTCCCATGAGAAGAGGCCCCAATTGTCAGGTGGTATGTAGAGGGATTATACCTACCTCTTAGTCCTTGAAATATGTTGCCCCAAAAGGAACACTAGCTAGTGGATCCACCTATAAAGCTACGTTTCTATTTGGTTTTACTTTGGCCGGTAGACCACCTTCCATCGGTGTAAGGTTTTCCAAAACAAGATTTCACACTTATCTGTTATGGCCTATTTTGATTAAGGCAAGTGTTTAATAAACTAAGATGTAACAATGAAGTATAAAATAACTAGGGTGACTTAAAAAGTTTGACTTAGCCTAGGCAGGGGTATGAGAATCTACCTATGCCTTGTACTAGTGTGCTTCGATGGAAACTTTAGAAGGTTGATATTATGTATGCATAAGATAATGAATGCAAAAGATTATATTATTATGACTTTACATGTAAATTATATTATATGGTGATTCATATTCTTATGAAAATGTAGTTGGTCTTTGTTGCTAAAAGTGTGATGTTGTGTATCCTTAAAAGGTTATGGTATGTGAAGTTGAGAAATAGTCATGGTTCTTGTTGGGTCACTTGATATAGTAAGGTTATGGGGCTTTGCTTGGTCATTGCACTTTTTGGCTTGATGAGGATTCATGAGTAGTAGTCTTGCTTTACTATGGTATGGTGAACTCTTATCCATGCTTTTGATGCAATTACTTTATAATAGAGTTGTATTGGGTTATGGGTTAAAGAATGTTGACAATCATGATACTTGCTTTCACTTGATGATTATGTCTTGTGCATTTGTATATTTTACCTGATTGTGAGTCTTTTAAAGAATAAAGTAGCATGTTTTAATGAAATTTCCCTTTTAGCATGATTTTATGCTATATGTGCATATGGACTCATACTTAGTACAAGTGGCGTTCTAACCACATTTTGCCTTTTTTCCCCAAGAATTTTAGGTTTTCGGCGTTGAGGGTTCTTTGAGATGACTTCGAAGAAGGCTTGGAGTTTCTCATTGATCCAAGTGGGTAGGTCCTCACTTTCGGAGGGCGATGTCAATATGAAGATGATGAAGTTGTTTTAGTTTTCAGACTATTATGGTCTATCTCCTTTCATTTGAGTACGTATTGTACTATGTTCTAGATTTTATATATTGTATGCAATAAATGTAGAAGACTAAGTAATCTTTCTATACGACGGGTCTATGTATACTCAATATATATATATATATATATATTGTAACGACCTGTTTAGTCGTTTTGAGCTGCAGATTTTATTTCTGGAAAAACTGGCTGAGTCGACGAATCCCTCGACGGACCGTCATAGGCACGACGGACCGTCGCGAGAGTCTCGTTCCAAAACATTTAGAATTTAGAAATTTAGATACTGAGATCGACTCTCTGAACGTCACGACGGGGTGGCAGGACGGACTGTCTCAGGCATGACGGGCCGTCACAGACTCTTTAATGAATTGGAGTCTCTGAACCTTGTGATGGAAGCAGCAGGACGGACCGTCGCAGGCACGACGGGCCGTCACAGGCTGCGTGACCCTGACTTGGTCGTATTTCTGTTAAATATTTTAAGGGGCGTTTTGGACTATTCCTGCTTATAATTATAAAGTTAGTGGTTTAATGTTAATAATTTAATTACTTGGGGGTTAAAAGAGATAATCTTGAAACAAGTAGTGGGGTATTTTTATCATCTTTTATACTTAATTATAAGACAATTAGGGTAAAAGAAAAAGGGTTTTGGAATAAGAAAAATAGAAAGAACAGAGAGAGAAAGGGAGAAACGAGCGAGAGAAGAGAGAACGAAGAGGAAAGCAAAGACTTTGAAGAGTAGCTTGCTTGATCACGAATTCTTCGGTGGAGGTAGGTTATGGTTTATGCTATTTCATAGTAAACTCTTAATAGCGAATGATATGTATTGGGTAGTATTGTAAACCCTTCTATATGCTTAATTGTGTGTATGAATGATGTGTTTATATATATAATTGTTATGAAACTAGCATGATGAGGCTGTTGAATCTTAAATCCTAAATATACTTTGTTAATGATGATGCCTTGGTATAAAAGAAGGCTTGATGAACAAAAGTAATGAGATTAGAGGATCGGGTGTCACGTTCCGACACCAGCATGGTAATAGAGGATCGGGTGTCACGGTCCGGCACCAGGATAGTATATGGATCGGGTGTCACGTTCCGGCACCAGGATAGAATGAGGATCGGAGTGTCACGTTCCGACACCAGGATAGAATATGGATCGGGTGTCACGTTCCAGCACAAGGATAGAATATGGATCGGGTGTCACGTTCCGACACCAGGATAGTATGATGAGGATCGGAGTGTCACGTTCCGACACAAAGATAGAAAGAGAATGAATCTTGAAATATGATAATATTCTCAAATTAGTAAACCTATTTTCCCAAATGAGTATGATATTGAGGCTTGAGTCCTCATGAGTGCACTTGGCGTATTTTATTAATGATTACAGTACTTGTTGTTGCTACATGGTGAGTATTGTAGTTGATTCTATGATATTAACTGGTATTTACTGTTTTCTATTTTGAGTTGGCCGATGATACCTACTCAGTACTCGTGTTTTGTACTGACCCCTACTTGTAATTGTTTTTCTTTGTTATTTGTGGAATGCAGCAAACGTACCATCGTCTTCAACTCAACTGCAACTCTAGCCAGTCTTCATCACGTCGGATCTTAGGGTGAGATAATGCTTCTAGCTTGGACTGGATCATCTTATTCATGTCTTGATGCCTTGAAGTTCCGGCATGGACTAGCTTTTTACTTATTTTAGATTCTTAGATACACTTAGATTAGTAATTTGAGGATAGATGTTCTTGTGGTGATGACTTCCAGATTTTGGGGATGATAAGTATTAAATTTTAGAAGTTATTTAATTGAGTTTGTCAATGAGTTTTAAGTCTTCCGCATTATTTTCTATTTATTTTGGTTGAAATGTTGGGATTAGATTGATTGGTCGCTCACATAGGAGAGTAAATGTGGGTGCCACTCGCGATCCGTTTTGGGTCGTGACAAACTTGGTATTAGAGCATTAGGTTCGTTGGTCTCACCACACAAGAACGAGTCTAGTAGAGTCTTAAGGAACGGTAGGGGGACGCCTTTACTTTTCTTTGAGAGGCTATACGACTTTAGGAAAATTCCAATTGGTATCTAGGTGATACAAATTGGTATCTGACCATCTTCATTCTATTTCGCAGATAGTTAGAACTAGAGCAACAACTGCACCAACACCAGCATCGGCAAGACAAGATACGTCTGAGCCAGCCACTTGGGCTGTAGCTCAAAGAGAAGCAGTGGCAAGGGGCCGTGGTAGAGGTCATGGGAGGACGTTCTCTAGAGGAAGAGGACAAGCACCTGTCCCAACTGGTACTAGGGCGGTAACTCCTCCACCGACTTAGGAAGTAGTAAGAGAGGGTGAGGAAGGGGAAGGTGAGCAATTGCAGAATGAGGAATTACCACCCCAACCTACCCCAGAGATGATTAATCAAGTTCTTGCTTATCTTAGCGGGTTATCTGATCAAGGTCAGACACCTCCAGTGTTTTCTGCACCAACACCTCAGGTTCCGGAAGTACGACAGGCCGCTGCTGAGGCTCCCCGCATGGATGCCTCACTAGAAATAGGAACTTTTCCTCGTTTGACTACAGGGTCCATAATGACAAGTGATCAGCATGAACTTTTCAGTAAGTTCTTGAAATTGAAACCTCCAGTCTTCAAGGGTGCTAAATCTGAGGATGCCTACGATTTTTCTGGTTGATTGTCATGAGTTACTACATAAAATGGGCATAGTGGAACGATTTGGCGTTGAGTTTGTAACCTATCAGTTTCAGGGAAATGCCAAAATGTGGTGGCGGTCACATGTTGAGTGTCAACCCTCACAGGCACCACCTATGACTTGGACGTCATTCTCTAGCTTATTTATGGAGAAGTATATCCCCCGGACCTTGAGGGATCGGAGGAGAGATGAGTTCTTGAGCCTAGAGCAAGGCAAGATGTCGGTGACTACGTATGAGGCTAAGTTCCGTGCATTATCTAGGTATGCCACCCGGCTTTTTTTCAGTCCACAAGAGCGGATTCACCATTTTGTGAAGGGGTTGAGGTCAGATTTGCGGATTTTAGCCTTACAAGTAGCGGCTACAGCGAAATCCTTTCAAGAGGTGGTAGACTTCATGATAGAGGTGCTGGGAGTGTAGCCAGATGATTTCACCATGGCATCGACATCTAAAAGGTTTCGTAAGGGAGGTGAGTTTAATGGTTCTTACTCCAGAGGGCAGGGTTCAGGAGGTTATCCAGCCCGACCTATTCAGTCTTCACTGCAGACTGTAGTTGGGGGTCCACCGCAGACCGGTCAACACTTCTCTGAGTTTGGAGGTTATCCCTAGACTTCGTCATTCTCACAGAGACCTATGCTTGAATCCAGAGAGTGTTATGGATGTGGGGAGACTGGGCATATCAAGAGGTATTGTCCAAAACAGAGTTACAGACCTCAAATAGTCAGAGGTAGAGGTGGTCATGGAAGAGGCCGTCATTCTGGAGGGTGTGGTGGCCGAGGTAATGGTGGTCACCACAACGGCCGGGGTGACGGGCAGACAGGTGATAGGGCCTTTCCCTGGGCGGTCGGAAGCGGAGACATCAGATGTTGTTATCACAGGTAATCTTTTGGTTTGTGATTGCATGGCTTCTGTATTATTTGATTCTGGCTCCACATTTTCATATGTATCTTCCTCATTTACTACCG
Source organism: Solanum habrochaites (assembly GCA_027704765.1). Classification (NCBI taxonomy): domain Eukaryota; kingdom Viridiplantae; phylum Streptophyta; class Magnoliopsida; order Solanales; family Solanaceae; genus Solanum; species Solanum habrochaites. The sequence goes on along the minus strand of JAKWJA010002492.1, from coordinate 38,916,789 downwards.
GTCTTAATTTACATTGTGAATTGATTGACATGCCTGTTTGTGTTTCTACTCCGGTGGGTGAGTCTGTGATAGTTGAAAAGGTGTATAGGTCTTGTCTTGTAACTTTCATGGGGAGCAATACTCATGTAGATTTGGTTATCTTAGAGATGGTTGATTTCGATGTAATTCTGGGTATGACTTGGCTTTCTCCAAATTTTGCAATCTTATATTGTAATGCTAAAACTGTAACGTTGGCCAAGCCTGGGACAGATCCGTTAGTGTGGGAGGGTGACTACACTACCACTCCAATTCGTATCATCTCCTTTCTTCGTGCTAAGAAAATGGTTAGTAAAGGGTGCTTAGCTTTCTTGGCACACCTCCGGGATGATACTACCCAAGTACCTTCAATTGAGCCGGTTCCGGTAGTCCGTGAGTTTCTTGACGTGTTTCCTGCAGACCTTCCTGGTATGCCACCGGATAGAGATATTGACTTTTCCATTGATCTGGAGCAGGGTACTCGCCCCATTTCCATCACTCCTTATAGAATGGCTCCAGCAGAGTTAAGGGAGTTAAAGGCCCAACTTCAAGAGTTGTTAAGTAAAGGTTTCATTAGACCAAGTGTATCCCCTTAGGGTGCTCAGGTGTTATTTGTGAAGAAGAAGGATGGGAGTTTTCGAATGTGCATAGACTACCGGCAATTGAACAAAGTAACTGTTAAGAACAAGTGCCCTCTTCCCCGAATTGGTGATTTGTTCGATCAGTTACAAGGTGCTTGTGCCTTCTCAAAAATTGATTTGAGATCTGGTTATCATCAATTGAAAATACGGGCAACGGATGTTCCCAAGACTGCTTTTCGGACCAGGTATGGGCATTATGAGTTCTTAGTAATGTCTTTTGGGCTTACGAATGCCCCTGCTGCTTTCATGAGCTTGATGAACGGGATTTTTAAGCCATATCTGGATCTTTTTGTGATCGTATTTATTGATGATATACTGATATACTCCAAGAGTAAGAAGGAACATGAGGAGCATTTGAGAATCGTGTTGGAAGTATTAAGGGAGAAAAGCTTTATGCCAAATTCTCCAAGTGTGAGTTTTGGCTAGATTCAGTGTCCTTCTTGGGGCACGTGGTTTCTAAGGATGGAGTGATGGTGGATCCTTCTAAGATTGAAACAGTGAGAAATTGGGTAAGACCTACTAATGTGTCAGAAATAAGGAGCTTTGTTGGTTTAGCCAGCTACTACCGTCGATTTGTCAAGGGATTCTCTTCTATTGCCTCCCAACTGACGAACTTGACTAAGCAGAATGTTCCATTTGTATGGTCGGATGAATGTGAGGAAAGCTTTCAGAAACTCAAGACCTTGCTGACTACTGCACCTATCCTTACCTTGCCAGTAGAGGGTAAAAACTTTATTGTTTATTGTGATGCATCCTATTCTGGTTTGGGTGCAGTGCTAATGCAAGAGAAGAATGTGATTGCTTATGCTTCGAGGCAATTAAAGGTGCATGAACGTAACTATCCGACCCATGATTTAGAATTGGCTGCAGTCGTGTTTGCATTAAAGCAATGGAGACACTATCTATATGGGGTTAAGTGTGAAGTCTATACGGATCATCGTAGCCTACAGTATGTCTTTACTCATAAGGATTTGAATTTGAGACAGAGGAGGTGGATGGAACTACTGAAGGATTATGATGTTACCATCTTGTATCACCTAGGAAAGGCTAATGTTGTGGCAGACGCCTTAAGTAGAAAAGCAGGGAGCATGGGTAGTTTAGCCCACTTACAAGTTTCTAGACGCCCATTGGCTAGAGAGGTTCAGACTCTGGCTAATGACTTTATGAGGTTAGAAGTAAATGAGAAGGGAGGATTGTTGGCCAGTGTGGAGGCGAGATCTTCTTTTCTTGACCAGATCAAGGGAAAACAGTTTGATGATGAGAAACTAAGCCGAATTCGGGATATGGTGTTGCGAGGAGAGGCTAAAGAAGCGATAATGGATGAGGAAGGTGTTTTGAGAATTAAGGGAAGGGTATGTGTGCCCCGTGTTGATGATTTGATCCACACTATTCTTACAGAGGCTCATAGTTCCGGATATTCTATACATCCTGGTGCAACCAAGATGTACCGTGACCTAAAGCAACACTTTTGGTGGAGTAGAATGAAGCGCGACATTGTTGATTTTGTTGCCAAATGTCCAAATTGTCAGCAAGTAAAGTATGAACACCAGAGGCCTGGAGGAACACTTCAGAGAATGCCCATTCCTGAATGGAAGTGGGAGAGAATTGCAATGGACTTCGTGGTTGGTCTTCCAAAGACATTGGGCAAGTTTGATTCTATTTGGGTAATTGTGGACAGATTAACTAAGTCTGCTCATTTCATTCCGGTCAAGGTGACTTACAATGCAGAGAAGTTAGCCAAACTTTATATCTCAGAGATTGTTCGATTGCATGGAGTTCCACTGTCCATCATATCAGATAGAGGTACGCAGTTTACTTCTATGTTTTGGAGAACATTGCATGCGGAATTAGGTACTAGGTTGGACCTTAGTACTGCATTTCACCCTCAGACCGATGGACAGTCTGAGCGAACGATTCAGGTATTGGAAGATATGCTTCGTGCATGTGTGATAGAATTCGGTGGTCATTGGGATAACTTCTTACCCTTAGCGGAGTTTTCATACAATAATAGCTATCACTCAAGTATTGATATGGCTCTTTTCGAAGCATTGTATGGGAGGAGATGTAGGTCTCCCATTGGTTGGTTTGATGCATTCGAGGTTAGACCTGGGGTACTGACCTTTTGAAGGATTCATTAGAGAAGGTGAAATCTATTCAAGAAAAGCTTTTAGCGGCTCAAGAAGGGCAAAAGGAGTATGCAGATCGAAAGGTTAGGGACTTGGAGTTCATGGATGGTGAGCAAGTCTTGCTGAAGGTTTCGCCCATGAAAGGGGTGATGCGGTTGGTAAAAGAGGTAAGCTAAGCCCAAGGTATATTGGACCATTTGAAGTACTTAAGCGTAGGGAGGTGGCTTATGAATTAGCCTTGCCTCCAGGGCTGTCAGGAGTGCATCCGGTATTTCATGTGTCTTTGCTGAAAAGATACCATGGGGATGGAAACTACATCATTCGTTGGGATTCAGTTCTGCTTGATGAAATTTGACTTATGAGGAGGAGCCTGTTGCCATTCTAGATAGAGAAATTCGCAAGTTGAGATCAAGGGAGATTGCATCCATCAAAGTTCAATGGAAGAATCGACCAGTTGAAGAGTCCACTTGGGAGAAGGAGGCTGATATGCAAGAAACATACCCACACCTGTTTACAGATTCTGGTACTCCTTTTCGCTTTTTTTTTTCTTCTTGTGATCGTTCGAGGACGAATGATGGGTAAATTAGTATCTATTGTAACGACCTGTTTAGTCATTTTTTGAGTAGCAGTTTTTTATTTCTGGAAAAAGTGGCTGAGTCGACGGATCCCACGACGGACCGTCATGGGCACGACGGACCGTCGCGGGAGTCTCGTTCCAAAATACATAGAATTTAGAAATTTGGGTACTGAGATCGACTCTCTGAACGTCACGACGGGGTGGCAGGACGGACCTTCTCAGGCATGACGGGCCATCACAAACTCTTTAATGAATTGGAGTCTCTGAACCTTGTGATGGAAGCAGCAGGATGGACCGTCGCAGGCACGACGGGCCGTCACAGGCTGCGTGACCCTGACTTGGTCGGATTTCTATTACATATTTCAAGGGGCATTTTGGACTATTCCTACTTATAATTATAAATTTAGTGGTTTAATGTTAATAATTCAATTACTTCGGGGTTAAAAGAGATAACCTTGAAACAAGTAGTGGGGTATTTTTATCATCTTTTATACTTAATTATATGCTAATTAGGGTAAAAGAAAAGGGTTTTGAATAAGAAAAATAGAAAGAACGAGAGAGAAAGGGAGAAACGAGCGAGAGAAGAGAGAACGAAGAGGAAAGCAAGACTTTGAGAGTAGCTTGCTTGATCACGAATTCTTCGGTGGAGGTAGGTTATGGTTTATGCTATTTCATAGTAAACTCTTAATAGCGAATCATATGTATTGGGTAGTATTGTAAACCCTTCTATATGCTTAATTGTGTGTATGCATGATGTGTTTATATATATAATTGTGATGAAACTAGCATGATGAGGTTGTTTAATGTTAAATCCTAAATTTACTTTGTTAATGATGATGCCTTTGTATAAAAGAAGGCTTGATGAAATAAAGTAATGAGATTAGAGGATCGGGTGTCACGTTCCGACACCAGGATAGTAATAGAGGATCGGGTGTCACGTTCCGGCACCAGGATAGTATATGGATCGGGTGTCACGTTCCGGCACCAGGATAGAATGAGGATCGGAGTGTCACGTTCCGGCACCAGCATAAAATATGGATCGGGTGTCACGTTCCGGCACCAGGATAGAATATGGATCGGGTGTCATGTTCCGACACCAGGATTGTATGATGAGGATCGGAGTGTCACGTTCCGACACCAGGATAGAAAGAGAATGAATCTTGAAATATGATAACATTCTCAAATTAGTAAACCTATTTTCCGAAATGAGTATGGTATTGAGGCTTGAGTCCTCATCGGTGCACTTGGCGTATTTTATTAATGATTACAGTACTTGTTGTTGCTACATGTTGAGTATTGTAGTTGATTTTAGGATATTAACTGGTATATACTGTTTTCTATTTTGTGTTGGCCGATGATACCTATTCAGTACTCGTGTTTTGTACTGACCCCTAATTGTAATTGTTTTTATTTGTTATTTGTGGAATGCAGAAAACGTACCATCGTCTTCAACTCAACCGCAACTCTAGCCAGTCTTCATCACGTCAGATCTAAGGGTGAGCTAATGCTTCTAGCTTGGACTGGATCATCTTCTTCATGTCTTGATGCCTTGAAGTTCCGGCATGGACTAGCTTTTTACTTATTTTAACTTCTTAGATACTCTTAGATTAGTAATTTGAGGATAGATATTCTTGTGGTGATGACTTCCAGATTTTGGGGATGATAAGTATTAATTTTAGAAGTTATTTAATTGATTTCGTCAATGAGTTTTAAGTCTTCTGCATTATTTTCTGTTTATTTTGGTTGAAATGTTGGGATTAGATTGGTTGGTTCGCTCACATAGGAGAGTAAATGTGGGTGCCACTCGCGATCCATTTTGGGTCGTGATATATATATGTGTGTGTGTGTGTGTGTGTGTGTGTGAGTGTGTGTGTTTGTGTGTGTGTGTGTGTTTTTGTGTGTGTGTGTGTGTGTGTGTTTGTGTGTGTGTGTGTGTTTATGTAGAGCTCTATGTAAACCTCCAAGTGAAAGTAATAAAAGGTTTTAAACTTTCCGTGTTTTTGACCTGTGAATGTAATGATGGAAACTAAGAGGCTAGTCTAAGTCCTGTAAGAGGACGACGACGCCGGTTACGTCTATGGGGTAAACCCGAATGTGAAATAAATGATAGAGAATAAAAAAGAATTTATTCGTGGATGGAGGAAATGAAAAAGAAAAATTTTTTTTCTTTGTCGTGGATGAAATTTTATTCCTTCGCTTTGTTTTTTGAAGTTTTGTTATTCTAAATATAAGATGAAAAGTTTATTAAGATTAGAGTTGTAAAGGAAAAGGAGTGTTAAATATTTGAAATGACCATGTACAATTTTTTTGGGTTTGTTCGGACTTTGTTAGAAGAGGTAAAATAAATAGTAAAATGGGATTAAATTAGATACAATTTCCTTTTAAAATAAGGAGACTAGTAGACATGTAGTTATGATAGTACTATGGAAGTCTTAAATTTTTTAAAGAAAAATGTAACTTGCCTTCTTTTGTCGAGATACTTATAATCAATTAAAAATACTCTTTTGTCATTTGATGTGACATCCATTCTAATTTAATTAATATAGTAAATATTGTATTAGTACAATGAATAGGAATTAAAAAAAGGTTTCTTATTCAAGACTTGTAAAATTTACGCAATATATGTATTGTTGGATCTATTCAAAACATATTGGGATGTAGACTTTGTATTGTCTTCTATATTTTATAAAGATTAATGACATATTGTTTTTAACTGTATTTTGAATTTAATTATGTTTATTCAAATTGATTTTTTAAATTTGCTTTGCCCTTATATTCCTTAAATAGTTCCTTGTCTCCTATGAGAAATTTGTAACATATGTTATCACATTATATAGTATTAACCATGTTTCCATTTTGTTCCCAATTCAAATATGGATGAATGAAAACATGTTTAAATTACTCCAAGTAGGAGATCTCAAAATCAAGAAAAGAGAGAAGGTAGAAGATTAAGTGGTTGTAAGACACATTTTCAAGGGCGTCAAAAATAAAGATTGATGTCCCAAGGAAGAGACAAATATTTCAAGAACTCAAAGCGCCAATCGAAGAGAAAAATTTAAAGAATTTAAAGAGTTTAGTGTTTGAAGATGACCCCTAAAATTATTTTATTTTTTAAAAAATATGGTTGAGGTGGTTGATTATAAGCAAATTTCATATTAAAGAGTCTTAGCTTATTTAAAAGACACTCTAAGTCAAGGTTGGTGTAGTATATTGACCGATGTTTACCATGAAATTTTTCGTAGTAACCCTTTTAGGGAGTATATTGGTTGTCCTGAAGACTTATGGGAGGATTTTAGTCTTTGAATTACTTGTAATTTGTGATTGCTTATTTGTTTTTTTTCAAGATATGAACTATGTAGTTTGTTTTTTCCTCTATTTTTGTTATTTGATTTAAAATTCCTATTTATGAAAGTCTTTAATATATAAATTACACAAATTAAAAATTAGATTTGAATTTTGGTTAAATATTTAATTCGTAGATGATGATTGGATGCATATATGTTTTTTATTTATTTTACATTAAATATGAAATCCTTATGAGAATTGATTATGTTAAATGTTTTTGTCGCAAGCGTAATTGAATAAAAATTCCTTCCCAAATATATCTAAAGAACAAACATGGCATCAAAAAAATTATTGCTAACTTAAACAAAGGTGAAAAACTTAATGGTGAAAATAACGACATATGGAGTAGTAAAATATGGTATGAACTGGAAGAGCAAACTGCTCTGGAAGGTATAAATCATGTTTTGAATCAACTAGAAAAGGGTAATGCTGCAAAACACACAAGGGATATTTAAGCTTATAAAGCATGGAAAAAAAGATAACGCCACTGCATATGGAATAATAGTTAGTTTTGTGGTTGATAACCTTATGCATAAATTTGAGGAATTCCCTATTTCTAATACTATGTTGGCACATCTGCGAGGAACGTATAGGGGTATGTATATAACCCGCCACCAGCAGTTTACTATAAAACTTGACACTTACCATAAAAATCATTATCAGAATATCAAGCAACATCTTAGGGTAATGTCAAACGATATAACTCAAATCAAGAGTACTGGTCATGTTCTTTTAGATGAGCAGTAAGTTAAGACAGTGATTTGGTCTCTTCCTTATAATTAGGAATATTTGAAGATTAACTTGACCGGAATGATAGCATCAAAACTTTTTCTGATGTTTCAATCCATGTTGAACTTGAAGATGAGCGCCTTTGTACTGCTAAATCTTCTTCTAATGCCCTTTTTTGGTTTAGTAAAGCGGTACAAAACCTTCAGTCTTCAAGCGCAAGAAAATTTTTAAACAGAATGAGAAATACAAAGGGAATAGAGAGGGACCATCTAAGAAAAGGAAAAAACTAAATTTATAGAAAGGAAAACATCTTTTCAGGACGAGAGACAAGAACAAAAAGATGTTCTAGAATTTCCAAGTTCTAGGGATTTTTTCTCTTTAGTGCACTAAACCGAAAAAGTTATTATTTCTAAACGCTTCTATAAGTGATACATATGTTTAGAGAAGTTCTTTTCTAATTGATTCTTTCCTAAGTGGATTGTACACTTATGATTTATTGACCACCTGATTTGAGATAGAGAAGGGTTTGTGGATATTCGTCGAGTTTCGTCTAAATCAAGGTGGATCTATGTAGGAAATAATGTGAAACTTGAAATTAAAGGGATAGAAACATTCAAAGTGGACTTGCATGGTTGTCGTTCTTTGATGTTGCATGACCTCATGAATGCTCCAGAGTTTTGACAAAACATAGTATATGTGTTTTTTTGCTATTAGATATTGGGTTTTATTTGTTTTGTAGTCCATATGGTGTTTAAATAACTCTAGATAATGTCTAGTATGGTTTTTTTTTTGTTAGTGTAATGACATGAGATTATACCCTAGAAGATATAGTATACTCGAATCGCAATGCGACGTACTTAACCTCTCAGAGATCTCTTACAAGATCTTAGACATCATTCATTGTATATACACAAAAATTAGTGTGGAATTAAATATTTTTCTTCAAAAACAAAATTGTGGAAGTAATTTCATAAAACATCTAACATATGTCTCAAAAACTATCTATGACATTATGAGTACAATAATTTTAGGTCACAGCCCATTAATGTCTTAACATGAAAAGAATATAAAAGACAACATAGTAGTGATGTCCTCGGATTTTAAGAGGACTCACCAATCCTCACTTGTTGATAAGCCTTGGATACTCTACCATTGAAATAAACTCAACCTTCTTCAAGACCCTATATGGACAACATGTACGAATTATGCCTTAGTACAATATGTACTATGTATGGAAACTATCACACGAAACATAATATATCTCAAATGTTTAGTCAATGATAGACATAATCTTAAGAGATAAAGAGACAAGCATAACATGAATATCATTAGCATAATAAATCCTCATAACATATATAAGAGTTCATAGTAACCCCTTTGTCCTCAAGACTAAGATGAACCATATCACAAGCCACATCTAGGAGTACTACTACAAAAGCTAAGTTCCTCTCTTTTGTCATTCTTTATCATAATCGACTACCATAATTAAGAACTAATTTATTTATATTAAAGAGTACTATACCCTTCTGATTTCGTCAAAACATACTTGTTAAATGTACATAACGCAGCCCATACTACTCCACATACTTAGCCTATCTTGAAGTCATCCTTAACATATTCACCCTCTGTAGCCTTATGGTTAGTTAAATTCATTTATTAAGATTCACTCATCTTTAGTCTACTTTACTATGAAATGAAACTCTAGTCCAATCCTATATTCAGTCTCTTCTTCATTAAACCCTAAGTTATGCCTTGTGCAATGCACTTAGGATGCCCTACAAAACCATTCATGCAAGGTACTACTTATGGGATCCTTTTCTATTACTTCTTACTTTGGAGCCTAGCCCCTATCCTTATCTTTTCACCACTCTAAGATACTTCTTTAAGCATGTCCACGTTCTTTAATCATAAGGGTCCTATGATATACTCTCTAAGGTATGACTTGATCCATTAAAATTCATGAACATTGAGATCCATTTTGGGCATGTATGAGTTCATTCACACATTCTGGACACTATGATATACCCCTTGGGCATGTCTAAGTTCATTTGTTTCTTAGAACACCACGAGATGCTTGTCAACCATGTCTAAGTTCATACAATTGGACATATTTTGAAGGATACCTAGAGTCAACTATGTGAAGGACTCCTTCCCCATGAGACCTATCCGGATAATCACCACAACTACTAGGTGTATCTCTATTTTTGTACTTTAATTTTCGGACCCTTGCTAGACTATCCGTCTAACTTTGCATATCTACTTGGAGTCAAGCATATACTATATGTTCATCATTTAATCCTATACATCAACTACACTGTCACGATCAGAGTTCTAGACCCCAGACGAGACCGGCGTCGCTGACCTCTCAGAGGTCGTAGACAAGCCTACTTACGTCATCGTTACTTCATCTAGGTTATGTTTAGCGGAAAATTTGAACTTTTTTTACTTATTTCAGATGAAAAATATTCTACTTAACATCATAGGTATTCACAACAACCATCTAATATTAAGATCATTAAGTGAAAGAAATTGTTCAAATATGCATTAAACGTAAACTTGCCTAGACAGCACCAAGGTGCAAGGCCTGAAATAATATGGGAATCAAACGCTAGTGGAACATACTCCACTAGATAAAACCTACATCTAAGCTTGATTATAACACCAAATATCCTCGAAAGCATGAGGGACTATAAACTCCTGATGAATGCTCCACGACCGGATAACTGCAACGTCGTATCATAAGCTCTAGCATCAGCCTATGCCTCCACCTAAAAGTATAGAGTTGTATGGGATTAGTACACACTCGAACTAAGTATGGTTATATTCAAGAACACACAAACGACATGCATGATTAAGAAGAGCTCTCTCCTAACGATAGGAATTATGAAATGTCAAGTCAGTGGACTTGCCAAATTTGGATAACAAAAGTCATGCCATGAGAGTAACATGCATCATCATACTTATCATTTAGCAAACAAGACATAACATATTGCACATATCATATCACATAGTTCATATCATTCTTTCATATGCCATAAGACCTTGGAATCATGCACTTGACATTAGAACTTCCCACAATTAGGTCTCAACATATTGGACCTCAACTAGGGAGCCTTCTTTAGCAAACACAGAGTCTACTTCATTCATTCACACGTACTTCATTAGCCTTCTTTAGCAAACACAGAGTCTACTTCATTCATTCACACGTACTTCATTTTCATTCATTTATATACTAGTGCAAAAACCAGTAATACCTAGTATGTAGTTTAAAACAATCATCGGGTTCGCTATGCAATGAATAAGAATAACATAGTGTCTTTACTGAAGTCTAGCTAACCTCTTGATTATCCTATTCTAAGACCTTTGGTATCGTTCATTTCGTTATGTGTATTCTTTGAGGCTGGACTCATTCTTTCTTTCGGAACTTTAACCATAACCTACATAGATCATGTGACAATCATGAAATCCAGTGTATGTGTCACCCCAAAAAGAGGTGGAATCATCGGCCAAAGTGACCCGAACATGCTAGTGTATATAGGAAGTAGAACCGTGCTAGATCCCTATATTGGAAGTATAGGTTAAAAGACTAGGAGATATAAGTAGACCCATACGCGACATTCCAGAAAGTCTCATCTCATGAGATTTACGTGAACCTCCGCCCTTCTCAAAGGATAGCATTACCACTCATAGTTAGCTTATCAATGCTTAGTATAAAGTTCCATTACATTTGACTCATATATCATGGAGGATAAATTCTATCATGAGGACATCATATATCGTTAGATGATTTCTCATCTCATCATTAGTAATAAGTATGCATTAACTTCAATACTTTCATTAGAGTTTTCATAGAGTATGATCTCTTCATTTACTGTACACTATTATAGGTACGTCTTTGTAACATTTACTTAGGTTCATTTGACATTTCTATCAACTTTTTATTTAGCCTCTTATCATGTTGTGACCACATTCTTTAAATTTAGCACATTAAATCTTCATAATTACACAACTCTTTACGTGAATATTCTTTTCATCATATGCCAATGCACTTGGCCTTTTAGTGTGTTTCACACTCTTACTTAACCCTTCTGGGGTCTCATCATTCATCACATAACATCTTAGGTTCACTTTCTTTATAACGTATGCTTGACCTATGAGTCCACACACACAAGCCATGAGGCTTCATTCATAGTTCATTAAGTGATTCATATTGCCCAATATTATGTTGTATATGACTTATGCATCTTGTAAGTATGCCAAGGTCTAAATTTGATTTTTATAGGCAGCATTCATTAAGTATTTAATCACGTAAGACTTATCTGGCAATACGGAATCGGTCAAAGGAACCCGATTTTGAATCCCTCGAGTAACACTTGAGCTTATAGTAAACTTCATAATTGCATTTTTAAGATTAAGGGGACCCTTGTTCGATCCCAATCACTCCCATAATATTTTTTTTTCGTTTTATCCTCTATTTTCCGTTTAATGTGAGAAGGTTGTGTCATAAATCCCCCACAAGCTCATTCTTTTTCTTTTATATTACCTCTTAACTTTTTCACCTATGAAAGAGGTTGTGGGTTCGATCCCCTCTCACCACATTTATTTTTCCTATTTTATTTTTCTCCTAACTATCTCATTTATTCAAGAGGTTGTGGGTTCAATCCCCACTCATTACATCTATTTTTCATTCTTGTTTTTTCTCCTAACTCTCTCATCTATTCAAGAGATTGTGGGTTCGAATCCCCACAGCCTCACCTTATTTTAATTTACATTTTCTCCTTACCTTCTCATTCTGCTAAGAGGTTGTTGGTTCGAATCCCAGATACCTCATTTTTATTATTTCTTTATTTCATTCTTCTCCTATCTCCTTCATCCGTCCAAGAGGTTGTGGGTTCGACCCCAACACGCCTCACTTCATTTTCATTCATTGCCACCCTAACTTTTCACTTAAACTTTATTCCATTTCGAATCCCCCTCATCAAATTTTTTTTACTGCTTTCTTGTAGTGAGGTCTTAGGTTCAATCCCTACTGACCTCACATGGTTTAATTCATTTTTAAGCTTTTGAAAACATCAAACATAAGGCTGAAACAAAATTTCCACAAAGTTGGAAATTTGGTCACATTTTGCAGCCCATTATCTCCACCTTTGTACATTAGATTTAGGATAATTTTTGTAGAACATTTTGTACATAATTAATGGCATCATTGTGATAACTTTTTGTTAAGGGTTCTTCACTCAAAAACAGAAATAACATCTCCAAATGAACATCACGGTTTTACATAGATATTCACATAAAATACAAGTGATCTTTATGCCATTAACCTAAACAAGACGAAACTCAAATTCATGATCCAAACTTGTACACATACACACATGCCAAAATTACTATTTCCAAATGACACAAATATAAGCACATAATCATGAACACATACTCAAAATCATTACACAAAACATAGTACCCCTAGATTTGATCGGCAAGCATACTCAACCTAAGATTATAGGGAGCTAGTGAAAGGGAGCATGAATTGGGAGGAAAACCTTACTTTTTGGAGTAGATTCATCTAAGACTTAAGGTTCTCTTGGGAAATGACTAGGAGTAAGAAAACCCATAACTGATTTCACATCGTTCAACACTTCAATTTGCTGAAAATCCACCCCAAACGAAACGTCCACCAATGAATCTCACACCTTACCCAATGAGAAAATAACGTTTTTATATACGTTTCGGATTTCTTTGTTTTTTGTAATTTGTGTGTAAGTTCTTCAAGTATGAAGAACTTTTTTTTTGTTATTATTTTTATATTTGGTTTCTGTTTTATTAAGAAGAGATAAAGTGAAAGAGAGTGTTTAAGAGAGGGATATAAACGTGAGAGCGGATAGATGTGAGAGAGAGTGTTTCCTTAGGGCTACGACTTTAGGCAAGACTTAGTAAAATAAGGTTAAATAATTAATAAATAAAATTAATAGTAAAAATCTAATTTTCCTTTTTCGTAAATAAGCCATTAATTACTAATTTATTAAAATAATTCACCAGTTTAAATAATAAGATTAAATTATTGCTCCTATGTAGGTTTGAACCCATGTGAAGTATGATTTTGCTCAAAGGCCAATTTTGGCCCTTTCTCTCAAAAATGCCCCTTCATGATATTAATTAAATAATAAATTAAATATTAGTGTAATTATGATACTACCCTAGTCTTGAAAAAGACCATTTTAAACCTAGACCCTCCAAACATAGGATTTTTCCTTTTTTCAGTCTACTAAAGACTCATCCGGATAAATCATCATATTCGGGAGCCCTACATGGTTGTACCCAACCTTTACTAGCTCAACTAACTCCCAAATTTAGTTGGCTTGGATGTCGCAAGGGTTCAATGTTCTAGTTCTACGCGCATCAATACGTGTGAACCTGATCTAATCGTACACATTCTAGACACATTAAGCATTACTTAGCATATCTATTTTTAGGATTGTTACATAAACCCACTACCCAAGGTTACTCAAATACTCACCTAGGTAAATACATGAAGAGACCTCCCATACACCCTCTTCAACAACACCTAAGTAATCCTTAAAGCTACCCTAGATAAGAACCCTTCAATTCCCTATTCTTTATCGAAATCTACATTATTCATGTAGAACCATTAAAGAGATGAGTAACAAATTAGTGGATTTCACATAGTCTTGGAAGAACTAGGGAAGTTATCCTAGATCTTAAACACCTACTTGTGCCATGTTCATATAGCATCCCATTCCACTACTTACACATTTTAGAACATATCCAATACTAGAGTGCACATCCCACATGATAAGAATTGGCATTAACCAACATAAATTATAGTATCTAGGTATGGAATTCGGTGTCATAAATACCCCAAACCATTGAAAGTGTTCTACTTTGCAAAGGTAGAACTAGGAGTCATCCCATGTTGCCACCTATTTTAGGTATATCAAGGGCTTCTTTGTACTATAGTTTCATACTCAAGTAGACCTACTACAAAGGCATAACCACTTGGTGCGTGGCGTTGGTTATCATAGAGTAAGTTCATTCACATACTAGTATTTAAGAAGCTACAATTTCTAAGTCATATCAACTCATAATACTTTTTCTTCAAAGCATGGGTCCACTAGGTCTGCAAACCAAGGTTTATTAAGATAACTCTCATGACTTCCTAAGAGATGGTTTCATGTCGTTCAAACTAATATATCTCTAAGTACATAAATTCACAATATAATAACATAATTAACTATACAAATGAACATTACAACATAATCTAATCTAAACTCTGTCATGATTAAATAATAAACAGTAGACCTACTTCATAGTCAAATTTGGAGATTTGAGAAGATCAAGGGTTCATACAGATTTTAATTTTAAAACAACAATTGAACATCAATAATATCATATCTTATCATTTGAGAACGTTTCATGCAAGTACCTATGACATAGAGCGAAAATTGGACTTTTTCATAACTTTGAAATTGCTTCTAACGTGATAGCTAGTCTTAGATAAAGAATGCTCATACCTTATTCTTCAAAAACCGGACGAAAATTAACAAAAAATCAGTTGAAACCATCACTCCTAGCATGCTCCAAGACCTTGACCTTCAATGGACGCTTAATAGAATTTTGGGAAAGAAGACCTTTTGAGAGATTTGAAATTTTAGATCTCTAATGGAAGCTTTCATTTTTTTATAGGGTAATGATGGTATAATAACCTAAAATCAGTACATAATATACCCCCAAAATACCCAACCCACCCCTACTTAAGTTGACTATTTTAGTTAAGTATAACTTAACTTTAGAAAACGACACAACCAAAACTAGGCAATCACTCGCGTCGCGAAGGCACTTCATATTTTGGTTTTTGAAATTATTTTGATGCAGTGAGCTGTGTGACAAGTACGTATTGTAAGGAAATATTTTTCCTTCAAAGTTACAGTTGCGTCTTGCGCAGGGAGACCCAAAAACAGGCTGCCCTTACAGCTTCTTTGGCCCATGTTTGGGTCCTTCTCAAGGACCCTTGTGGTGGTCCTCGTGGATTTGTAGTCAAATATTTTGACCCATATAGAACCTAGATTCACCCTAAATAATTTATGACGCCAAACAATACATAAAAACATGCATAACATATTAGAACACGCCAACACCAGAAGGGCTAGTATTCGATCATCTCGATGGTCCCTTGACGTTTTACTTCAAAGTCAACCGAACTGACCTACAGAATCATTTACACATTAAATTAAATATTTAGCAACTCTTAAAACATAAGAAGCTCCATGTCAAAACTAGTTCACTTTTAGGGTTGTTACAGATGTATGCTATAATGTGTACTCGCCTCAAAATTAGTTATGATATGAGTGTAGTTTGTAGGTACCAATCTAATCTTGGAAGAGATAATTGAAAATCAGTACAGATAATATTCTAATAATTGAAGGAAACTACATATCATACACTTTATTATAGTGGATATGACTTATTCGTAAGAGGTTATATAGATGATGATAGGAATGATGATTGGAATGATAAAAAATAACATCTAGTTATGCATTCTTACTAAATGGTGGTTCTATTTCATGGAAAAGTAAGAAACAGACTTGAAAAACTCTTTCAACCATGGAATTGTAATTGTGTCTTGTGTTTTTGCAGTACAAGAAGTTGTTTGGTTAAAGAGATTCTTTGAACATTTGAGTATTGTAAAAAACTCTAAGGATCATTGATTGACTACTGTGATAGTCATGTGCCTATCGCATATACGAAAGATCCTAAATATCACAGAAAAAACCAAACGCATTGACACCAGGCATAGCTTTGTGAGAGACGTAATGGCATGTGGAGAAATAACTTTTACGAAGGCTCTCTCTAGAAATTTGTTTGAAAAATATGTTAAGGCTCTAGGTTTGTGTAGAATAAGATGATATTTTATTATTGTAAATAACTTGATTATTATAATATTCTCTTCTATATAATAATATTGATTTAATATACAAATATAATATGCATGTGATCATTTGAAATAAATAAAGTGTGTCGAACTAGTCATAATGTTGACTCTCTCACACAAGCAATTGCCCCTTACATCAGTAACAGTGTAGAGATAAATTTGACCACCATATTTTGACATGATTTATGAGCTAGCCGAAAGTTTCTCAAACAAAATGAATTTAATGATCACTGAAAAAAAGAAACTAGGGTCTAACATATTGATGTGTTTAGACTGAGGTTTGCACGATGCTGGATAATCAAAAGAAATGAGATACATACAAAAATAAAGGTGAAAACATTGTAGCACGTGTTTATACCATATGTATCGAGAGATCCATGGGTCAATGAAAGAATCATTCCCTTCTTCTTCATTGTGTGAGAACTCGAAAAGTTAAAATGACTTTTCAATAAAATACCCTTTGATCTTTTTGTTGTTTCTTGATGATTCAATCGATGTTGCTACTTTGGCATGTTACTAATAGCCATGAAATATTCGAAAATGTAGTACATGTCTTGGAATTTTTTTGAATTGGAATAAATTAATTCGAGTAAATAGGAAAGACGATTAATTGATTAATAAACTTGTATACACATGGTGGCTATTGCACAAAAAAAAGTAGAGTTTAATTATGTGTATAAAATTTAACATGGACTCGAGTAAATCTTTATAAGACATTTAGCGATCGTACAAGTAAATGTTGAAGTAGCGAATGAAGTCTGGGGTATTGTGAGTAATAATGTCCTTTTAATAATAATGATTTCTTTTGACATGTTATTGAATTCCTATGTAGGGCTTGTAAAACTTTAAAGGTAATCTCTTGATGCTCCCAGGGCGCACGAACTCTTTGTCATGTGAATTGTGTATATAGTTTATGTTGTGTCTGCTTGTGTCTTGTCCATCATATCCGAACTGGGAGATGTGTATTTTGGGTCACCCATGTGGATTGACTCAACACGATATTACTTTTTTTTCTGAATAAAAAAAAGAACATAGATATTAAATAAAAAACGGGTGGAAAAGTTACATAAACTGTTCCTACGTTAATATATTTTCTCCTTTTAAAATAGAGTGTTTTTTTCTTGTACGCTTCAAATGAGTGAAAACAAAAACACAAAAACTCTAAATACTTACATTAAAGACACAGAAAAAAATGATTTAATTTGTGAATCACTATCTTTAGTAACTACTGATTCAAAGAAGAATTTTGAACAAATAATGCAATTCATGAGTTTCATTCATCTTCAACTACCAAAGATACACTAATCATTTATCAAACTTTTTTAAATTTCATTCAAATACTATGCATTGTAATATATCCATATATAGATTTTGTAAATTACTTATATAGGCATTCAATGCCATGATCAACTAAAAATATTCAATGGGGTCATCTTATTTAACATCCTCAATCTATAAAATATCTAACACGTAGATCGACAAATACAATGTATGCACTTTTGTATGTAACTGGCGGCATGTAAGAACTGATTATGCACTTAATCCCTCATAAAAAATTCACTTTTAATACAACTATTGTCAAACAAACGAGCTTTAGAATAAAGAAGAAAAATAGCACATAACTAGCAACTTATAGAAAAATAAACATGTAATAATTTAACCTATAGGCACACAACACATAAAAACCTACATTAAATAATCAATAAAAGATGCACATTTAAACATCTAATATAATTCACTAGACAACTAGGATACATAACACTAAGTAGAATTTGAAATACAAGTAACATCTTATGACTTATCTCTATCGAACGATCTAAGTAATAATACAATGGGTACCATCTCTAAATTTCGTATAGCCTCCTGATTATAAGTGTGGTTCACAACACCCCCATAAGCAAGACTCTAGGAGACACGACCTATGGACTCTGTTGGACGTGATATGCTGTGATACAAGTTTTTCGTGCCCCAATCTAGCGGAGGCACTATAAAGACCTAGTGCTTCACTTGACCGAGCGAATAAACTAACACATAAAGGAAATTAAACATTATGGGATGACAAGGACGCCACAATAACGTGTTGAAAAAAAAAAAACTAGATTTGCAATGTCATAATAATATGAAAAACAAAAAGTAGGCTTGCAAGGATACCTCAATGATAATAAACTAGCATGCCGACGAGGCATTATCAGAGACTATGAATACTATAACTGATATTCCGTAAATGAAAATTGAGATGACCCAATAAAAATTGTCCACAAGTCTCTATGAATTTTTAACTCAACTGCTTGGGGTAAGTCCCCAAAAAGAAAATAACTACATAAAAAACTCAATTATGTAAAATCTATAACAAGCAACAGCTCTAGGAAGAATGGAGCATATCAATCCTCAGCTAAGACGACACCCCTATAGTAAAGGACAAACAAGATAACAGATCAAACTTGCAGCACAACATGCAGCATCCCCATAAAATATGAAGTCAGTGCAAATGAAAATGTACTGGTACGTAAAGTGAAAAATGATGTCATAAAAAGGCGTGATAGAAAAGGTAATAGACATACAACATGAAATTGTATTTTTAGTAGCCTCACTTGCTGACATTTGACCTCTTAATAATTAAATATGAATGATATGCTCGTTTAATCGTATGTCATGAATGTGTGTATAATTGTATTTCATGAGTATATATATATATATATATATATATATATATATATATATATATATGCAAATGCATGATACACCCATCATAATTATAGAAATAGTGGTAACTTCCGGCAGCAACATACATCATATTCTCCAACTTGTGATCATTTGTCTCATACGTATAAATATATGCAATATGGCCATTCCTTTCGACTATAGCCCGGAAGTAGAATGCATAGCATGACATTTCTTCGATTTATAAGGCATATAGGTTACGATAATCTTTTTGGCATTCCTGGCCCGGTTAAACACATATTCTTATAATCTCATATTAACTTTCAGATAGCATGTAAAGGCCGCATAAAACCTCATATACTTTTAGAACAGACCTAAATACCTAACTTTATTTTGGAAAAGATACCTTAAATATAACGATATACAAAAGGAACTCAAGGTACTGCAAGAATCTTTTCATAAACTCATTTAACTTCTGTACAACCAGCAAGAATAAAGAGTCGTAATGGATTCAAAGCTCTTTCACTCGACTTCAAGTTAAAAAAAATATTTTGTCATCTACAACTTAAAAGGAGAGTAATAAAAATATCCATACCAATGTATAAAACAATTATTCCTATACTCCACTCTTAGGAATAAAGGGTAGAATGTTTTTATGGTGGTGGAGGTGTGAATATATATATATATATATATATATATATATATATATATATATATCGAAGGATGCCAATTACTTTTATTTTAATTAAAGAAAAATGTACTCTGCTTAAGTTAATGGAAAAGTTGAGATTTTGAAAAAGTAATGTCCAAAAAGCATACATAAGTATAATAAATTTATTGTTAAAAATTTCTCTTCCCCCACGTAAGGTGAGTGGTGTCATCACCATATTTTACCTTATCCAGAAAAGTTTGAATATAGTCCATCATAGGCATATTATTTGGGTATTGCGCAAGTTTGTGATTATATATTTATTTTTTTAAAAAATAAAAAATAAAATCCATAACAAAAATATTTTGTATAAAACTTATTAATAATAAATAAATAAATGATAATAATAATAATAATTATATAATTTCTTGAAATAACAAGACTTATTATCTCCATTAAAATAGTAAATAAATTTATTGAATTCTAATGAAAATAAATATATATGTTAATACATGATAGCTCAGAATTTTCCATATATAATTAAAATATATTAGGAAAAGAATATTATTTTCGGATTTTTATTAAAAAGACAATGTTATCAAGTCTCGTGTGGTACAACAATAAAACTCCTAAATTCTGACTTGTAAGCCTTCTATATATGAAAAGAATGATAAGCATAAAAATATGAGGGGCTACATACAAAATTTCATAAATGTTCAAAGATCTAAACAAGGAAAAGGGATCTACATAATCATATTCATCATGACTGTTGTCAGCAGTGTTCTTGGGAGCCGAAGTGGTTGGTAGATCATCTAGGTTCATCACTTGCTCTTTTATTTGGTGGACGGTCTTTCTCATTCTTTTTGTTCAGCTAATGTTCTCCGCTCTGACTCTTACAGTCCCGATGTAAGATTTGCTATTTGAGCCAACATAGAATCAATCAGAACACCGTCAAGTGTCTCGACTTGACGTGATGATCCAATAGCTTCTATGCTAAACTGGAGTCTTGTTACATCGTTCCGAGACCCTATAACATAACATCTACTCTTGTGTGTCCCCTAAGCACTTTTTCTTTCTGAATTTGGATGGACAATTCAGGTGTTGATTGGATCGAACTATCTAGATTTTCAGTGACGTACTACTGAAACACTTTCTTCATAATAAATAGACAAATTGACATCAATGTATATCCATATCACAATTATATTCACAATTAATATATATTATTCATATTAAATAACTTACAATACTTAGTTTGGCCCTTTCCTCCACCCACACAGCTGGTTCGACTCATTTTCATTCTTCTTGACACGAGTCTTCATGAAACCCTCCCGTTCAATAAGAGTTCCTCAAAATTATTATTCCTATAAATAAAAGCTAAAGTTATAACAATGTATATGAATCAACTAATTATTTTTTAAAAGTTTGAATCAGAACATACCCTATCTCTTGCAATTTTTTAAACGAACTTTTCATCTACGGTGTGAGATGAGCCACACCTAAGAGTGTCTCTTACCTTTTTAGGTTGTTCTGACATTTCCTTAAACTCTATGAGTTCCAATAAAAACCCAATTCATCAAAGACATGAGGCAACATTCAATTCAAACGTTTAGCACTAGCCCAAACTTTCTTTAGGCATCTACGCAGCCTGGTGGATGCCTTCTTCTCAAATGTCGTCGCTGGTCAAGGTGACATAATTGCGTCTCGACTCCCAAGTATACACAGTCACAAAAATTGAATAATGCAAATTAGATCGATTGTTTAGAAAAATCTATGAGTACTAAACTTAACCAAAAATCAATACCTTAAAGTTATTAAACATCGTCGGATATATATTGTTTGAAATCTCGCTTTAAGAGTGGTAGGGTCTTTGTATAAAGATTCTTCTAATACAATTTTTAAAGCTTGGGCAACATCCTTTGATGGATGCCACCTGCAAAACGGATATTTAATATGGCAGGTCATGAATAATATATTAAGGTATGAGAAATATATAATATACACTATCAAATACATAACAAAACAAACTTATGATGATCCATCTGACTCAATTATTACACTACCAATTCTTTCCTTGTTGCATGAAGCTAGAGAATGCATATCATCATCTCGTGTAGCACTAAGTCTAGATGTACATGAGGGTGATACATAAGGAAGCATGCTGATTCAATGAAGGCGTACCGGTCATAGCATATGACTGCTCCCTACTAGAATCTCCAATCCTAATGGTAGATAACTGAGGATATGTAACAATTGGAGATGCAATACCTGCCGGTAAGGGTCGTGCTCGATGATAGCCTGTAAAGGTAGGTCCTAATAGAGTCATGAAGGTAAGTCATTTGAAGTATATAAACCACCGGCTGGTCGAATTTAACAATATAATATTTCTTAGGATCAACCATACTAAAAAAATAACAGATAAATGAATATCATGGCTGATGTGCTCTAGCGCAGAAGTAATAGATCCTGTAATATTCACAAGATCTATGGGTCTCCAAGACTTTTCTTTTTAGCCAGATTACTCGGGCTAACTCCAAGATTCTCGGGCTGTGTATCATTGTCACAACCTCTTTACATCTGAATGCAAATTTAGATGAATACGATATATAAAAATCATAAATTAAATAAAATTATCAAAGTACACTATCAAATATAATACTAGCTAGCTTTCATTCTACACTATTCCTCTTCGCTTGCTTCAATTCCATCATTCTCCCATTCATCCTCCTCAACTATTTCATTTTCATTATCATCTCGTTGTTCATCATCAAATAATATAATATTTCTCATTCTTGAATATTATTTCCAGAACATTCAGTATCTTATCGTCATATACTTCTTCTAATATGTGTTGAGGATGTTGTAATTTTGTTTTCAATTAAAAATGAAATTATTATTGAACAATTTCAACATGATTTTGATACCCCACATCTAAGACATTGCCAATTTCAATTCATCCAGCCACAAGCTTACTATCACGAGCCAGACCGTCGTGATTTTCACCCACACTAACACTCTGGTGCGAGAACCACTACAAAAACTCAAACTAAATAAGCTAAAAATGATAACTAAGACATTATAGTTACGGAAAAAAGTTAAATGAACTATGTAAAAAGTTTCCCTTAACATTAAAAAATATTCTAAAGAACTAACTAAACAAATGCGGAAGTAAACAACCTAGAATATGAAAGTCAATGTACCAAAAAATCTAAGCAAATGATCCATGTATTTAAAAGTAGGTATACAGTTCTTAACAAACGAACTAACCATAATAAATGTTTATGTTTTGAAATGGTGGACGAAGACAAAAGAAAATTTCATGGCAGCCTCATCCTTGTTTTCGAAGCAACGATCACTGATCTTTTAAGCTAGGTCCTTCTATAGTCGCGTGAAGATGCCATGTACTAAAAAAAAGAGCAAGTACACTATTAGTACAAAAATACTATGTATTGGTAGGATCATGCTCCTATCTAACTAGTGCAACATTAAAAAGGAAAACAACATTATAATCACATGCATTTATATTAATATACAAAACATTATCAACATGAAGAATATTTTGCCGGAACGTTGCAATCGAATACAAAACTATGCTAGAACGTTGTTATCCAATTCAAGTTAGTTATGGTAGAACATGGCAATTTAATCCCATCGACACACCACAATCACAAACACAGTACATCATCAAGATCATACATTTAAGTTATGATATATTGTGAATGCTATTTTCTCTATCTCATTTACAACAAGCGTGATAAATATTGAAACATTCATACATACACAAGTGTCATAATGAAGTAAGAACAATCATACATCCCACAATATAGAATTACAACCATCACCTACCTCAAAAAAAACAAGAAACCCTAAAAAAGTTTATCCTTCCCTTTTTGGATTAGTTCCACTTGTTCTTGGTCTAAAAAAATCTCAATAACACGAAAATCAATAAACAATCACTAATTTATCGAATGTATAATAATTCTAAATCCTATATCAAACCCATGATCCCAACTAATCCATTTAGGTTTGTCACCATCATAAAAACCATAATAATACCATTCCCATCATTATTCACCCATTATATTATATTTTATGAATCAAAAAATAGATTGGAAGAGTGAAAAGATTAATTTTACCCTCAATAATGGTCAAAAGTTAATAGAGGTCACTTGGAATTCTTTCCTTATCTCTATAAGAAAAAAAGTTCCAAATAAAATTGTTTAGGGTTTTATCCACGACATTAAATCTCATAAGGCCTTCCACAAGGTCTCTTATCCCGCTATAGCTGCGGTGGTAGAGACACCCATTTACCTGCCAAAGCAGCACTTTCGTACAAGTAAGCTATTCATCTTGCACCTACAATTTTAAGTCTCGTAATACCCGCCAAAGCACCCCCTATCACATTGTAGATGCTCCATCGGATCATTGAAATGCCCGCCAAAGTGGCACAAAAAGAACCAGAGAGTTATTCCAAAGAATTCCAAAGAACTTAACACAACACACTTATAACCCCTATTGCTCTAAAAATACCCTTTACCATATGTTTGATTAAGAGAGTTCTACCCACCAAAATTAAAATCTGTAAAGTCATACAAATTTCTTAATTAGTTATGTAACACCTCATGTAATAGAAAAAAAATTTATTCACCCGATTGCTACAATTTTTTCTACACTTTGGTGACTCTAATTTTCTCGAAATCTGGAAAAGATTTTAAATATCCAAATACAAAAAAAAAATTTTAATGTCTCCAATTTTCCCACATTGGTATTTCACTAAAGACGAGAACACGTTGTTACAATAGGTACAAATTTACCTATAACTCCTACCCGAGTAACAAAAATTGGGAAACTAGGCTAAGGAAAGAATGATGTAATACCTGATTCAACGAACAAATATGGATACTAGTCTCGTATGTACTTCTTGGTTTACCAAGTAGCTTCCCCCATTGGATGATACTTTTATTGAACTTTCACGGACTAAATCTCCTTGGTCCTCAACTTGTGCACATCATGATCAGAAATAGAAATCAATGATATAATCTCTGTAAACATGATATCTCTGCAATATAAACACATGAAATATCTGATGAACACCAGATATATTAGGGGTAGAGACAATATATACGCAACCAGCCTTAAAATTAAAGAGCATCAAAGGGACAAATAAATTGTAGACTTACCTTACCGTTCTTTCAAAATCTCATCACCCTTTTCATGGGTAATACCTTTAAAAGAACGTTATCTCAAGTATGAAATTCCATAGATCTTACCTTATGATCCGCATAGTACTGTTGTGTACTCTAGACTAGTAAAAGAATAAAATGAATACTTTAACCTTATCCTGAGCATCCTTCACTAAATCACCCCCAAAGGTTTAAAATCTCCATCTTTAAGAAAACCTATGTGTGATCTACATCCCCTCCCATACAATGCTCAAATGGTGGTATATCGACACTAGAGTGATAAGTATTATTATAGTACAACTCATACAAAGGATATGAGTTTATTCCAAATGACCTCAAAATCAATCACATATGCTCTAAACATGTCTTCAAACAGTTGAATAGTCATCTCACACTATCCATCCGTCTGCAGATGAAAAATTGTTCTAAAAACTGAGTTGGCTGCCCAATTTATCATCCAATTTACTCCAAAGTTTGGAAGTGAATTAGGTACCATGATCTGAGATGATGGAAAGGAGAATTCCATGAAGCCTCACTATCGTGGTCACATAATTTTTAGCCAATTGTACAACATTATAATATATTCTTATGGGAATAAAATGGGCAGACATGGTTAGTCAATAAACAACAGCCTAAATAGAATGGAACTTTCCAAAATTCTTGAGGAATAACTAACCACAAACTTCATTGGTATTATTTCCACTTCCATTAAATAATTGACATTTTTTAAGTAAACATGCAAGCCTTTGATGCACATAATTCATTTTTGGCAATTTTGAAACTTAGCCACAAACTCTGCTATCCCTTTCTTTGTGACCGATCACCATAAATTCGTTTCAAATCACTATACATCTTCGTAACACCCGAATTAATAGAATATCACGAACCATGAGACTCTAACAACAATTTTTGAATCAATATATCAACTTGAGGAATGCAAATCCTCCCTATAGCACTGAGTACACCATCTGCATAAAGGGTAAATTCTTGTGCCTTACCAATTGACATACGTTCCTTGAGTTCGTTCAGATTTTGCTCCTCAAACTCTTTCGCATTGACCTCCTAAATGGATGTGCTCTTAACTTCAATGCTAAATAACTTCCCATCTCGTTTTGAGATTCCCAATTTCATGAATTTAGGCTCTATGCTCCAAATTTCTTTGGACAAAGGTCTGTTGCTAACACTCAAGTAAGCTAAGCCACATATACGTGCCCTTTTTCTACTCATTGTCTTCCATAATATTATCTTTCCCCTCATAATCTTTGAGTAAGTCCATCCATCTACTCTGTCTCAAGTTCATATCCTTTTGAGTGAATAGATGTTGCAAACTCAACGATAATCAATGCATACCTCACACTTAACACCATAACATAGCTCCTGCAGATTTTTAGAGAAAATACTAATGCCACAAACTCCAAATCATGGGTTGTATAGTTTCACTCATGTACCTTTCATTGTCGCGACGCATGGGAAATAACATTCTTTTAGTGAATTTAAAAACACCCAATCCAGAATAAGAAGCATTATAATAAACTATAAAATCCTTACCTTCCACCGGTAATGCTTGGATTGGTGCTTTGGTCAAAAGAGTCTCGACCTTTTGAAATATCTCCTCACATTTTTCTGTCCATTCAAATGATATTTCCTTCTTAGTTAAATAAGTCAAGTGAGTAGCAGTGGAAGCAAAATTCTTATCAATCGACGATAATAGCTAGCGATTCCCAAAAAACACCTAAATTATCTCATGGAACTAGGTGGGACCCAATTCTTAACTGCCTCAATATTTTTGGGATCTACAATTACAACTTCAATAAAGACTACATGCCCTAGAAACGCAATCGATTTTAACAAAAAATTCCACTTAGAAAATTTACCGTATAACATTTGTCTCAAAAGAACACCAAAATCAATATGAAAATTGTTGGAATGATCTTCTTCACCTTTCGAATAGTCAAAAATATCATTACTAAAGACTATCACTAAATAATAAAGAAAGGTATTCAACACCCCATTTATAAAAATGATAAAATATGAAGGTGCATTGCTCAAACCAAACGACATAACCAATATTTCTATTTCCCATAGCGACTTCTAAATACAATCTTGGACATACCATCATGATTAATTTTTCAATTGATGGTAACCCTAACATAGATCAATCTTAGACAAAACCTCTGCCCCTTGCCATTAGTCGAAAAAATTATCTATTCTAGGCAAATGATACTTATTTGTAAAAGTGAAACTATTTAATTGCTTGTAATGTATGCACATTCTCATGCTACGATCCTTTTTTCTTAACAAAGTATCCAATCGGGAGTAGTAAGGCGAATATATCCCTTATCAAAAAGCCCTTGGATTATGGTTTTAAGCTCTCTTAATTACACAAAGCTAAGCGATATGGAGGGATGGATATGCGGAACCTTCAATGCTCTACATTGATGAACATTTATATATATATATATCATTATATTGAGGCATACTAGACAAATCATTTGGAATCACTTCAATAAATTCATACATCATTGTCCGAATGGATGGAGCCTAAATATAAACATCTCTAACATGAGTGTAACACCCTAAAACGAACTAGGTTGAACTGGATTTTTGCATGTGTATCATGAGTTAATTTTATGTTAAAATTGTCAATAATGATGTTTTGAGGCAGTGTCTAAAGTTTGATGATGTTTTTATGTGAAACGTCCAAGAACGTCCATGACGTTGGAAAGGTATGCCTTATAAAGTGTTTGTGTGTCGTCGTGTGTTTTGGCAAGTTTTCCGTGTTTGTTTTAGTTGAAATAGACGTGGGATGATCCTAAGACCTATATGATCATGTTTAGGGAATAAACATCCAAGTACAACTCCACCTAGGACCTATAAATGGGATGTAAAGAAGACCTAAGACTTGACAACCAGGCTGCTAAAACTACAATCGACGCCTATCAACCTACAGGCGCTAGTCAAAAGGACTCACCGTCACCTAGGGGAGTAGGTTGGGACTTGACCTTGGAGATCAACCCTCCACTCTTCCAGTTGCAGACACAAACCATGCCCAGCAGCATTGGCCGTTATTTGGTCGACGCCCCATTGCTTGGGTCCGTCGATGGTGGACTTGCAAAACCTTTTGGACGCACTGCCTGGGATTGGGGTGTTTTGTAAATTCACTCCAAGTATTTTATGAACATCGAATGTTTATTTTAAGGTTTTAAAATTAGATTAATTTTTTTTAAGTCCTAGACCTAGAAAAGGCCCCTCATTTCAAATATTTAAACTATCTTACTAACGAAAGACTCTCTCAAAACTACATAGAAGCTGGAACCTAAGAAAGAGATAGGAGAGCAGGTGTGGATGTTTATTATTTGAAATTTCATTGGTTTCCTTCTATTTGAGGTATGGTATTAATCCTTGAAATCTCTTGAGAAAAAGAAAGAGGATTCGGGGGCCATCCGTATTATTTGTACAATAGAGTTGCTACACTTTGCTAAGGCATTACGTAATCATGGAATGAGCATAAATATGATGTCATTGTCCGTTTATAAGAAGTTGGGTTTTGGGAAACCCAAAAAATACTACGATGCAGTTGCTGATGGCCTATCGAACTGTGAAGAGGCCCACAAGTATATTCCAAGATGTGCTTGTGAAAGTGGAGTCGTTCATCTTTACGATTTATTTTATGATTATTGATTGTGAGGTTGATTTAAAGGTTCCCATTATTCTTGGTAGACAATTCCATTTTCATGATCGCAATCTAGAATCTAGAGGAGACCAGTTTCGTTGACCTCTCCGAGGTCGCAGACAAGCATACATACCTTTTACTTCATCTAGGTTAATTTTAGCGAAAATTTTGAACTTTTTGTTTTCTTATTCAATGCGTAACATATTATACTTAACATCATAGGCGTTCACAAATCAACTATCTAATATAGAGATAATCAAATGAAAGAAGTAGTTCATTATTGCATTAAACGTATTTTTGCCAAAACGACACCAATACAAAGTCTGAAATGAAACACTAGCGGGACATGCTCTACGAGCTAAAGACTACATCTAAGCTAGATAATACTGGTAGACATCCTCGAAAGCGTAACGTCCTACCAAAGCCGGATGTAAGCTCCACGTTCGGATAGCTTCAACGTCGTACCGTAAGCTATAACGTCTACCAATGTCTGCACCTAAAAGTAGATACTTGTACTAAGTATGGGTATATGAAACCACACACCAAGGACATGCATGAGTGAGAATAGCTTATTCCTAACGACATGATTTGTGGAAGGTCAAATAAGTGGACTAGCAAAATTTGATTAGAAAAGTCATGCCTTGAGAGTTACATGCATCATCATACTTAACATTGATATATCGATCGTACATTGATGAGATCCGTATATTACAACACACAGAAACATTCCTAAGTGTCAAAAAACTAAAGTTGACTATGGTCCATAGATAGATCAATGAGCTGTACTTCACATCTGTCGCTTCCATCAAAGAACGTGTTTTCAAACAATCAAAAAATAATTCTAAGTGTCAAACGACGGAAGTGGACTACTGTTTGTCGATTAATTGACGAGTGGTTCTGCACATCTGTTGTTTCCATCAGAGATCTTGTTTTCAACCCATTCCAGAATTATTTTAAGTGTCAAATGACAAACGTGAACTATTATTCATCGCTTGATTTATGGGTCGTCGATGTGTATCGTCAATCTTACTCTACAATATAGAGTTTGCATTTTTATTTTCATGTTTTCTTTTTTTTTCCCATTGTTTTAGATTGTGTCGTTATGATTCTATGATACTAACAACTACTTGACACGTAACAATGGCTCCGAAAAAGGTCAGTGCTTAATCAAAGAAGGGCAAGTCTAAATCAATCTCCCCATCTCTTCGGTAGAAAAAAGATGTAACACTCTGGAGGTGCAAGACCTAATCTAAAGCCTCACATGTTGAAAAAATATTTCAAACATTTTCTAAGGCCTAAAATAATGGATAAATATCATTTGGGAAGTTTTAGCATCAAAATTTTAACAAACGCCCATGACGTCCTGTGAATGGTGAAATACAGGTTAGTGTTCCTTGGCTTGTTTGAGGGGGTTTTAAGTGTAACGATTGAACGAAATTTGATACAAAGGAGATAAACATACAGTATATTGTTAGGGTTGAAACGTCTGGGTACAACTCCCCGAGGATAATCCTAAGGGTCCTTGAGCTGGACCCTGAAAAAATGACCAAAAGTTATATAAGGATAGTGGCTATTGACAAGACAACCACGGGGCATGACCTGGTTGATGGGAATCGATGGATCCTTCGTCCAACACTTAGCCATTTTCAAAAAATGGCCAAAAATCAAGTCTTTGAGCTTATCGATGGATGTGCAGTATGATGGGCATGTGCAGCCGTCAACTAACCTACGAACCATAGGTCGGGTCTCGAAGGTTAGGTTTGGTTTAGGCTATCCAACTTTAATTTAGTCAATGAATTAGCTAGCTTCTTACGTTTTTAATTAGGGGTTAGGGGAAGGGTAATTATGTTTTGCAAGGGAGTATATAAGGCATAACCCTTATTAAACTCACACAACACCCCACAATTTCAAAACCCACATCTCTCTAACCTCTCTCTTACAAAAAATAAAACCTCCATTGAAGGAAAACAAGGCCTCCAAGTTGAGAACGAATTCACCAAGGATTTAATACCAATTCTTTGCAAGATTATCACTAAGGTAATTGTATTTAACACTTTTTATTCCTTTCCTCAAAATGCCCTTTGAAATATTATTTTAAACTTGTCCAAAAACTAGGGTTTCAATCTAGACATGGATTCTCTTTTCAAAACGAAATTTCTAATCAAGTGTGAAAAATTATAGTCTTCTATCATTGTTTAACTAAGAATTAATCGTCAATTATTTTTAATCAATCAAGATTTGCCCTGTAAACCTTTGTGTTTTCCCACACTCATTATGGATTGAAACTCTATATGAATTGTGAAGGATGACAACTATATGAATGTGCTAAATAGTAATTGGTATGTATTACTACTTGAATCTAACTTAATTATGCATATGTTATGTATTCTTTGGTTATTGACATATGGAGGCAAGGTAAGGGTAAGAAAGTCTAAAGGTCGATTATTTTTTAATTCAATTGTGGTGTATGAGTGATTTAGATTTTAATGCTATGTCTAATGTGTGGTCGTGATGTTAATAGAAAGTATTCTCATCCTAAACCCTATAATATCAAATTTCTTTTAAACTATGCAACTATGTTATGGTATGATTACCGTGTTGTTTAAAGTAGTTTCTCTTGATTATAATAAAGTGTTGAGTGAAAGGTTTACTCACTTTTATGTGCTTTCTAAAGTTCAAGGATAGTTTTATGATACGAATTTCAAATAAGGGTTAAAAAGAGACTAATGTGATATTGTATGAGGAGTATAATGATTCCCAAAGAGAATAAATGTTTAGATCTGAAAGGGCATATAAATGAGATTAAAGTCTCACGTTTAGCAAGTACAACCTCAAACCTGAGTTCCTAAACGTTTATTAAGTCTAGATTCCCATGATATGTGCTCTCTCATGAGATGGAAACCTCCGTATTAGTAATTCAAGGTTTCTAGTAATAATGTCCTTGAATCTTAAACATGTGCCCACAGGACTATTGCTTAGGTTATTCAGCTAGATTGCTATTTAATATTGGTTACACCTTATGAAAGTGTTAACACTTTCTTTTCGGTGTGGGAGGAGAAGACCAAATTCCATGTAGTTCACATGGTCTGATGTTGGTTACTGCACTATCTTCCCTAATGTAATATGGTAAATTAATAATTAAACTATGTGAAATATTATTATGCCTTGTCTTAAAGGATACTACATAGGGTGAGGGAGGTGATGGGACTTTTCTTACTCATTACATATGTGAGATCCTAAGGGATTGTATTAATAGTGTTTTTGTATGAGTAAGTTCATTCCATGTTATGTAAGTCAAGTTATATATGAACTCATGTACCAAGTATGTTATGATTAAGTGTGAGATTATGTTTTATGCATGTTGCAAGTGACTTAATGTGATGCTTAGTTCACTACACCATTTTAGGCCTACGGCCACACTAAATCTGAGCAACACTTAAAAAGTGTTGCCTAAAATATTTTTGGGAACACTTTTAAAATGTTGCCTAAATTTTTAACTTTTGGCAACGACAATATTAGCAACACTTGTAAAGTGTACTCTTTAATGGTATAAGCTACACTTTATAAGTGTTGTTACAATATAAAATAAATGGCTACAATAATTTACATATATGGCCACACTTATAAAGTGTCCTTTGTTTTTTAATTGTAAAAACAACACATTAAAAGTGTGGCCTTAAAATTTTCACTAAAATATAATATTCCCTCCAACATTTTTAACTCTCCCTCCCATTTTTATTGGAAAAAAAATAATTAATAAAAAATTAATAATTGATAAAACCTTTTTCTTCTCCAGGGTCCGTAACACTTTACTCTTTTCTCCAGAAGATGTTTTACTCCTTCTCCTGCTTTATTGAGCTGAAGACGAAGGCCTAATTGAAGAGTTGAGCTGATGATGGAAGAATTAAGTTGAAGATCGAAAAACTGAGTTGAAGATTTCTTCGATACCTGTTATTTGCTTTTCATCGAAAAACTGAGTTGAAGGTCATTCGTTGTTTCCTCTTTCTTATCTAAGTTTAATATTATATAACTGTAATTGTCTCTATGAAATGCCTATGCATTTTGCATTATTATCTCTCGTAAAGAAAGCTGATTGAAATATGGGTATTTGGTAGGTTGATTTTCACATGTTGCCCAAAACCTAGGAGGAGGATGGATATGTGTATTATTCATTACGAATTTAAGTTTTATCTACTTAACAATGTAATTTGTAAGTATAATTTGACTGGTTTTAAAAGGGTTTTACCCCCCTCTTTTCTTAAGATACCAATTTATGTTGGGTGATCGGAAACAACCTCTTTACCTTGGGTAAGGTCTAGGTGCACACTACCCTTCTCAAACCCCACTTGTGGAATTACAAAGGGTTTGTTGTTGGTGTTGTTACCAACTCATGCTGGGTATAGACACTTACCTGCAGTTGGCTTCTAAAACCATTTGATGATTTGAAAAATTCATTCTTTGTCGGTGGAAAACTCTATTTCACCATTATACCTCCAATGGTCGGTTTAGCAGAGTTGGAAGAGTTTCAAATCTGTGTAAATGCTCTTATTAGAGTTTTTCTCTTCTGTGGTGGGGTTTTATATTATCTTATTAATGACGATGTTGCATCAGCCTGATTGTTGTATTCTTGTATGAGCTGATTAAGTCTTATCTCAGAGGAGTGAACTCGTGTAGTCTCCTATGTTTGCCTGTGAGGTTTCAAGTCAATATCTACAACTTATACGAGGGAAGATGACTGATCCTGCTAGCTAAGAACACCACGTCAAAATCCTTGTACCATTCTGTCTCTTGTAGTTCCATACCCAGTACCTTTTGCACCTCAACAGTGTGTGTGGGGATTAGAAATCTTCTCCTGATTTATAAATTTCGGTAGATGTGCACTGCATTTCTTGTGATCTTGGAGGGTGATTATCTCGGACCCCATCTCACAAAAATCTGTTTATATTTCGGTTATTCGCCATGATTGGCTTATTTTGGACATAGAAGAGTCACATGTAAAGCTAACTGCTGTAGCTATATCTATGTTTAGTACTATTTTGAAATGAATGTGACTTTTCTATTGATGTTGCAGAACCTCTCTGAAGTGTCTTTACTGATTTGGTTGCTTAAGCCCTCAAGTGGTCATATGAATGTTATAAGGTGTAACATGTCTTCACAGATACATTTATTTACATTTCATGATACCCATAAGTTAATTACAATAAATTTTCAAAGGAAACTTCTCATCCCTATTACATATGTTTAGTGACTTCATATAGGAAGATTTGTGCTTTTCTAATTGGATTAGTGTTTCAGGTGTCATACATATGTTGCTTCTTAGTTTTGCTTCGCTTCTTTCTTCTAAAAGAAAATGATTGCAAGTTTATGAAGTATGGACTTGTTGGTTAATATCCATCCAGGATAAACTCCAGTTATGGCATTAGTGTTCATCTTTTCCCTGCCAACTAACTGTAGTAAGATCAGGTAGTGTTGTTTTCAGCTTTTGATTTTCTGTCAAAACTGATTTTTTGTGCAATATAGACAGAGGAAGGAGGACATTACAGGTGCATTTTAGAAATAAGTTAATTCAATCAGTAGAACATGTAATGATATGTCATAAACGATTTTTCTGAAAATAGTGGGTAGTGACAACATTCATAGTCCTTAAGGTGTGTGTGTGGGGGGGGGGAGGTTATCTGATACTTCTGTGTAGTTTTGCTGGTAAAACTGGTTGAATGCTTGCCGTAGTGTATGCCTCTGGCTATATGCTATGATGTACATATTATTGCATTTGTCCATTTTCGAAGAGAAGGAAAGTTTGTGCTACAGATAGGGCGCAAACGCAGGTCGAAAGAACTTGTTCAAAGAAGGGTGATATGGTTCTTGCTCAATTTAGTGCTGATAATTCATGCAACCGAGCAATGGTATGTGATCCAATAACTCTATTGCTCTTAATTTATTTTATTTACTTAGTTCCATACGCCTTTAAATAGTTGAAGATATGACTTGAATTACTGAGTACCCTAACTTTGTGTTATTCTATTATATGAATGTAAATTACTAGTTTGGATAGTTTTATGATGTCAAACAATTAAATATGTAGTTGTGAATGTCTATTCTTCTTCTAGTACCATTTTGGTGTTAGTTTGCGTCATAATAAAATGTTATCACTTCATGGTAAGAAAATTGAGCACAACTTATTAATAACTAGGTGTTGTCTCTCGAATTAATTTAGAACTGTGATATGTGATGCAATTTGGAAATAATATGAAACTTGAACTGTAATCTGCAATCTTAAGTTTGGTTTTAATTTTCCAAAAGAAGTATAATAGCAACTTGAATTTGTTCGTCAGGAAGCAGTGGATTCTTATAAGATAGAGAAGCATGCCAGAGATACAGTAGAGACACTGCAAGTTTCCCTTTCAGAAGAGCTTGAAAGAGCTCAACAAGACACTCCAAGTGCAAATCAGAAGGTAAGAAAGAACCTCAGGTATATTGGTTTGGCTTCATTACAGTTTTGAATCCATTGGTAAGAACATAGCTTAAAAATCCTAATATTTGCAGATCCAGTCACTAAGTAATACATACAAGGGGTTACAAGAGTACAACAAAAAATTACAGGATTATAACACTAGGCTCCAGAAAGACCTTGGTACAGTCAATGAAACACTGAAGCGCGTGGAGACAGAGAAAGTTGCAGTGGTAGAAAATCTCAATGGACCAAGGGGCCATTATACTTCT
Organism: Solanum habrochaites; assembly: GCA_027704765.1. NCBI lineage: Eukaryota > Viridiplantae > Streptophyta > Magnoliopsida > Solanales > Solanaceae > Solanum > Solanum habrochaites. The sequence goes on along the minus strand of JAKWJA010002492.1, from coordinate 38,881,523 downwards.
TTACAGGAACATCTCACTTCTTTTAGAGTAAGTCTTTGATTAGTTGTTTCTTCTGCTTTTGCTATTAAAGTTGCTTGCATCACCAGTGATACTTTCGTAAACTGTTAATATAGAATTTGTAAAGTGAACTAAAAAATACGCAGTCTGCAATCTTTTATCAGGAACTGCTGCAATCTGGAACTGATCTGGAACTTCTTGCCTCCTTAGTAACTTTTGCAATCTTATTTGTTGTACATTTTAAATGTGTAGGGAAATGGAGGTGATAAAACTTGAAGGGTCGCCACAAGTCAATTTGATCTCATTTAAGTGCATGGTGAAGAGTTTTTGAAGTATTTTGAAAGTTTGACTACATTATGTTTGATTTTGTGAAGTATATTCATTGGTGGAATATATGGAACTAGTGTAAGAATACTTTTTGAACTATTGTGTACACATTTAAAATATTGCTTTATAAGTATGTGTATGTACACAACACATATTATGTTTTGAAGTTTATGGAAAATCTATAAATTTGAATTACTTATTAGCTAATTTAATGCTTCAAATTATTTATTGCAAAACAATATTGGTGTATTTTACTTAGAAATTGTGGCATATAAATTGAGTATGCTTATGGACAAAGACTACACTTCAAAGTGATTTCATATATTAGATATAAAAGGCAACACTTCATAATTGTGGCCAATATGGTAGCAAAGACCACACTTAAAAGTGTAGCAGGTAAGGCAACACTTTAAGCGTAGTTGCAAAGTGTGGCCTTTTTTCCTATTAGGCTACGCTTGAAAGTGTCGCTGCTAAGGCCACACTTTTAACCGTAGCTGAAAAGCGTGGTCTTTTTGCCTTTAATGCTACGCCTAATAGTGTAGATGATAAGTCAACACTTTTAAGCATAGCTGCAAAAGCGTGGCCTTTTTGCCTTTTGGCAACGCTTTTAAGCGCAGCTGCTAAGGCAACACTTTAAAAGTGTTGCCTAAACTCTAAGGTTACGGGACTTTCAGCCACCCCTGAAAAAGTGTGGATTAAAGTCAAAAAGTGTTGCCTTTTATCAAAGGCGACACTTTTTCATAGTTTAGGCCACACTTTTCTAGGGTGGTTGTAGACATAAAATGTTGTAGTGGTTTTGGATAGGGCTAGCATTGCAGAAGTATTACTCTAAGATGATTTTATTTTATGTTAATATGATGTTGCATTATGAAACATAAAGCATGTTTTTGACTAAATTGTTCATTTTCTCACGAGTTGATGATTTTATGCATAGGAACTATATTTCTTCCCTTCTTCCCCAACATTGTAGGTACTGGTCATTGATAATCTTCTTTTCCATTATGCAACAATAATTGAACTTCTTCCTGTAGTAGTGGTGAGTCCTCAAAGTCTAAGTATAGTGCCTTTTGATCTACCCTTGGTATAGATAAAATGTAAAACACATTCGTTGATTTCTTATTATTAAATACATTTTTGTAAGTCCTAAGTTAAAATATGTACTTGTGTAAGGACTATTCTCATATATTATACTTTGTATAGATTGTTTAAATGTGATATATAATATTTGACTAATTCTTAAGTGTTGATTATTTAACTAAACGATAAGCCTATGTAACCTTCCTATGCAACGATTCTAAGTAATTTCAATAATTATATATCCAAAGTAAGCGATAAGTCAATGTATACATTAATATGTATAAAGTTTTAAATTTTCCGCACTTTTTGCCCTATAGTGTAATGATGAATGCTAACAGCATAGTCTTAGTCCTCTTCGAGGACGACGACATCGCTTATATCTAGGGGTTGCACCCTAGTCGTGACAAATGAAGACACAACTAATGAGAAGGGTTCAGCCTATGTTCCTTTGGGTAGACAACACCCACCAACTGTATGCAGAACCACTAGGGGTACCCTCTAAAAGGTTAACCATGATACAGTGACTTTCTGTCAGTTTGATGAGGAGCGCAATTGGTCGGGTGAAAAACTGAGGTTGCTTTTAATTCAGAGGGGGGATCAACATCTGGGTCCGAGTCTTCTACAACATTAGGTTAAGGTTCGGCAAAAGCCTCAGGGTTCAAATCAGTCACTGCCTCTGGTTCAAACTCTCAAGGAGCCACTAGATCAGGGGATCAAGAAGAAGAAGCCACGTTTGAGAGGGCACTGGTTCAGAGGTTGCACCTACAATACGATCGGATGTCCCCACTCTAGTTGTTTATGAACAAAACCGGTGGTGCATGGACGGGCAGTAACATGTATACAGGGATGCTAAAATAATAACTAAGAAGGGGATGATGACCCGACTTTTCACTGAGGAGCATCACATCCTCACTAGTAGTTTGTACATAGTCCTTGAGGTGCAAGTACACTTTGATCTCCACAAATGAGATTGGATGGAGACCAGACTACTTGTTAGAGTTCATTACTTTAATCATTTTACGTTTTGAGAATATCTTGCCTTAAATAACATAGAACACATGAGATAATATTGAGTTCTTTGTCATGGAACCCTACACCGAAGGAAAGCGGACTACTTGCCAAGTTAGTATAAAAATATGAAAATAGCATCTAGGTGAATTCACTAGCTAGTATTCCTATGCGGGAAAAATTGTTCAAGAACTAGGAGATAAAGTTGAGACCCTCTCTATGCTACATGCATTGTAGTATACAATATCATGAGTACATCAGTGATCCTATCTTCCCAATGTGCGAAGGGACACTCTTCACTCTTGTTAACTCGGTGCTAAGCTAGACTTCCTTTTGAAATTTCTTTAATGCCTTCACTAATCATCATAGCTTAATGTAAGTCATAGGGTGTATCCTTTGTACAATCATCATAATCATAGCTCAATAAAAATTGTAGGAGTATTGTGCTTTCATTGAAATTCATATAAGTGAGTTTAGTACATTTACATAGTCACATCATAATTAGGCATATTAGTAAGTTATCACCATCTGTATAACATTTAAATCTTAGCCAACAACTCACAATGTGTAGTGAAAGACATTTCAATTAAACATCATACAAACCCTATCAATCTTACTATAATGTATACTTCAATACAACATCATATGTTAATCACAGGTAATAACATGAATTGAAGGAAAAATAGATTTCACAAGACTCAATCTCCTTAAAAATGTCATAATTAAGGTTTTACCATCAAACCCAACTTAATCCAACAATGGTATAATAGCATCACATAATATTAACCAACATAATAACAAGTCCAATTGAATTATTATACAACAATTCATCTTTAGTTAATAGCCTAGAATTAAAGACTTAGATCAAGTTCATAATCTACTTCACAACCTAGGTAAATTATTCAAGCAGTAGCATAATTTTATTACAATATACCAAAATCTACTCTTACATAAAATAATAAAAACATAGGATAGTAATTCACAACAAAAACAATTAAGTTAATACTATACTATTCCATTCAATATCACAACCTAAGGTTAAGGGAAATATGTCATGTTCTACAATTTGGATGAATACATCAAGAAGTAACATCATTAAGTAATAAGATATTATAATATACTCAGAATATGCAAAATAAATCATAAACAAAGTAATTCACAAGATCAATTTCGTATTAGAATAAAACCCACTTGAATTTCATGTTTTTAAAATCATCTTAAAGGAACCCTTTGGGGAAGAGATCCCGAAGGTGAAACGAATAATAAACCTTGTTTATTGGTGAGGTCTGATAGAGAAATTGACCTTTATCAGCCCTAGAACCCTACTTTATATTGTACTTCAATGGGGGTTCTTTGGGAGAGAGAAAGAAGAGAGAAGGACGAGCTAACTTGGGTTTAGGATTTATGAAGACTTACTTAGGTTAGTTTATTTAGGTTAGGGTCTTTATAAAGATCATTAACAAACTTATTTAGAACCCCATAAACCCCTAAATAAATAAATAACCACCTAATCAATTCATTTAGTCAACATAAAAACGTGTAGCTAAAGACAATTTTCAAAGACGAGAGAAGGATCGACGCCCCATTTGTCAAACGACAACCAAGGGACCAACTGTCCTGTTCGTCTTTCATTTCGGTAAGAGACTGTCAAAAAATGTCCTCCCATGGATTTTTCTATGTGACCAAAGACGGTGGACATTGAGGCCCCATTGATTGTCCCACGATCCCTTGATTGCACTCATTTGTGCACACTACCTTTTGGCAGATTTTTGCCAAATTTAAAGGATCTTACTCAAGAGACCTTGGTTGGTCCTTTGGGAGTCGTACCCGTAAGTTTCTACTATAAACTAACTCTAATACGTGTCAGACATCCATCCACAAAGATTCATCATTTCAGACTATTAAAACATCGTGAAATAGGTTAAGGCACACTAGCACCTCTTGAAGTAGTTTCCAGACGTCAAGGACGTTTTTTGAAATTTTTGAATCCTAAACTTGCTAAATGACTTATATTTTACATTTTTGACCTTAAAACAGTGACACACCATTTAGACACTCATGTAAGGCTGTATAACACATCTTAGACTTTCGACGTATTACATTATCCCACCCCCCTTAGGAACATCGTTCCTCAATGAACACTAAAATTCCTAAAAGGGAAGGAATATACTCAAGACAAGAATCCTACAACATCAATCATGTAATTTACACATAGAAATTTTGAACTTCAATTAGTACACATAAAACACAATTATCAGAATATGAGGAATTTCCTGCTCACAACAACTTGAGATAAATTTAACATTAAGGAGTCAATTATCAAAAACTCATTCTATCAACATTCTCAATATCATTTCATAAAGATTCGTTATATGAAAATGCACAACATTACTCAAAACATATAAAATTTACAATTTCAAGTCTATGGCATAACCTCAATGTAATTCACTGTAACATGAACATTTTTGCAAAACTTCACCAAAAATCAATGTAAATTCAAATTTATTCATTATTTTCATTATTAGTAGGAATAACTAACCTTAGTAATTAAATAGTTGAGGGTAACGGGATATCATGTTGTCCTCGGTATCCCATGTCGCACCCTTAACTAGGTGATTCTTCAATAATATCTTTACGCAAGCCACCTCTTTGTTACATAACTTCTTTAACATTCTATCAAAGATTTCAACCACAACCTTCTCATATGATAGGGTTATCATAAAAACCTAAACCTTCAATAGGAAGAATGGACTCGAAATCATTGATACACCTCTAACGCATTGAAACATAAAATATCAGATGAACCGAAGCCAATTCACTAGGAAACCTAAACTCATATGACACCTTACCAATTTTTTTCATGATTTCATAGGAACTCACATAACGAGGAATAACTTCCTTTTCATGCCAAATCTCACTACCCCTTTCTTAAGCGAAATTTTCAGATAAACTTTAGCACCATCTTAAAATTCTAATTCCCTTCGCCTATGGCCGACATAAGACTTTTGCCTGCTATAGGCTATTTTCAAGAGATTCCTTATGATATGAACCTTCTCCAAAGTCTTATAAACGAAAGTAAGATCCAAAACTGAAGACTCACCTACTTCAAACCATCCAATTGGATATATACATCTCCATTCATACATGGCTTCATAAGAATCCATAGATATCTATGAATGAAACTATTATTTTAGCCCAACGTCACACAAGGCAAGTGCTTATATTATTTTACCTTGAAATCAATTATACAAGCTCGAACAATACCCTCAACTTTTTAAATAGTACGCTCCGCTTTGCCATCCGTTTGAGGATTCAAAGCGGTACTTAGATTCACCTTGGTGCCCAACCCGTTTTTGAATGACCTTTAAAGCCTAGATGTGAATTATGCAACCCTATACGATATATTGGATAAAATAATACAACGGAGACACACAATCTCATCTGTGAAGATCCTTGCATAATCCTCTGCTGAGTAAGTAGACTTGATGGGAATAAAATGAGAGGATTCGATCAACCTATTCACAACAACCATATGGAGTCATATTTCTTTTGTGTCCGAGGAAAACCTACCACAAAATCCACATTTATGTGTTCCCACTTCCATGTAGGGACTTTTATTTCTTGAAGTAAACCACCCAACTTTTGATGTTCGTCTTTCACTTGTTGTCGATTTGGAGTCTTTCCAACAAATTTCGATATATCCTTCTTCATTCGTCCCCACAAAAACACTCCCCTAAGGTCATGATATATATTTGTAAAACCCGGATGAATGGAGTAACGGGACCCATAATATTCCTCATGAATCCAGTTCCTCAAGCCATCTATTAGGAACACACAATCTTCCTTGATACCTCAAGACAACATTCTCCCTACCCCGAGGAAAATGACTCATTAAGATTACAAAGAGCTGATTCCTTATACTCCATCAATTGTTGATCAGGGTGTTTCTTAGTCTTCACCTCAATCCCCAAATATGACTCGAAGTTATGATGAACTATAAAACAATCATTAAGAGAATATTCCAATCTAACACCCAATCTAGGCAACTTATTAATATCTTTTATTAGGTCTTTCCGCAACCACATTAGCGTTTCCGGGGTTAAAGAGAACACTCATGTCGTAATCCTTCAACAATTCCAACCACCTTATTTGTCATAGATTCAACTCCTTTTGTGTAAACACATATTATAGACTCTTGTGGTAGGTATACACATAAACATGAATACCATACAAGTAATGACTTCATATTTTCAAGGCAAGTAAAATGGCCTCTAACTCAAGATCACGAGTTGGATAATTCTCTCATGTACCTTTAGTTGTTTAGAGTCATAGGCTATTAATTTCCCATGATGCAGAAGCACACACCCTAAAACCACTTAGGATGCATCTAAATATACAACAAAGCACCTAGTACCGTCCTATAAAGTCAACATAGGAGCATAAGTAAGCTTATCATTAAATATTTAGAAACTTCTTTCAAATTCTTCCGACCAGTCAAATTTCCTACTCTTTTTGGTCAAGGTAGTAAAGGGAGATGCAATGGACACAAAACTATCCACAAACATCCTATAATAACCCACTAGATTGATGAAACTCAAAATTTCTATCCGAGTCAATGGTCTAAGACAATTTTTCATAGCCTCGGTTTTCAAAGAATCAACCTCAACTCCCTCACTAGAGTTGATATGACCATGAAACACCACCGAGCTCAGCAAAAATTCACATTTTCTGTACGTGGAAAAAAATTGGTTTTCCTTAAGCACTTGTAAAACTACCCTCAAATGGTCCATGTGCTCACTCTCATTTTTCGGATATACCAAGATGTCGTTAATGAAGACAATGACAAATAAATCGAGGTAAATACAAAACACCCTATTCATGAGATTCATAGATGTTGCTGGAGAATGAATGACACCAAAGGATATTACTAAGACCTCATAGTGACCATATCTAGTCCGAAATGCCATTTTTGATATCTCCTCACCTTTCACCTTAAGTTGGTGATACCTTGATCTCAAGTCAATCATAGAAAAGTAGTTTTCCCCTTGGAGTTAATCAAACAAGTCGTCAATCCGAGGGAGAGGATACTAGTTCTTACTAGTTACTTTATTAAAATGCCCATGTGTAATGCACATTATAATGGACCAATCCTTCTTCTTCACAACCAAAACTAGATCACTCCATGGTGAAATACTAGGTCTAATGAAACCTTTCTATAGTAAATCTTTGAGTTGTGCTTTCAACTCTTTCAATTAGGCCGGAATTATAGTACAAAGAGGAATTTCAATAGGATTGGTATCCGGTAGAAAGTCAATACAAAAGTCATTTTCCCGTTCGGGAGAGATTCCAAGAAGATCGTTAGGAAAGACTTCTGTAAATTTCCTTACTACTGGACTAACCTAATTAGAGGATTTTCGAAGTCTAAATCTTTGAACCTTACATTGTGATATCGAAACCCCTTAGACATCATTCTACAAGCCTTAAGACAAGAGATGATACAACCTCTAAACGTAGAATTTCCCCCCTTTCATCAAAAATAGATTCATTGGATAATTTAACAAGAAAATTCTTGTTCTACAATCAATGGAAGGCAAACAATCATGCAACATACCGGTCATAAAAGATAATGTATCACTCGCATCAAGTAAAGGATAAAAATAAATAGTAATGACTTGTAACATACCGGTCACCATATCAGGAGAACTCTTTGGTAACCTCTTGAGCGAGGTGTATAATAGTTATTATTCTTAGGAACATCCACATTCAAACCCTACCTCTGTTTGCCCCTTCACATTTGGGACATCCCTAAATTTGTGGCCACTATTGCCACACCAAAAGAAATTGTCCGTCTCATCAAGGCAATAATCTTGATGCTTTTACCACACTTTACACAAGTTGGCTTCTTGTTTTGTAAGCTAGTAGCTCTTCCCTTTTGAGACTAAGGTCTAAACACCCTATCATTACGAGCCTTTGTATATTTGGTAAGAACTTCATTAGAAGACCTCTTCGTAAATGTAACGACCTGTTTAGTCATTTTGAGCAACAGATTTTATTCTGGAAAAACTGGCAGAGGTGACGGAGGCCACGACGGACCGTCAAGGGCACGACGGACCGTCGTGGAGGGTGTCGTTTCAAAACACTTAGAAAATCTGAAATTGGGTACTGAAAATCGACTCTCTGACCGTCACGACGAAATGGCAGGACGGACCGTCACAGGCGTGACGGACCATCATAGAGTCTTTTGATGGAAATTGTCTCTGACGGTTGCGACGGGCATCAGGACGGACCATCGCAGTCACGACGGCCCGTCACGGGCTACGCAATCCCAGTTCGGGTCGGATTTCTTTATACGTTTTAAGGGACTTTTTTGACTATTCCTGCTTTAATTATAAAGTTATAGGGTTAATGTTAATAAGTCTAATTACTTGGGGGTTAAAAGAGGTAACCTTAAGTTAATTAGTGGATTATTAGTGCCATCTTTTAAAACTTAATTATATAATAATTAGGGTAAAAGAAAGAGGGTTTGAATAAGAAAAATAGAAAGAACAAAGACAGAAAGAAAAAGAGAGGAGAACGAGTAGAGAGAGAGAGGAACGAAGAGGACAACAAGAAATTGAGGAATTTGCTTGCTTGATCACGATTCTTCGGTGGAGGTAGGTTATGGTTTCTTTTACACTATTCGTAGTAAACTCTTAGTAGCGAATGATATGTGTTGGGTAGTATTATAGAGTCTTCTTTATGCTTAATTGTGTGTATGCATGATGTGATTTTATATATATATGATTGTGATGAAACAAGCATGATGAAACTATTGAATCCCAAATCTTGATATAAACCTAATCTCTTGTTAATGATGATGCCTTGGTATAAAAGAAGGCTTGCTGAATAAATAGAATGAGATTAGTGGATCGGAGTGTCACGTACCGACACATAGAATTAGTGGGACGGGTGTCACGAACCGACACGTAGATGTAGGGGATCGGAGTGTCACGTACCTACACATAGAATTAGTGGGACGGGTGTCACGAACCAACACGTAGATGTAGGGGATCGGAGTGTCACGTACCGACACATAGAATTAGTGGGACGGGTGTCACGAACCGACACGTAGATGTAGGGGATCGGAGTGTCACGTACCGACACATTCAATTTGGGGATCGGAGTGTCACGTTCCGACACCAGGATAGTATATGGATCGGAATGTCACGTTCCGACACATAGTAGTAGGGGATCGGAGTGTCACGTACCGACACAAGGGGAATAAAGATAATGAATCTTGAAAGATGCTAATATACTCAATCTAAAGAACATGTATCCCAAATAAGTATGGCATGGAGGCTTGAGTCCTCATAGATATGATCGGTGATATTATAAATGATGTTTGTACTTGTTGCTATCACATGTTAAGAATAATAGTTGATTTTATGATGTTATCTAAGATATATTGTTTTCTATTTTGAGTTGGCCGATGATACCTACTCAGTACTTGTGGTTGTACTGACCCCCCTACTTTTATGTTTTCCTTTTGTTTATTTGTGGAGTGCAGCCAACGTGCCGTCATCTTCGACTCAACAGTAGTTCAAGCCAGTCTTCGTCACACCGGATCTTCAGGGTGAGTTAATGCGTCTAGCTTGGACTGGATCTCCTTCCTCATGTCTTGATGCCTTGAATTTTTGGCATAGACTAGCTTTTATTTGTTTTAGCTTCTTAGAATACTCTTAGTTTAGTAAATTGATCATAGATGTTCTTGTGGTGATGACTTCCAGATTTTGGGGAATTAATAGAAGTTTAATTTTAGAAGTTATTGAATTGTCTTTTATTTATGAGTTTAAGTCTTCCGCATTACTTTATGTTGATATTAAATTGAAATGATAGGGTTTAGATTGGTTGGTTCGCTCACATAGGAGGGTAAATGTGGGTGCCAGTCGCGGCCCGGTTTTGGGTCGTGACAAACTTGGTATCAGAGCATTAGGTTCGTTGGTCTCATCACACAAGAACAGGTCTAGTAGAGTCTTAAGGAACGGTAGGGGGACGCCTTTACTTTTCTTTGAGAGGCTATAAGACTTTAGGAAATTCCATTCTTTCTTTCTTTCTTTCGTGCTATTACTTGGATCCAATTGGTATCTAGGTGATACAAATTGGTATCTGACCATCTTCACTCTATTTCGCAGATGGTTAGAACTAGAGCAACGACTACGCCAACATCAACATCAGCAAGACAAGATGCATCTGAGCCAGCCACTGGGGCTGTAGCTCGAAGTGCAACAGTGGCAAGAGTCCGCGGTAGAGGTCGTGGGAGGACGTCCTCTAGAGGGAGAGGACGAGCGCCTAGCCCATCTGGTGCTAGGGCGGTGACTCCTCCACCGACTGAGGAGGTAGTAAGAGAAGGGGAGGATGGGGAGAATGAACAAGTACAGAACGAGGAAATGCCACCCCAACCTACCCCAGAGATGATCAATCAGGTGCTCGCTTATCTTAGTGGGTTGTCTGATCAGGGTCAGGCACCCCCAATGTTTTCTGCACCAACACCTCCGGTTTCAGAGGTACGACATGCAGCCACTATGGCCCCTCGTATGGATGCCTCATTGGACATAGGCACGTTTCCACGCCTGACTACTGGGCCTATAATGACAAATGATCAGCATGAACTTTTCAGTAAGTTCTTGAAATTGAAACCTCCAGTCTTCAAGGGTGCAGAATCTGAGGATGCTTACGATTTTCTGGTTGACTGTCATGAGCTACTACACAAGATGGGTATAGTAGAACGGTTTGGTGTTGAGTTCGTGAGTTACCAGTTTCAAGGGAACGCCAAAAAGTGGTGGCGGTCACATGTTGAGTGTCAACCAACAGAGGCACCACCTATGACTTGGGCCTCATTCTCTAGCTTGTTTATGGAGAAATATATTCCCCGGACCTTGAGAGATAGGAAAAGGGACGAGTTCTTGAGCCTAGAGCAAGGTAGGATGTCGGTCAATGCATATGAGGCTAAGTTTCGTACACTATCCAGATATGCCACCAAACAATGTTTCAGTCCACAAGAGCGGATTCGCCATTTTGTGAAAGGGTTGAGATCAGAATTGCGAATTTCAGCCTTACAGGTAGCGTCCACGGCAAAATCCTTCCAAGAAGTGGTAGATTTCGTGGTAAAGGTGGAAGGAGTGAAGCCAGATGAATTCACCATGGCATCGATATCAAAGAGGTTTCGAAAAGGGGGTGAGTTTAATGGTTCTTACTCTAGAGGACAGGGTTCCGGAGGTTACTCAGTCCGACCCATTCAGTCTTCACTACAGACTGTAGTTGGGGGTCCACCTCAGACCGGTCAACATTTCTCTGAGAGACCCATGCGTGAATCTAGAGAGTGTTATGGATGTGGGGAGACTGGACATATTAGGAGGAATTGTCCAAAACAGAGTAATAGACCCCCAATAGCTAGAGGTAGAGGTGATCATGGTAGAGGCCGTTTTTCTGGAGAACGCGGTGGTCGAGGTAATGGTGGTCACCAAAACGGCCGGGATGATGGGCAAACTGGAGCCACTACATCACAACATGGTAGGGGCAACGGACAAACAAACGAAAGGGCCCATTGTTATGCTTTCCCTGGGAGAAAAGAGGCGGAGACATCTGATGCAGTCATCACAAGTAATCTTCTGGTTTGTGATTGCATGGCTTCCGTATTGTTTGATCCTGGATCCACATTTTCTTATGTATCTTCCTCATTTGCTAATGGTCTAAATTTACATTGTGAATTACTTGATACGCCTATTCGTGTTTCTACTCCGGTGGGTGAGTCTGTGGTAGTTGAAAAGGTATATAGGTCTTGTTTGGTGAACTTTGTGGGGAGCAACACTTATGTAGATTTGGTTATCTTAGAAATGGTTGATTATGATGTAATTCTGGGTATGACTTGGCTTTCTCCGCAATTTGCGATCTTGGATTGTAATGCCAAAACGGTGACGTTAGCCAAGCCTGGGACAGATCCGTTAGTGTGGGAGGGTGACTACACTTCCAATCCGGTGCGTATCATCTCCTTTCTTCGTGCTAAGAAAATGGTTAGTAAAGGGTGTTTAGCTTTCTTCGCACATCTGAAGGATGACACTACCCAAGTACCTTCGATTGAGTCGGTTTCGGTGGTCCGTGAGTTTCTTGATGTATTCCCTGCAGATCTTCCGGGTATGCCCCCAGATAGGGATATTGACTTCTGTATTGATCTTGAACCGGGTACACGCCCCATTTCTATACCCCCTTACAGAATGGCCCCCGCGGAGTTAAGAGAATTAAAAGCCCAACTTCAAGAATTTTTGAGCAAAGGCTTTATTAGACCAAGTGCATCTCCTTGGGGTGCTCCGGTTTTGTTTGTAAAGAAGAAAGATGGGAGTTTTCGGATGTGCATAGACTACCGACAGTTGAACAAGGTGACTATAAAGAACAAGTATCCTCTTCCTCGCATTGATGACTTGTTCGATCAGTTACAAGGTGCTTGTGTCTTCTCTAAGATTGACTTGAGATCCGGTTCTCATCAATTGAAAATACGGGCAACGGATGTGCCAAAGACTGCTTTTAGGACCAGGTATGGGCATTACGAATTTTTGTAGTGATGTCTTTTGGTCTTACGAATGCCCCTGCTGCGTTCATGAGTTTGATGAACGGGATTTTTAAGCCATATTTAAATCTCTTTGTGATCGTATTTATTGATGATATACTGATATATTCCAAGAGTAAGAAGGAACATGAGGGGCATTTGAGAATGGTATTGGAAACGTTGAGGGAGAAAAAGCTTTATGCCAAGTTCTCCAAGTGTGAGTTTTGGCTAGATGCAGTGTCCTTCTTGGGGCACGTGGTTTCTAAGGATGGAGTAATGGTGGATCCTTCTAAGATCTAAGTAGTGAAAAATTGGGTAAGGCCTACTAATGTGTCAGAAATAAGGAGCTTTGTTGGGTTAGCTAGCTACTACCGCCGATTTGTCAAGGGATTCTCTTCTATTGCTTCCCAACTGACGAACTTGACTAAGCAAAATGTTCCATTTGTATGGTCGGATGAGTGTGAGGAAAGCTTTCAGAAGCTCAAGACTCTGTTGACTACTGCACCAATTCTCACCTTGCCAGTGGAAGGCAAGACTTTCATTGTGTATTGTGATGCATCTTATTCGGGTTTGGGTGCAGTGCTAATGCAAGAGAAGAATGTGATTGCTTATGCTTCAAGACAATTAAAAATGCATGAACGTAACTATCCAACTCATGATTTGGAATTGGCCGCGGTAGTGTTTGCACTAAAGCAATGGAGACACTATTTATATGGGGTTAAGTGTGAGGTCTACACGGATCATCGTAGTCTACAATATGTCTTTACTCAGAGAGATTTGAATTTGAGACAGAGGAGATGGATGGAACTACTGAAGGACTACGACATCACTATTTTGTACCATCCGGGGAAGGCGAATGTTGTAGCGGATGCTTTAAGTAGAAAGGCGGGAAGCATGGGAAGTCTAGCTCACTTGCAAGCTTCTAGGCACCCATTGGCTAGAGAAGTTCAGATTCTGGCTAACGACCTTATGAGATTAGAAGTAAATGAGAAGGGAGGATTTTTAGCTTGTGTGGAGGCAAGATCTTCCTTCCTTGATAAGACTAAGGGAAAGCAGTTTAATGATGAAAAATTGATCCGGATCCGAGATAAAGTGTTGCAAGGAGAGGCTATAGAAGCGAAAGTCGATGAAGAAGGTGTTTTGAGGATTAAGGGAAGGGTATGTGTACCTCGCGTCGATGATTTGATCAACACTATTCTGACAGAGGCTCATAGTTCCGGATATTCTATACATCCTGGTGCAACCAAGATGTACCGTGACCTAAGAACACTTTTGGTGGAGTAGAATGAAGCGCGACATTGTTGAGTTTGTTGCCAAATGTCAAAATTGTCAACAAGTAAAGTATGAACACCAGAGGCCCGGAGGAACACTTCAGAGAATGCCCATTCCGGAATGGAAGTGGGAGAGAATTGCAATGGACTTCGTGGTTGGTCTTCCAAAGACATTGGGTAAGTTTGATTCCATTTGGGTAATTGTGGACAGATTGACTAAGTCTGCTCATTTCATTCCGGTCAAGGTGACTTATAATGCAGAGAAGTTAGCCAAACTTTACATCTCAGAAGTTGTTCGATTGCATGGAGTTCCACTGTCCATCATATCAGATAGAGGCACGCAGTTTACTTCTAAGTTTTGGAAAACATTGCATGCAGAATTGGGTACTAGGTTGGACCTTAGTACCGCGTTCCATCCTCAGACCGATGGTCAGTCTGAGCGAACGATTCAAGTGTTGGAGGATATGTTTCGTGCATGTGTGATAGAATTCGGTGGCCATTAAGATAGCTTCTTACCCTTAGCGGAGTTTTCATACAATAATAGCTATCACTCAAGCATTAATATGGCTCCCTTTGAAGCATTGTATGGTAGGAGATGTAGGTCTCCCATTGGTTGGTTTGATGCATTCGAGGTTAGACCTTGGGGTACTGAACTTTTGAGGGATTCGATAGAAAAAGTAAAATCTATTCAAGAAAAGCTTCTAGCGGCGCAAAGTAGGCAAAAAGAATATGCAGATCGAAAGGTTAGAGACTTAGAGTTCATGGAGGGTGAACAAGTCTTGTTGAAAGTTTCGCCAATGAAAGGGGTGATGCGATTTGGTAAAAGAGGTAAGCTTAGTCCGAGGTATATTGGTCCATTTGAAGTTCTGAAGCGAGTAGGGGAGGTGGCTTATGAGTTAGCCTTGCCTCCAGGGCTGTCCGGAGTGCATCCGGTATTCCATGTGTCGATGTTGAAAAGATACCATGGGGATGGAAACTACATTATCCGTTGGGATTCAGTTTTGCTTGATGAGAATTTGTCTTATGAGGAGGAGCCTGTTGCTATTTTAGATAGAGAAGTTCGCAAGTTGAGGTCAAGAGAGATTGCATCCATCAAGGTGCAATGGAAGAATCGACCGGTTGAAGAAGCCACTTGGGAGAAGGAGGCAGATATGCGAGAAAGATACCCACATCTGTTTACAGATTCAGGTATTCCTTTTCGCCCTTGTTTTCCTTCTTGTGATCGTTCGGGGACGAACGATGGGTAAATTGGTATCTATTGTAACGACCTTTTTAGTCGTTTTGAGCAACAGATTTTATTCTGGAAAAACTGGCAGAGGTGACGGAGGCCACGACGGACCGTCGTGGAGGGTGTCGTTTCAAAACACTTAGAAAATCTGAAATTGGGTACTGAAAATCGACTCTCTGACCGTCACGACGAAATGGCAGGACGGACCGTCACAGGCGTGACGGACCGTCATAGAGTCTTTTGATGGAAATTGTCTCTGACGGTTGCGACGGGCATCAGGACAGACCGTCGCAGTCACGACGGCCCGTCACGGGCTACGCAATCCCAGTTCGGGTCGGATTTCTTTATACGTTTTAAGGGACGTTTTTGATTAATCCTGCTTTAATTATAAAGTTATAGGGTTAATGTTAATAAGTCTAATTACTTGGGGGTTAAAAGAGGTAACCTTAAGTTAATTAGTGGATTATTAGTGCCATCTTTTAAAACTTAATTATATAATAATTAGGGTAAAAGAAAGAGGGTTTGAATAAGAAAAATAGAAAGAACAAAGACAGAAAGAAAAAGAGAGGAGAACGAGTAGAGAGAGAGAGGAACGAAGAGGACAACAAGAAATTGAGGAATTTGCTTGCTTGATCACGATTCTTCGGTGGAGGTAGGTTATGGTTTCTTTTACACTATTCGTAGTAAGCTCTTAATAGCGAATGATATGTGTTGGGTAGTATTATAGAGTCTTCTTTATGCTTAATTGTGTGTATGCATCATGTGATTTTATATATATATGATTGTGATGAAACAAGCATGATGAAGCTATTGAATCCCAAATCTTGATATAAACCTAATCTCTTGTTAATGATGATGCCTTGGTATAAAAGAAGGCTTGATGAATAAATAGAATGAGATTAGTGGATCGGAGTGTCACGTACCGACACATAGAATTAGTGGGACGGGTGTCACGAACCGACACGTAGATGTAGGGGATCGGAGTGTCACGTACCGACACATAGAATTAGTGGGTCGGGTGTCACGAACCGACACGTAGATGTAGGGGATCGGAGTGTCACGTACCGACACATAGAATTAGTGGGACGGGTGTCACGAACCGACACGTAGATGTAGGGGATCGGAGTGTCACGTACCGACACATTGAATTAGGGGATCGGAGTGTCACGTTCCGACACCAGGATAGTATATGGATCGGAGTGTCACGTTCCGACACATAGTAGTAGGGGATCGGAGTGTCACGTACCGACACAAGGGGAATAAAGATAATGACTCTTGAAAGATGCTAATATACTCAATCTAAAGAACATGTATCCCAAATAAGTATGGCATGGAGGCTTGAGTCCTCATAGATATGATCGGTGATATTATAAATGATGTTTGTACTTGTTGCTATCACATGTTAAGAATATTAGTTGATTTTATGATGTTATCTGAGATATATTATTTTCTATTTTGAGTTGGCCGATGATACCTACTCAGTACTTGTGGTTGTACTGACCCCCCTACTTTTATGTTTTACTTTTGTTTATTTGTGGAGTGCAGCCAACGTGCCGTCATCTTCGACTCAACAGTAGTTCAAGCCAGTCTTCGTCACACCGGATCTTCAGGGTGAGCTAATGCTTCTAGCTTGGACTGGATCTCCTTTCTCATGTCTTGATGCCTTGAAGTTTCGGCATAGACTAGCTTTTATTTGTTTTAGCTTCTTAGAATACTCTTAGTTTAGTAAATTGATCATAGATGTTCTTGTGGTGATGACTTCCAGATTTTGGGGAATTAATAGAAGTTGAATTTTAGAAGTTATTGAATTGTCTTTTATTTATGAGTTTAAGTCTTCCGCATTACTTTATGTTGATATTAAATTGAAATGATAGGGTTTAGATTGGTTGGTTCGCTCACATAGGAGGGTAAATGTGGGTGCCAGTCGCGGCCCGGTTTTGGGTCGTGACAGTAAACCAAGGCTTCTCTTGCATATCAAGCCTACCCTTCGAAGAACCACAATAAAAAGACCTTGGCCTCTTACACATTTTATCTTCCAATTGTTGAATATGAAAAGTGAGATAATAAATTTTCATATAGTCATGTGGCATAGCCGAATTGCATTCTTCCTTCAAGTAATCCGACGCCCCCATAACAAAGTGGCTCATTTCATCCCTATGATAAAAAATCAATTAAGAAGCATACTTTGGCAATTTAGTGAATTTTAAAGAGTATTCAAGTACAATCATACCTGCTTGACAAAGGTTGATGAATTCCTCCACTTGGCTTCCCTCTTCTCTCAAGGGAAGAACCTATCAAGAAAAGTCTTCTTGAAAATCTCCCAAGTTATCGGTCCACCTTTAAGGACCTATTGTCTCTCCATTAGACGTACCATGTTTGGGCCAAATCTTTGACTTGATAAGTGGCTAACTCAGCATTCTCACTAGTAATCAACCCCATAGCATGGAGGATCTTATATGTTTCATCAATGAACTCATGCGCTTATTCTTCAACTTTAGACCCATAGAAAGTAGGGAGATTCATCCTTGTGAAATACCTCAAATGGGAGGCTATGGTACAAACATGTTGGTGTTCTCGGGGTACAACCTTCCGATTATCTTGGGTCGTCATGGCTTGAACTTGCGTAGTAATGGCTTGTGCTTGAGTAGTGATGGATTGGGCCATTATGAGAAAGGAAGAAATTATGTCACCATATATCACAGGAGGAGGATTGACCGGAGTTTGGTTTTCATTAGCAACTTCTTCAAGATGAGGGCTTTATTATCTTGAGGAGGAACTCCTGCATTGGAAATCTCTTCATCAAGTCTTAGAGAAATTGTTCTTCGAGTATTCATTTCCTATAATCACAATAAAAGTATTAGATATTAATAGCACATAGAGTCAAGTATCAAGAGGCACAATATTGGATTTCCAAGAAAAGGAGAGTTGCCTAAGAATCTTATAGTTTCCTATCATAAGTGTGGCGCGCTTGACAATTATTAATAAGAATATACATAGATGTGGTTATTTAATACATAGAATATAAAGATATTCAACCTCATGATCTGATAAAAAGTTTTTCACATCCGAGAAGCACCTCCTAGACGTAACACGCATCGTCGTCCTCTTTGAGGACTAAGACAAGCCTCTTAGCTTATATAATAACAATTATAGGTCAAAATGCAAAATAATTTAAAATATTTTTATCTTTATCTTGATATTTACATAGACCACTAACATACACATTATATATTCATATCGAGTATACATAGACCCTTGGTATAAGAAGATTACATAGTCTTCTATTTTTATTGCACATTATTATATAAGATACTCAACACAGTCTTAAACGGACATCTCATCTAATAACTATATAAAATAATAGTATATCAATTGGGCATATCACATACATCAATGTAATAAAGCCACATTTAGGCTATACAATGTTTAGTACTCAAAAGAAAAGGATGAACTACAAGTTTTACAACTATAGCAACATCAAAAGATTGAACGTTGAATTTCCCTTGGAAAGTGAGGACCTACCTAACGTGAATGAGTGACATTTCAAAATCTTCCTTCAAAGCTGTCTAAAAAGCCTTTGAACGATCGTAACCTAAAATGGTGGGGAAAAGGGAGAAAATGGGATTAATACACCACTTTTAGTAAGTATATGACCATATACACACACATCATAAAATCATGCTAAAAAGGGACATTTCATTTAAAGCATGATATTTTACATGTGGAAAGACTTATTCACATTCATGAACCAATACAAGTCATTAGTTCATATTCAAAAAGTCAAGAACATGTTTATCATACTAAGTCTAGCCAAGTGAATCATTCATACAACCATATTAGAACATATAATAAAGACTACTCTATCATAAAGTTATAACATCAACAACCATGAATAAGAGTTCATCAAAACATAACAATGAAAAATAATTACTCATGAACCCTCATTAAGTCCACTAGGAAATGACTAAGCAAAGCCCAATAGCCTTACTCAATCAAGCCAACCGAACAACAACCATCTCCAATGTCAAACTTCACATTGTTTATCATTAAGATTACATAGCATAACACTTTAAAAAATGGAGACCAAACACATATTCATAAGTGAAACAAATCATCATATAGTATCATCAATGTGGAGGATCATCATATACATATCATGTACAATTTAAGCATATATGAATATAAGAACATCCTCCTAAGACTTCCCTCAATGCTAAATAGTGCAATATTTAGGTAGAGTCCCATGGGGGCAAAATAGTTCAAGAACTTGGAGATATAGTTGGGACCCTCTTTATGCTACATTATTTGTAGTCTCCAATCTCATAAGTATATTAGTGATCCTATAATCCGTATATGGGAAAGGTTACTCTTCATTCCAGTTCACTCGATTCTTAACTAGGGTCCCCTCTGAAATGTCTTTACTGCCTTTATTAATCATTATAGTTTGATGTAGGTCATGGGATATATTTATTGAATCATCATCATCATCATCATATCTATTAGAATTTCATGAGTATTGTCCTTCAATTGCAATTCATATAAGTAAGTTTAGCACTTTTACAAAGTCACATCATAATAAGACAGATTGGTAAGTTATAACTATCCTTATAATATTAACATCTTAGCCAACAACTCATAATCCACAGTTCAAGACATTTGAATTTAACATCATGAAAACACTATCAATCCTAATATAAGGTATAGTTCAATACAACATGATAACTTAATAACAAGTATTAACAATTGAAGTTAAGAATAGATATCATAAGACTTACTCAATCTCCTTCACAATGCCATCATAAAGGTCTTACTATCAATCTACAACTTAGCCCAACAATGGTTTAATATCATTAATAATATTAACAAAAAAAATAACAAGGCCAATTGAATCATTATACAACAATTATCTCTAGTTCATAGCTTAGAATTAGAGATTTAGATCAACTTCATAATCTACTTCACAACTTAGGTCAATAATTTTAGAACTAGCATAATTGGGTTACAATATATAAAAATCTACTCAAAATGACCATAATAACAACATAGGATATTAAATCACACACTAACCAAACCAATTAAGTCAATACTATACTATTCCATCCAAGATCACAACTTAGGGTTAAGGGGAGTATGTTATCTTTTACAATTGAGACCAATACATAAAGAAGTAACATAATTGAGTTTTCAAAACCTGCTAATCTGCTTAAAATATCCAAAATAAATTATAAACAAAGCAATTCACAAGATCAATTTCGTATTGGAAGAAAACCTTCTTGAATTTCATGTTTTTGAAATCATCTTGAAATAAACTTTACAAATCCCAAAGGTAAAAGGAATACCATACATTTTTGATTGATGAAGTTTGATGGAGAAATTAATATTTAAAAGAACTATAACCCACCTATATCTTGGTCTTAAATAGGTTTCTTTGGGAGAGAGAAAGAACAGAGAAGGAGAAGCTAATTTGGGTTTTGGAATTATGAGGGTTTAATTTTGTTTAATTAGGCTATTTTAATTAGGTTAGGGTCTTTAAACAGGTCATTAGACAACTTCATTATGCCTACCTAAACTCATAACTAATTTAATAACCTACTAATTAATTAATTTAGTCAAATTACAAACCTACAACAAAAGACAGTCTTTAGAGACGAGACTACAATCGATGCCTCGTTTGTCAAATGACGGCCAAGGGACCAACCGTCTTCTTGGTATGTTTTTTTTTACAAAGACTGTCATAAATAAGTCTCCCATTGATTTGTCTAAGTAAACACCTAAGGTATCCATGGATGCGCTGTTTATTGGATTACGATCTACCGTTTTCACTCGTTTGTGTAGACTGCCTTGGCAGGTTATAGCCAAATTGAAAGTGTTCTTATCAAGGGCCCTTGGTTGGTCCTTGGGGAGTCGTACCTGGACGTTTTGACTATAAAATAACTCTAATAAGTGTTAGACATCCTTGAACAATAATTAAACATTTTTGAATTCTAAAACATAGTCAAATAGGTTAAGACACACTATAACCTCTTGAATTTGGGTACGAACGTCATGGACATAATTTGACATTTGGATACTTATACTTCCTAAATATCATACATTTATTATTTTTTGCCTTAAAACAGTGCTACAAACTTTATACACTCTTTTAAGTCACTTGAACGTATCTTATACATTCGGCGTAATACATTAGAGGACCGCAGAGAGAAGCGGGTGGCCAAGCGGGTGGAGCAAAAAATTCAGGGTGTTCACAAATATAACACCCTTCAAATGACTTAGCTGAAAATAGTACCTAACATGGTTTTCATGATTGTATAAGGTCATAAAATATTCTATATTATGGTATTCATGAAGTGTCTAAGACTTTAGGTTATTTGAAAGTTAAATGTCAAGGGACGACCAAGACGTTCGACAATTAAGTCACCTATGTTCCTCATATATGGTTTTACATGCTTATGCGTGATTAATGAGTTTATGGACCCTTAAATTATTTATTATAGTATTTATAGGAAGTTTATCATGTTTTGTGAAGTTTTGAGGTCATACGTCCAAGAACGTCCATGACATTCGAAAGGTTTGTCTTGAAACGACCCTGTGTGTCTTGGTATGTTTCGTTCAGTTTTACATGTTCGTTTTTTTATTATATTCATGTTATAGGCCCTAACTCGTTTATTATAATTTTTGGGCTTGAAACTTCTACGAAAACATTCCCAAGGACCATCAAAGGGTCCTCAAGTAAGGGTCCTTCATGAGCGCCCAAGCTATCAAAACTAGCCCAACCTACAGGGGCAATCGACATCGAGTGGGTCAGTCGACGCCCGGTAGATGAGTGGATTTGGTTGGCACATAGTTTTAGGAGTATAGGAAGACAAAGAACAGCCTCTGTCCCAAACGACAGACCAACAGGACAGTATGTTTGTCAAGCAACGGGATGTCGATGGTCTATCCTTTTATTGGGTTTGTTCTTGCGCAGGCTACAATTAAGTTAGGGTTGAATTTGTAAATATACTCCATGTACATAAAGGAGAAATAAAGGTTAATTAGCGGTATTTTGGGTATTATAAATATATTTATAAGCCTAAAACACTTAGAAGATTTAATTCTTCAAAATCAAAAATGAAATTCCCACAGAAATTCTCTAGAACACCATTAGAGCCTAAACTCAAAGAAAGGCTTGGATTGGAGAATAGAGAGGAGATTCTTCATCTATCGAATTGATATCTAGGTTGTCCTATATTGATGAATATATATTGAATTTACCTAGTTAAATTGATTTGCATAGTTTTGATATTGAATTGATTTTCATGGCCATGGCTATAGACCTTATGGTATTGAATTGGATGATTAGTATTGGATTGAAGTGTTGAGAATGGATTTGTGGTACACTTATCTAATTCCCTTTATTTTATGTTAATTAGAATTCAATTATGTTGTGATTGGTATGGTCCACTTATTGTGGCGGTGTTATGTGCCTTACTTGCAATTTACGTGGCCTTGTTAGCGTTACTTTATGTAATATGATGATCATGGTCTTGTCGACAACTAATTGAAGTATTGTGATGATTTGTGTAGTTGATTTATGTAATGTATGAACACATCTATCTACATACGGAGTAATGTAAATATATGTGTCCTTTGTATATATGTTAGGAGATCATGTCGACTATGACTATGTGCTTATATGTGTAGTCTTATATGTTGATTATTGATTGTTTCTACTAGAATATATGAGTTGTGATGTTTAAAATTTATTATATTATTGTAATGAATAGGATGACATAAATATGATAAGATTCATTTCTAAGTGTTTCAAAGAATGGTATGCTATATGTGATATGGTAAAGAAAGTTGTGTCTTGTTTTGTTATATCTGTGTCCCTTAGTTGATACGTGTATGAATGATATGTGAATTTTAGATGTCTAAACTAGGTTGTCTTAGTGATCCCTTTTCATATATGGATGAATGATATGTGAGACCTTAGATGATGTTATGAAGGTCATGTACGTAGAAAGAGTTATCTTATGAATGCGAATTCGAAGAGTCGTAATGGTATACTTCACTTAAAGGATGATGGATTGTCACACCCAGGTACTAGAACCTAGATGAGACCGGCGTCATTAAACTCTCAGATGTCACAAACAAGCCTCTACATAGCTTTCATCTCAATCATACTGTTAAAGTTAGCAGAAAATTAAAAACTTTATAACTTAATGAAGTGTACTTAGAATTCATTTAATTTCTACATAAGAGTGATATACTAATAGCTCAAACTTAACAACCATCTATTAATACATTGAAAAATTGAAATGAAGAATTTTTATTAATAATAGTTGCAAAACCGGACTTAATAAAATATCTCAAACAAATAATTGAATTGAAAAGCTAGAGACAACATCCACTAGTTATGTGTAATCTACTAAAGCTTGAATAAAAAGTGTAGGCATCCTCGAACTCAAAAGACCTACCAAAGTTTTGAGGTACTAATTTAAAAGATTCAAGCGAATCTTCAATCTTCTTCAAGGACCTGTGCATATAAAAATAGTCATAGTATATGGGTTAGTACACACTTGTAATAAGTATGTGTCTATGCACATAAACACATAATGATTATGAATGATCAAAGAAAGCTCTTCCTATAAGAACATGCCATTTTTGGAAAATGAAGTCACTTTACTTTCCTTATTCATTATTTATGAATAATTCCATGAATATGACCTATTCCCAAGCATTTAAAGCACACAACTCATTTTTCACGTGAACATAGGACTTTGGAATCATGAACATAATTTAACAACAACTTGAGAAAAAATATATACTTTTGCTCCCCCTTTAATAAGAGAGCTCCTTTTCTATGCCTTTTAGTTTATTTTTCAGTATTTTTTTTTGTGTAGTTCAATGATCTCCTTTGATCCTATGTTTGAATTACGAGTGAAATGGTTCATTATAGTCCCATTCTTACAATTAATCAATTATGTAATCCAAAAGACTAAGGAAATGATTTGACTACCCTACTTACAAATTATCCTTTCCATTCCTGTTAAATAGGCATGGGTCTTTATAAGACAATCTTTATTAGATATTCCCATTATTTTGTTGTTTACATAATATAAAGATTATTGGCTATACCCATTATTCAATCCTTGAATAATATAAAGATTATTGGCTATGACCATTAGTTGATCATTTGCATAATATAAAGATTATTAACTATGTCTATTATTTGATCCTTTGCATAATATAAATATTATTGTCTATGCCCATCATTTGATCATTTGAATGATATAAAGATTATCGGGAATCTATTAGGCATTATGTTTTGCTCCCTTTATTTGCATAAGCCAATAACTGTCCAAACTTCATTCTTATAAAATACTTAGAATTTTGATATACTTATGATTTCTCTTACTTAGTTTACTTTTCGTACTTACATATGTTCTTCTTTGATCTCATGTTCACTTTGACCATACTTTATTTATTTGTTTCTCACTTTCTTAAAGAAATATTTTGCATTAAACTGGCATATATCATGTGAGCTAACACGAAATCTAGTGTCTTCCCCACACTGAAAAGTGGTGTTTCACTAGCTAAGTTGAAAACGAATACTAGCATTTAACCTACATAGATCATGTGAGCTAACATAAAATTCAATGTCTTCCCCACGGTGAAAAGAGGTGGTTTACCGGCCAAAGTGAAATCGAAAACTTCCTAGATTTATTAGGTGAATCCACTAGCTAGTAACCTATGATGGCAACATAGTTCAAAGACTAGGAGATTTTATAGACCCTTATCCACCTTCGTGGTAGTGTCATCTCATGAGGCTTACACGTTCTTGCACAAGATCATTGCAAGACTATCGGTGCTTTGTTCAATATATCATACTTTAAAATTTATAGAGTTAACTCATACATTATGGAAGCTTGCTTCTAGTATGAGGTGTGCTTCGCTAAATGAATGACTTGTCACCCCTATCTTTACTTGATGAATGTGAACTTAAATCTTACATTATCATTATGGTGTGAATGAGACTAGTGTCACGATTTCTAACACCCTCTTATGTGAGTATCTTTAACATAATTGTTTAGGTGCAAGTGAGACTTATCTCACTTCCTTTAACACCCC
Organism: Solanum habrochaites; assembly: GCA_027704765.1. Lineage (NCBI taxonomy): Eukaryota > Viridiplantae > Streptophyta > Magnoliopsida > Solanales > Solanaceae > Solanum > Solanum habrochaites. Next base: position 38,855,923 of record JAKWJA010002492.1, on the reverse strand, counting down.
ATTCTAGGTAAATTTTATGACTCATAATCATTTATGTAATTTCATTACTCACCTTATCTTTTTCAACATTATTTGGTATCCTTCTACCATTTTTTATGAAAGTTTTAAGGACTTATTCAATGTGCTAATATGTTCACAAGTTAATATATATAGAGTATGTTGGGACTTTTCCCAGTCATTGGCATACCCTAAGTTATTAGTTCATTCAATTACAATATGTCAAGTCATTCTTTATCATGTATTTGGAATTATAAGAACATCATTATTTACATTGGCCATATAAGATTGCTATGGCTTTGTCAATGCACAACTATATTAACGGTTTTTGAAATAATATTTTAAGATAATTTATTGACATAAACAAAAAATTCACTAAACACAGGTCATGAGAATATGATTAGGCAAGTCAATTAATTTCATGTATATAGTATAGTAATCTCATCATTTTAATTAAGACAACTTTAACAATTTCATCTTCATACACACGATTGGGCATTACAATATTCTTATCTTATGTAAACTAACTCTTATCATACGGATCTAACCTATAGGTCTCAGTCGACATTATTAAATAATATAAACCTACACATAATGATCAGTAAGAACCACATACTAACAACATTCTAGAGATTTGCATTATAGATACTACTAGAATTAAAAATAGGGAGAACTAGGGAGATGAACATTCTATTCATTGGGAAGAACCCTATTTTCGATTTTTCTTGAATTCAAAAATATTTGAAAAGGCTCTTGGGGAAAGATATCCAGGAGAAAAAACCCATTCCATACTGTAGAACTGAATCTACGAAGATCACTCTGTACTTTGCACGAAAAATCTTGAAGAGCTTCCTTGATATCTTCTAAAGAGAATTGTTCACTATTTTTCTTACGTTTTTAGTGGTTTTGAGTCGTGAGGTTTCTTACCTAGTTAATAATGCGTCTAAGTCTTAGGAACTGAATATTTATTAATTCAACTTAGGCTAATTAACTTAATTAAATTATTAATTATCTAATTACAAAAATGCCCCTCCTAAATTGACTAAAAATAGGAGAGCATTTGACAAAGCCAAATCTAAAGATTTGGTAAGGGTCTTTGCTTTGACTTTTAAATTAAATTAATTAAGCAAAATTATTGTTTAATTAATTGACCAAGGGTAATTATAAAAGTACTCCTAAATCTTTAAGACTAAAACCAACCCCTTTGGACCACCTTAGTTTAGGTAGTAGGATGATTCTTTAGTTAGTTATCCGACTAGTGTCACCCTGTTAGATTTTAGGATTTCGGATCACTAGTTAGTTTATTTGGGTTAATCCTAGGTTAGTTAGTTAGTTAGGTAATTTAGATAGATCGTAGAGTTTTTTAGGAATCTAGTACCCACATGGCTTTACCCGTGCATACGCCTTCCCCGTAACCTCCCTAACTGAATTCGGTTGGGGCTTGGTCGCTTGGTAACTTTTACATGCTGCGTATTTCTTGTCCAAGGACTCTCACTATGTCCTTGGGCACTACTTAATCTACTTGATCGTTTTAACTGATCATCTGTCGTGGTACCTAGGCTTGACACGTTGATGCCTCGTACCTAATGTGTGTAATATAAAGTCAAAATTTTTAGCTTAGGGTCCATTGTAGGTACAATTCCCAAACAAGCTTGGATTGGAGAATTTGAACATCAAAGTATATCTTAATACATAGAAAATTGGCTAACACCCTTAAGCCAACATTCTCTAACATGTCAAAAATTACTAAATATTGGGCATTGGAATGCCTATGTACCCAAATACATATTCTTAAAACTTAATAGACCCTTCAATAGACAAGTACATTTTCTGGAATGTTACATTATCCCCCCCCCCCCACTTAGTATCAATCGTCCCCGTATGACATTACACATCATTTGACTCAAATAGGGTATTTTCGAGAAACACATCAACATATTTGAAACTTTACTCTTTGTGAATATCTGATTAAAATTTTACTCTGGATGATGCACATCTCTCAAAGCTTATCTAAAGCTTCATATCTGAGATTTAGGAACTTTTTCAATCTCACTTTAACTTAATGCACCTCAAAACTCATGAGACACAAAAATCATGTAAACGCTATACAAAAACAGCAATATGAAGGTAAGCATGAACTCATATTAACTCATATAGCACAAGTATAAAACCTACAGTTATGGTCTTAAAACACTAAAAGTAACTAATGCACTAAAAGTTTGAATTTCTCAAACAAAACTAGATTAGGAAGTGTATATCGAACCTGAAGAATTGAATAAGAGAGGGTAATGGGATCTCTTTCTCCTTCAACAAGGTGGTTCTCCATAACACCTTTATGTTGGAAACCTCCTTGTTCCTCAGCTGCTTCACTTGGCGATAGAAAATTTCTACTGGAACCTTTTCATAAGAAAGGTTCTCATCGACTCCTAACCCCTCAACAAGCAGGATGGATATTGGATCACCTAGACACTTTTTAAGTATCAAAACATGAAACACAGGATGAATAGAAGCCAAGTCATTTGGTTACTTCAGTTCATACGGTACATTCCCTACTCGCTGTAAGATATCATAAAAACCTATATACCTCGGACTCAACTTCCCTTTCTTACAAAACATCATCACCCCTTTCATGGGTGATATCTTCAGGTAGACCTGATCACCTACCTCGAATTCAAGAGCCCTCAACCTGTTATAAGCATAGGATTTTTTACGATTGTAAGTAGTAGCCAATCTATTCCTAATCATTCTCATCTTTTCCACAGACTCATGTATTATGTCAGTTCCAAGGATGAAAGACTCTTCTACCTCTAAGCACCCAACTGAGGACCTACATCTCTAGCCATAAAGTTCTTCAAAAGGTTCCATCCAAGTACTAGAATGGTAGCTATTATTATAAGAGAATTCAATCAATGGCAAGTGATCATCACGACTCCCGTGGAAGTCAATAACACATGATCTAAGAATGTCTTCAAGGGTCTGAATGGTACGCTCTGCTTGTCCATCTGTCTCAGGATGAAAAGCAGTACTGAGCTTCACCCGTGAACCCAAGCTCTTTTTTAAAGATTTCCAAAAATTAGAAGTGAATTGGGCTCCCCTATCAAAAATAATATATAAAGGTACCCCATTCCACCTCGCTATTGCATAAATATAAAGCTTGGCATAATCTTCGACTCTGTAAGTGGAGTTCATATGAATGAATTGCACATACTTAGTAATTTGTAAACAATTACCTTAATGAAATTATGTCGTTTCCTGGTCCTGGGCAGACCAACCACAAATTCCATATTAATAGCCTACCACTTCATTGTTGGGATCTTAATCGATTGGGTAAGACCTCCAGGCTTAAGATGTTTGGCCTTAACCTTTTTGCAATTGGGATACTCTACCACAAACATAGAAATATCTTGCTTCACACCATTCCACAAATTGATCTCCTTGAGATTATGATACATTTTGGTTGAACTTTAATGAATAGAATACCTGGAGCCATGAGCCTTTGCAATAATATTAGTTCTCATATTATCAATATTGGGCACACAAAATCTGTCATGGTATTTAAGCACACCATCCCCCTAGCGAGAATGATTCATTCATCTTAATTTATACTAAGTCTTTAAACTCCATGAGAACTGAGTTGAGATGCTGCATATGTTTAACATCTATAACAAATGAGGATTCAAAACTTGAATTAACTGAAATACCCACTTGGTTAATCTACCAACCGTATACATAACCTATAAAATTGGTGTACCTCTTTAACCAGCTCCGTCTTCTCATCATAAATATGAGACACACTGCCAATTCTCAATTGACTCAAAGTATCGACCACTAAATTCGCCTTACTTGGGTGTTTGTTGACAATCATATCATAATGCTTGAGCAGCTCTAGCCATCTTTTCTAAAGAAGATTCAATTATCTCTGTATAGAAACGTACTGAAGTCTTTTATGGTAAGTAAATACATCTACATGTACAACATATAAGTAATGTGTCCAATGTTTTAACGCAAATACCACATTATCTAACTCCAGATAATGGGTAGGGTAATTCTTCTCATGGATATTCAATTGTCTTGATGAGTATACAATCACCATGCTATCCTTCATAAGAACACAAACCACACCTACTCGGGAAGAATCACATTATACCACATACCCTACACAACTCCTTTGTAATGTGAGAACTTAAGCTGAAGTGAGTTTTTCTTTCATCTCTTGGATGATCTTTTCACAATTTTCATACCACTCCAACTTTACCTTCTTCTTTGTTAAAGATGCCAATGGAGCAGCAATAGAGGAAAATTCCTCAATAAACCTGTGATAGTAATTAAACAAACCCACGAAACTTCGGATGTATGTAGGAGTAAGGGGTTTCGACTAATTCTTTACTACCTCAATGTTTTTCGGATCAACCTCTACACCCTGGTCGAACACAACATCACAAAGGAAGTTCACTAATCTAAGGCAAACTCACATTTATTGAACATTGCATACAACTGATGTTCCGTGAATATTTGTAATATCATTCTCAAATGTTGTTCATGCTCTTATTTGGTCTTTGAGTATTTGAGGATGTTATCTATGAACACTAAGACAAAAGAAACAAGGTTTTCACCTAAGACCCTATTCATAAAGTCAATAAACGCAGCTTTTGCGTTAGTGAGACCAAATGACATGACAAGAAACTCGTAATCACCATACCTAGTACGCAAGACAGTCTTAGGAATGTCCTCTTGTCTCACTCTATGCTCAGGATACCCTGACCGGAGATCTAATTAAGAAAAGAAACTTGAAAGTTAGAGTTGTTCAAGTAGATCATCAATTCTGGGAAAATGGTATTTGTTCTTTATAGTGAATTTGTTAAGTTATTTATAATCGATACACATTCTGAGGATTCCATCCTTTTTCTTAACAAACAAAATTGGAGCACCTCATGGGGATAAGCTCAGTTTGATGAAGCCGTTATCAAGTAAATCTTTAAACTACAAATTAAACTCTTTAAGTTCAGTTGGAGACATTCTAGAGGGAGGAATGGAAATTAATTTTGTGTTGTGATATAAGTAAACACCAAAGTAAATTTTTTGTTCAGGAGGGATTCATGGTAAATCCTCTGAAAAGACATCTTGAAACTCATTCACTATAGACACATAGTCTATGGAAGGAGCTTTATGTTCTAAGTCATTCACTATCCCTAAGTGATATAGATACCTCTTAGATAACATCTTATTGGCTTTAAGATGGGAAACTATTTGGCATATTGGAATGGAACTACGCCCTTCCCATTCCAGCTCTAACTCATTAAGAAACTGAAACCTTTCTACCCTTTTTCGACATTCTATTGTAGAATAACACTTAAGGAGCCAATACATACATAAATTATATCAAAGTCAAGCATGGTTAATTCTATTAGTTCATCATAACTGACTCAATTAAGAACAGTTAGTGGGAAATATATACTCTTTTTACCGAAATGATGTCCCCTATGGGAATACTAACAAAAAAAGCTTCATGCAAGATCTTAAGAAGCAAACAAAATTTACTAGCTACTAAAGGAGTAACAAAAGATAAGGTAGGTCCCGGATCTAATAATACATACAAAGGAAGACAAAATACAACAAAGTTACAAGTTACCACATCATCTTACTTCTCCTACTCCTCTCTACCTTTCACCGCATAGAACTATTTCCTCTTGGGGGGCTCAGTTGCAGCAGTAGGATTAGACCGAGGCTGAGTATCTTCCTTGGCCTGATTCTTCACATATTGGCAGTCCCTGATTAAATGCCCACTCTTACAACACCGATAGAAGGCATTTGTACATACCAAGCCCTCACCTCCATGAAAATTACCACACTTACGACACAATTTTCTATTACGCTGGGCATTTCTATCATTTCCCTTCTTTAGGCCAGACTTACCCCCTTTGGAATTAGTGTTCCTTGAAAGAGTAGAATTACTTGAGTGTTGATGCCCTTTCTTGAACTTTGTATCAGATAATAAGGTTAAATTACCTAGGAACTAGGGCTCAGAAAAACCACGTTGCTTATTTTAAAGCTTATGGTTGTTAAGTGCAACACAACCATGACTTAGAGACTTAGTGATGTTACGAATCTTCCCTTCTTCTACTATTTTTCATGTTGCGTAGTGTTTTGATATTTTATGTAATCCTAATATCTAATTTACTTCTTGTGTGTGTATGTAGAAAAATGAACACAAGAAGAAACACAGGAAGAAGAGTTAGAGAAGCATCTGTTGGAGGAAGCCACGCTCCTCCTCAAGACAAAGCTTCTTGAGTGCATGTGCATGTCAACCTTGCTTCATTGATTGATAGAGAAATGAGATTAGCACTGGTTCAGATGGCCCAAGCCATCACTTCTCAGGCACATGCTATCACAACCGAGGCCACTAGAGAGAGTGCTCCGAGGAAGAACCCACATGCTAGCACCATCGATAGTAGACTAAGAGATTTCACCAGGATGAGTCCTCCATTCTACTCGGGTCCAAAACCAACAAGAAACCCTAAGAGTTTGTGGATGAGTTCCACAAAATTCTTTGTGCTATGGGTTTTAATGAAGAGTAGAAGGCTAAGTTGGCTACATACCAACTCAAGTATGTGGTTCAGTTATGGTACAAGATGTGGGTAGATGGACGAGAACCAGTAGAAGTCCTCATCACTTGGGACATTCTCAAGAGTACATTCAATGAGAGATTCTTTACTAGAGAGCAATGAGAGGCTAATGTTGAGGAGTTTGTCAACCTATGTCAAGAAGGTCTGTCAGTCAAGGAATACTCCTTGAAGATTATTAATCATTACAAATATTCTTCTTCATTAGTGTCGAATAGTAGGGATGAGATAAGCAGGTTTTTGACAGGTGTATCAGAGGATTCTGAGGAGGAATGTTGGTCAGCCATGTTGCATGATAACAAGGACCTTTATAGGTTGATGGTACATGCACACTTGGTCGTGGAGAGTCATCGGAGGAAGATAGGTCGAGAAGTCAAGAAGCCTAGGTTCTCAGATGAGGCTGGTTCTAACATTTGTTGGATTTTGTTTGGTGTCCATGACAGGCCCAAGTTCAAGAAGGGGAAGCAACACTCAGGTAATCCTACTCCTTCAAGGAACACTAATGCCAAAAAGCTCAAGTGTGGCTTCAGTAAGGGCAATGATAGAAATGCCCAACGTGATAGAAAGTTATGTGGTAAGTGTGGTTGTTTGCATGAAGGTGAGTGCTTGGTAGTTACTTATGCCTACTATGGCTAAAGCAATAGTCTTTTGTTACTCCTTTTTTATCTAGTAAATTTGACTTGCTTCCTGATATCATCCATGAACCTTTTCTACATAGTACTCCCATAGCGGACATCATTAAAGCTTAAAGACTATATAGAGATTTCCCAATAATTGTTCTGTATAGAGTCACTTATGTTGACCGAATAAAATTAACCATGCTTTACAATGATATAATTTTGGGTATGGATTGGATCCATAAGTATTATGCTACAATAGACTGTTGAAATAGGGTAGTAAGGTTTCGGTTTCCTAATGAGTTAGAGTTGGAATGGTAAGGGCGTAGTTCAAATCAAATAGGACAAATAGTTTCACATCTTAAAGACAATAAGATGTTATATAAGGGGTGTCTATATCACTTAGTCAGAGTCAATGACATCGACATAAAGTTCCTTCTATAGACTTTGTGTCAATAGTGAATTAGTTCAAGATGTCTTCCTGGAGGATTTACCTTGAATCCCTCCTGAACACGAAGTTGACTTTGGTGTTGACTTAGATCCCAACACCAAACCAATTTCCATTACTCCCTATAGAATGGCTCCAGCTGAACATAAAGAGTTTAAGTTGTAGTTAAAATATATACTTAATAAGGGCTTCATCTATCCGAGCATATTCCAATGGGGTGATCTAGTGTTGTTCGTTAAGAAAAAGGATGGAACTCTTAGAATGTGTATCGATTATCGGCAACTCAACAAAGTCACATTAAAGAACAAATACCCACTTGCCAGAATTGATGATCTATTTGATTATCTCCAAGGTTCAACTTTATTTTTAAAATAGATGTCCGGTCAAGGTATCACCATCTTAGAGTTAGACAATAGGACAATCCTAAGACTGTCTTCCGTACTAGGTATGGTCATCACGAGATTATTGTCTTGTCATTTGGTCTCACTAACGCACCAGCCGCGTTTATGGACCTTATGAATAGGGTATTTCGTGAATACCTTGATTCTTTTGTCATATTATTCATAGATGACATCCTCATATACTCAAAGCTTTGATAAGAGCATGAACAACATTTAACAATGACATTGCAAGTACTCAAGAAACACCAGTTGTATGCCAAGTTTAGCAAATGTGAGTTTTCTTTGAGATCAGTGACCTTCCTTTGTCATGTTGTTACCAACGATGGTGTAGAGGTTGATCCGAATGAAATTGAGGTAGTAAAGAATTGGCCATGACCCCTAACTCCTACAGACATCCATAGTTTCTTGGATTCGACTAATTACTGGAGAAGGTTTGTTGAGGGCGTTTACTGTATTGCTGTTCCATTGGCATCATTAATAAAAAATAAGTCAAAGTTTGAGTGGTCAGGATCGTGTGAAAAGAGCTTTCAAGATCTCAAAGACCGAATAACTTCACTACAGCTCTCACTTGCTGAGGAGTGGTGTAGAGTATGTGGTATACTGTGATTTTTCCTGAGTAGGTTTGGCATGTCTTCTTATGCAGGATGGCAACGTGATTTCGTATGCATCAAGATAGTTGAAAATGCACGAGAAGAATTACCCTACCAATGATCTTGAGTTAGCTTATGCGGTATTTGCCTTACAACTGTTGACACATTACTTATATGGTGTACATGTTGATGTATTTACTGAACATATAAGTCTTCAGTATGTTTTTATACATAGAGATTTGAATCATCGAAGATCAGTCCGTACTTTGCCCAAAAAACCTTGAAGAACTGCCTTGAAATTTCCTAAGGAGAATTGTTCACTATTTTTCTTACATTTGTTATTGTTTTTGAGTCATGAGGTATCTTACCTAGTATAATGTGAGTCTAAGTCTTAGTTATTGAATATTGACTAATTCAACTGAGGCTAATTAACTTAATTAAATAATCAATTATCTAATTACCAAAACTCCCCTCCTATTTTCACTAAAAATAGGAGAGCATTTGACTTAGCAAAATCTAAAAATTTGCTAAGGGTCTCGGCTTTAACTAGGAATTTACATTAATTAATTAAATTTCTAATTTAATTAATTAAGTTACCTATGGTAAATACTAAAGTGCTTTAGGACCATAACCAACCCCTTTGTACCATACTAGGTTACGTACTAGGATGTTTCTTTAGTTAGTTACCAGGCTAATTTCACCCGATTAGACATTAGGATTTCGGATACACTAGTTTGTTTATTTAAGTTAATCGTAGGTTAGTTAATTAGTTAGATAATTTAGTTAGAGCCTAGGGTTGGTGAGGAAGCTCGGCCCTGCATGGCTTCACCCGTGCGGGAGCCTGCCCCCTAACTCCCCTAACCGAATTTAATTGGGGCTTGGTCACTTTGTCCATTCCACAAGTTGTTGCATTGTGTGTGCACATGTGTTGCTGCTCATTTATTGTCCAAGGACCCTCCCTACATCCTTGGGCGCTGCTTAATCTATATGATTATTTTAAATGGTCATGTGCCATGGTACCTAGGCTTGACAATAGGATGTTTCCTACCTAATGTGTGTCATATGAAGTCAAAAATTTTATCTTTGGCTCTTCATTGCAGGTACAATTCCTAAACAAGATTGGATTGAAACAATTGAGCATCAAAGTATATCTTAATATATAGAAAATTATCTAACACCATTAAGACAATATTCTTTAACCTTCCCAATAATACTCAATAATGAGCATTGCGATGGCTATGTACCCCAATACATATACTTAAAACCTAATAGACCATTCATTAGAAAATTACATTTTCTAGAATGTTACATGGACTTAGGTTTTATTGGGCGGAACGACATCATATAATCCTTAGGAAAGTCATGATGAGCTAACTTAGTCTCCATTCAAAGGTAGCCCAGTGGACCTCTTTCGTAGGGGAAAGTGATTGGGTTATGAACTAGATAAGGAACCTCTTCATGTCATACATTAGTGTCAATTACTCTATGAGAACAAAGGATATCACCGAGTGATTATTTTATGGGAAGTATCTGTACTTGAGAGCGATACTAGAGTCCAATTTATCTCTACTTGAGAATACGACTAGTGTGCATAAAATCCCTTCATATTCCTTAATCATGTGCCTACGCGGGATGTTGAAGACCTCAAAAATGACTTAGGTGAACTATATACTAACATGGTTTTCATAATGGAGGTCCTAAAAATGTCTAATGTGGTATTGAGGCAGTGTCTAAGAGTTTAGGTGCATTGGAAGTCAAATGTCAATGGATGACTAGCACATTCGAAGACTAAGTCAACTATGGGCCTCATATGTGGTTTTATGTGTATGTGTGATTCATTAGGTTGTAAGATATTTAAATTTAAAGAAAGTATGTCATGTTTCGTGGAGTTTGGAGGTCAAACTTCGAAGAAAGTCCGTGACGTTCAAAAGTGTTGTCTTGAAATTATCTTGAGTATCAAAGCATGTTTCATTGAGTTTTACGTATTCGTTTTTGATTAAATTCATGTAAGATTTACTAAACTCATATATGATCATGTTTGGGTTGGAAACTTCTGGGAAAACATCCCCAAGGACCAACCAAGGGTCCCTGAGGAAGGACCAAATATAGGTGCCAAAATTTGCAAAGACAACCAAACTAATAGTTTGCAATCAACGACCATTGGGTCAGTCGACGCCCCGTTGATTGTGGATCGTTTACATGGAGTTAGTTGTGAGATAGGATAGGCCAAATAACAGCCTCAGTTGCTGACCAAGGACCAACATTATAGTCCGTTGTTCAAGGGACGGGCCGTCGATGGCCCTTCCGTCTGTGAAGCTATGTTATGCGTAGTGCACTACCAAGTTGAGGGGTGAATTTTAAATTTCACCCCACTTACAATAAAATATACGGAGGTTCTTAAGGGGTATTTTGGATATTTTAAACAAGTATGTAAGTGTTTAGCACTTGGAATATTTCATTCCTCCAAATCAAAACCGAAAATCCCTTAGAGTTTTCTCTAGAACCCCTTTAAAGGAAAAACTTAAGGAAGGACTTAGAGTAATGAATTGAGTGGATATTATTCATCAAAGTGAGTAACTATCTTCATAAAGGTATTTATTTTTATCCTTGAAACTCTCTTCATCATGGAGTCCAATTCTCAAGATGTATTCTAACGTTTTGAAGTTGGATTGTCTAAATTTTGAAATTCTACCTTGGGTTCTTGCATTAATGATTTTTAACATTTACTAATGATTTAATTTATATTTTATTTATTATTTTAACATAAATTACCTATGATACCATGAATTTGATGAACCCTAGTTTTTGAACATGTTTTGGGTTACTTGATATTGACCTAATGTTGGTGAATTATGGTGATGGGATATCTAATGATGTAATAAATGTATTCAATTTATATATAGGTTGTATTAGATTGAATAATTTACATTGAATTTTCCTAGTTCATTTATTATTATAGTTTTATGTTGAATTGATATTCATGGCCATTGGTAAGGGCCTTCTATGATTGAATTGGATGATTTAGTGTCAAGTTTAGGTGTTGATGATGTTGTAGTTGTAAGCTTACGTATTTAATTTATTTTGATGTTGTTTACAATTCATTTGTATTTTTATTTGTATGGTCCACTTATGATGGTGGTATTATCTATTTACTTGAAAATTGATGTGGCCTTGTTGGAGATACTTTATGCAGTATGATGATCATGACCTTGTCGCAACTACTTGAAGTAATTTCGCTATTTTTGTAGTTGATTATGTGAAGTACAATGATATCTATCTACATGTTAAGCAATGTGAAGTCATATATATGTTCTTCTATCTATACTATTTAGGTTATCATGCTAGACTATGATTTAGACCTTGTGTGTATATTCTTAGGATTGATTCTTGGTTATTTTCAATGGACTATATTAGTATATGTTTGTCACCTTTATGTTTTTATGATAGAGTGTAGGATTACTTAAAAATGATAATGGTTATTCCTATGTGCTTATGAAATCAGTAGTAATATGTGTTAAGGTGAAGTATATGGTTTCTTGTGTTGGTTGACTGGTCTCCCTTACTCGATGCTTGTATGAATATTAATATTTGATACATTGAATTATGATTATAAATCCTCTTAGTCTTGAATGTATGTATGATATGTAACCTTGTATTATTTTAAGAGGGTTAACTATGTGAAACCTTGAACCAAGTGGTAAGTTTATGAATTTTGATGCCGAAAGCTATAATGCTATCGTTCAAGTAAAAGAATGATGGATTTAAGTTTAATTGGATGGAACGACATTATTTACCCTTATGAAAGTCACCATGAGCTTCTTGTCGCCATTGGAAGGTAGACTTAAGAGGACCTCTTTGGTAGGGTAAATGTGATTCAGTTATGAACTTTTTATGGAACCCTTTTATATGAATCATTAATGTGAATTAATCTATGAGAACGAAGCCTAGCACTGAGTTAGTATGGTAAGAGAATTAGTTCCATTTAATAACGATACTTGATAACAAATCATGCCCTTTATATTCCTTAACCATGTGCCTACATGGGATGTGTCTAACTTCTACAATTAGCAAGTAGAAAACCCTCATCGGAGTAGATTAGAAAATCGGATTCCATGTGTTCCTATCATGGTCTATGTCGGTTATTGCCTATTATCATCATGTGGGATACTTACTAGCATTAGAGAAGTTCTATTAAGTTTAGCTGGTTGTATGGGATGATATATAAACATTGCACAATACGATTTGAGGAGTTAGTTTGAGACCCTAGGTCTTGTCAAAGACCATTACTTTAAGTCCTTTAGGTGTTGAATGTCTCCTAAATTAATTAATTATTGTTACGACTTAAGTTAGTTAAGAAGGTATGTTAATGTAATAAGTACTTGTCTAGAGTATTTCAGTGTTGTCTAGTTGAGGTATGAAGGGGGTATAAGAATGGTCACATCTTATTTTACTTAGATGAGTTTTAATATAGACTCTAATTAGGGAAGATGTTAATTATTTGGACATGATCCCAACATAGGTAGTCTTAAGGATTATTTAGGTAGTCTTGAAGAGGTCAATCATGGACGTTATCTTCATGATCTACTTCAATATGTCTTTTGATAGCCTTTGCTGAGTAAATGTCATATGATCTATATGTTGATATATTTTATGTCTTGAAGTGTGTAAGTGACTCCTTATAAGTAGGGTTGAGTGTTATTTATGCATGCTTAGGGATTTTGTATGGGCGATCTGACTTTGTGTTGCTTAAGTTAGTTTTAAGATAGATTTAAGTGGGATGATTATATACTAAGAGATGTCCAAAGTGAAGATAATAAACTTTATTGTACAGTGACTTCAGTGTAATAGTGAATGAGGTTACTATGAAGTCATCTATAAAATTGTCATATTTGGTCTAAATGTTTTCTTATGTTTTTGTGTGTTGCTAAATGTTGTTGTTATTATTATAAGATGATTTTTAAATGATAGATGCATATTTCGAATAAATGTCCATTTTCATTATTTTCATGCATTATGTCATACTTAGTACATGTTGTTGTACTAATCCATGCATTTATCTATCTCTAAAGTTGTTGGTAGGTTAAAAGTTTTTGGGAATCGAAGACTTGGACCGTACAAAAGTTCAACATAAGTTGAAGTATGTCCTCAATTTACTCGAGGGCGTATATTTCTTTTATGTTTTCATTTGAAATATTCTAATATACTAAGTTTTACATATTTTGAAATATGGGCCGTGTCCCAAGTATCCTTGTGAGTTGTGATTGATGAGATTGAGACATAGTATTTCCTATTACTTTATATGAAAGAGATTTTTAAAGACTATGATATGTTTTGCAAAATGTTTTAATTCCGCACTACTTTCCACTATGTTTATGCGATGAATGATATGTAAGGTCTTATGCGAGACCTCTGAGGGGTCAAGTATGCCGGTTACATTCTGAGCTTTCCCCAAACTTCTATGGTGTGGTTTCGGGATGTGATAAACTTGGTATCAGAACATAGGTTATAAAACTAGTATTAGGAATCAATGTTTCATCAAGTCATGTTTAGTAGAGTCTTAAACATCAGTGTGAGTTGCGACACATTTATGGTCGAAAGGCTATAGGAAGATAGAGTTTACCTTCTTTTCTACTCCTATGTTGTGGCAAAGTGTAAAAGTTATTATAACTCTTTTCTTATGGGTTTCCTTATGTTTATAGGATGATGAATACGAGGAAGACACCGGCTAATCAAGTTCAAGAGAATGAGGTGTAAGAGGAGTTTATGCGTCATGTTGAGGAAGTTGAGCAAGTTCCTCAAGGTACGCAAGCTGATAAAGGTGATCAAATCTCTTTTTTGGGTTGAGGTGATGGTGTCCCGGTGTTGAGTAATAGGGATATTAGAGAGGCTTTGCTTGCTTTATCCTGAGCCGTGACTACTCAAGTGAACTTGAGGATGGTGCCTACGATAAATGTTGTGGAGAGAACTATGATGTCTAGGTTAAGAGATTTTTGTTAGGATTAATAGTCCTATCTTTCTTTGCTCTAAGGGAGGAGAGGATCCCAGAGAGTTCTTAGATGGTACACTCAATTGAAGGACAATAGGCCTGAGGAATCAGGTCCTATTTAGTACTTTGCACGTGAGAAGAGGGAAGTTAATATGAAGGAGTTTATCAATCTCAAGCAATGAAAATGAGTGTTGTGGAATACCCTTTGAACTTCTCTATGTTATCTAGATGTACCCTTCTCTACTGTCTAATACAACGGATGAAATGAGTCATTTTGTGACGGGTGTAGCCGATCTAGTGAGGAAAGAATTCAGTACGACGATGTTACATGATGATATGTTAGTATCTAGACTCATGGTGTATGCACAATCAATTAAAGAATATAAACTTGGGAGGATGGATAGACGTTTGAAAAAGAGATCTGCTAGTGATAAAAGGAAACCTAGGTTCAAAAAGAGGGATCAAACTCAAGAACAATCTAAGAGTGATAACGTAAAATAGGAGAAAGGAGGTGGTTCTCAAAATGTCAAACCTACATGTGTCATTTGTGACAAGAAACATTATGGTGAGTGTCTATTGGGTACCGGGAATTTCTATGGTTGTGGTAAGGAAGGATAAAAGGTTAGATATTGTCCTATGATTGCTTCTAGATGAAGAGAGGGTAAGAAGGTTACTACTAATGTTCCAAATGATGATGCTCCAACAAAGTGGGTTTCTATGCACTCCAAACTAGAGGATCAAAACCGAATGAGGATGGTAACAATGATGAGGGTAATTCCTTCCTTTTGTTTTTAAAGATATGAGTTCCTTCTAAGTGGGGGATTTTGTTAGAAGATGGGACAGAATTCTATGGAAGTATGTTGTATGTTCATGGTGTTTAGGAGTTTTATTGAAATTGAATTTCAGTAACTTCTTGCATTGTGTAATCTACAAAGTTATGATCATATTGTATATGTGTTTATATGATTTTACTTTGCATAATAGAATTTTTATATCATGAATTGCCTTAAATATGAATTTTTGGGGAAAATAATCTAAATCACTGTAATATTTTTCACTGCTCACTATTAAATTTTTTGAAAATTGGACTGATTGATACTTTGGTAAAAAGTGTTATAATGTTGTTATAGCTCATATATATGAGTATAACATTGAATATAAAATGAGTTTTAATTATTTGGGATGAAGAATGTGAGTTCACTAAAAAGATAAGTTATAGAATTGTGTTCTAGTTTCCTATTATGTCGTGAATATCATGACTATGTAAAATTGATGTTTCCTTATTCGTTATCTGCTATATGGTATGGCCATGAGCTGCTAGTTAAATCTCTATTCTTGGAAGTGTTCGGAGAGTGGCAAGTATCATTCGAGGACTCATGATGTCCAAGTGGGGGAGAATGTAAGACCCTGAAAATGACTTAGGTCAAGTAGAGACTAATAAATTTTTAATGATGGTATATGGTCAAAAATAGGTCTAATATGTTGTATTGAGGCAGTGTTTATGAGTTTAGGTGCATTGGAAGTCAAACGTAAAGGGACGACTAAGACGTTTGATGACTAAATAATTTATGTGCCTCATATGTGCTTTTATGTGTATGTGGGATTCATGAGGTTGTATCGTCTTTAAATGATTTATTTAACATATATAGGTAGAGTGTCAAGTTTCGTGGAGTTTGGAGGTCAAACATCCAAGAACGTCCATGACTTTCCAAAGTGTTATCTTGAAATGATCTTGGTTGTCTAACAATATTTCGTCGAGGTTTACGTGTT
This sequence comes from Solanum habrochaites, assembly GCA_027704765.1. Taxonomy (NCBI): domain Eukaryota; kingdom Viridiplantae; phylum Streptophyta; class Magnoliopsida; order Solanales; family Solanaceae; genus Solanum; species Solanum habrochaites. The sequence continues at coordinate 38,839,494 of JAKWJA010002492.1, read as the reverse complement.
CGTTTTTTAGAAAATTCATGAGATAGATGATAAACTTATGTATGATCATATTTGGGTTTGAAACTTCCGGGCAAACCTCCCCAAGGACCAACCAAGGGTTCTTGAGGAAGGACCCAAAATAGGTGCCATGACAGCCCAAGACATCCCAACCAAAAATTGGCACTCGACGCCCAGTGGGTCAATCTACGCCCCATTGGTGGTGACTCGTCGACTGATATTTAGTCATTGGAGAGGAGAGGCAAAATACCATCCTCAGTCCCAGAGTACGGACCAGCAGGACGGTCTGTTGCTCCAGGGATTGCCCGTTGATGGCCCTTCCGTCTGTGTAGCTATGTTATGCGCAGTTCACTACCAAGTTGAGGAGTGAACTTGTAATTTCACCCCAATACCAAATTCAAGTATTGGAGTTTCTTAAGGGGTATTTTGTGTATTTTAAACATGTATATAAGTGTTTAACACTTAGAATTATTCATTCATACAAATTAAAACCCCAAATCCCTTAAAATGCCACTCTAGAACTCCATTGGAGTCAAAACTCACGGAAGGTCAAAGAGTGAAGAATTGAGTTAAGATTCTTCATCAAATTAAATATTTACCTTCATCAAGGTATGTATTATTATACTTTAATCTTTCTGCATCAAGGAGCCCAACTCTTAAGATGTTTTATGTAGTTTTCAAGTCGAATTGTCCAGATTTTACAATACTACCATGGGTTCTTACATTAATGATTTCTAAAAATTGAATAATGATTTAATTAATATTGTATTGATGATTTTAACCTAAATTACCTATGATCCCATGAATTGTATGAACCTTAGTGTTTGACTAAGTTATGGGTTATTTTGACCTAATGATGGTGAATTATGGTGTAAATTTTTATGGGCTATCTATGTTACAATCAGAGTGTAGACACTAGCCGCAACCGACATTGTTGACCTCTCAGAGGTCGCAGACAAGCCTAAATATATCATCGTTACATCATCTATGTTTATTTTAGTGGAAAATTTGAACTTTTTATTTACTTAGACTTCATAGTGATAAACATTGTACTCGCATAGCACTATCTACATAAACTCATAATCGTTCACAACAACCATCTAATATCAAGATAATCAAGTGAAAGACATAGACAATATCATTAAAAAATATAGAGTTTTGAAAATGGAACCAATACAATATCTGAAAATAAGTGGGAAACAAATATTAGTGGAACATACTCCACTAAATAATGTCTACGTCTAATGATACAATAAAATAGTAAGAATCCTCGAAAGCGTTAGGGCCTACCAAATCTCGATAAAATATCCACGTCCAGATAACTTCTGTGTCGATTCGTAAGTTCTAGCATCCAGCTGCACCTGCACCAAAAAGTAAAAAGTTGTATGGTATAAGAACACACTTGTACTGAGTACGGGTATATGCAAGCACACACCAAGGACATCCATGATTAAGAAGATCTATCTCCTAACGATATGAATTATGGAAAGTCAAGGAAGTGGACTTGCAAAAATCGGATTAGGAAATTCATGATGTGAGAGTAACGTGCATCATAATACGTAACATATTTCACATAACACATAATATATTTCGCATCATTGTCCATATGACATTAGGAATTCCCAAAATGAGGGCTCAACATATGGGACATCAACTAGCGAGACTTCTTAAGAAAACATAGAGTCTTCTTCATTCATTCATATGTACTTTATTTTCATTCGTTCGTAATCTAGTGTAAACACCAGCTATACCTACGATGTAGTTTAAGACTTTCATCAGGTTTGTTGTGCAATGACTAAGAATGACATAATGTCATGACTTGAGTCTAACTCACCTTCTGCTTATACTATCCTAACACCTTTGGGTCATTCGTTTCATGATATGCATTACTTGAGGCTAGCATCATTTTTTCTTGGGATACTTTAACCTTAACAAAATAGATAATGTGAGAATAATGAAATCCAGTGTTTAACCAAACATTTAAAAGAGGTGGAATAACCGGCCAAAGTGAACCAAAACATGCCAACGTATGTCGGGGCTCAAACCCTTCTAGAATAGTATATTGGCAGTATATGTTCAAAGACTAGGAGATATAAAGACACCCAAACTTGTCTGGACAGAAAGTCTCATATCATGATAATTACACATACCTCTGCCTTCCCAAAAGAAGGAATCTCAACTCATAGCTAGCCTATCGGTGCTCAGTATAAAGTTCAATTACATACATCTCACACATCATAGAAGTTGGCTTCTAGCATGAGGCATCATAGCTTATTAGATGATATCTCATCTCATCATTACGTATTAAGTGTGAATTATCCATACACTACATATATAGTGTGATTGAAACTTGTCTCTTAATTTTCAACACTCTTAGGTGAGTACATTTTGTGATGACACCCTATTTTTTTGGACATCTTTTCATTTCATCTTTACTCACCTTTCATTATTTGTTCATCATATAACATACATATGCTCTCTTGGAGTTCACATTGACGGATAGTTATTCTAGACGTATAGATAACTTGTCTCACTTGTACTAGCCTATGCTCATGTAGCCACTCTTTCATTGCTTGTTCATTATTTAGCATAAATATGCTCACTTAGTCATTTCATTTAGTGATATTGATTTTAGGAGTAGATCCCTCTTGTCTCATTTGCACTAGACTATACTCATGAAGTCATTCAATTATTTGCATATTAACTATGAATTCATTCTAAACACTTTCTTTTGGAGTATGCTTGAGATTTCACTTTACATCATTCGACACTCCCCTTACGTGAATGTTTATTTCTTGATATGAAAATGAATTTGGCCTTTTTGTGTGTTTCACACTCTTACTTAAATCTCCTAAGTTCACATCATTTCATTACATACATCTTATGTTCACTTACTTTTTAATGTACACTAGACTTATGGATCCATACGTACAAGCCATGAGGCTTCATTAATAATTCGTCTAAGAGACTCATACTTACGCAAGATTATGTGGTACAAGACTTATGCATCTTGTTGGTTTGACAAGATCTTGATTGGATCCTTAGAGGCAGCATTCATTAATTATTTGTACACGTACAACTTATGTGTCAATAGGAAATTGGGCAAGGGAACCCGATTTTGAATCCATTGACCAACACTTAATATTATATTTAACATGGTACTTGTATAATTTTGATTTGCGGGACCCTAGGTCGATCCCCATCGCCCCCATAATTTTTTCTTTTTTTTACCTCCTCTGTTTCTCGTTTAAGACAAATTGGTTGTGGGATCAATCTCTTACAGGCACATTCTTTTTCTTTTAATTTTTCTCTTAACTTTCTCACCTATCCAAGAGGTTGTGGGTTCAATCCCTATTAGCCTCATTTTATATTTCTCCTTTATTTTTCTCCTAACTCTGTCATTTATTCAATAGGTTTAGGATTCAATCCCCACTCACCTCATTTTATTTTTCTCCTATATTTGTCTCCTAACTCTGTCATTATTACAAGAGGTTGTGAGTTCAATTATCACTCACACATTTATTTTTTTCTTTCATTTTTCTCATGAAATTTTTATGTAATTTAGATTTGGTATGGTCTTGGGTTCAATTCGCACCTAACAATTTCTAAAAACATTTAAAACATAGCTCAATTCTAAAAATTTTAGTCGAGACCAGTATTTCCAGCAAGATGGAAATTTGGTCTCTGTCAATCCATCTTTCTCTCAAGTTTCAATGTTGATGGTTGAAGTAATTAGGTTGACATTTTTCCAGCCACATTACCCTTATATGAACATCACATTTTTAACAATTACATATACGAAGACACAACATTTACAACACACATATTTAAGGCAGTAAAATAGTTAATTTATAGCACATCCATGCTCAAACAATTAACGTGAAACACTTTTAGGGAATACTTCTTTTATTCCTTTCATAATTTTAAAATAGACATTCAATACATAATAACAGAGAAATAAAATTATCTACCAGAAGATGTACCAACGCATTCGTTGAATCTTTCAAAGAATCGTATGACAGGGGCATGCGACGGGGACAACTTTTGTTTTTGAACTGCAATTAAACTGAACGATAAGGGTATCTTGGAAAAGAGTCTAAGAGAGAAGAAAAACCATACCTAAAGTTGTTTATAATATGATTCAATTGTGCTTCCTATTTCCCACCATTCGAAAGTTTCACCACCAGAAGAAGAAGCAAAATCCATCGAGAAATTTATTTTTACCTTTTGTTTTTAAGATTATTTTTCTTTTTAATTTTTAACTTCAAATTTCATGATTTACCGTTTGTTCTTATTTCTTTTGGTTGAGGCAGATCGTGAATGAGAGATAAGAGAGTGAGAAACGTGTGATAGAATTGGCTAAAGATTAGGAGATAAAGCATAGACATAGTAAAATTAGGATTAATTAATTATTAATAAATAAAAATCTGAATTTTCCATTTTCTTAAATAAAAAATAAAATATTTATTAATTAAATTAATTCACCAAATAAAATAAATCAAATTAAATCATTGCTCCTACCTAGGTTCGAACCCGGGTGGAGCAACATTTTATTAAAAGGTCCAATTTTATCCTTTCTACCCAAATTACCCATCCACCATATTAATTCACAAATTAAATATTTAGATTAATTACAATACTACCCTTATCCTGAAAAAAGATTATTTCACCACTAGACCCTCTAAACTTCAGATTACCCCTTTTTATGTCCGGTAAAGACTCATCCAGGAAAATCTTAATATTATAGTTCCCTACATGGTTGGCCAAAAACATTACTAGCTCTACTAACTCACAAAGTTAGTTGGCTTGGTTGTTGTTGAGTTTCAGAGGTCTGGTTCTACGAACATCAATATGTGTGAACTGGTGTAATATAGGCTTTCTAGATACGTTTGACATTACTTAGCATAGTCATTTTTAGGGTTGTTACAATTTAATGATGTAATAATAGTATTCAATTGATATCTAGGTTGTATTAGATTGATGAATTTACAGTAAATTCACCTAGTTCATTGATTATTATAGTTTTATGTTTAATTGATATTCATGGCCATTGGTAAGGGCCTTATGTTATAGAAATTTGATGTTTAGCGTCAAGTTAAGGTGTTGAGGATGTTGGGATAGTAAAATACCCTATTTCCTTTATTTTCATGTGGTTTATACTTCAATTCTATTGTTATTAAGTGTTTTACTTGAAAATTGATGTGGCCTTGTCGACGTTACTTTATGCAATATGATTATCATGGCCTTGTCGACGCTACTTGAAGTAATGTGGCTATTGTGTAATTTATTATGTGAAGTATAATGATATCTATATACAAGTTAAGCAATGTGAAGTCATATATGTTTTAATCTATCCATTCTACTTGGCTGATCATGCTAGACTATGACTTTGACCTTGTCTGTATAGTCTAAGGGTTGAGTCTTTGTTATTTCCAATTGAATATAAAAGTTTATGTTTGTCATATTTATGATGTTATGATAGTGTGTAGTATGACTTAAAGATGATAATTGGTATTCCTATGTGCTTATAAAATGATTAATAATATGTTGTAAGGTAAAGTATGTGGTGTCTTATGTTGGTTGACTTGTGTCCATTACATGATGCTTGTATGAATATGAATATGTAATGTCTTGACTTAGGATGCTTTAGCCTCTTAGTATTTAATGTATTAATGCTATGCGACTTTGAATGATGTTAAGAGGGTCTTTTATGTGAAACCTTGAACCTAGTGGTAAGGTCATGAGTGTTTATGTTGAAAGTTGTAATGGTAACCTTCATGTAAAGGAATGATGGACTTAAGGTTAATTCGCTGGAACAACATCAGATTAACCCTTAGGAAAGTCATCATGAGCTTCTTGTCTCCAGTGGAAGGTAGCCTTAAGAGGACCTATTTTGTATGGTAAATGTGATTAGGTTATGAAGTTGTTATGGAACCCTTTTATGTGAACTTTTAGTGTGAATTTATCTATTGGAAAGAAGGGTAGAACCGAGTGAGTATGGTAAGGGAAGTAGTTCTAGTTAAGAATTCGACTAGATTACAAAGCGTGCCGTTCATATTCCTTAACCATGTGCCTACATGCGATGAGTCTAAGATCAATAATTGGCAAGTAGAACATCCTTATAGAAGTAGGTTAGAACTTCGGATTCCACGTCTTGCTATCATGGTTTATATAGGTTATTACCTATTCTCATCACGTGGGATACTTACTGGCATTAGAGAAGTTCTATGACGTTGAGGTGGTGGTATGGTACGCTATCTAGACATTGCACAATAGGCTATGAAGGTGTTAGTTAGAGTCCGTAGGTCTTGTCCTAGACAATTACTTGAATGTCCTTTATGTGTTGAATGTGTCCTAGATAAACTAATTAATATAATGACTTAAGTTAGATAGAAAGTATGTTATTGATTAGGTACTTATCAAGAGTAGTTAAGGGTTGTTTAGTTAAGGTATAAGGGGGGGGGGGCGGCATAGTAATGGTCACTTCATATTAAACCTAGATGAGTCTTAAGAAAGACACTAGTTAGGAAAGATGTTGATTATCTGCGCATGATCAAAACTTAGGAAATCTTAAGGGTTATTTAGGTAGTAAAGAAGAGGTAAATGATGAAAGTTATCTTCTTGATTTTGTTATGTAAATCTTTTGATAGCCTTTGATGAGGAAATGTCATATTATTTATACGTTTAAATTTTGATGTCTTGAAGTGTGTATGTGAATCAGTATAAGTAGTATTGAGTATCATTTAGGCATGGATAGGGAGGTTGTATGGGAATTTTCTCATTGTGTTTCTTAAGTAAGTCTTAGGATAGCTTTATGTGGTATTAATACATACTAAGAGATGTCTAAGGTGAAGATAATGAACTTCACTGTTTAGGGAAGGGACTTCACTGTAACAATGAATGACGTTACTGTAGAGTGATCTCTAAAATTATGATATATTTTTTCAATGTTACTGTATGTGTTTTTAAGTTTTTAAAAGTTGTTCTGATGATTATAATTTGATTTTAAAGTTAAAATATGCATATTTTGAATAAATGCCCATTTTCATGATTTCATCCATTATGCCATAGTTAGTACATGTGGTTGTACTAATCCATGATTTTACCTATCTCTATAGTTGTTGGTAGGTGAGGAGATTTTGGGAAGTGAAGACTTGGACCGTAGCATCATTCAAGTGAAGTTGAATTATGGCCTCAAGGACATACATGTATACATTTGACTCGAGGGCATATTTGTCTATTTTTTTTTCATTTGAATTATTGTAATAACCTAAGTATTTCTATATTTTGAAGTATGGGTCATGTCCCATGCAACCTTGATTTGATGCGATTGAGACTTTGTATTTCCTTTGACATTATATGAAAGATATTTTTAAATACTGTGATATTTTTTGTGAATTGTTTTAATTTTGCACTACTTTTCTCTATTTTACGCAAGAATGATATCTAGGTCTTGAACGATACCTTCGAGAGGTCAAATACACTTATTGAAATTCGAGTTTTCCTAAATTATACGTTATTGTTTCGGGATGTGTCATGATTTTCCTAGTCCTACCATTGGCAAGTAGACCACCCTGATCGTAGTAGGTTAGATATCTGGGTTCCATGTCTATCTATCATGGTCTATGTCTGTTATTGCCTATTCTCATCTTACAACATACCTACTAGCATTAAAGAAAGTTCTATGAAGTTAAGGTTGTGGTATGGGACACTATCTATATATTGAACAATAGCTTTTGAATGTATTAGTTAGAGTCCATAGGTCATGTCCAAGACCATTACTTGAATGTCCATATGTGATTAATGAGTCTTAAACGAAATAATGAATGTAATTACTTATGTTAAGAAAGTATGTTAAATTAATAAATACTTACCTGGAGTAGTTAAGGCTTGTCTAGTTAAGGTGTGGAGGGGTACAGGGAATGGTCACTTCGTATCTTACCTAGATAAGTCTTAAGAATGACTCTAGTTAGGGAAGATGTTGATTATGTGGACATGATCTAAGCCTTAGGTAGTCTTGAGGAATATTTAGGTAATCATGAAGAGGTAAATCATGGACGTTATCTTCTTTTTTTACTTAAGTAATTCTTTTGATAGCGTTTGAGGGAGGCTAATGTAGAAAGTAACCTCGTATTTTTCTTGACCCAACCTCGGATATTTTGTATCTCAACTAATGAGAAAACCATGAGTTGAAGGTTGTTATTATGCGAAAAGGCCCGAAAGTGGGAATGAAAAGATTTTGTTGTTGAAAAGATAAGATTAAGTAAGAGAAAGATGTACATTGTTGAAAAATAAAAATTAAAAAAGAAAAAGAAAAAAGGTCTCATAAAAAAAATGCAAATGAAGTGAGTCACATCTAAAAAGGAAAACAAGGCATGTGAAAGAATAAAACAAAAGAACACGGGGTCAAAAGCAACAAAAAGATGTAGAAGGCTTAAAGGTAATGTCATGAAGGGAATAAAGTCACTAGATGTGCTAAATGTGCAACACCTAACCCCAATCCTATATTAGAAGTCTAGAAAGTCCTACCGAGCTCCTAGAGGCTTGTGTGGTTTACCTAAGCAGCGAAAATAAGGGCAAGCCTATGGTGTAAAACACTAACTCTAGTTAAAAAATTTCTGAGTGTGAATGTTGAAAAGAAGACCTGTTTACCAAAAAGGACTAATCACTATGTGAGAAATGAGGATTTCTTTTCAAATAAGAGCACTAATTTAATTATGAAAATGTAGGAACATTGGTGATGGGAAAAATACTCAAGGTGTCTTTCGCATGGTTAATTTATGTCATGCCATGATCCTAATGATTTAGCTTGTCTAGGCTAAGAAAGTAGGTCTACACTCTATCATTAAAGAGTGTGTATTTATAGTCATGTGATTGCAAGAGCTTAAAAATGTATACTTCTATATAACTGTCGTTTAGGGACATAATGCGTAGCTTAAGGGAAAACAAAGAATTTAAGGTGAGATTTTTTATGTGCCATGATTTGACGACATTTATTATACATTTCACTTAAGATTTGTGTGTCTAAACACTGGCTATAGTAATTTTAAGATGATTTGTGTCTTGTTTTGCTAGAAAGATGTTCAAGTGGCAAGAGAGGAAAATAACTAAAAATAGTGTAGAACCAGTCCTATAAAGGTAATCGACGGTACGTGGTTCAATCGACAGAACATAGGTGTGATCGTAGATGAGATGCTTAGTATATTAAATGAAAATAATGGAATAATGACTAAGTTTGGAACCACGAGAGGCAACGATGGTCCGTCGATTAATCGATGGACCGTACATGTGAACCGTCGCTTGGTTTAGAGAAGGTTCAAGTACCTGATTTTTTAGGATTCTAAGTATGACGCTATAGAAGAGCATCGCTGTCATGTAGATGGATCAATGGACCATATTGTTTATTAGGTTTTTTGATTAAGAGAGGATGCCATCCTGAGACAAAAAAAATTTCTAAGTCATGACTGACTGAGACAATTTACGCACCGTCAATTCAGTTGGTTCATCTAATGATGCTGCCTACCTTAACATTACTTTCCTTATTTCAATTACTTTTTCATTAAGACTTTGTTTTCTATATATAGGGTATTGAAACGTTCCTCCTAAGACATTTAAAGACCAACTAGTGCAATGTATAGGTATAGTCCCATACCCCTACGTAGACTAAGTCAAACCCATTAAGTCCTTCTAGTTAGAGTTCAAATTATAACTTCATTTTTCTTTCGTCAACACTTGTTTTAACAAATGTAGACCACATGAGCTAAATGTGGTATCCGTTGTTATGAAACCCTACACCAAACGAAGGCGGACTACTTGCTAAGGTAATACAAAAACATTAGAATAACATCTAAGTGGATCTACTAGAATCATAGTTCAATAACTACAAGACACGATTGAGACCCTCTTTATGTCATTTCAATTGTAATCTCTATATCATGAGTGCAACAGTGAACCTACCTTCCCTACTTGGGAATGTAAACGACTCACTACTACTTCACTCGGTGCTAAACTAGATTCCCTTTTTGAACAATATTTAAGCATTTATTAATCATAATATCTTAGTACAGGTCATAGAGGACAACCACCTTGTATATCATGATCATTATCTCATTAGGCATTGAGTGAGAATGTCCTTTCATGGAAACCCTTCATTCGTGAGATTGATACATTATTTTCATAATGACATAATAAGGCACATAGTTTGTTCATAATCATCCCTATATTAGCACATCTTAATCATCATCTCACAATCCATATAGTCAAGACATTTAAATTACGTTCATCGTACAATCAGCTACATAATGTAACTACAATCAACATTTCAATTGAACATCATTATTGTGTAAAATACGTCACAATTGAAGTAAGGGATTCAAGATCATAAGTTCTTACCGATTGTCCTTCATAAGCCTCCTTGAATGGTCTTACAATCAATCAACCATATTCTTAAATCCATATCTTAAAAAAATCATAAAATAGTAATCTATAGAATAACTAAGTAAATTAGATCATCACTAACCAATAAAACATCAATTCATAATCTTGGGTAAGGGGAATAGGTGTCACATACCAAGACCACATCCTATAAGTTAAAGTACAATCTCAGATTGTAACCGGCGTACTCAACCTCTCAGAGGTCTTATACAAGCAATTTCATATTATTAATCACATAAGCATAGTGAAAAGTAATGTGGAATTAAAACTTTTAACAAAACGTAACATAGTCGTTACAAAATCGTTCATATTAAGCAATAGGAAATACTAAGTCTCAAGCTCATCATCATAAGACACAAGAATACTTGGGACGCGGCCCATAAATTAAAATGTGAATATAAAAATACTTAGTCTATTAAAATAATTTGAATGAAACACATGAAATACATATATACCCTCGAGTCAAATGTGGACATACTTCAACTTCTCTTGAAGAATGCTAATTCATCAAATTCCACAACATAAGGCCCTTACCAATGGCCATGAACAATAATTCAATGTAGAAACTATGATAATCAATGAAAATAGGTCAATTCAATAGACATTCATAAACTTAATGCAACCTAGACATCAATTGAATACACTTATTACATCATTAGAAAGCTCATAGAAATCAATACTAGAAATAAACAACATTAGGTTAATATGAAGTAACCCATAACTTAGTCAAAAATCTAGGGCTCATCCGATTCATGGGTTAATAAATAATTTAGGTTAAAATAATCTATATAATATGAATTAAATCATTATACAATGTATATAAATCATTAATGCAAGAAACCTTGGTAGAATCATAAAATTAGCCAATTCAACTTGAAAACTATAGAAAACATCTTGAGAATTGGGGCTCCGTGATGAAAAGAGTTTACAGGATCAATATCCATACGTTTATTAATCTAATTCGTAACTTTGATAAAGAATTTACACTCAAAACGTCACCTTAAGCCCTTCCTTGATTTTGTACTTCAATGGAGTTTTTGAGAAAATTCTAAGGGATTTTGGCATTTTGATTTTGAAGAATGAAGTATTCAATATGTTTAGCACTTATATAATCATTTAAAATATCCAAAATACCCTTAATTAACCGCCAAATTCTATTTTCATAAGCGGTATGAATTTACAAGTTCACTCCTAGACATGGAAGAGAACTGCACGCAATAGGCCACCATCGACGACTTCCCCATCGACGGCACGTAAGCAAACTTACTGGCCGTGCTGGAAAATTTTGATGGGTTCTGAGGCTTGGAAATGGTAGCCATGCCACCAAGGATAAGTATATACCCACACCCGTCACCCACCGACCATCGACCAGACTATTGGCCGTCAATTGGCTTCCGTAGGTGAGGCTGTCTTTGGATGTCTTATCAACCAACTTGGGTCCTTCCTCAACGACCCTTGCATTGTTTTTGGGGATAATTTACCAGACGTTTCAAACTCAAATATGACCGTATATGAATTTATCACCTCTCATATGAACTTCATCAAAAACAAACACATAAAACTCAACTAAACACGTCTAGACATACAAGGTCATTTCAAGGCATACCTTTCAAACGTAATTGATGTTGTTGGACGTTTGACCTCCAAACTCCACGAAACTTAACACACTGCCTATAAATGATATAATACCTCATTCAGGGACCTTAAAAACTAATGAATCATATGCATAAAAACATAGAACCACTGATGAGGAACATATGTGACTTAGTTGTCGAACGTCTTGTTCATCCCTTGACGTTTGACTTCCAATGCACCGAATACATTAGCTACTGCCTCAACACCATATATTATACCTATTAAAAAACTTAGACCATCGTGAACAACGTGTTAGTCTCTAGTTCACCTATGTTATTCTCGAGGTCTTACAATCTCCCCCACATGGACAATATTCGTCCTCGATGACACTTGCCACTCTCCTAACACTTCCAAGAATAGGGATTTAACTAGAAACTAATAACCATTACATAAACACATAATCAATAAGAAAACATCAATTTCACATAATCAAGATATTTACAACACAAAAAGAAATTAGAAAACAATTCTATAACTAAGTATGCTTCGAACTCACATGCTTAATTTTGAAATAGTAAAAACTCATTTTATATTCAATATCATACTTATATACATTACTTATAACCATATCACAACAAGTTTACATCCAATAATCAATTAATCAATTTCTCCCAAATTTTACGGTGATTAATCTTAATACTACAATGATTTTTGGCAATTTTTATCAAAAATGCTATTTTTAGGCAATTCATGATATAATCAGGCTAATATGAAAAGTAATATAATATAAAAACATATTACAACATAATCATGACTTCATAAAATACAAAATAAAAAAAGTTAATGAAATTCAATTTCAACAAAACTCCTAAACATCATGCACATGAAACATGCTTTTATATAATTCTATCCCATTTACTAATCACACTCCCCCACTTAGAAAGAACTCATATAAAATCCAGAAGAAAAGAGAACATACCAACATAATCATAACTGTCATTCTCTTCCGGCTTTGATCCTCTTGCCTGGACTGAATAGAAACACCTATTTATTTGAGAATCGTCCTTTGGGGAACTAGCAGAAATTTGCTTAATCTCCCTTCATCTAGCCGCAATGTTAGGGAATATCTGACCTTATGATCATCCTAATCACAACCGTAGCAACAACTAGTACCAGCTAGACACTTCCCATAGTGTCTCTTCCTACAAGTGACAAATGTAGGCTTTTCATTTTGAGAACAACCACCTTAGCACTCCTACGATCTTCTTGAGTTTGAGCCCTCTACTTAATCCTAGTTTGCTCAAGATTACTAGAACCACCCTTTTATAAGTTTGTAGAAATAATCCTAAGGTTAGACTATTCAATTACTCTTGCATAAGAAACGAGTCTAGTTATGGTCATATAATAATGTAACATCGCCGTGCGGCATTGTTCACGTATTAAGTCGGATACACCCATCATTAAACGACTCATTTCATCCCTTGAATTTTCCACAAGAGAGGAAGTATATTTGGATAGCTTAGAGAACTGCAAAGATTGTTCCTTAAAACTCTTATTACCTTACTTGAGATTGATAAACTCCTCTACGTTAAATTCCCTCATCTCATGGGTTAAGTATTTGCCAAGAAAAACTTTCTTAAGTTCTTCCCACTCAAAACGACAAGACACTTTCGGCCTATTGCCTTTCCAGTATGTGTACTACACTTGACCACATATTTTAATTGATACAAAGACAACTCCACTTTAACTCTAGATGTAACTCCTGTAGCATGAACTATCTTGTACACCTAATGCATAAACTTTTTAAGATCCTCTCCCTTATTAGAGCCAAGAAAGATAGGAGGATTCATACTCACAAAAATCTCTCAACCTAGAGGTCAAAGTGCTCTTCAAAACATTCGCCCTCCACATCATACTCAAATTTTACATGAGTAGTTACGACTCGGTCTAAAGAAAGTAAAGACAACCTAATATCCCTATTACTCAATTCCAGGGGATTATCACCTTCTCCCACATTAGGGACTTGATCACCTTGAGGATCTTGCTTAACTTCCTCCACTTGAGGAAGGATCTCCTATTGATACTCATTCCCCTCTACTCTCCTATCCGGTTTGCTCCTCGTATTCATCTTCCTAGAAAACAAGGAAAACCAGAAGAAAAGTGTACTCATAACTTTTACTCTACGACATGACATAGGAGTAGAAAAGAAGGGAAACTCCATCGTCCTATAGCCTATTTCCCAGAGATGTGTCACGACTCACATCGATGGTGAAGACTCTACTAGATGTGACTTGATGAGACATTTCAATTCCTAATATTACTTTCACAAACCAATTGTTGATACAAAGCTTGTCACATCCCAAGAAAACACCCTAGAAGTTATGGTACAATCTCGGATTGTAACCGGTGTAGTCGACCTCTCGGAGGTCTTATACAAACCCTTTAATACCAATAATCGAATAAACATCGTGAAAAATAGTGAGTAATTAAAAATTTTCACAAAAAGTAATATTGTCTTTAAGAAATCTTTCATATAAAGCAACAGGAAATACTAACTCTCAATCTCATCATGTTAAGACACAAGAGTACTTGGGACACGGTCCATACTTCAAAATACAAATATAGAAATACTTAGTCTATTTTAATACTTATAATGAAATATATTAAAGTCATATATGTCCTCGAGTCAAATGAGGAAATACTGCAACTTCTCTTGAACGATGCTAATTCATCAAATTACATAACATAAGGCCCTTACCAATGGCCATGAACAGTTATTCAATGTAGAAACTATGATAATCATTAAAACTAGGTAAATTCATTATAGATTCATCAATTAAATATAACCTAGACATAAATTTAATACAATTATAACATCATTAGAAAGCCCATAGAAATATAAACTAGAATATAACAACATTAGGTAATATCAAGTAACCCATAACATAGTCAAAAATCTACGGTTCATCCAATTAATTGGTTCATAATTAATTTAGGTTAAAATAATCAATAAAATATATATTAAATCATTCATATATATTTAGAAATCATTAATGCAAGAACCCATTGTAGAATAATGAAATTAAGCTATTTAACTTAAAAATAGTAGAAAACATCTTGAGAATTGGATCTCCTTGTTGAAGAGAGTTTCTAGGATAAATATACATACCTTAATGAAGCTAATTCTTCAATTTTATGAATAATTTCCACTCAAAACGTCACCTTAAGCCCTTCCTTGATATTGGAATTCAATGGAGTCGTTCGGAGAATTCTAAGGGATTTTGGGGTTTTCATTTTGAAGAATGAAGTCTTCAATGTATTAATCACTTATATAATTATGTAAAATAACCAAAAGACCTTTATATAAATTCCAAATTATATTTTTATAAGTGGGATAAATTTATAAGTTCACCCCTAGACTTGCCAATGAACTACACGCAACAGGTCCCCATCGAGGACTTCCCCATCGGCGCGGCGTAAGCCATGTTACGAGACGTGTTGGCAACCGTTGATGGATTAATAGGCTTGGTAAGGAAACATTTGCAACCCATTCAATGTAAATACCCACGAAAATCACCCTTGGACCGTCAACCACGCTACTAGTCGTCGATTGGCTTCCGTAGGTGAGGCTGTCTTGGGCATTCTTGGCCACAAACTTGGGTCCTTCCTCAACGACCCTTGGATGATCCTTGGGGATAAATTCCCAGAAGTTTCCAACCAAAATACGATCGCATATTATTTATATCACCTCTCACGTGAATTTCATCAAAAAAGAACACATAAAACTCGATGAAACAAGTCTACAGACACAAGGTCATTTCAAGGCATACCTTTCGAACATCATGGACGTTGTTGGACGTTTGACATCCAAACTCCATGATACTTTACACACTACCTATACATGCTATAATAACTCATTTTAGGACATTAAGACTTTGTTAATCACACATAAACACATAGAACCACATATGCGGCACATAGGTGACTTAGTTGTCGAATATTTTCGTCATCCCTTGATGTTTGACTTCCAATGCACCTAATACTTTATCTACTGCCTCTAAGCCATATATTAGACCTATTTAGGACCTTATACCATCATGACCAACATATTATGATCTAGTTCACGTAAGGTATTTTTGGAGTCTTATAATAGGGTTTATCATGAATTCTTCAAGAATTAGATACAATCCCGATAATACATTACTCCAGGCAGTCCATGAATGAACTCGAATATATAAAACAAGTTTTACAAGCAATATATATATCATTTCCAACCAATTTACAAGCAATATCTAAGTTTAGGGGAAATTCGAGAAAGGACATGATCAACACGAAATTCCCATTAATTAGCATCAATTAATCAAAAAGATACACTTAATTAGTTATGGGTAATCACAATTACTCATAATAAATCATCCATTTCAAGTTTAGAAGAAAACCCATATGTAGAAGAAATCCCTTGGAATTGGGTGATTAAAAATCATCTTTTGATGGAATCTTGGGGAAAGGAAACCCAAGGTGAAGAATTCATACCTTATTGAGAATTATCTCAAAATTCGACTGAAATCCTAGAGAAGTTGGTCTTCTTCCTCAAGCTTCTTGCTTTTTTCAATGAAGGTTGAATAGATAGAGAAAGTAGAGAAATTGGTGTACCTCCTCAAGCCTCGCGGAGCTGTTTAACAACTTTTTCTAATTTAATATCAGAAAAATAGAGTTTGCTATGTGTTTGCATACAAGGATTTTGGATCTTAGTGGGCCAAGAGTGTGATGCAGATACACTTCACTAAAGGCAGATTGGCTGCTGCCATGGGTAAGTTGTTAGGCCATGATTGGGGACCCTTCGTGGACCCCTAGGACGACCCTTTGGGTGTCGTACCTGGACTTTTTAACCCTATAAAGATTATTTTATCTATTTAAAGTATTTATATAAGTTTTAGACTTCATATTACACCCTCAAACCTTCACAAAACCCAAGGAAATTTTACTAGTTCAATTACACTAGCTTCTGGACGTCATGGACGTTTCTTGACGCCTTTACTCTAAAATTTACCAAAAGGTTTATAAACATTATTTCAAGATTTAAAAAATTATTTTGATGTTTAGTTCATCATGTGAGTTTCTAGATTAGGTCATGGACTTTCAAAATATTACACGACGGCAACAAGCGACGTACCATTGGTCAAACTATAGATTGTCGACCTTGGATGTTGATTTACCGTTCAAGGTCTTCAAGGCATTCAAAGATGAGAGACTCAGACCCAAATGAAGGACCCCATCAAAGGAACGTTTTTAGGACAACGTTCCATCATTTGTGGGTCATAGGTTGGGCCTGCAAAAGTTGTTGTGATGCAGCTTTGCTTAAGATGTTTTAGTATATTCACCCACATTCTATGATGAACCTTGTACGTCGGTTTTTGGTTCTTTGGGATATTTTAAGATATTTTACACTACTAGGACAATGTTAGAACTCAAGGAAGGGCTAATGTTGAAGGTGGTGGACCTTTTATTCATAAAAATTCCATAGGTTTCTTCTCATTGTGTTATGATATTCATCCTTGAACCTTATTTCATTCTAGGATCCACTTCAAAGAGATTTCGAAAAGGGTTTTCAAACATCAAATTCTTCTATCCTTGACTCTAAGTATGTGTCTTTGCATGAAAACATTTTCATGATTAAAATAAGTTTTTTTTAGTGCTAGATGATGATTTTAATGTAAAAAAACAAATGAAACCATGTTTAAGCGTATATTCTACTTTTGGCTTATGAAGTGGGTGTGATACTTTTAAATTGATAATGTTAGAATTCAGCTTCTTTTTATGTATTTTGGGTTAGGTACTGCCTGTACGTGCTATATTATGTTGCTTTGATAAAATATTGATGAAAGGTGGTGAAATCTTGGATGAAGTGTAAGTTTATCTATCTTGTATAGTTTCCATTAAAATATTCTTAAGTGGAATGGTCCACCATAGATGGCGGTTTTTACTTGAAGTATATGGATATGTATAATGTGTATTATTAGAATGGACATGAAGGTATAGTAAGTGAAAATGTTGATGTTCATGTTGATATGCTTTATGAAGCTTGAAATGTATATCTTGTATGGAATATGTCTAAATGGAGTATGTGTATATGTGAAGCGTACAAGTGTGTGAAATATGAGGAATGAAGATGAAACCATGATTAGAAGTCCCTTTTATGATAATGGTAATAATGTGAAAGGTGTGGTCACATGTAGTCACTCACACACACATGGAATAAATTAGTGAATCTAATGAATGTGGATAGTAGACACTATTAGAGAGTAAAGATGAAGTGTATAGACTATCCCCTACACTTCGTAAAAGAATCTAGTAATAAAAAGAGTAGTTTTGGGGTGAACACTCTTCGTGAGTTGAGATGATGTGTAGAGTAGGAACCTATGTATTCCCAAGAGCTTTCTAAGGTAGGTCTGAGGATGGGTAACCTTCGTTAGTTGAGGTTTCATGTCCAATAGTAATCCCCTGTCATAGTTATCGTCGCTGAATGGACACCACATATCCATTACATGAGTAGGATCTTGAAAGACGAGTCATGGTGTGTCTTTATATGCAATGTATAAATGAGTTATTATGTTATATAAATGAGTTATGTGATATAATGTCTAATGTTAAGAAACATGTTAAATGTATGTCTTGTGTGATGAAGTTTACGAATGATGAACGTGATATGATTAATCTAAGGGAAGCCTCAAGGAGCACTTAGTGGAAGTAATATAATGGAACGCTAGTTTCACATTGCACTTTGTGTAATTAGTGAGTTGTCTTGAATAAAGGCATATATTGAAGTCCTTCTACTCAAGTAAGTTTCTCTAGTTTCTAGTTATGGAGTGTGGACTTGTTGCTTTTGCGAAGTAAGCCTATGTAGGTAGTATTAAGGATCACTAATGTGTGTACTGAAAAGATTGTATGGGCGATTGATACGCTCAAACTTACTTCTCAAATAAGAAGTAAAGTGGTCGTGTCAGGTAAATATCCCAACTAATGAGGTTGGTATCGTTCCCACGAGGAAAATAGCTTAGACTTAACTTCAATCTATTATTACTATTGTTTAGTCAATTACTTTCTTGGAAAGCAAAAATGATAAAAAGGGGGTTTCTATTCCTAAATAAATGAAAATAACTTGCAAAATTAAAGGAGACAACTAAAAGCTTCGAATATTGGAGTTTAATCAATTAATCAAAGTTAGTAGGGTTTACGTGTTCCCCACAGGTTCATAACTTGATAATTCTAACTATAACAATTCATTCCTAGTATCTTGCATATACCATGAATGTTTAAAATTGAATACCGGTGCTACCCTTTGTGTATGAGGAATCCCTACTTTCCTATGGTAGAGTCATATTCTTTAGACTTTCATTATGGTTCTCCAATATCTACACCTACATGGTTGCATATTTAAAGGATAAGGAGACTGCTTCTAAGAAACTCATTCTCTATTAACGAGGAGCACCCATATCACGAGGTACATTGGATAAAACATTTCTACTCATAAACCGTACCCACCTTTCTTCAAATCCTCTAGTGCGAAGCATAACTCCACCATGGAGTCTTAAACATTCAATGATAATAGGTTAGGATATAACTATTGAACACCCCATCTCAACTCAAGAAAGACATCTAACGTGCCACTTATCTTGGAAAAACTCATTGGGAATAGTGAGGTTGATACTAAATACATCATCTCTACACACGAAGACTGTTCACCCCAAAATCCCATTTATCATACTTAGGAATAGTAGTGATGCTCTATACACTTTATCTCTACTCACGAAGAATGTCCACGCTACAATACCCCATTTTCATTCATTGACTTCATTCATATATTCAATAGTGTGTTAAGTATATTTGAGCACACCTTTCACATAATAAACATTATTAATATCATTGACTTATAGTAATGCTCAAACCCAGATTCATCACAATTCACACATTATCATACTTCAAATAGCAAATACATACTTCATTTAGCCATAAACCCTTCAAGATACTAATTTTAACATCCTAATACATATCAAACATATGAATATCAACATTATCATTTCACTTCACATATAATACCTTCAAGTCCTTTTTCACAATACACATATAACTTTGTATATTTGGAATAAACACAGCCACCAAAAGTGTATCATACCACTCAAGAGTTACTTCAACATAACTTATCCTAGATAGAATAACTTACCCTTCATCCAAGCCTTTTCCAACTTTTGACAACTTATACAATAATCCATAACAAAATAGCCATTGCGGCAGTAGCTATAACTCAATAAAACCACATAATAATAACTTTAACATTATCTAGTCATGATCATAGAAGACATTTCATAAGCCAAAAGTTGATAACACGAATAGACATGATTCCATTGAGTTTTTGACATTAAAATCATCATTTAAAGCTAAGAACAACTCATTTTACTCAATAAAATATTTCATGCAATGACACATCCTTAGAGTCAAGGAGAACAAAGGTTTGAAGTTTGAAATACCTTTTAAAATTTAGTGTAGAAAACATGAAGAACTTCATCCTAGTTTTTGTAGTTTGTAACTTCTTCGAGGTTTTTGGAGAGAATGTTTTTGGAGAAATTTGATTTTATCTTTAGGGTTGGAAATTATGGGTGAAATGACGTTTAAAATGACATAAATCATTCCACAAAAGAACCCCAATGTTCCCAAAAAAGAGCACCACACCATTTGAATCCTTTTCCAACATAAAATTTGTGACTTGGCTGCGCTCGCGAGGCAAGCTCCAGATTTCTACCTCTCAAAGTTTCTTTGGCAGTGGACCTTGTGTCCCTGGGACGTCGCGACGTGGACTTCTTATTCTGCCCCTACAGGCTTCCTTGGGCAGCTTCTTGTATAATGTTTGGGTCCTTCTCAGGACCCTTTGAGAGGTTCTAGGGTGTCATTGTAAAATGTTTCAACCCTTTACATATCACTGTATCCATACGAACCATCGACACTCTAGTTTAATATAAAACCATCCCCCAAACCTTCACTATAAAATATTACGACACACTAGTTCAACTTCAACTAGTTTTTGGAAGTCTTGGGTATTTGACTTCCAAATGTTCCCAAACTTTACTAACTGAATTCTATCGCTAAAATATACTATTATAATAAATTATTAACTTACGGAACACATGGAAAGATCTATTTTTACATATTCCATTTTTAGAGTGAAATAATACCCCGGGAACGTTCGTCCTCGAATGACACTTGAATAAATTAAAAGGCATCAAGGACTCGTTTAGAAGCATATAACACATAACATTAAGTTCAAGATATTCATACTCAATGCAAAAATTCAAAAGGATCACCAACTTGTATTATAAAGTAATTTGGCAACATAAGCAAGTTAAAACAAGTTCCACAATTCACGCCATATACTCATTTCATCACTTATGGAGAACCTATCTTCTTTAACATTAGTCGTTCTCTTACACATCATTTCTACATATATTGAGACCACCATTCCTGGAAATAAAATTAAATCTAATTTTGAAATTGTTTATAGTGAACACTAATCCTTTACTATGAAACATGCTCAAAATTTAAGAATTAACTTTCAAGCAATTTTAACATTAAGACATGATAACATAACAGAGAATACAGTATAGACTCTTTATCACGACCCAAATCAGGGACGCGACTGGCACCCACATTTACCCTCCTATGTGAGCGAACCAACCCATCTAAACCTTAACATTTCAAGATATATCAACAGAAAATAATGCGGAAGACTTAAACTCATTAATAAAAACAATTCAATACTATTATTATTATCCCCAAAATCTGGAAGTCATCATCACAAGAACATCTATCTCAAATTACTTAACTAGGAATGTCTAAGAACAAAATAACTAAAAAGCTAGTCCATGCCGGAAGTTCAAGGCATCAAGACTTGAAGAAGAAGACCCAGTCCAAGCTAGACGCATTAGCTCACCCTGAATTTTCCAATTAAGTGAAGACTGGCTAGATCTACTGTTGAGTTGAAGTTGACGGAACGTTTGCTGCATTACACAAATAACAAAGAGGAAAACATGAAAATAGGGGGTCAGCACAACCACACGTACTGAGTAGATATCATCGGCCAAATCAAAATAGGGAACAATATATATCAATAATAATGTAAATCAACTACAATACTCAACATGTAGCAATAACAACATGAATTCATCAATAACTACAACCGAGTTCACACATGAGGACTCAAGACTCAATACCATACTCTTTTGGGAATTAAGTTTATTAGATTGAGTATATTCATTATCTTTCAAGATTCATTATCTTTCTTCCTCTTGTGTCGGTACGTGACACTCCGATCCTCTATTTCTATCCTGGTGCCGGAACGTGGCACTCCGATCCTCATTCTATCCTGGTACTGGAACGTGGCACCCGATCCATTTATCTATCCTGGTGTCGGAACGTGACACTCCGATCCTCATATTCTATCCTGGTACCGGAACGTGGCACCCGATCCATATTCTATCCTGGTGTCGGAACGTGACACTCCGATCCTCATATTCAATCTATCCTGGTACCGGAACGTGGCACCCGATCCATATTCTATCCTGGTGTCGGAACGTGACACTCCGATCCTCATATTCTTTCTATCCTGGTACCGGAACGTGGCACCCGATCCCCTAATTCATCAAGCCTTCTTTTACACTAAGGCATCATCATTCTCATTATATAATTTATCAAGCCTTCTTTCATACTAAGGCATCATCATTCTCATTATATAATATATCAAGTGAATTAGGGTTCTTTCAAGATTTGGGATTCAATAGCTTCATCATGCTTTGTTAATTCATCACAATTTTATAATCATAATCATGCAAGCATACAACTTAAGCACATAGCAAGGTTACAATACTATCAACACATAATATTCACTATTAAGAGTTCACTACGAATATCGTAACATAAACCATAACCTACCTCCACCGAAGAATTGAATCAACAAGCTATCTTCTCAAAATCCTTGCTATCCTCTTCGTTTCTCTCTCTCTACTCGTTCGTTTCTCTCTCTCTTCTGTTCTTTTCTTTTGTTTTGTTTTATTCAAACCCTCCTTCTTTTTACCCTAATTAAAAGTATAATTAAGTGTAAAGGAGGACAATAAAACCCACTAATTAACTTAAGGTTACCTCTTTTAACCCCCAAGTAATTAGACCTATTAATATTAACCCTCAATCTTTATAATTAAGGAAAGAATAGTCCAAAACGACCCCTAAAACGTGTAGAGGAATCCTATTTTGCCTGGGACTGCGCAACCTATGATGGGCCATCGTGCCTGCGACGGTCCGTCACACAGGTCGTCGCAGATCCCTCGAACTCACGTAGCCTGTGACGGCCCGTCACAGCTGTGACGGTCCGTCCTGTTCCTCCGTTATGACGGTCAGAAACTCGTTTCTTGTACCAAATTCTCAAAAGTTGAAGTGTTTTGCAACGAAAACTCACGACGGTTCGTCGTGGATGTGACGGCACGTCCTGCAGGTCCGTCACAATTTACAGCGAGTCGATTTTTAGTACCCAATTTCAAAATTCTAAGTGTCATGGGACGACACCTCCTCGACGGGCCGTCGTGACTATGACGGTCCGTCGTTACATCCGTCGTCCCAGCCAGTTTTTCCAGAAATAAAATCTGTTGCTCAAAACGACTAAACAGGTCGTTACAATAGATACCAATTTACCCATCGTTCGTCCCCGAACGATCAAAAGAAGGAAAACAATGGCGAAAAGGAGTACCTGAATCTGTGAACAGATGTGGGTATTTTTCTTGTATATCCGCCTCCTTCTCCCAAGTAGCCTCTTCAACCGGTCGATTCTTCCATTGAACTTTGATGGATGCAATCTCTCTCGATCTCAACTTGCGAACTTCTCTATCTAATATAGCAACTGGTCCTCTTCATAAGTCAAGTTCTCATCCAACAACACTGAGTCCCACGGATAATGTAGTTTCCATCTCCATGGTATCTTTTCAATATGGACACATGAAATACCGGATGCACTCCGGACAGCCCTGGGGGCAAGGCTAATTCATAAGCCACCTCCCCTATTCGCTTTAGTACCTCAAATGGTCCAATATACCTTGGACTTAGCTTACCTCTTTTGCCAAACTGCATCACCCCTTTCATGGGTGAAACCTTCAACAAGACTTGTTCACCTTCCATGAACTCCAAGTCTCTAACCTTCCGGTCTGCATACTCCTTTTGTCTACTTTGCGCCGCTAGAATCTTTTCTTGAATGCCCTTCACCTTTTCTAACGAATCCCTCAAGAGATCGGTACCCCAAGGTCTAACCTCGAATGCATCAAACCAACCAATGGGAGATCTACACCTCCTCCCATACAATGCTTCAAATGGAGCCATATCAATACTGGAGTGATAGCTATTATTGTACGAAAACTCTGCCAAAGGTAAGAAGCTATCCCAATGGCCACCAAACTCTATCACGCATGCGCGAAGCATATCCTCCAACACTTGAATCGTTCGCTCAGACTGACCATCGGTCTGAGGATGGAACGCGGTACTAAGGTCCAACCTAGTACCCAATTCTGCATGCAATGTTTTCCAAAACTTAGAAGTAAACTGCGTACCTCTATCTGATATAATGGATAGTGGAACCCCATGCAATCGAACGATTTCTGAGATGTAGATTTTTGCTAACTTCTCTGCATTGTGAGTCACCTTGACCGGAATGAAATGAGCAGACTTAGTCAATCTGTCCACAATTACCCAAATTGAATCAAACTTCCCCAGTGTCTTTGGAAGACCAACCACAAAGTCCATTGCAATTCTCTCCCACTTCCATTCAGGAATGGGCATTCTTTGAAGTGTTCCTCCGGGCCTTTGGTGTTCATATTTCACTTGTTGACAGTTTGGACACTTGGCAATAAAGTCAACAATATTGCGCTTCATTCTACTCCACCAAAAGTGTTGTTTTAGGTCGCGATACATCTTGGTTGCACCCGGATGTATAGAATACCTTGAACTATGAGCTTCTGCCAGAATAGTGTTGATCAAATCATCAATGCGGGGTACACATACCCTTCCCTTAATCCTCAACACACCTTCCTCGTCGATTGTTGCTTCTTTAGCCTCTCCTCGCAACACTTTATCTCGGATTCGCCTTAGTTTCTCATCATCAAACTTTTTTCCCTTAATCTTGTCAAGAAAAGAAGATCTTGACTCCACACTAGCCAACAATCCTCCCTTCTCATTTATTTCCAACCTCATCAAGTCGTTAGCCAGAGTCTGAACCTCTCTAGCCAATGGGCGTCTAGAGGCTTGCAAATGAGCTAGACTTCCCATGCTTTCCGCCTTTCTACTCAAGGCATCTGCCACAACATTCGCCTTCCCCGGATGATACAAAATAGTGAGGTCGTAGTCCTTCAGTAGTTCCATCCATCTCCTTTGCCTCAAGTTCAAATCTTTCTGAGTAAAGACATACTAAAGGCTACGATGATCCGTGTAGACCTCACACTTAACCCCATATAAATAGTGTCTCCATTGCTTCAATGCAAATACTACCGCGGCCAATTCCAAGTCATGAGTTGGATAGTTACGTTCATGCACTTTTAATTGTCTTGAGGCATAAGCAATCACGTTCTTCTCTTGCATTAGCACTGCACCCAAACCCGAATAGGATGCATCACAATAAACAATGAAGTTCTTACCCTCTACCGGCAAGGTGAGGATAGGCGCGGTAGTCAACAAAGTCTTAAGCTTCTGAAAGCTTTCCTCACATTCATCTGACCATACAAATGGAACATTCTGCTTAGTCAAGTTCGTCAATTGGGAAGCAATAGAAGAGAATCCTTTGACAAAGCGGCGGTAGTAGCTAGCTAACCCAACAAAACTCCGTATTTCTGACACATTAGTGGGTCTTACCCAATTCTTCACTGTCTCAATCTTAGAAGGATCTACCTTCACCCCATCCTTCGAAACCACATGCCCCAAGAAGGACACTGCATCTAGCCAAAACTCACACTTAGAGAACTTGGCGTAAAGCTTTTTCTCCCTCAACATTTCCAACACAACCCTCAAATGCTCCTCATGTTCCTTCTTACTTTTAGAATATACCAGTATATCATCTATAAATACGATCACAAAGAGGTCCAAATACGGATTAAATATCCCGTTCATCAAGCTCATGAACGCAGCAGGGGCGTTCGTAAGACCAAAAGACATCACCACAAATTCGTAATGTCCATACCTCGTTCGAAAAGCAGTCTTTGGCACATCCGTTGCCCGTATTTTCAATTGATGATAACCGGATCTCAAGTCAATCTTAGAGAAGACACAAGCACCTTGTAATTAATCGAATAAGTCATCAATGCGAGGAAGAGGATACTTGTTCTTAATAGTTACCTTGTTCAACTGTCGATAGTCTATGCACATCCGAAAACTCCCATCCTTCTTCTTCACAAACAAAACCGGAGCACCCCAAGGAGATGCACTTGGTCTAATGAAGCCCTTGCTCAACAACTCTTGAAGTTGAGCCTTTAACTCTCTTAACTCCGCGGGAGCCATTCTATACGGGGGTATATAAATGGGGCGTGTGCCCGGTTCAAGATCGATACAGAAGTCAATATCCCTATCTGGTGGCATACCAGGAAGATCTGCAGGGAACACCTCCAAAAACTCACGGACTACCGAAACCGACTCAATCGAAGGTACTTGGGTAGTGTCATCCTTGAGATGGGCCAAGAAAGCTAAACACCCTTTACTAACCATTTTCTTAGCACGAAGAAATGAGATGATACGCACCGGATTGGAAGTGTAGTCACCCTCCCACACTAACGGATCTGTCCCAGGCTTGGCCAATGTCACAGTTTTAGCATTACAATCCAAGATCGCAAAATTTGGAGAAAGCCAAGTCATACCCAGAATTACATCAAAGTCACCCATTTCTAAAATAACCAAATCTACATAAGTGTTGCTCCCCACAAAGTTCACCAAACAAGACCTATGTACCTTTTCTACTACCACAGACTCACCCACCGGTGTAGAAACACGAATAGGCATGTCAAGTAATTCACAATGCAATTTTAGACCATTAGCAAATGATGAAGATACATATGAAAACGTGGAGCCAGGGTCAAATAATACAGATGCCATGCAATCACAAACCAAAAGATTACCTGTGATAACAGCATCAGACGCCTCCGCTTCAGATCTCCCAGGGAAAGCGTAACAATGGGCCCTATCGTTTGTCTGTCCATTGCCCCTACCATGTTGCGTAGTAGTGGCTCTATTTTGCCCATCACCTCGGCCGTTGTGATGACCACCATTACCTCGACCACCACGTCCTCCAGAAAAGCGGCCTCTACCATGACCACCTCTACCTCTAGCTAGTGGGGTTCTGTAACTCTAGTTTGGACAATAGCTCTTGATGTGTCCAACCTCCCCACATCCATAACACTCTCGGGGTTCATGCATAGGTCTCTCGGAGTAGTGTTGACCGTTCTGTGGTGGACCCCCAACTACAGTCTGTAGTGAAGACTGAATTGGTCGACTTGAGTAACCTCCGGAGCTCTGTCCTCTAGAGTGAGAACCATTAAACTCGCCTCCCCTTCGAAACCTTTTCGATGTCGATGTCGTGGTGAAGTCGTCTGGCTTCACTCCTTCCACCTCTATCACAAAGTCTACCACCTCTTGGAAGGATGTTGCCGTATCCGCTACCTGTAAGGCTGAAATCCGCAACTCTGACCTCAACCCCTTCACAAAACGGTGAATCCGTTCTTGTGGACTGAAACAAAGTTGGGTGGCGTATCTGGATAGTGCGCGAAATTTAGCCTCATACGCGTTAACTGTCATCCTCCCTTGTTCTAGACTCAAGAACTCGTCCCTTTTTCTATCTCTCTAAGTCCTTGGGATATATTTCTCCATAAACAGGGTAGAGAATGATTCCCAAGTCATAGGTGGTGCCTCTGTTGGTTGACACTCAACATGTGACCGCCACCACGTTTTGGCGTTCCCTTGAAACTGATAGCTCACGAACTCAACGCCAAACCGTTCTACTATACCAATCTTGTGTAGTAGCTCATGACAATCAACCAGAAAATCGTAGGCATCCTCTGATTCTGCGCCCTTAAAGACTGGAGGTTTCAATTTCAAGAACTTACTGAAAAGTTCATGCTGATCATTTGTCATAATAGGCCCAGTAGTCAGACGTGGAAATGTGCCTATTCCCAATGATGCATCCATGCGGGGAGCCATAGTAGCCGCATGTCGTACCTCTGAAACCGGAGGTGTTGGTGCAGAAACCACTGGAGGTGCCTGGCCCTGATCGGATAACCCTCTAAGATAAGCAAGTACCTGGTTGATCATCTCTGGGGTAGGTTGGGGTGGCATTCCCTCATTCTGCCCTTGTTCATTCTCCCCTTCCTCCCCCTCTCTTATCACCTCCTCGGTCGGTGGAGGAGTCACCGCCCTAGTATCAGATGGGATAGGTGCTTGTCCTCTTCCTCTAGAGGACGTCCTCCCACGACCTCTCCCACGGCCTCTTGCCGTTGCTCTTCCTCAAGCTACAGCCCCAGTGGCTGGCTCAGTCGTTTCTTGTCTTTCCGTTGTTGCTGCTGGTGCGGTCGTTGCTCTAGTTCTAACCATCTGCGAAATAGAGTGAAGATGGTCAGATACCAATTTGTATCGCCCAGATACCAATTGGACTCAAGTAGTAGCACGAAAGAAGAATGAAATAGTGAAATTTTCCTAAAGTCTTATAGTCTCTCAAGGAAAAGTAAAGGCGTCCCCCTACCGTTCCTTAAGACTCTACTAGACCTGTTCTTGTGTGATGAGACCAATGAACCTAATGCTCTGATACCAAGTTTGTCACGACCCAAATCAGGGACGCGACTGGCACCCACATTTACCCTCCTATGTGAGCGAACCAACCCATCTAAACCTTAACATTTCAAGATATATCAACAGAAAATAATGCGGAAGACTTAAACTCATTAATAAAAACAATTCAATACTATTATTATTATCCCCAAAATCTGGAAGTCATCATCACAAGAACATCTATCTCAAATTACTTAACTAGGAATGTCTAAGAACAAAATAACTAAAAAGCTAGTCCATGCCGGAAGTTCAAGGCATCAAGACTTGAAGAAGAAGACCCAGTCCAAGCTAGACGCATTAGCTCACCCTGAATTTTCCAATAAAGTGAAGACTGGCTAGATCTACTGTTGAGTTGAAGTTGACGGAACGTTTGCTGCATTACACAAATAACAAAGAGGAATACATGAAAATAGGGGGTCAGTACAACCACACGTACTGAGTAGATATCATCGGCCAACTCAAAATAGGGAACAGTATATATCAATAATAATGTAAATCAACTACAATACTCAACATGTAGCAATAACAACATGAATTCATCAATAACTACAACCGAGTTCACACATGAGGACTCAAGCCTCAATAACATACTCTTTTGGGAATTAAGTTTATTAGATTGAGTATATTCATTATCTTTCAAGATTCATTATCTTTCTTCCTCTTGTGTCGGTACGTGACACTCCGATCCTCTATTTCTATCCTGGTGCCGGAACGTGGCACTCCGATCCTCATTCTATCCTGGTACCGGAACGTGGCACCCGATCCATTTATCTATCCTGCTGTCGGAACGTGACACTCCGATCCTCATATTCTATCCTGGTACCGGAACGTGGCACCCGATCCATATTCTATCCTGGTGTCGGAACGTGACACTCCGATCCTCATATTCATTCTATCCTGGTACCGGAACGTGGCACCCGATCCATATTCTATCCTGGTGTCGGAACGTGACACTCCGATCCTCATATTCATTCTATCCTGGTACCGGAACGTGGCACCCGATCCCCTAATTCATCAAGCCTTCTTTTACACTAAGGCATCATCATTCTCATTATATAATTTATCAAGCCTTCTTTCATACTAAGGCATCATCATTCTCATTATATAATATATCAAGTGAATTAGGGTTCTTTCAAGATTTGGGATTCAATAGCTTCATCATGCTTTGTTAATTCATCACAATTTTATAATCATAATCATGCAAGCATACAACTTAAGCACATAGCAGGGTTTACAATACTATGAACACATAATATTCACTATTAAGAGTTCACTACGAATATCGTAACATAAACCATAACCTACCTCCACCGAAGAATTGAATCAACAAGCTATCTTCTCAAAATCCTTGCTATCCTCTTCGTTTCTCTCTCTCTACTCGTTCGTTTCTCCTCTCTTTCTGTTCTTTTCTTTTGTTTTGTTTTATTCAAACCCTCCTTCTTTTTACCCTAATTAAAAGTATAATTAAGTGTAAAGGAGGACAATAAAACCCACTAATTAACTTAAGGTTACCTCTTTTAACCCCCAAGTAATTAGACCTATTAATATTAACCCTCAATCTTTATAATTAAGGAAAGAATAGTCCAAAACGACCCCTAAAACGTGTAGAGGAATCCTATTTTGCCTGGGACTGCGCAAACGTGTAGAGGAATCACACGGTCAGAAACTCGTTTCTTGTACCAAATTCTCAAAAGTTGAAGTGTTTTGCAACGAAAACTCACGACGGTTCGTCGTGGATGTGACGGCACGTCCTGCAGGTCCGTCACATTTTACAGCGAGTCGATTTTTAGTACCCAATTTCAAAATTCTAAGTGTCATGGGACGACACCTCCTCGACGGGCCGTCGTGACTATGACGGTCCGTCGTTACATCCGTCGTCCCAGCCAGTTTTTCCAGAAATAAAATCTGTTTCTCAAAACGACTAAACAGGTCGTTACACTCTTCTAATAATATGAACATAACAACCATAAGGAATTATCACTTACTATGGCTTTTTAGCTACGGATTAGTCGCTTGTTTAGCTCCGAGAGCATACAAATGATTCCTCTTTGGAACATTGGGATCCGTACTACCATGGGGAGATTGATTGAAATCTTTCCCTTTTGCCTTGAGGTTAGGTTAATCTCACATCTTATGGACCCTATTACCACATCCAAAGCAACCATCTGTGCCAACAAGACACCTTCCTGAGTGTTGCTTCCAAACAACTAGTACACCTAGGACTCTCATAAGCATAACCACCTCCTTGAAAATTTTTGTTGGAAAAACTATACTTTTTCCCCATGGGATAGTCTTGATTAAATAACCTCTTTTTAGACGTAGATTGACTTGATTCATCCGACCTAGGCCTCTTTTCATCTCTAGTACTCTCCCTAAGCTTGGACCCCTCAATTTGTTTACCATACACTATAAGCCTAGAGATATCCATATCATTATGGAGCATATCCATAAAACATTCATTTTCAACCATACTAGATACCAAAACACAAACTTAGTCATCCTAGCACTAGAGTTTGCTACAAATGTTGGGCATTCTTAGAGAGTTGAGTGAATATAAGAGAATACTCCTTCACACTCATTCCCCCTTCATAAAGTTTTATGACTTCCAGTAACTTCCTCTCAATAAACTCTATGTGAAAGAACCTGTCATGAAAGGTTGTTTTGAATAGTTCCTAATCTACTGGACCTTCTCTTAAGGGTCTTTCATCTCTCCATTGTTCAAACAACACTTGTACCACATCTTTTAGTTGGTAAACGGTTAATTTGCTTTCTCTATGGTAGTCACACCCATAGCATCCACCAACATGAAAACCTCATCTATGAATCCTTGTGGATCTTCATCCACCGTAGGTCCATGAAAACTAGGAGGATCTATCCCCATGAAATCCTAGATTCTAGAAGTGGGAGTACTTGTATTATGTTAAGGTCCAACTGCTAGGTTAGCTTGGGAAACTACATGATTAGTGATGACATGAGCATCAGTATTTATAAGTTCAGCCAAAGCACTATGAGCAACCCTTATCTTCGCATTAGTCATACATCCTTAACCATGGGGAGCATGATGACCTTGGGCATTTTAGGCATTTGAGTAACTTGAGGTCCTTGATGTTCCAGAGGGGGAACACATTAATTCACCTCTTCTTACTTAACTATATGGACTTGCTCATTCTGAAGAGAAATTATTTCCTTATCTACTTCCGCCTCTTCGTTTCTAGCTGTTAGGAAGAACCTCTAAGTATTTATTGGTTTATTTGTCTATGGATTGAAGTGGAGAGATTGGATTGATGGTATGCTTTCCTAATTCTCTTTATATTATGTTGTATAGATCTTATACTATGATAATGATTATTCATATGGTCTACTAATGGTGGCGGTGCTTATGTGATATAATTATGCATAATGTGGTCTTATCAACATTACTTTCTTAATTGTAAATAAATGTATCCTTGTCGGCATAACTTTATATATTATCTTATTATCATGTATAACTTATCTATGTGACCATTGTAAATGTCTTGATGACTTCTGTATATATATGAAGTGAAGAATGTTTTCTTTTATGTACTTATAAGTGATCACTATAGGCTATAGTGATGTCTTATGTGTTTATGCTTGAAGTTGAAATGTGAATCGTCCTAACTAAATATATGAGACTTATGTTGACTTGTGTTGATGATTATATATATAAGTGTAGGATGACTATTATCTTTTCTTAGTTGACCCTATGTTCTTCTTTAATGATATGCTATATGTGATATGGTGAAATCTGTGTGTCTTCTTTAGGTTGACTTGTGTCCCTTAATTGATACATATATAATGTGAATATGAATTTCTTTACTTAGTACGCTAAAGCATCTTTCTTTTGTTTATGTGATTTTCATGTGACCTTTAATATTTAAGAAGGTCCTTTCTGTGGAATCTTCTAGAAACAAGGTTATGGTATCCCTAAAGTTGAAAGCCGTAATGGTATCATTAGTGTGTGAATGATGGATTTAAGGTTTATTGGCTGGAACTTCATGAAATCATTATTATGAAAATGATTGAGATATCCTCTTAACCATTGTAGGAAAACTTAGTGGACCCTGTTTTGTTAGGTGAAATGTTATTGGGTAGTGAAGTTGAGATTGAACTCCTTCATGTGATCTTTTAGGTTAATTATTTTATGAGAAAAAAGTATAGCACAGAGTGACTATGACTTTGGGAGGTTCTGTAAGTAAGATAACGTTAGAGAACAAAGAAACCCTTCATATTCCTTAACCATGTTTCTACATGGGATGTGTCCTTGCTCTACCATTTGGAAATAGTACACCCTCTATCGAAGTAGGTTATAACTCTGGATTCCATTCTTACATATAATGGTCTATCTCATTTATTGGTTATTCTCATTTATACGGTAATATGCTACTACTAGATAAATTCTATGAAGTTTAGGTGGTGGTATAGGATGCTATCTATACATTCCACGAATAGGTTGGAAGATTATAGTGTGTGAGTTCCGAGGTTTTCACCAAGATGGTTACATGAATGTCTTAAGTGTTGAATGTGTAGTAAATGACTTAATCAATTTAATGAAATAAGTAAATTGAAAAGGTATCTATCTAGTGTAGATTTGAGGATTGATTAGGTAGGCTTGGAGAGGGTGTAAGGGAGTTCTCTTAATGTATTACTTAGGTTAGTCTTAGGGTCATTCTAGGTAGGTAGTCTAATTGGTAAAATCAGAATGATCTTATATCAGGTATGCTAAAAGATCTTTTTAGTGTGTATGAATGGATTGTATGGGCGGTCGCCTCATAACTCACTCAAGTGAACCTTACAATCACGTTTGTTAGGAGGGTCTGATGTTTATGTGAAATCATGTTGTATGTGATGTATTGGAATTACAAACTTTAGGTAGTCCTAGGGATCAGGAAGGTATGTGCGAAGGGTTGTATGTGTGGCCACATAATAACTTACGTAGGTGAGTCTGAGGATAACCTTTTTGTAGGGGATCCATGTTAGTATGTTTATTTTTTTCGAGTATTCTTGATGTTAACTTGTAATTTGTAAATAATATGTGATGTTATAGTGATGTCACTTTAAGGTTACTCTAAGGTTTCTTTCAATTGAGTATAATATGGAATGTTCCTTATATTGTGAATATTGACTTGTTTAATATATGTTAAACTATTTTTTGAAGATTTTATGTCTAATATCATGAAAGCATGCTTCTATTCTATATTTCCCTTTTTCATGGTTTTTGCATGACTTCCATACTTAGTGCATTTAATGTGCTAACCTATTCTTTTCCCTTTTTGACAAAAATGTAGGGAATGGAAGTCTTGATATGATATGGAGGATGGCTAGGTTTCTGAAAGTTGAAGATGAGTTATTGGTGATTCCTCATTAATTCGAGGACAATACCCATTTATGTCTTTGTCTTTATTTATATATCGTTTATGGGCCCAATCCTAAATGTTGTATACTCCGAAGTATAGATGGTTCAATGAAACATTGTAAAATTTTATTGTTTTAATGAAAGTATTTTTCTTGTGTATGTTATTGAAAGAGATCTTTGTCTATGAAGAAAGATATAAATTCTTACTGATTTAAGAGTTATTATTCTTTGATGGTTGATATATTTGTTTGATGTGAGACTTTTTGATGTCTCAAATGCCATGTGAAAACTCAAGAATGCTTTAATTTCTAGTGTTTACTTTAGGGTCGTGATAGTAGTCTTCCGCCCCTTGACCATTACCACGACCATGATATGGCTCGTAATTTTTCGTGTTGTATCCCCTTTAAGCTCTCCTTTTCTGAAAATTGCTTGGGAAAGAGAACAACAAAGCCTTCCCTTCCATCACTTGCACCACGAGTTGGGAAGTTGCTCATAGTAACTTACAAAGTAGCTAGTCCAAGATGTCATCCTTCTTCATGGGAAAGGAATCTTCGAGCCCTCTACTTGGTTGTGGTCATGCTCGTGAAGGTTGAGTTAGTAAACTACCATTTTGGGGAAGCCTTGACCTTTATCTTTGGATTTCCCTTCAAGGGATAGCACTCTTCATTTAGTTCTTCGCATATGTTTACTAAGTTATTAATGATTTGAAATGATGTATTTTAGAATTAGAAGTCAGTTAGTTAAGTTTGGAAGTCAAACTTCCAAGAACACCCATGACATTAAAAATATGTGTCGTGGAATGTGCTAGTGTGTCCTTGATTTTGTTGCATGTTTGAAGGTAGTGTTTGGTGTCTAAAACAAGTGGGAATGACCTATGTACAAAGAAAGAATAAAACGATTGAGAACGACTCTTCGAGGACCACTCTAAGGTCCCCTAAAGAGGAACAAACATTGAACAAGGGAGTTGCCTAAGGCAGCGTGCAAGGCAAGGAAATGAAGCTTGCGTATCATTACGCACCTGACACTGAAATATCCTATGCGTCGCATGAGGGGCACGAGGTCCACTTCCTCAAAAGGTTGAAATTCAAGAACACGAAGATCCCTCCGCGATGCGCAATTAAGTCACAGGTTTGGCCGAGTCATTTTTAAGTCAAATAAGACTTTTCAAAAGGGGCCAAATGGTGTATCAGTATTTTTAGAAAATTTGGTCATCATTTGTGGATTGATTTAGGTCTCTTTAAACCTCATTTCACCCACCAATTCAAACCTTAAAAATTAAATCAAATTTCTCCAAAACATTTTCTCCAAAAACCTCCATTTTCAAGAATCCTCAAACTCCAAGGAATAAGACAAAAATCATTCAAGTTTCTTCACCAAAATTCGTGTGTTTCTTCATAAGGTATGGTAATCATCCTTGAACATTCTTTCATGCAGTGAGCCATTTAAAAGAGATTTGAATAAGGATTTCAACTTCAAACTTCTTTATTCCTTCACTCTAAGTATGTGTGGTTGCATGAAAATGTTTTAATGATTCAAATGAGTTGTTCTTAGTATGAAATTTTGATTTTAATGTCAAAACCACAATGGAATCATTTCTATTCTTTTTATCCACTTTTAGCTTATGTAATGGGT
Organism: Solanum habrochaites; assembly: GCA_027704765.1. Taxonomy (NCBI): domain Eukaryota; kingdom Viridiplantae; phylum Streptophyta; class Magnoliopsida; order Solanales; family Solanaceae; genus Solanum; species Solanum habrochaites. The sequence goes on along the minus strand of JAKWJA010002492.1, from coordinate 38,803,595 downwards.
TTAACGAGCATGATTAGATAACGGTAAATTAGCTACTGCCCTAAAGGCTTATTTATGATTAATTCTTTGATAAATTCTTAAAAGTTGGTGAAAGATTCGATGTATGGTAAGTTGGTTATATAGTTTATCCCTTATTATAAAATGCTCTTGACTGGTATAGTCCACAATTTGTGATGGTTTTTACTTGAAGTTATTGTATTTTATTAATGCATGCATTATGAATGTGGCCTTGAAGGCATATAATTCGAAGATAAATGATAATTATGATGATTTTTGTATGATATATCTTAGAAGGTTGAAATGTGCATCGTTATGATACTATATCTACGTGAAGAATGTGTTCATGTAAAGCATGCTAGTGTATGAAATGTGATTAATTAAAATATAAGCATGTCTAGAGATCAATGTAATGGAAATGGTTATTATAGGAAAGGTGTGTTTACATACACAAACTTTAATGAATGAAAGAAGTGATGAATAAGACTGAGGAAATTTTGGGGTAAACACTCTTAGTGAGTTGAGATAAAGTGTTTAGTGGAAACCCCACTATTACCGACAAGATTTTTTATGTAGGTTGGATGATGGATACTCTTCATGAGTTGAATGAGGTGTCAAATATTTTCTCTTCTACCTTAGTGATGAATGTTTAAGACTCCGTAGGGGAGTTATTGTTATCACCCAGAGGATATGAAGAAGGGGTGGTTACACTTTTGTGAGTAGAGATGTTGTATCCCATATACCTTTTGAGATGAGTACTCTTTGTTATTAAGAGAATGAGTTACTTAGAACAAAACTCCTTATCCCTAAATATCCGCACAGATAGGTGTAGCTATTGGATAAGCTATGTAATGTTTAAAAGAATGACATTACTCTAGGCAAGTGTGGATCCGTCATTCGATAGGGGTTAATGTCAGTATTCCATGTATAGCTCACATGGTCTATGTCGGTTAAAGATATTATCCTCAAAATAATTTAACGAAATAAGTCTCCTAATGAGTGTACTACTTATAATAGGTGATGGAATGCGCGTTATTTATCCATTGCACATGTAGGATCGCTATAGGGCAGTCTTGGTGTGTGTTTTACGTAATGAATGAATGAGTCTTTAAATAATGAAAATCAAATTATGTGAGTTAATTTAAATTTTAAGAATTCAATTGAGGTTATGTTTTCTATGATGAATTTTATTAATGAAGAATGTGGTGTACCTCATCTCATGGAATCCTAAAGGAGCACATTGTGGGAGTAGTAGTATGGGATGTTATTTTGACATTGCATTTTGTGTAACTTGCAAGTCCACTTTAGAAAGGGCACTTATGTGAGGTTCAAAATGAAAGTATGTCTCCGTAGTTCCTAGTTGTGGAGTGTGGAATGTCACCCAGGAAAAGTAAGCTTATGGATGACAGGATTGAGGATCACTTAGCTGTGATTAGAGGTATTGTATGGGAGGTTCATTCACATCTTACCTTAGTGGGTCTTAGGATAGCTTGGTTAGGGAAACTTCAAAGGTAATGAGTTCACTAAAATGTGTATTCTTGTGTAAAATTATGGAAGTCTTATTCTATGTGCCAAATTATGGTTAATATGTTCTTTTAATTATATACTCATAAAAGTTTTACCATATTGACATGCAAGCTTACTTCTATTAAAGTGTCACTTTTCCATGATTTTGCATATTCTATACTTAGTACAATATTTTTACTAACGCTGTACTTTTCTACACTCTATAAGTATAGGTTGGAAGCGAGTGGAAAATTTTGGAAGATAATCTTGGGAATCGACTCTCTCAAAACTAAGTATGGCCTCATATATTCGATAGAATAGTTTATGTTTCCCCAGATTCTTATTTAATATTTATGAGACTTCTTATGTTTTTCTTTCAATGTAAAGGGTCGTGTCCCTAAGATACTTTTGTCGTTTCTTTAACTTGGCTTGTGACGATGAGACTTACTCCTTATTTTGTTTTATAAAAGATTTCTTATTAACATTTTTGTGAATACTTTAAATTTCTGTACTACTTTTTATATCTTATGTGATGAATGATAGCTAAGAGGATTGTGCAAGATCTCCGTGAGGTCGAACATGCCTTGATCTGTCTCAAGAGATCTCCTTTATTCTATGTCATAGTTGTAGGTCATAACACCAATACATAATCTGGCGCACTTCACATTATGGACATCATTTATGCTTAGAAAGTATATCGGTGATCCCAAGTCTATTCTTACTATGGATGGTCTTTGAATAAGATAACCTCTCTTATAAGGAGATGCAACTTAAAATTCCTTGATAGAAAAATAAAAAAATTAAGGAACAAAGAAATGGGTTACGTAAAGGTATGGAGAAATCACCTAGTTGACGGTGCAACAATGGAGGCCTAGGCATACATGAAGTACCGTTATCCTCATATGTTTGATAAATAAGGTTAGTTATTCCTAATAATAATGAAAATAATGACTAGATTTAAAGTTGCTATTGTTTTTAGTGATGTTTTGCAAAAATGATCATGTTATTGTGACTTACAGTGAATTTATGGTTGTAGACTTGAAAAATTGTAATTCTTCTTGTTTTATGTTATGTTTTGCATTTTAATATATTGAGTCCTTATGAAATAATATTTAAATGTTGATAAGTTGAGTTTTTGTATAATTGAATCATATATGGTATGGTGAGCTCATGTTGTTGTAAGAAGGAAATTCCTGATAATGTGATTTTTAGCCTTATGTGTGGTTATGGATGTTTTTGAATTTATATGTGTAAAAATACAATAATTTTGTAACACTTGTTATAATGTATTAATTTTTTTTTGCTTTTAGTATTCAGTCTATTCCTTCCTTTCAAAAGATTTAAGTGTCATTTAGGTGACAAATGTTTCTAAGAGGGGATAATTTAATATTTTGAAGTTATAAGTCCTAATATAGAGCATAATATAAGTTTTAAAAGGTTTAGAAACTATTTTAAGGTAAAATTTTATGTATATAAGTCATTTAGAAAGTTTAGAAACAAAAATGTCAAGAAATGTCCATAACTTCCAGAAACTAGTTAAATGAATTACTAGTGTGCCTAAGTCTATTAGAATAATTTTAGGAGTCGAGAAATGATGAATTTTCGTGTAAGGATATATAAAATGTATTAAAGTTAATTAATTTTTTAAAAGTCCGGGTACGACTTCACAAGGACAACCCAAGGGCCCTTGTGGAGGACCCTTGGAACTTGGGGCAAAAGCCTCCCAAGGTAGTGCACACAAACGGATGCAACCAATGGATCATGGTCCAATCGATGGGGTCATCGATCATCTCCATTGATGGACACATAGAATGGTTGTAAAATACTTGATATTAACCATTCTCTGACAAAAAAAATGTACCACGAGACGGAGGGTCCTATGGTCGTCGATTGACAAATGAGGCGTCGACGTGGTCACATCTGTGAGAGCACTAGTTATGCCGCTCGATTTTAAGTTAGTTAAACTAATAAATTAGGCGTTTATTTGATTGTTTAGGGATAAAGGGAGTTCTTATAAATTTAATCAACGACCTATATAAAGATCCTATCCTAATTAAACTAACCTAAGCCCTCATAATTTTTGAACACAAATTATCTTCCCTCTCTCTTCTTTGAATCTTCCAAAAACAAGAACACCAAATAAGGTCAAATTCAAGGAGGTTCTTGGGCGGAAAAAATCAAAGTTTGTCCATTAGTCTTGATCAAATATTATGTTATCGGATTCCTTTCACCTTTGGTATTTGTTTCCCAAAAGAGTTCAATCAATTTGATTTTCAAAAGATGAGTTTTCATGTGGGTCTCTTTCAATCTCGAAAATGATCTTGTAGATTGGTTTGTTTATGATTTCATTTGAATATATTAAATAGATTAACATGAATCATAACTCAATTGTGTTGTTTCTTAATGTATTGATCTAGTTTGTAGAACATGACCTTTTCTCTTTAACCCTAGGTTGTGATCTTAAATTGAACTATCTAATAGTGATTTAATTACCATTGTTAATGCATGAATTACTATACTATTATGTTATTGTGCCAATTTATGAATAGATTGAGATTAAGTGTAGTCCTATTATGCTAGTTCTTCAGTAATTGACTAATATATTTAAGTAGACTATGAACTACATCTAATTCTCTAATTTTAAGCAATGAACAACTGAGTGATTATCGTACAATTATTCAATTGGTATTGTTATAATGTTGTTTAATATTATATAATGCTATTATACCATTGTTTGGTTAAGTTGGAGGTTGATGGTAAGACCTTTATGATGGCATTGTGTAGAGAATTGAGTAAATATTGTGATCTCTATTTTTTAGTTCGATTATTGTTACTTTTTCTTAAATAATAATGTTATATTAAATTTTACCTTATATTAAGATTAATAGGGTTTGTATGATGTTGAATTGAAATGTCTTGAACTACAAATTGTGAGGTTTTCGGAATGATGTAAATGTTATCATGATGGTGATAATTTACCGAGGTTCCTTATTATTATGTGACAATGTAAGTGTGCGCACCTCACATATATGAATTTTATTGAAAGGAAAATACTCATGCAATTCTTGTTGAGCTATGATGATGATGATTATCCAAGGGATAGACCCTATAACCTACATTAAGCTATAATAATAAATAAAGGCATTAAATACATATCAAAAGGTAGGATCACTAATGTACTAATGAGATTGGAGAGTACAATTCATGTAGCATAAATAGGATCCCAACCATATCTCCTAGTTCTTGAACTATGATTCACCCATAATAATACTAGATAGTGGATCCAAGTAGTTGATATGTTCATGTTTGGTACTAACTTAGCAAGTAGTCCACCTTCATTCAGTTTAGGGTTCCATGACACCAGATTCCTCATAGGATCATGTGGTCTATGTCGGTTAATGAAACATGTTTACAAAAAATAAAAAAGAAATAAAGAAATGAACTCTAACAAGGATGACCTAAATGGTTTAGCTTATCTAGGTAGGGGTATGAGACTTTACCTAAACATTGCACTAGTTAGCATTAACAGAAGTCTTAGAAGAATGTTCTTATATATGTATGTCATTATAATGGTACATGATCTTGCACATTGATGATGCTATACGATTATTTGTTACACTTATGAATATGTATTTGGCTTCTATTGCTAAAGTATGATAATATGTACTCTTAATGTTATACTATGTGAAGTTGGACACTAATTATGGTTCTTGTTGAGTTTACATGATTAAGGTTATGGATCTATTCTTGATCATGGTACAAGTTCACTTAATCAGGATTCATGAGTAATGTATTCAATTGATTATGTTGAAATGAACTCTTATCATGCTTGTAGATGTTATAGCTTGATGGTTGATTTGGCTTAACTAGACTTAGTATTGTTGGTCTCTTGATGTATATGATCTTCACTAACTGAATATGTCTTATTGATTGGTGTGATCTTATAGAATGTGCATAAGGATTTTCAAAGTAAATTGCATACTTTATGAAATGTCCCTTTTTTTATGATTTTGTGATATATGTGCATATTGTCTTATGCATAGGACAAGTTGTGTACTAACCCCATTTTCTCCCTTTTTTCCCAACATTTTAGGTTGTGATCGTTGAAGGTCTTTTGAGACGACTTTGAAGGAAAAGTTGTAATTCTCACTCATCCAAGTTGGGTAGGGCCTTACTTTCCGAGGGCAGTGCCACTATCACTCTTTTTATTTTTTTTTAGTATTAAGACTTCTAGTTCTTTCCTTCTGATTTGAGCACTAAATATTGTATAACCTATATGTGGCTTAATTACGTTGGTGTATAGGATATTCCCAATTGATATACTCTTATTGTACATGGTTATAAGACGAAACATCTTGTTTTAAGACAATCTTATATCTTATATACCTATGTGCAATAAGATTAGAAGACTATGTAATCTTCCTTACGAAGAGTCTAGACATGCTCGATATGACTATATTGTGTGTATGCGCGAAGTTTAATTTAACCAAAAGATAAATATATGAAAGTTTTAAATTTTCCGCATTTTATACATATAAATGTAATGATGTAAGCTAAGAGGCTAGTATCAGTCCTCAAATAGGACGACAACGCCGGTTACGTCTAGTTGTTGCTCCCCGAATGTGACAAAAACATATCTACATATGTTTTCTTCTAGCCACAAAACAATCATAAGAATCAAAACACACCATTTATCTCCCTAAAAGATGTAAGCTTCTTTCTTTCCATGCAATAAAACGTAGGATACCACCAGATAATGAAAAATAAATGAGAGAATTTATGAAGTTATCTTCTATGGTACAATACCAGAGCAATGAAGAAAGTAAAAATATATCTTCGTATAGCCTCTCACCAATGGATGTGTAGCGACTCCCACATATGAAGAACACTATACTAGACGTGTTTGTGAGGACGCGTAAGTACCACCTAGAGTTAGGGTAATCCTTAGGTCAGACAATTGCATACATGACCCTTCAGGGGTGTAGCACTAGCCTACTTGCTATTATTCATCGCATAAGACATGAAAAGTAGGGCGGACTAAAAAGTTTTCACAACATTTATAATAAAAAAGAAATATCTTTTTTAAATACTAAACAATATTCTCGTCTTCAAAAGGCAACTTAAAGACACGCCATAAATATCTTAGGGACATAATAATTCTTAACGATGGAAACTAATAAATCGAATTATGTCCTCGAATATATGAGGACATACTTATAGAGTATATAAAGCTATGGGGTTAGTACAAAACAATGTACTAAGTATGGTATATGCAAAAACATGTAAAAAGGGACATTTTACTAGAAATACGCTTTCACGCTAATAAGTAAATCCTTCATTAATATATAATTAAAATAGTATAAGAATAATCATTTATCACATAAAATAGAACTCTTATAAATAAAGAACAAATATATAACTTTATAGTAACTTAAGCACATTAAAGTGAACACAATGACATTACAGTGAACTCATTTATGCAAAACACATTGACCTCATTTCCTTTTGAGGTATCCCTAAGCAAGTTATCCGAAGATTCACTATGGTTAGCCATGAAGGAAAAGCCTATACACCCCCTTCAATAAATACCCATGTGACCCGTAAGACTACCAGCAATATGCTTACCTTGCACGGGAAACAATTCCACACTCTAGACTAGACATTAGAAGAACATTCATACATTATGAACTTCACATAGGTTCCCTATTGGAATAAGAATTAAAAGTTACACTATGTGCACTGTGAGAGTAGTATTCCATACTACTTCTCCCACTTATTTCTGCTTCAGGATTCCCTTGGATCAAGTACACTATATTAATCCTTCATACTTTCATTATACAAAACATAACTTTAACTTACTTCTTTAACCTCAACCTTAATTCGTCTAGCTTCATTTAGAACACATGATAACTCATTCATACACTTATTATAAAAAACTCCAAGACTCCCCTTTCAGAATGTCTTCTTTGTAAAATGGATAAATAGTGTCTCATACCACCACCTACGCTAAGTAGTACATTCATTTAGGAGACTTATTTCATTTATTGTAATGTTAGGAATAGCATTAAACGATATAGAATGTGAGATCTATACATAGAAACCCGATATTACCCCTAACGAATGAGGGATCCTCACTTACCTAGGGAAGGGTCATTCTTTTATCTTTTACATGGCTTTTCTAGTACCTACAGCTATGTGGGCTCATAGTTAAGGGATTAGGAGATTGCTACTATGTAACTCATTATCTATTTACAACGAGTACTAATCTCAAGAGGTATATTGGAATTAAACATCTCAACTCACGAAATGTAACCACTAATTCTTCATATCCTCTTGTTGCTAGGCGTAACTCCCCCATGGAGTCTTAAACATTCGTATTTATAGGTTATGGGATATCTTATTAGCATTACATCTCAACTCACAATGGGTATTTATCCCTAAAGGTTACACTAGAATACCACATCTTAACTCACTAAGAGTATCCAACCTCCAACCTATCTTATAAAGTTCTTGGGAATTGTGAGGTTGCTACTAAACACATCATCTCAACTAACGAAAAGTGTTCACCCAAAATTCATGTTTTCATTTACATTGTTTAGCTTAATTCATTCATTTATTAAAATTGTTCGTGTGTGTGGGCATGTAAACACACCTTTCACATAATCATTATTATCATAACATTTACTTCTCAATCATTCTTACATCTTCATTCATCATATTTCACATGTTAGCATGCTTCACATAAACATATAGATCGTTTAACATAACTCTAGATTACTTGACATAACCAGCTTCATAAAACACATCAACATGAATACCATAATTTTCTTTTTACATCATGTTATATGACTTCATGTCCTTATACACAATACACAAGTAGATTCACATTCGATATATTTTAAGTAAACACCCCCACCAAATGTAGACCATATCACTTGTCACGACCCAAAAATACCCACTAGAAGTTCGGAGGTACCGTCGATTCATGGCAAGTCATACATGACTCCTTTGAGGTCTTGTATAAGACCTTTAACTAGCAGTCAATACATAAGGCATGAAAAGTAGTGTGGAAAAAAAACTTTTCAAGAATAAATTAATAAAAAGGAAATCTTTCATAAATACTGAAGAAATCTCTTCATCAAAAGCAAAGCATAAGACAAGACATATAATATCTCAGGGACACGACTCATTAAATTTAAATCATTACATATTAAGTCTTAATAATAAAACTAGGAAATTATAGACTATGTCCTCGAATATATGAGGACATACCAATTATTAACATAAATCTTCACCTTCGAATAATCCAAACGGTCTCCAACTTATATATTTAAGGTCTTGAAAAGTATGAGGTCAGTACAATTAATGTAGTAAGCATGACATATTCAAAAACATGCGAAAAGGGACATTTTAGTAAAATAACATTTCATGCAATTTAGGTACAATAATCAAGAATATAGAAGAAAAACATCGTAGGAAATATCATTTAATACATAGAGCATAATTTCCATAATTTTATCTAAAAGGCACTCTTTATAGTAACTTCCAAAAAAAAATTTAGTGAACTCAAAATTGAACATTACATTGAACTAATTTGAACTTTAACAATGAATCATTTAAGGTATTCACAATTAATTCTCCTATTCAAAATGAATGTACTTCCAAGGCCAATTGAATGAAAAGTGAACTCATTTTCCGTAATAGTTTCCCTACCTCGGGATTATCCTATGACTCATTAAGGTTAGACATCAAGGAAATATGCATATGCCTTTTTCAATACACGAAAGAAATCCTAAAGACTACATTTTTCGGCTTACTTAACTAAGGACAAAAAAACACCTCAATCAATGGAATGACATTAAATGACACCCAACAAACCACCAAAGTTTTCTCTTTCGAAAAGCCTACTTAGTGCAATGAGTAGATAGCATCCCATTCCACCACCTACTGTAAGTAGTACATTCTTTTAAAAGATTTGACACCAATTCTTCCCTTTTGGAATGTCCTACAAAGTGCAATGAGTAGATAATGTCCCATACCACCACCTACTCTATGTAGTACGTTCTTTTAGAAGACTTTGCTTAGTAAATTCTTTTGTCGAAAGTTAGCTTAACCAACAAAGACTATGAGATCTACACATGGAATCCCAACATCAACCCCTATGGAATGAGGGATCCTAACTTGCCTAGAATAAGGTCATTCTTTTTAGCTTTTACATGGCTTTCTCAATGGCTACACCAATGCTGCACATAGTTAAGGGATAAAGAGATTTCTACTCTGTAACTCAATCTCTAATAACGAGGATTATGCATATGAAGAGGTACATTGGACTACATCATGTAAACTCACAAAGTTTAACCAACTTTTCTTCATATCCTCTCGCTGCTAGACATAACCCACACAAATTGTAAACACTTCAAACTATTTGTTAAGGATTGCTACGGAACACCACATCTCAACTCACAAAGTGCATTCATCCTCCAACCTAACTTAGAGAACTCTTAGGATGTAGTGCAATTTCTACTAAAAACTTCATCTCAACTCAGAAAGAGTTTTCACTTCATAACTCCACTTTTTACTCCATTTAACTTCATACATTCTTTTAAGTGTGTATGGGTACTTGTGAGATCATCTTGCATATAAACATCATTTCATTAATATTAAATTCTATACATGCTTTAGACCTACATTCATCAACTTACACACTTGACATGCTTCATAATGTCATGTAATTTACTTAGGCATAATCTAAGCAAAAGATGCCATTAAACTTCACAAAACACAAGACAAGGCTCAACTTCAATATCACTTTATTTCATATACTAGAACTACAAAACCACACTCACGAAACATATTAAGTAATATCAATTCATCAAATAAACACCGCCACCAAGAAGATGGACCATACAACTCAAGAGAAATTTACAATAAGATCGATGCAATATAAGAAACTCACCATTTAACCAAGAAATTATAAACTATGATCAATTTCTCAATATTTAATCATAATAAGGCCCTTAGGTCAGTAGCTAAAAAAAATAAACAACATGAGAAAACCAAAGTTCTTACCTTACCTAAACATGCTCATTTAACCTATTTCTTAAGCTAAAAGTTTGAAATATGCATATACATGAGTTCATTAGGTTTTTAACATTTAAATCATTTCTTAAATGAATAAACATAGTTATATCATTAGAAAACTTTTACAAGAAGACGTATGCTTAAAATAAAAGATAATAGGAAATAGAGTTTGGTAACCCTTTTTGAAATCCTTTTGAAATGACTCCATGAATAGAAGAGGGTTCAATTATGGATACCATAGCTTAAAGAGAAGGAAAACCACTAATTTTTGTGAAGATACACATCCAAACAACCCTACTTTCCTTCCTTGACTCTTTGCTCCAATGGTTACTTTGAGAGATTTTTGTTCAAGAAGGGGAGATTGAATATTTTAAGTGAGGGGTCTTGTCTAGGGTCATAAAATACTTGGGGTGAATGTATAAAACACCCCAAGACTTAACAGTCAAAGGGAAGCATTTTGAGCAGTCATCATCGATGGACAACCAACAGTCCGTCTGTAAAAAGACGGACCATTGGTGGTGGTTTCGTGGGTAGGGAATAAAACTCACCAACCTAAAGATTTGTTGTCGAAATTACTGACCAAGTCGACAGGCTGTCTCCTGGTCGATTGGTCGACGATTGGCTCGTTGATGGGACACTGCCTTGGCATTGTTGGTCCAATTTTTGGGAAATTCATCTAGGGCCCCATGTCGGTTCTACATGGGGTCGTGCCCGAACGTTAAACCCCTAAACTAAGTCGTCTAGGTTTTAGTAACACGTCACATCAGTTTCAATCACAATGAACACGTAAAACACCCTCAAACACAACAAGACGCAAGAACACTTTCTAAGACATACCTTTCGAACATCATCGACGTTCTTTGACGTTTGACCTTCAAACTTAACCAAACCTCACACACTCTCTAAGAACACTAAAATAACTCATTTTTAAATAAAACAAACTAAATCAACACTCGCGAGGCTCTGTTTCACCTTAGTTCGTTTCGGGGCATTATACCACTCAAGAGAATTTTAAAAGAAAATTTAGACATTGTAACCAACATACCATAAATCCAAGAATACACCAACTAAATAAATTCCTCAATAATGCATCATAAAATAGCCCTTAGGGCAGTAGCTAACAATGTAGCCATAAAGAAACTATACCTCTAATATTATCAAATCATTTTAATTAGACGCATTTCTTAAATCAAAAGTTGATAAAAAGCAATAACATGGTTTAATTGATGTTTTAGCATTAGAATCACCAACTAATATTGGAAATAACTTTTTCATGAATGACCCATACATAGTGCCAAATATATAAGAAGTTAGGACTTGAAAAAACTTTTTGAAATTCCTTAGATATGGCTCCTTGAATGGAAGAGAGCTCACGGATTAATACCATAACTCAAAGAGAAGGAAAACTAGTAAATCCTGATGAATAATCGTCAACCACCAACCTCTTCTATCCCTTCCTTGACTTCAAGTTTCTTTTGAGTTTTCAGAGAGTGTTTCTTTAGGGAGGGCTTAGGGTTTTTTAAAATGAAGTTCAACATTAGGTATTAGTGTTTGAACCCTCTTAATTTACCATAAATACCCTATAATAATCATCAGAGGTTCATAAAAGACTTGGGGTAAGTTTTCCAAACAACCCAAGCCAAGGCAGAAAATTGAAAACTTTTTTTACAGGCCAACCTACACCCATTCACAGATAGGCCATTGCCCGGTCGATACCTCTTAGATGGATTCCAACGATTTGGGTTGAGACCCCTTTTTTGAAGGCTTTTGTATCCTTTAAGGTCAAGTCGACTCCATAGGTCGACGGGCCGGCATTTTAAAAATAGTCTATCCCTTGTGGCCGTTGTTAGTCACTCTTTGCCAGCATCCTACCGAAAGGGTGAGGACCTCTCCTAGTGATCCTCGTAGGTCCTAGATGAGATAATACCTTGACGTTATACTACTATACATAATCGTCTAGGTCTGAATGACATCACACATCAATTTTAATAAAAACAAATACGTAAAAATAGATAAAACACATTAGGACACAGAAGCACTTTCTAAGGCATACCTTCCGATCATCATGAGCGTTCTCAAACGTTTAAAATCAAAACTTTACAAAACTTCATACACATCTAAAGGAAATCATTATAAACAATTTTATAAAAAATTAACTGATGAAACATTAACAAATCTCCTATTCACCTAAATTTATTTTTACGCTATTACAATAATCAAAAATAGAATTGCATGGTTTGCATGGGTTCATGGATTTTTAGGTTGAAATTATCAAATTAACATGAATTAAATCATAATACAATGATTCAAAACATTTTATGCAAGAACCCATGGGTAGATTTCAATTTAAAAGTTCATCTTTTGAGAAAGTCTTAGAAAACCACGTTGAAGATTGGTTCCTTAACGAAAAGATATTCATGGATGAAAACCATAACTTATGTGAATAAAATCCCACTTAATTTATGAAGTGATGCTTGGTATATCAGTTTTCTTACTTGGAGCTTCAAAACCTAATAAATGCAGGTTTTTGGAGGGAAGAAAAAGAGAGGTTTTGTTTTCAGTTGAGGGTTTAGCTCTGATTTGTGAGTATTGGGGATTAAAAAGATTCAATAACTGTCAATTAGTCATCCCCAGATTACTCAAAAACCCCTGCACTTAATGGACATTTTAAACAATTCAAATTTGACTTAAAATAAGGGTGACCAAAACAAAAAGGTAACTTCACGTTGCGGAGACATTTTGAATTCTTTGTTCTTTAAAATTACAAGGCAGAATGATATGTGATGTCCCCACATCGCAGGGGAAATTGTTCCCTTCTTAATGAAAGAAAAGAAACGAGCAGCTACTGCCAATTCTTGGCTGGCTCAGCAGCTTGCTTGGCTCATGTTTTGGTTCTCCTAGGGGACCCTTAGGCTTGTCCACGAGGCGTCGTACTCAGACATTTTGACCTTTTACATGTCATTATATGCGTAAGATTCATCTACACCCATTTCCCTAAAACCATACACCAAACTCGAATACAAAACACTACTACACACTAGTTAAACTTCGACTAGTTTCCAGACGTCTTGGGCATTTCACTTCCAAACTTCACCAAAACTATCGACACTACCTAAAAATCATTAGAAACAATTTTAGGACTTTTAAACTTTAAGAAACAAGTGATAGTCTCTATTTCAACCTAAGTCATATTAGAGGTGTTACATTAACATTATATTGGATGGCTGCCCATAAAGTTGATGCTTTATTGATGAACGACTCAAATACATTACTATGTGGAAAATTGATGCATATTATCCTGCTTTTCACTAAATAGACTCAGGTATAATCAAGAATAAGTTGATGTAGCTGACCTACTGTTCCTTTTTGTATAAGTGTTTCTTTCTTCCTAAAGGATTTAACAAGTGTTATTGAATGTGAAATAAATACTCAATATATTTATCGACAAAGGTTGATGTATTCTGTAATTATTCTCAAAAGGAAATTTTCTTGGTCTGTTAGTTAGGATATGATATATTATCCACTATGTGTACTATGTTTTTGTGGTATTGGAATTTCTTTTTGAGCTTCTAGAATACAAAAAGTTGAAGCACCAAGGAGATGGTTCTATAGTTATATGAATATTGGCTAAGAAATTCAGCTCATTTTAACCCTTTCATGAAGCTCCTCCATCTTCTACATTTTAAGTTTCCTCTATTGTTTAATGCTCATACTCAGGCAACAGTTTTGTTCAATTTTTTGGTTCTTATGTTCTAAAATTAGTTACAGTAGTCATTAGTCATTTATGTGTTTTTATTTATTTTTCACTATTACATGACGTTTCACGCATCAATTTAACATCATGTTATGTTCATATTTATCATCAACCATTATGAAGATGCACGATGAACTGTATGATGTTAAAATTTAATCATTTGTTGGGGTAATTTGTGAAGCATCTACTATTTACTTTATAATAATATCTCAACAATGTTTTGCTATTATTACCTCATGACTTAAAGGTTATAACAATGCTTTATTTACCAACCATTTTGTTATTGCATAAAAACTATGATCGTACAATTTCTTCTTATGTAGTGGTTCAGTTCCTTCGCCATAAAAGGATTTATAATCTCACTCGAAGTTGTTGATGTGAACAAGAAAGTGTCCTCACAGCCCATAGGAAAATATTGTTTCTAATTTAGGAGAAGTTATATGGTGACACAAATCTCTAAGATATCATGAAAGCTTGAATTTAATATTGGAAAAGTACCTAGAGAATTTATCAGGACAATTTATGGAAAAGTCAGAGATAAGTTATCACAGAAATGGTTGCCTGGAAAACATGAGTGTGGTGCCTCAAATGAATTCTTGAAAGAGTTGTGGCTCCTGAAAAAAACACAATGCTGCCTAAATGATTGCTTGACATAAGAATGGTACTTCCATGAATGATCAATCATAAAAACATAAATAAGAAAATAATCAAAGATATATTCACTTAAGTTTATACAATATCCTAGAATCCTAATACACCCAATAAGTAGGAGAGATGATGAAAACAATTTTTTGTTGGCAATGTTTAGTAATATCACGAGGGCTTCTTGTATGAGGGATGTTCTTTTGTTTCTATGGCTCCCTATATTTATCATCTAATGACTAAGATTATTTTCATAATATTATCCATATAATTATTAACTAACCTATTAACTTTCATTAATAATGTGATGATTAAAGAGTTTCTTCTACCATTTAATTATTCTGATAACTTTGAACAGAATTTTTAGTTATTATATTGATTTCTAGAGAAGTTTGCTCGCAGCTTCACTATCTCACTGAAATGCTTATTGCACCCTACCTTAAAGATGTCCACATATTAGCTCATCGTGGTTGAGTAGATATGCACATATTATATATTAGAGATTGCCTTGATCCTAAGAATTTAGGTGTTTATTTCTATATCTTAATTAGTCAACAAGTCTCCAAGTATTTCCTAGATTATGTCTAATGACATGAATTGATTATGATAGAAAGCTTAGCTCTTCATATTTATTATTGACTAGTAAACTACAAGTGAACCATTAAAACATACCCTAACCTTAGAAGTTGGAGTTGTCAATTGATGATTCTCCTCTCTTTTTTTGTTGTATCTTTCGATTAACGACTTCATGCTATCAAACAGTCAAAGTAAATATATCTAGAATTGTCTTTATTATCTTCTTATAACAAAATGACTCAAATCAAAAAAGGCAGGTATTATCTTTTGCAGCCTATGATTAACCTAATGACTAATGTTCTGATATTTGATTTATTTTTCATGTGTCTTTGTATCAACCCTGAAAATTGATATGCTACGTAATGCTTAATGTGTCTCGAATGCCTAGGATAAGACCTGGTTCATACGGACAGATGTGTGTATAACCAGATCACTGAACTTTTGTGAAATCGAAGAAAACTAACTTGGGTAGTTAGTTGAGCTAGAAAAGGTTGGGTCCTGCCATGTAGGGCTCCCAAATATTAAGATTTTTTACCGGATTTAAAAAGGGGAAATCTTAAGACGGTAGGGTCTAGGGGTAAAATAATCTTTTTCACGGCTAAGGTTAGTATCTAATTATCCTAAATATGTAATTAATTTTTTAATTAATAAGGTGTAGGGGCATTTTGGGGAGAGATGGCCGAACATTGGCCTTTGTGTGAAGTCTTGCTCCACTCGGGTTCGAACCTAGGTGGAAGCAACGATTAGAATTGTTTTAATTAAATTGATAAATAAATAAATTAATTAATAATTATTAGCTTATTTATGAAAAGGAAAAAACATATTTTTATAAAGGTTTGAAAGAATCCTAGTTTTACTAAGTCTTTACTAATCCTAAACCACCTTTCAAGTTTAACACTCTCTCTCTCTCACGTCTACACCTTTCTTTCTTTTTACGTTCTCTCTGCCAAAATACAAGAACTGACCAGCAACTAAAAGTTCTTCACACTTGAAGAACATTCACGTTAAAAATATAATAAAAACATATCAAAAAATGTAAGGGAAAGGGAGGATTTTTCTGTCGAAGTTTGGTGTTGAAGCTCGGATTTGGACATGAGTTGGAGGATCTCTTTGGGAAGCAATTTCAAGATCTGAACGTCAAAATAAGGTATGGGTTTTCTTACTCTTGGTTTATTTCCCAATAGAACTTTAGGACTCACATGAGTCTATCCCGAAAACTAGGAATGTTCCTCATTACATTCCCCTGTCACTAGCTCCCATTGATTTGTAGGTTAGTATGTTTGTGGTAGAAATTAGGGATGCACTGTTTTTCCGTGATGATGATGTTGATGTATGTGGGTTCGAATATATGTGATTCTTAAAGTACGTTTTTTTCAAGACTATGTGATAAGTATGTGTTGCAAAGTATGTGTGGACGTGACTTTTAACATGGATTGAAGCATGAATATGACTTTTTTATGGTTTTATTTCACGTGCACAAACTTGCAAAAATCGTGATGTTCATATGAAGTATAATGTATCTGATTTGAGTGGTAACTATAAGCCAAATGAGTCAATGAAAATGCACCAAAAGATGTACTAAATGATCACTAAATTACCCTACGAACAAACATGTAATGTTGATGAAAAGGATGATGAAAAACGTACATAATTTCTAGGTATATGTTGATGAGTTTCAGTTAATCTAAGTGGTTTAGTATGTTACGAATAATAAATTAAAATAATTGAGGTTATTGAGCATCGAACACGTTACCTCACCATGTTAAAAATCATAGAAATAATGTAAGTTAAAATGAATGTGGCAAGATGGTTTTCAACCAGTGACCTCGACCGAAAATGAAGTACCAAAAAAATGATAAGAATTGGGAGGAGAGGGATTCGAACCCACCACCTCTAAGTAAGATTTTAGGAAAATTTAAAAGAAAAATAAAAGATTGAGGCATGAAGGACTCTAACCCACGACCTCTAGGCAAAATGAAGGGAATTTAGGAGAAAAATTAAAGTGGGGCTGTGGGGGTTCGAACCCACCTTCTCGTCCAAGAACGAGAGGAATTACAGAAAAGAAAATAAAAGGAAATGAGGTTGTAGGGGTTCGATTCCATATCCTCAAAGTTCCAATGAATTAAAAACAAAGAGAGAAATTAAGGAAATATAAAATAAAGGCGTTGAGGTTCGATCTTGGGTCCCCAAGCCGTGTGGATCAAACAAAAATAAATAAAAATGTAACCGTTGTCCAAGGGATTCGAAATCGGATTCCCTTTGGCAAATTTTGAATTGATGCATAATTCATACGTGAATAAATGTTCAAAACTATTGTTGCTTACATAGATCAAATTGAGATTTTGGAACACTTAAAAGAGTAGAAGTTTGGTATTATATAGTCTTAGGATGATATAAATAGCTTAAACGAATTATGAATGAAGCCTCATGTCTTGTACGTATAGACCAATAAGTCTAGAATACGTTTAAATTAAATGAACCTAAGATGTATTTAAAGAAATGATGAAACCCTAGAAGGGTTAAGTAAGACTGTAAAATACACAAATAGCCATGTGCATTGTCATATGATGAAATGAACATTCACGTAAAAATAGGGTGAATAATTTTGAAGAGCAAATGTGCTAATGTTAATAAATGTGGTGACAAAATTTTATGAGACTAATGTAAAAGATGAGAGCAATCTCATATGATCCTAAGTAAATATTACCAAACTGTACTCACCTATGAGAGTGTAAAATTAATAAAGAGACCAGTCTCTATTAAAACTCTAATGAAAGTATTGAAGTTAGTGCATACTTCATACAAACAATTAGATGAGAAATTATCTAATGAGGTATGATGCCCTCATACTTGAAGCCAACTTTCATGATGTATGAGTTGAATTTAATAGAACTTTATACTGAGTATCGATAGGCTAACTATAAGCGGTGATGCCTTCCTTCAGGAAGGGTGGAGGTTGACGTAACTCATATGAGATGAGATTGTCCAGCCAAATGAAGGCATCAATGCTCATAGCAAGTCTATCGGTGTTCAGTAAAAAGTTCCATTACATTCAACTCAAACATCATGGAAGCTGACTTCTAGTCTGAGGACATCATATCTCAATAGATGATTTCTCATCTCATCATTAGTATTAAGTGTGTTCATCTGAATACTTTCATTAAATTGTTCATAGAGACTGGTAACTTCATCAACTTTACACTGTCATAGGTTAGTACATTTTGGTAACATTTACTTAGGTTCATTTGACATTGCTCTCATCTTTTACATTAGTTTCATATCATGTTGTCACCACATTCAATAACATTAGCACATTTGGTCTTCATAATTACTCACCCCTTTTTTTACATGAATGTTCATTTAATCATATGCCAATGCACTTGGCTATTGGTGTATTTCACACTCTTACTTAAACCTTTTAGCATTTCATCATTTCTTTAAATATTATTTTTTCCATCATATTCCAATGCACTTGGCCATTTAATGTGTTTTACACTCTTTCATAACCCTTCTAGGGTTACATCATTTCAATATATACATCTTAGGTTCACATATTTTTAAAGGTATGTTAGACATATGGGTTTATACATACAAGCCATGAGGCATCATTAATAGTTCGTTAAGTGATTCATATCTTCCTAAGATTATGTAATACAAGACTTATGCATCTTGTATCTCTGCCACGATCTCAATTTCGATCTAAGTAGGTGGCAATATTCTTGAACATTTAATTCATGTATGACTTATGTATAAATACGGAATTTGGGCAAGGAAACCCAATTTTGAATCCCTTAGACAACACTTTAATTTTTTTTTACATTATTGTATTTTGGTCCACATGATATTGGGACCCTAGATCGAGCCCCAACATGAATGTTTCCTCTTTATTTTACTCCTTTGAATTACCTCTTCCTTGGCCAAGGTTGGTGGGATAAACTCTCCCCCCCCCCCCCCCCGCCGACCACACATTTAATATTTTTAATCTATTTCTATTTTTCTATTTCGAGTTGACTACAAGGTTGTGGGATAAAACCCCCACAGCCTCTCTTTAATTTTCTTTTATTCTCCTCCTTAAATGTTCCTAAGAGGTCGTGGGTTCACTTCCCACACGCCTCCCCCTTTATTTTTCTTTTATTCTCCTCCTTAAAGCTTCCATAGAGGTCATGGGTTCGATTCCCATGTCTCACCTTGCTTTTCTTTTTATTTTCCCTTTCTCCTTTACTCTCCTTCACAACTTTAAGGTCGTGGGTTCGATTCCCATGAGTCACATTCCTTTTATTTTATTTTTCGTTTGCTTCTACTAGCTACTTGGAGGTCGTGGGTTCGATTCCCACGCCTCCCATTTTATGTTTATTAAATTTTTTGTACTTCACTCTTAAGCCATAACACCCACGATCAATCCCCCTTGACCCCATCTCCCTTTTCACGTTTAAGTGCTTTTCAAGGGTGAGGTCACGAGTTTGATTCCTAATGACCTCACATAATTTATACCCCCTTAAATTTAATGATTTATACATCTTTGGTTAGCCGAAAAAAACTTATAATTTGCTTGAAATTTTGCCGAAAACAACTTATAATTTGCTTGAAATTTTGTCACATTTTTCAGCTCACTTCCTTCAACATTTTCAATTGAATTCATAGAGTAATTTTTAGATCATTTAATGTTTTGGGGTGTATTGTTCATCAATTAGTTTAGCCAAAAGTTTTATAATTAAATCAGCCCCACTTTCAGTTTAAAGAAAATCACGGTTTACATAGGTTTATGCATGTAAAATGACAACAAAAATATTATTAAATTGAAGACTTAATTTGAGAACCTCATCATTATATCATATTTGCACACACACACATGCACATAATTTCGAAGACATGGTTGTCTTTCATAAAATTTCAAGTACACAAACATAATCATATCCATCAATAAAACATAACATATACCTAAATCATAGAGAAATCATACCCAACCTACAATTAATTGGGAGCTAGTGACATGGGCATGCGAATGGGGAAACAATCCTAGTTTTTGGATAAATAATATGAACCTTAAGGGGTATCTTGGAAAAATGACCAAGAGAAAAGAAAACCCATACCTTTTAGACGTTAAAATCCTGTCTTTCTACTCAAATACTTCATCGAAGAACACGTCCGAGCCTCCTCAACGTCAACTCAACACAAATGACAACCTCCCTTAGCCTAGTGTGCGATTAATGTTTGTTTTCTCATTATTTTGTGTGAGTTCTTCAAGTGTGAAGAATATTCTTTATTTTTCTGATCTTGACTCTTATATTCTCAGAGAGAATATGTAAGAAATAATAAGAGATATTGATCGTAAGAGTGGAGAGATAATCATGAGTGAGTGGTAGTTGTAGAGGGATTAGGAGTCTAGTTTTAGTTAATTTAATAAAAATATGATTTTTATTTTATTTTAAATATTCTAATGAATAATAATTATAAATTAATTACATTTATTCAATAGCTTAAAAAAAATTACTTAAATTCATTGCTTCCACCTAGGTTCAAACCCGGGTGGAGCAAGACTTCACTTCAAGAGCCCAATTTCGGCCATCACTCCCTAAATTTTCCCTCCACATTTTTAATTATATTATTAATTATATAACTAGGGTAATTAAGATACTACCCTTAGCTAATAAAAAAACCATTTTACCCCTAGACCCTTCAAACATAAGATTTTCTCTTTTTAAGTCCAATAAAGAGTCCTTATAGTAAATCTTCATATTTGAGAGCCCTACATGGTTCGACCTAACCATTACAAGATCAACAAACTCCTGAAGTTATTTGTCTTTGTTGTAGCAAGGTTTCCAAGGTCTGGTTCTATGCGTATCAATATGTGTGAACCCTTGTTTAATCATAGGCATTATTGACACGTTAAGTATTTCTTATCTAATATATTTTAAGGGTTTTTACTTTTCTCCTAATCTTCAAATATATATACTGCCAATATAGGGATCTGGCGGGGTTCAATTCCATGTCTGATAGCATGTTTGAGGTAACTTTGGCTACTAATTCCACCTCATTTGGTATCGGGGGGACATTGTATTTCATGATGCTCACATGATCTATGTTGGTTAAAGTTAAAGTGACCATAAAATGAATGATACCCACCTCAAATGATGCACCTAATGAAATGAGTGATACCAAAGGTGTTAGGATACAATAATAAATAGGTGATCTAGACTCAAGTAGTGGATGTAGGTCATTCTTAATCATTGCACAACGAACCCTATAAATGACTTAAGCTACACCTTAGGTATAGTTGGTGCTCACACTAGCCTATGAATTTAATGAAATGAAGTATGTGTAATTGAATGAAGCAGACTCTGTGTTTGCTAAAGAACACTCCCTAGTTGAAGTCCCATATGTTGAGCCTTAATTTTTGGAAGTTTTAATGTCAAGTCCATGATTCCAAGGTCTCATGGCATATGAATAATAATATGAAAGATGTAATGTGCTATATGCAAAATTATATGTGATATGTGTAAGATGTTATGTGTTGGGTGTAGTATGGTAAGTATGATTATGCATGTTACTCTCATGGCATGATTTACAAATGTTTATGTTAATTGTGATGTTCATATGAGTTAAAATGTTGATAATTTGAGTAATAATATCTTGGCTAAACGAATCCATAAAAATGCACCTTAGAATGTATTAAATGATCTAAGAATTACTCTATGAATTTACATATAAATGTTGTTGCAAATGAGATGAAAACTTGACAAAAATTCCAGTAACTTGTAAGATTGGTTTCTTCTAAACATGGATGAACAAATCAATTATAAATGAGTGTAAATTACGTAAGGTCATTGTGGATCAAACCTGAGACCTCACGCGTTAAAAATACTATAAAACGTAGTCATGGTGTTAAGGGGATTCAAACTTGGGTGCTCCTGGCTGAAAAATTATATATGAAAATAAGAAATTACAGGTGTGGGATTCGAACCCACAACCTCCCGATCAAGGATAACAAAAAAATGAAAAGAAAAGAATCAAACCTACGACCTCTAGGAGGAAAGGAGAATCAAAAGAAAATAAAGTGAGACTGTCGGGGTTCAATCCCACACCCTCATTGACAACTAGAAAAATTAAAGGAAAAAGAAATAAAATAAAGGGGTTGTGGGGGTTCGATCCCACAATACCTCGGCCAAGGAAGAGAGATTTCAAAGGAAAGAAATTAAAAGAAGACGAAGGTGTTGGGTGTCGATATTCGGTCCCTAACACATGTGTACCAAAATAAAATAAAGTAAAAATGTATGTTTTTACCAAGGGATTCGAAATTGGGTTCCCGTGCCCAAACATGTGTATAGACACATAAGTCATACGTGAATAAATTTCAAACAAAATGCTTTCTACATAGATCGGAATCGAGATATTGGCATACATACATGATGGATAAGTCTTGTACTACATAATCTTAGGAATATATGAATTGCTTAAACGACTAATGATTGAAGCTTAATGGCTTTTATGTATAGACCCATAAGTCTAGCATACATTAGAAGTAAGTGAACCTATGGTGTATGTAATGAAATGTTGATATGAACAATGAAATATTGAAACCCTATAAGGGTTAAGTAAGAGTGTGAAACACACTAAATGGCAAAGTGCATTGGCATTTAATGAAATGAACATTCATGCAAAAATGGTGAGTAATTATGAAGAGCAAATGTGTTAATACTAATGATTATGGTGACAACATGTTATGAGGCTAATGTAAAATTTTAGAACAATCCTCATGAACACTCTAATGAAATTATAGTTATTAACACAGTTAATACTAATGATGATATGAGAAATCATCTATTGAGCTATGATGTCGTCATACAAGAAGCCAACTTCCATGATGAATGAGTTGAATGTAATGGAACTTTATACTGAGCACCAATAGACTAGTTGTGAGAGGTGATGCCTTCTTTCGGGGATGACGGAGGTTCACCTAACTCTCAAGAGATGATACTGTCCGGCATGCCGGGTATGTGTCTCTTTATATCTCCTGGTCTTTGAACCTATATTGCCAATATAGGGATGTGGAGGGGTTCAATTCCCAAGCATATTTGGGTCACTTTGGCCGGTTATTTCACCTCTTTTTAGTGTTGGAGATACACTAGATTTCATGATGCCCACATGATCTATATTGATTAAAGTTAAAGTGCCCAAAGAATGAATGTGCCCAACCTCAAATTATGCACCTAATGAAATTAATGATACCAAAGGTGTGAGGATTGGGATGATTAAGAGGTGAAATAGAGATAAGTAATGGCACTAGGTTATTCTTGATCATTACGCAACGAACTTGATGAAATTGTTAAACTAAATCATAGGTATATCTGGTGTTAACACTAGCTTATGAATGAAATGAAGTGAAGTATGTATGAATGAAGACTTAGTGTTTTCCAAAGAAGGATACCTAGTTGAGGTCCCATATGTTGAGCCCTTATTTTGGGAAGTCTGAATGTCAAGTCTATAATATCAAAGGTCTAATGGAATATGAATGAATGATATGAAAGTTGTTACGTGCTTTATGCAAAACGATATGTGTTGTGTGTAAGATGTTATGTTATGTGTGCAGTATGATAAGTATAATGACGCATGTTACTCTCATGGCATGACTTTCCTAATAAAAATTTAGAAAACTCACTAACATTCCTAATCCCAATTTGGAAAGTCCACTTACTTGACTTTCCATAATCATTTTGTTAGGAAAGAGTTGTTATTACTCATGCATGTCCTTGGTGTGTTCTTTAATATACCCATACTTTGTACAAGTTTGTACTAATCCCATACAATTCTAAAATTTTAGCTGCAGGAACAGGTGAACGCTATAGTTTAAAAATTGACATTGCAGCTATCCGGACGTGGAGATTTCATCCGGACTTGGTAAGACCTCATGCTTTCGAATATGTCTACCATTATTATCTAGCTTAGGTGTAGTCCACATCTTGCGGAACATGTTCAACTAGTATTTCTTTCCACTTTTATTTACAACTTTGTATTGGTGCCTTTTTGGCAAGAATATGTTTAATGCAATTATGAATTGTTTATTTCATTTGAGTATCTCTATATTAGATGGTTGATTAATGACTATGATGTTAATTTTAAAATATTTATTATGAAATAAGAAAACAATAAGTTCCAATTTTCCGCTAAATTAAATTAGATGAAGTAAAAATAACGTATGTAGGATTGTCTGCGACCTCTAAGAGTTAAACGATGCCGATCTCTTCTTTGTTCTAGAATCTG
This sequence comes from Solanum habrochaites, assembly GCA_027704765.1. Lineage (NCBI taxonomy): Eukaryota > Viridiplantae > Streptophyta > Magnoliopsida > Solanales > Solanaceae > Solanum > Solanum habrochaites. Next base: position 38,778,781 of record JAKWJA010002492.1, on the reverse strand, counting down.
GTGGTCACATTCTATGTTAACTAGATATGCCCCTTCCCTTGTGTTTAATTTGAGGGTTGTGACAGATGTAGCTGATTTAGATGGCGAGGATTGTCGTATGGAAATGCTAATTAATGATATGATCCTAGCTAGACTCATGGTATATGCATAATCAACCAAATATTCTAAACTCAGGAAGATGGCTAGAAACATGGAAATGAGTGGTTCTAGTGATCAAGGGCCACCAAGGATAAAAAAAGGGCTAAAACTTAGAAAGAACCTAAGGGTTTTAAGGTGAAATTGGAGAAAGGAGGTGGTTCTCCAAATGTGAAGCCTACATGTGTCACTTGTGGAAAGAGGCATTATGGTGAGTGTCTATTGGGTATGGAGTTGCTTTGTTTGTTGAAAGGAAGTACATAAACGTGAGAGATTGTCCTATCATTGCTTCTAGAGGAAAAGAGGATAAGAAAGTTACTCCTAGTGTTCAAAAGGATGAAGCTCCAACAAACTGACGTTTCTATGCACTCCAGACTAGAAGATCAAAGCCGAATGATAATGATAATGATGATGAGGTAAGTCATTGTTGTTCTCTTTTCGTGATATAAGTTCCTTATCATTGGGGGAGTATGGTTAGCAGATGGGATAAGATGATATAAAGCATGTTGCATGTGCATGGTGTTTAAGTGTTTTGTTGAAATTTAATTTCATTTAATTCTTGCTTTGTGCATTTTATGAAGCCATCATACTGTTGTAAGATGTATTGATATGACATTACCTTGCATATTAGCATATTTCTATCTTGAATTGCATAAAAGTTGCATTTTGGAAAAGTTGCCCAAATTCACTATTAAATTTTAGGAATCTTACTAATTGATGCTTTGGTCTAAAATTCTTGTAATTTGGTTAGAATTGATATATATGAGTATGATATCTAATATGAATTGAGTTTTGGTTATGTGAAATAAATCATATGAGTTCTAAAGCATAATGAGTTATAGAGTGTTTTCTAGTTTCTTGTTTTGTTGTAACTCTCTTGACTATGTGAAGAATTTATGTTTTCTTTTGATTATGTGTCATATGTTATGGTAATGAGCTTCTAGTTGAATCTCTATTCTTGAAAGTATTCGGATATTGGCAAGTGTCATTCGAGAACGAACGTGGTCAAAGTAGGGGAGATTGTAAGACATCATAAATGACTTAGGTAAATTAAATCCTAAAATTGTTTTCATAATAGTATATGGTCCTAAAGAGGTCTAAAATGTTATATTAAGGCAGTGTGTAAGAGTTTAAGTTCATTTGAAGTCAAATGTCAAAGGATAATTAAGACGTTCGACGACTATGTCACCTATGTGACTCACATATTTTTATATGTAATTATGTGTGTTTATTTACTTTATAAAGTCCTTATATGAGTTATTATATCATATATAGGAAGTGTGTCAGGTTTCCTGGCGTTTGGAGGTCAAATGTCCAAGAACGTTCATGACATTTGAAAGTGAATCCATTAAATGACCTTGTGTTCCTAAACATATTTATTCTAATTTTTGTGTTTGTTTTGGATGACATTTATTTGAGAAGTGACAAACTCATCTACGACAATTTTTGGGTTGGAAACATCCGGTATAACATTCCCAAGGACCATCCAAGGGTCCTAGAGGAAACACACATGCTAGTGGCCAAAACTATCCAAGGCAGTCCCACCTACGGATGGCAAACAAAGGCTAGTGGAGTGGTTAACGACTAGTAGGTGGTGGACGTCGTATGGTACTTATCATGGGGAGCTAAACTTTCAGTTTCTACTCTCTCAACCCACTGACGGAGGACAGGACGGCCCGTTTGTGGACCTACTCCCCGTCGATGGGCAACAGTCATTTGGGGTATGTGATCCTGCGCATACTACAGTTAAGTGAGGAGTGATTGTGTAATTTCACCTCACTTCCAAATAATAGTATTAGTGATTCTTTTGGGGTCTTTTTGGAATTTTAAAATATGTTTATAAGACTTATCCACTAAGAAGATTTCATTCTTCTAAAATCAAAACCCAAATCTGTTAGAATTCTCTCTCGAACTCCATAGGAGTCAAAAATCAAAGAAGGGATTGGAGTGACGAATTTAATGGAGATTCTTCATCAAAGTGAAGAATTATCTTCATCAACTTATGGATATTTATCATTGAAGCTCTCATCATGAAGGATCCCAACTTTCAACAAATATTCTAAAGTATTCAAGTTTAATTGTCCAATTTTATGATTTATTCCATAGGTTCTTGCATTAATGGTTTTTGAACATTCAATAATGATTGAATTGTTACTACATTTAATTTTTCAAACAAAAATAACCTATGAACCCATGAATTGGATGAACCCTAGTTTTTTGACTATGTTATGGGTTACTTGACATTGATATAACGTTAATGAATTCTTATGTAGTTTTAAGTAGACCTTGAGTGATGTAATAAGCGACGAATATGTAGTAATTTGACTTAGTTTCATGAATATTGTAATAATTATGCTGAATTGTTGGTTATGTACATGGGTAATGGCCTTTTGTTATTGAATGTGGTGACATTGAATTGGATTGAGATGTTGAAGATGATGTGGTGGTAAGCTAACCTATTTCCTTTATTTTGTATTGGTTATACCTCAATTATGTTGTGATTGGTGTGGTCCTCTTATGGTGGCGTTGTTATGCGTTTTACCTGCTATTGATGTGGCCCTGTAGGTGTTAGTTTAAGTAATGTGATGATCATGACCTTGTTGGAAAACTACTTGAAGTTATGTGATTATTAGTGTGGTTGATTATGTAATGTATGATGATGTCTTATGTTATCTAATGTAAAAGTATGTGTTTTCTATAGATGTTATGCATGTGATCATGTTAGACTATAGATGTTGCTTGATGTGTATAGTCTTAGGGTTGATGTATGTTATTCCAAAATGACTACATGAGTCTAGGATGGTCATAATTATGTTGATATGATAGTATATAGGATGACTTGAATATGATAAGGATGATTTCTATGTGCTTCTAGAATGATTTGTATTGTGAATTAAAGCGAAATATGTGGTGTCTTGTCATAGTTGAGTTGTGTGCCTTACTTGATGAATGTATGAATGTTAATATGTAATTTCTTTACTTAGGATGCTAAAATCTCTTAGTCTTGAATGTATTAATGACATATGACCTTAAATGAAGTTAACATGGTCTATTATGTGAAACCTTGAACCTAGTGGTAAGGTTATGAATGTTGATGTTCTAAGCCGTAAAGGTATGCTTCAAAGTAAATGAATAATAGACTTAAAATTAATTTGCTGGAACGACATCATATTAATCCTTAGGAAGGTCATCATGACGTTCTTGTCGCCATAGGAGGTAGCCCTGGTGGACCTTTCATTTGTAGGTTAAATGTGAGTGGGTTATGAACTTCATATGGAACCCATTTATATGAACCTTAAGTGTAAATTCCTCTATAAGAAAGAAGTCTAGTAGCGAATGAGTATAATAATGGGAACTAATAGCTCGCCAAAGAATGAGATTATATTACAAAGAATGTCCCTCGTATACCCTAACCATGTTCCAACATGGGATCTGTCTAAGTCTACCATTGGGAAGTACAACACTCTCATCGGAGTAGATTTGAATTTCCGATTCCATGTCTTGCTATCATGGTCTATGTCGGTTATTTCCTTTTCTCATCAAATGGAATACCTATTAGCATTAGAGAAGTTCTATGAAGTTTAGGTGGTTGTATGGGACCTATCTAGACATTGCACAATAGGCTTTGCAAGTGTTACTTTGAGTTCCTAGATCTTTTTCAAGACCATTACTTGATTGATTATGTGTTGAATGTCTCCTAAATGAACTAACACATGTAATGACGTAAGTTAAGATAGTGTGTTATTTGAATAATTACTTATTTCGAGTAGTTTAGGGTTGTCTAGTTAAGGTGTGAAGGGGGCACATAAATAGTCACTTCGTATAATACCTAGACGAGTCTTTAGAATGACTCTACTTATGGAAATTGGTTGGTTATGTTGAAATGAACTAAACAAAGGTAGTCTTATGAATTACTTAGGTAATCATTAATAGGTCAATCATGGACGTTATCTTCTTGATTTACCTAGGTGGGTCTTTTGATAGCCTTAGGAAGGAGAATGCCATTATATGCATATGTTGATGTCTTGTTAGTGTGTATGTGACTGATTCTATGTAGTCTTGAGGATCTTTTAGGCATGCCTAGATAGGGTGTATGAGCGGTCTCTCTTTATATTGCTTGAGTCTTAGTGTAGCTCTTAGTGGGATAATTAAATACTAGAAGATGTCTCAGTTGAAGGTAATTAACTTCATTGTACAGTGAAGGAATTCACTCTAATAGTGAGTTGAGGTTGCTGTAAAGTGACTTCAAAAATTATGATATTTCGTTTATTGTTATCTTATGTGTTTCTAAATTATTAAATGTTGTTCTTATGGTTATAATTTGATTTTAAAACAAAAGATGCATATTTCTAATAAATGTCCGTTTTAAAGATTTTTATGCATTATGTCATCCTTATTACATGTGGTTGTACTAATCAATGTTTTTATTTATCTCTATAGTTGTTGATAGGTGAGGAGCATTACGAAAGGAACACATGGATCGTACCATCATTCATGAGAAGTCGAAGCATGTCCTCATTTGATTCGGGGGCATAAATGTCTTTTATGTTTCCATTTAATGTATTATAATACACTAAGTATATCTATATTTTGAAGTATGGGACGTGTCCCATATTTTCTCGTGTCTTAGGTTTTATGATATTGAGATTTAGCATTTCCTATGACTTTATAGAAAGAGTTTTTTACAAACTATGATATGTTTTGGTGAAAAGTTTGAATTCCGCAATACTTTTCACTATGTTTATGCGATGCATGTTATATAAAGGCATGTACAAGACCTCCGAGAGGTCCAATATGGTCGTTGAAATTCGTGATTTTCTTTAACTTCTAGGGGGTGGCTTTGAGATGTGACAAATGATAAATATAGTAATGTGTACAATAGTAGTTGCTATGTATTACTTATTTAGTTTATCTTAATTATGCATTGGCTATGTATTCTTTGGTAATTGAAGTATAGAGGCAATGAAAGGGCATGAAGGTATGAAGGATGATTATTCTTGAATTCAATTGTGGAGTATGAGAGATTTAGATTGTAATGCATTTATATCTAATGTGTGGTCGTGATGTTGATAGAAAGTATTCCTCATCCTAAACCCTAGACTATGAAACTTGTTATGAAGAATACAAGTATGTTATAGTATGATTATTATATTGTTGAGAGTAGTTTCTCATTATCATAATAAATTGTTTATTTAAATGAATTATCACTTGTATGTGGTTTCTTAAGTGAAAGGATAGTTGTCACTTATGAATATCTATTAGTTATTATGATTAGATGTTCACATAGGGGTCTAGAAGAGACTAATTTGATCTTGTATATTGAGTAATACTAAAGGAAATTAATTCGTAGCAAGTTCGGCCTCCCACATGGGTTTCTTCACGTTTAGCATGTTCGAATTCACAAAATATGTGTTGTCTCATCAGATGGAAACCTACACGTTAGTAATTCAAGGTTTCTAGTAACAATCTCCTTGACCCTTAACTATGTTTCAATATTTGACTATATCTTAGTTGATAAATCTAAATGGATATGTATGATTGGTTACAGTTTAGGTAAGTGTTAATCCTCTCTTTTATGTGTGCGAGGAGAACAACATATTCCATGTAGTTTGCATGGTCTCATGTCATTTGTTTCACTATCTTCCCTAATATAAAATTTTAAATTAATAATTGAAGTATGTGAACTATTATCAGGGGTTGACATAAAGGTTACTATATTGGGTTAGAAAGGGTACAAGACTTCTCTTATTGAATATTTGGGAACCTTAGGGATGGTCTTAGTAGTGGTATTATATTAGTATGCTGATTTCATAACATGCAAGGCAAATTATATATGAAATTATGATTCAATCATGTTATGATAAAATATGACATTTTGTTGTATGGATGTAGCAAGTTACTTAATGTGATTCTTAGCTTGGGATATGTTTATAGGGTTCTATTCTTGGCATTGCACAAGTATTTTTTTGGTTTCTTCTTTGTTGGGTTAAAATCATGTTTGAGTGACTTATAATGTTCCATCTATCTTGATATTGAGTTATGGAACATAAATCATGGATTTGACTAAATTTTTCCTTTTATATTGCATTAATGCTTATTTACAAAGGTTCCATACTTAGTTCATGTGTTTTGTACTAACCCATATATCTATGTTTGATACAATTATATAGGTTACAGTCATTGAGTTCTTAGAAGGACAACTGAAGAAGACATCGACTCTTTTCCCCAAGTGTTGGTACGTCCTCATGTTTATGGTTGTTACCTATTTCTACATTCTATCTTTGAAGTTGTATTATCATAAGACATTGTTCATTCCTTTATAATTTTGATATTTATGTAAGCCTATACTTGCATGTTTACTTTGTATTGGCTATGTCAAAGATTTGTACTCATTTAGATTGTTTAATGTGAGACGAAGCATTAGATTAATATCTATGTATCTTATGTTATCTAAATGAGAACCCTACGTATAATTATTATGGGAGGAGTACCATTAATATTTCCATGTAGTACGAGAGATTATATGTAACGACCCTCAAGTACCCCTAAGAAAAATGGAGCACCAATAGGTCGGAACAATTGTTTACTTAACCTTTCGGAGGTCTTGTAAAAGTCCTTGTTATCATTCATTACATAAAACATGAAAAGTACTTTTGAATTAAAAATTTTCACAAATAAACTAATAAATAAAACATCTTTCATAAAAGATAATTATTGATCTAGTCTTTACAAGGAAACTTAAAGACACGACATAAATATCTTAGGGACACGACCCCTTACATTAAATAAAGTACACAATAAGTGTTAACATTAGAAACTTAGAAATAGTACTAAGTCCTCGAATATAAGAGGACATACTTAGTCATGATAGGATAGATTCCCAAAATTTGTCTTCTTGTCTTCAAACGCCACCAACCTATACTTATTAAGTATAGAAAAGTATGGGGTTAGTATTAAATTATGCCCTAAGTATGGCATATGAAAAATATAGTTAAAAAGAACAATATAGTAAAATAAGCATTCATGCGAAATAAGTATAATCTTCCTAATTATATAATTAAAATAGCATAAACATCATTATTTATTACATAAGATAGTGGAAAATCTAGCACTTTAAACAGAGCACTACGAGACATTCAATAAACCATTCAACCCAAGAAAACTGAACTCAATTCCATTGAGGCTTCGCTAACCAAGATATACTCTTATTCGCTATGGTAAGAGAAGAAAGGACCTCTCAAACACCCCCTTCAAGACACAATAAACTGATCCTCAAGAATACTAACCATAGGCTTATCTTATGTAGGGAACAAGTCCAAACTCTTGGCTAGACATTTGAATAACATTCATACAATAAATATTTATTGTAATTAACCTTCTACAATAGGACTTGAAGTTATACTTATTGCAATTTGAGAGTAACATCCCATACTAATACCCCCACTTAATGTTCCTTGAGGAACCCCTTTGATTAACAACTCTACATTAGTCATTCATAACTTCGTCACGTAAAACATAACTTTAACTTGCTTCATTAACATTAGATCTTAAGTCATATAACTTTATTTACAACACATGATAGAACTCACCCAGACTCCCCTTTCGGAAGGTCTACCTAGTGCAATGGATATATAGTGTCCCATACCACAACCTACCGTGAGTAGTATGTTCTTTTAGGAGTCTTAGTTCATACATTTCGTATAAACTACACACATACTCTCCTTTTTGAAGGTCTACCTAGTTCAATGGATTGATAGCGTCTTATACCACCACCTACCCTAAGTAGTACATTGTTTTAGGAGACTTAGTTCTTTATTTCTTTTGTGGGGGAATAACTTCAACAGACATAGACCATGAGAGCTAGACATGGAATCCTGATAATACCCTTATCGGATAAGGGTTTCCTACTTTCCTAGGGTGGGGTATTTCTCTTAACATTTAGATGTATTTTTCCAATAGCTACAACACGCGAACGCATAGTGTAGGGATAAGGAGATTGTTACGAATTAACTAAGTCTCTACTACCAAGGAGTACTAATTTCAAGAGGTACATTGGTTACAACCTCTATACTCACAATGTGCACACACCCCTTCTTAAACTACTCTCTGGCCAAGCATAACTCCCCCTCGGAGTACTAAATATTCATTACTAAAGGTGAAGGATTACTTTTGCACAATTAATATGAACTCACAATTGGTATTTATTCTCCAACCTAAATTAAAAGCACTTGGGAGGTAGTGAGGTTGCTACTAAACACTTTATCTCTAATCACAATGAGTGTTCAACCCAAAAATCCCCTTTTCATTCACATTCTTTTACTTCAATAATTCAATCATTAATTCAAAGCGTTAGTGTGTGTGTACGTGTGAGCACACCTTTCACATAAATCGTCAATTTCATTAATATTGAATTCTAAATATGTTTACCCATCTATTTATCATTTCTCAAACACTAAAATACTTAAAATAAACACATACTTCATATTGGAATAATCTAAGTAGGACATACAATTCAAGCTTCATAATAGATATCAACATGAGCCTCATCATTTGTAACACTCTAAAAAAGTCAATACGTAATCTACATCCTAACTAATGTTTTATGATTTAAAATAATGTTTAGAAGTCATCAGAGAAGTTTTATCCACGACATCAAAGGACATTCATGACATCCGGAAACTAGCCTAATTGGACTAGTTGACGTTGTTATGTTTGGGGATGGTTTCAGAGGGTCAAATGAAGTCTAAAAATTTTAAATAGACTTTGAGTAGGTATAGTGTAGTATAAAGAGTCTAAATGTCTAATCAAGATGCCCCAAGGATCGCCTATGAAGGAGGACCCAAACATGGATGGGTAGGTTGCCAAAACAGACTTCGAAAGTCAAGAATGAGTGGGCGGATATGCGATGTGCATCCCACACGAACCTCACTTTCCAAACATTTATTTTTTGGATTTAAAATGCGCATTGTACTCATGACGCGGAGCCACTCCCCAATTTTGGTAAAATTTTATTTTTTACTCTTAGACTTCACAAAAAGAACAATTAAAGTGAGTGGTATTTTTGTAATTTAGGGGGTGATTGAATATAGCATAAGATAAATTTTAACTCATATATTATCCACCCAAGACCTAATTTTCCAAAACAAAACTCAAATGCTCTTACCTCTCTCTACTTCCTCTATCCCCAAATTCTCCATTGGAGAAGGAAGAAAGCTTGAGAAAGAAGGTTTATTTCTCTAGGACTTCACATAAATTTCGTGTATTAATCTTCATTAAGATATATGTATTTCACTCTTTTTATTTGTTTTCCCAAGAGTTCCTCCCAAAGTTGAATTCCAAATTACTCAATTCCATGGGGTTTTCTAATTATAATGTGTTTTCTTATAAACTTCAAATTGATGATGAATTGTGATTTTCTATTACCAATCTAGTATAGATTGGTTATTAATTGATTTTAAATATTGAAATTTCATATTGATCATGTTTCCTTCCCCAAATTTCTTAAATGGATCTTGGTCATAAATTGATGGGAATGGAAGAACGAATTGATTATTAGACTTGTCTGTTCTAATTCATGTATGGGTTGAGTAGGGTAAGTTAATGTTGGGATTGAATCAAATTCAAGATTAATTCATATTGAACCTATTTCCCCTAATCATAGGTTATGACTTGTTGTAAATTTTATAGTGATGATTCAATTGACCTAGTTTATGTGTTAGTTACTATTGAATGATGTTACTACACCAATTGTATGATGTAATTGGTTTGTTTATTGTATGACCATGATGATATAAATTGAAGGAGATTGTATAAGTCATTATGATCCTAACCATTACTTCAATTATGATGGCTTCTGATTGATGAAATAGTTCAATTGAAGCATGACTTGTAATTAGCCTAGGTAATTTTTGGTATGATGATGAATTGAAATGTCTTGACTATGTTATTGTGAGATAATGCTTAAGATCAAATGATATTAGGTTGTTATGAAGTACCTATGTGCCTTATTATGACATGATGATGATGTTATGCTACTATCACATATGAGGATTTCCTTGAAAAGATATTCTCATGAAATTCCTAATGAGATAATTACAATTATACAAAGGATCACACCCTATGACATACATTAAGCTATGATTATTGATAATACATTAATGAAATTTGAAAAAGCACTCTAGCTTAGCACAGACTAAATTATAGTGAGGAGTGTCCCTTCCCTCATAGAAATGTAGGATCACTAACGTACTATTGAGATTGTAGACTATAATGCATGTATCATAAAGAGGTCCCAACTATATCACCTTGTTCTTGAACTATGTTTCCCCCATAGGAATACTAGCTAGTGGATCCACGTAATCGCTTTATTCATGTTTTGGTACTACCTTGGTAAGTAGTTCGCCTTCTTTCAGTGTGGGGTGCCATGACATCGAATTCCATATTATCTTATGTGGTCTATGAAGGTTAGGTAAAGATGTTCCCAAAATGTAAAATTAACTAAAGGAATGAATTCTAACTAGGACAACTTAAGGGGTTTAGCTTAGTCTATATAGGGGTATGAGACTCTACCTAATCATTACACTAGTTGGCCTTGATGGAAGTCTTAGGAGGATATTCTTTTGTTTGAATAGGCTTATAATAGTGAATGATATTATATGATTAAATTTCACATTTTTATACTATATGTTGATTGTTTAACTTATGATTATGAGTTGGTCTATATTGTTAATGTAATATGATATGTACTTTTAAATGTTATGTTATGCCAAATAGGATGTTAGTCATGATTCTTGTTGGGTTACTTGATCGAGTAACGTTATGGAGATTTACTTGGTCATTGCTGTTGTTGACTTGGTATGGGTTCATGGATAATTAACGTGTGTTGGTTATGTTATAATGAACTATTATTCATGTTTTTTGAATTTATAACTTGATTATTAAATTGTATTTATATGATATGCAAGTATGTTAATACGATCATTGATTTGACAATGCTTTGTATTGGTGGTCTTGTGACATACATGCCTATGACTTAAGGAATACGTCTTTTTGATTGGTATTATTTTTCTTGAATTTGCATAAGTTTCACGACCTAAAAGCACCCCCTATAAGTTATGAAGAATCCTCGTTTCATGACCGGGCGTACTTTACCCTTTGGGGTCTTGTACAATCCCTTTACTATCGTTCATCACATAAGACATGAAAAGTAGTGCTAAAAGTATAACTTTTAACGATTATTTAATGAAAGAAAATCTTTTATAAATACATAAAGAATCCAGTATTCACAAGCCAACTTAAATACACGACATAATATATTAGGGACATGGACTTTTACAAAAAAGTAAAATACATAACAAGTCTTCAAATAAAAACTAAGAATATGACTATTCCCACGAATATATGAGGACATACTTTTGCTTGACAGAAACATTCCCAATATCTTCCTTCTAGCCTTCAAACCTTCAAAAGCTTCAAAACTATACTTATATAGTATAGAAAAATATGGGGTTAGTACAAAACAATGTACTAAGTATGGCATATGCAAAACATATAAAAGGGGACATTTTAGTGAAAATAGATTTTCATGCAATTTTATAGAAACAGTCATGATACAAGAGCAAAACATCATACTAACCATCATTTACAACTTAGATAAAAAAACATTTAATTTTAACCCAAGAAGAAAAATTATAGTAAACCAACTTGACCTTCACAGTGAACTCTTTAAGCATTTACAGTAAATACATTTAAATATTGAAAATGAATCATTTAAAGCATTCATAATAAATTCAACTGCAATTACAATGAACTATCTTTCACTAAATGAGTGAACTCATTTTCCATTCGAGTTTCCATATCCTAACACTCACTAAGGTAGGATATGAAGGAAGTATGCATATGCTCCTCCAATATACATCAAAGAAAACCTCAAGACTACCACTTTGGTCTTACTCAAATCGGGAGAAACAAGCCCCTCAATCATCGGCAAGACATTAAAAGACACCCAACAAACCAGCAAAGTCTTCCCTTTCGGAATGCCTACTTAGTTCAATGAGTATATAAAGTCCCATTCCACCACCTACACTAAGTAGTACATTCTTTTAGAAGGTTTTGCACCATGTATTCCCATTCATAAGGTCCTACATAGTGCAATGAGTAGGTAGCATCCTATAGCACCTGTAACAACCCTAAAAATGGATATTCTATGTAATGCCTTATGTTTCTATAATGCCTATGATTAGACCAGGTTCACACGCGTTGATGATCGTAGAACCAGGCTTCTGAACCCTCACAACATCCAATACAACTAACTTGGGGAGTTAGTTTATCTAGGAAAGGTTGGGTCCAACGATGTAGTGCTCCCGAATATGAAGATTTACCTTGATGTGTATTTACCGGACATAAAAAGGGGAAACTTAATTTTGGAGGGTCTAGGGGTAAAATTGTCTTTTTCCAGGATAAGGGTAGTATCGTAATTACCTTATTTTTGGAAGAGAGGTCTAAAAAAAGTCTCTTAGATTGAAGTCTTGCTCCACCACGGTTCGAACCTAGGTGGAAGCAATGAATTAATTTTTTTTAATTTATGTTAATATATTAATGTAATTAATTCATATTGATTATTTATCTTATTTAAAAGAAAAAGGAAATTAGATTTTTTATCATTTAATAAAAACCTTATTTGACTAACTCCTAAACTAGACTCCTAAGCCTAATAAAACTCTAACTTTCTCTCACGTCTATCTCCTCATAATTCACGATCATTCACTCTTCTCAAATTCACGTTTCTCTCTGCAAAGTTACAGTCAAGAAAAGAAAGTTTGCCAGTGTTCTTTACACTTGAAGAACGCACATGAAAATATAAGAAAAATAAATGTTAATCAATCACGTAGGAAAAGAGAAGGTTTCCCTTTGAGTGGGGTGTTGAATATTAGGTGTTGCCCACATGTTTGAAGAGGTTTTTTTGGCAGAAAGACGAGGTTTGACCGTCAAAAAGGTATAGGTTCTCTTCTCTCTTGTTCTATTTCCCAAGAGACCCCTAAGGTTAAGTATATTCAATCCGAAAACTAGGATTATTTCTTGTTTCATGTCCCTTGCCTAATGTCTTATTTTCTTTGTGTTATGAGTGTGTCTAATATCAATCCTTGTTGTTTTTCAGAATAAGAAAAAAAGGAGAACAATTGGTCAAAGGATAGGAGAAGTAGCTGATGGGGGCAATTAGGTTCCACCCCAGGCTCTAGTTGAAACACTGGCTATGCTGGTTAATAATGTCGGGTTTATTGATTCTTAGGTGAGGGAATCTCTAGCCGAGATGGCACATGTCATCACTATAAAGGCCTAGGCCATGAACGACCTAATAAATTGACAATATTTTTAGAGTGAGAACCCACCAGTTGGCAGTATGGATGACACGTTAAGAGACTTTAAAAGGATGAATCCTCGTATTTTAACAAGTTCTAAATCTTTTGAGAATCCTCAGGAGTTTGTGGATGAGGTGCATAAGATCTTGGTGGCTATGGGGGCCTCTAATATTGGAAAAACAGAGTTGGCTTCCTATAAACTCAAGGATGTTTCATAGACTTTGTGCAAGATGTGGCAAGACAAACGAGTTTTGGACGGAGTTTCCTTCACTTGGGAGCTGTTTAAGACACACTTTATGGAGAGATCATTCCGATAGAGATGAGGGAGACCAAGACTTATGAGTTTATCCACCTTAAGCAGGGATCGATGACAGTCAGAGAGTATTCCCTGAAATTTGTTAAATTGTCCAGGTATGCTACTTCCCTTGAATCTAACTACAGAGATGAGATGAGCGTTTTCCTCACAAGAATCAATAAATATTTGAAGGAAGATTATCAGTCTGCGTTGCTCCACGATAACACAAACTTCTAATGGTTGATGGTACATGTCCAAAAGGTAGAGAACAGCCGGAAGAAGAGGGGCATCAGTGATGATAGGAGGCCTAAGCCTCAAGATCAGGTAGGTCCTAATAATGGAGACAACAAAAACAATTTTGGTGTTTGTGAGCAACCAATATTCAAAAAGGGGCAACATAGTGTAGGGAACTCTCACTCTTAGAGGAGTGTAACACCTAAAAGAGACAGACCCGAGCCCAAAAATTGCAATTCAGGTGAGATGCAGCGTTCCAGAAAGGATTGTGCTAAGTGTGGTCGTGCTCATACTAGAGAGTGCTGACATGGCACTATTGCCTGCTTTCGTTGCGGTAAGAGCGGGCCCCTGGTTAAGGGCTGCCCACAAAAAAGAGGTCAAGATGGAGGTAATTCTATGCCTAGGCCTAATCCAAAGGGTACAACAACAGTCAAGCCTCTAAAGAGGTACATATTCTATTCCTTTAATGGGAGGGAGGAGCAGGAGAAGTCTGCTGATGTGGTCACGGGTATGCTGCATGTATTTTCAACTTGTGTTTATGCTTTAGTTTATCAAGTGTCTACACTTTCCTTTGTAACTTCTTTGCTTGCTCTTACTTTTGAGATTTTGCCTTAAGTTATGCATGATCCTATAGTTGTTGTTACATTTTTAGGAGAAAATATAAGAACTGATAGAGTATAATAAGAATTCCCAATAGTAGTATAGTGTAAAACTATGTGTGTAGAATTGGTTCAGTTACCAATTCGTGATTTTGATGTTATTCCTAGCTTGAAATGGCTTCATAGTTGTTATGCTTTAATGATTGTCGTATTAGGTTTGTGAGATTTCGTTTCCCTAATGACGAAGAGATAGTCTGGGAGGGGTACAACTCGAGTCGTCCTAATCCCTTGATTTCAAACCTTAAAGGCAATAAGATGTCGCCAAGGGGTTATTGTGTAATCTTGTGAGTGTTAATGATTTTGATCATGACATTCATTCAGTATACTCATTGCTTATAGTGAATGAGTTTGAAAATGTATTTCAAGATGATTTGCCATGGGTTCCTCCCCCTCGAGAGATTGACCATTGAATCGACTTACATCCCGATACAAAAACTAATTTAAATTCCTCCTTATAGTATGGCTACAGTTGAACTCAAAGAGTTGAAGTTGTAGTTAAAAGATGGCACTGATAAGGGTTTCATTTAGCCGATCATATCCTTTTGGGGCGCTCTAGTGTTGTTTGTGAAAAATAAAGATTTAACCCTTAGAATGTGTATTGATTATTGGCAGCTCAACAAAGTCAGTATCACGAATAATTATTCACTTCCCAGAATAGATGACTTGTTCGACAAAATCCAAGGGTCTATTTTCTTCTCGAAGATTGATCTTCGTTTAGGGTACCATCACCTTTGGGTTAGGGTGGAGATATCCCATAGATAGCCTTCGATACCCGTTATGGTCATTATGAGTTCCTAGTTTTGTCATTTGGTCTCACTAATGCACCTGCTTTAATTTATGGATATCATGAACATAGTCTTCCGTGAAAACCATGACTCTTTCATCATAGTATTCATTGATGACATTCTCATCTACTCTAATACTAAGGAAAAGAATGAAAAACATTTGAGACTAACCTTGCCGGTACTTTGACAACATCTACTATATGCCAAATTCAGCAACTGTGAATTTTGCCTTAGATCAGTGACATTCCTAGGTCACGTTGTGTCCCACAAAGGTGTGGAGGTATATCGCAGGAAGAATGAAGCTGTTATGAACTAGAAAAAACATCTTACTCCCGTAGAGATTTGTAGCTTCTTGGGATTGCTTGGTTATTATCGCAGGTTCGTGGAGGTTTTTTCTTCCACTGCTGCCTCACTTATAGATTTGACTAAGAAGAAGGCCAAGTTTGAACAGACAAAGTCTTGTGAGAAGATTTTCGAAGAGCTCAAGGATTGACTAACTTCAGCCCCAGTACCGACTTTGCCGAAGTATGGTGAGAATTTCATTGTGTATTGTGATGCATCTAGGGTTGGTTTGGGTTGTATTCTTATTCAGGGTTGTAATATGAAAGCTTATGTGTACAGACAACTAAAGGTCCATGAAAAGAATTATCCCACTCATGACCTGGAGTTGGCAAGCTTTGGTGTTTGCACAGAAGATATGGAGGCACTACTTGTATGGGGTGCATGTGGATGTGTACACAGACCACAAGAGTCTCCAATACGTGTTCACACAGAGAGAGAGTTGAATCTACGTCAGCAGATATGGTTAGAGCCGTTGAAGGACTATGATATGAATGTCCTCTACCATCGAAGAAAAGGTTATGTTGTAGCTGATGCATTGAGTAGGATGATCTTAGAATGTACAACCAACATTGAGGAAGGGAAGAAGGTATTGGTGAAAGATAAACATAGAGTGTCCAGAGTGGGTGTGTTGTTAGTTGACTCTTCTAGTTGGGGTGTTTCAGTTCATCCTAGTTATGAATCATCCTTAGTAGTTAAAGTCATGGAGGGTCAGCATATTTAACTTGTGTTGATGGAGCTGAAAGATTCAATATTGGTTAAGATGAACGTGTCTTTTGCTTTGGGAGATGACCCTATATTTAGGTAAAAGAACAAGCTGTGTGTACTAGATGTGAATTATTTGCGGACAAGGATCAACGCAGAGACCCATGGTTCTAAATAGTCCATACATCTAGGTTCCACCAATATGTATCATGATCTTAAACAAATCTATTGGTGGGATGGAATGAAGAAAGACATTGCATATTATGTGTCGAAATGTCCTAATTGTCGACAGGTTAAGGTAGAACATCTTAAGCCTGGCGTTCTTACTCAAATTATTGAATTTTGACTTGCAAATGGGAGGCAATTAATATGGACTTCGTGGTTGGTTTTCCAAATACTAGGAGACAACATGACTCCATATTTGTTATTATGGACTACATGACTAAGTATGCCCACTTTATCACTTTGAAGTCTACTTACAGAGTCATGAATTATGCGAAACTCTATATTGTTGAGATTGTGAGATGGCATGGGAATCCACTGTCTATCATTTTATATAGAGGAGCTCATTTCACTAGACATTTCGTGAAATCATTCAAGAAGAGCTTAGGCATGTAGTTGAAGCTTAGTCTTACCTTTTATCATCAGACTGAGGGACAGTCATATCGTACCATTCAGACATAGGAGGACATGCCGAGGGCGTGAGTGATTTACTTCAACTGTAGTTTTGACGACCAAATGTATTTGATAGAGTTCATATATAAAAATAGCTATAACTACAACATTGGGATGGCACCATTTGAGGAACTATATGGTAGAAGGTGTAGGTCTCCAGTTAGGTTGTTCGACGATGGAGAGTCATCCATTCTGTCATCCATGAGGCCTTAGAGAAGGTAAGGGTGATTATGGATAGATTGTCTACTGCTTACAGTGGGAAGAAATCTTATGCAGACAACAGACAATGACCCTTACAGTTTCATGTTGATGACCAGGTTTTTTTGAAGATATCACCTATGAATGGGGTGATGAGGTTTGACATAAAATGGAAGTCTATTCCGAGGTATGTTGGGCCATATGAGATCCTAAAGACTATGGTAGAGGTGGCCAATGAGTCTGCATTGCTTGTGGAACTTCCTTCTATTCATCCAGTCTTTCGCTTCTCTATGTTAAATAAGTGCCTAGGTGATCCAGCATCGATTCTACCTGTTGAATGTTTGGGGGTTGATGAAAATTTTTCCTATGACGAGGTACCTGTTGAGATTTTTGACAGACAGGTGAAGCTGCTGAGGAACAAGGAGATTGCCACAGTGAAGGTATTGTTGAGGAATCATCTTGTCGAGACTTCTACTTGGGAGTCCCTTGAAGTTATGAGATCCCGCAACCACCATATTATCATCTCTTAAGGTTAGACTTCCTACTATTAAGTCTAAGTTTCCTTATCTTTTTATTCTTTGTTGCTATTTCTTGATTGTGTATAGTAACTATGTTATGATCTGACTAGCATTTACGCTAGATTTTTAGTAGTGTTATTCAGGGATCAATTCTCCTAAAGAGGGATAATGTAACAATCCTAAAAAGATTTATATGCCAATTTATATGCCAATTAGTTGAGATAGGAAAGGTTGGGTCCAGCTATGTAGGGCTGTTAAATAAGAAGATTTACACGGATTAGTCTTCACCGGACTTAAAATGGGGAAATCTTAAGTTTTGAGGTTGTAGGGGTAAAATAGTCTTTTTCCAAGATAAGGGTAGTATGTAGTTACCCTAAAATACATTATTTGTTATTTAATTAATAATATTGAGGCGAATTTTTTTAAGAGAGGGCCAAAAATTGGCTCTTAGAATGAAGACATGTTCCACCCGGGTTTGAACCTAGGTGGAATAAATGAATTATATTTGTTTTAATTTGAGTTGGTAAATTAATGTAATTAATTAAAAAAAAAAATTTAATAGCTGATATAAAGTAAAAGGGAAATCAGATTTTTTATCATTTTGATAAAAACCTTATTTGACAAAGTCCTAAACTTGATTCCTATGCATAATAAAATTCTCACTCACTCTCACTTCTATCTCCTCATCATTCACGATCAATTTCTCTTCTCCCATTAACGTTTCTCTCTTACAAATAACATTCAAGAACTGAAAATTTACCAAGGTTCTTCACACTTGAAGAATTCACACAAAAATAAAAGAAAAACAAACATTAATTAATAAGGTAGGAAAAAAGAAGGTTTTCCGTCGAGTGGGATGTTGAACTTTGGGTGTTTGACGTGTGCTTGAAAAAGTATTTTAGGTAAAAAGTTGAGGTTTGAACGTCAAAAAGGTATGGGATCTCTTCTCTTTATCCCTTTCCTAAGAGACCACTAAGGTTCAGTACATTCAATCTGAAAATAGGGGGTTGTGCCCCGTTGCATGTCCCTGTTAGTAGCTCCCAATGATTCGTAGGTTGGATATATTTACTGGTATATATTAGGCGTGTGTTGTGTTTTGCTAATGAATATGTTCATGTGTATCTAATTGAAATCGTATGAAGGATCACCTATTGATATAATGTGGTTTCATGGTATTTTTAATTCTTTTAACTTAAGTTAGTGTGTCCAAAAGCCTTTTTGTATTGATTTTCATGTAAGTTTCTACTTATATGCAGGAAATCTGTCCAAAGAAGAACACATAAGTTTTTGAGCGAAGAAATACAGAAGAGACCACTTACGGAGCTTATGATGGCCCGTCGAGCCTGTGACGGTCCGTAGGTTGCATTGTCTTGCCTCCTCTATCACCAAGACACACCTTTGTGGTAACTAGTAGACTGATGCAAATGCTCACTGCCACAGGTTTCTTTTCAGGGTTACCTTTTAAGGATCCACATGTCATTATACGTAAGGTAAGGGAAGTGTGTCAAAGTTGTTTAGGGAGGCCAGATTTGGATTTGGATGGAATAGGGATAAAAGTATTTCCTTTCTCTCTGACGGGAGAGGCTGCTACTTGGTTCACTGAGCTTCCTTATAACTCATTTTTCACTTGGAAAAAACTAAGAGGCATTTTCTTAGCACGATACCACCCAGTCTTCTTGAAACTAAACCACAAAGAAAGAGTGAACAACTTTGTGAAACTTCCTGAGAGTGAGTTAGAAGTTCTTGGGATAGATTGACTTTATTTTTGAGAAGTGTCCAATAACCGCATAGATCATGAGTCACTGAAGGAATACTTCTATCGTGGACAAGATGATAATAATAAAGAGTTGTTGGATACTATAGCAGGTGGTTCTTATGTGGAGTGTCCTCATGGCGAGATTGCCGAAAAGTTTGAGAAAATCTCCCGAAATAATAAAGCTTGGAGTACTAGGAAGTCAGATACTTGAAGAAATACCTTTACAGTGCAATCCAATCACAACCCAGCGACAGATTAGAATTATAAAGGGATGGCTCAGATGAAAATTTAGCTTGGGTTTGTATTAAAACGTGTCACTAGGGGTGCAGAAAAGATAAATGCAGTTAACTACTTGTCTAAACCACCACCACCAAATGATGAAGGTTATAATGAGGAGCATTCCTATGCGATAAATGAGAAGATGGGGGGTTTTCGACCGAGTTCCAAAGGCTCAAATAATGATAATTAGCGCCAAGGTAAAGGATACCAAGGTCGACTCTATGGTATTTATAACCTTGAGGGTCATTATGTCCGATATGGAAATTACAACCGCGACAACAACTTCAGCAGGAGTAACTATTGTAACATAAATGATAGGAATGGTCCCTCTGTTCCTCCTCAAAATTGTGAAGTTACTCCTAGGTAAGGTGGAGGTAGTATGGTGCGATTTGAGGATATGATGCACAAAATGATTAGGAGGTTCGATGCTAGTGATGAGCACACTAAAGAGTTAATGAGTGATTTAGCGGGCATTGGGAAAAAAGTTGATACACAAGCAATATTGATTAAGATGCTTGAATAACAAATGACCCAATTATCTGCGACTGTGAACAAATGGCAATCGAGTACTCTTCCTAGCAATATTGTCCAAAATCAAAAAAATGATGGACTCTGTATGGAAATATCTACTCGCGGTGGTAAGCAAAACATTGACCCACATATGTCGTCTAATGAGGAAAAGGTGACAAAAGATAATGATAATGTAGCAGAAGTTAGTGGTGCAGTAGAAGATAACACTGGAAAAGATGCTCAAGTGCCTAAAAAGGTAACTCCCACGACTAGACCCCCCCCCCAATTTCCTCAAAGATTAGTGAAAAAGATCGTGGATGGTAAATATCATCCTTTTATAATAATGCTTAAGCAACATTCTATCAATGTCCCTTTGGTAGAAGCTTTAGATCAAATGCCTGGTTATGCCGTATTTATGAAAAATCTGGTTACAAAGAAAAGATTGGTCAGTTTTTAGGATGATGATACAATGCATCATTGTATCTCTATTGCTACAAGATCTATGGTACAAAAGAAAAAAGATCCGGGTTCATTTACTATTCCTTGTACAATTGGGTTATTACATTTTGCGAAAGCATTATGTGATCTGGGGCAAGCATCAATCTCATGCCTCTCTCGATATACATGAAATTGGGTTTGGGTGATCCAAAGCCTACTGCGATGCGGCTACTGATGGCTGATCGAATAGTAAAAATGCCTATAGGGATACTGCATGATGTGATGGTAAAAGTGGAGTTGTTCTTATTTCCGGCAAATTTTGTTATTCTTGATTGTGAAGTCGATTTTGAAGTGCCTATTATTCCTGGGAGGTCATTCATTGCTACGGGTAGAGCATTAGTTGATATGGAAAAGGGGTAGATGAAATTTTGGCTAAACAATGAAGAAGTGACCTTCAATATTTGTAGGTCCATGAGGTAGTGTTGAGCTCCAATAGGTATCTGCTATAGCCTACACAGTTGGTGAATCATCTAAGACACAAATAGAAGAACGTCTAGGTGTAGAAGAATTAGAAGTATTGATAATTAATTTTGATAACGAATGCATTGAAGAGTATAAGTCATTACTCGTGGCTATTCATCGAGGTGATGATCAATTAAAACCAAAGAAATATGAGTTATACATGAAGAATCACTAGTCTCCACTCGCGAAACCATCTATATAGGAGGATCAAAAGTTAGAACTAAAAGCTCTCCCACCTCATCTCATGTATGAATTCTTAGGAAGTGGTAACACTTTGTCAGTAATCATTGCATCAGATCTGAATGAACAACAAGTTGATAGTTTTGTGAAAGTGCTAAAAAGGTTCAAAAGTGTTATTTGGTTGACTAATGCAAACATTATTGGGATCCCTCCTAGTATTTGTTCTTATAAAATCCAAATCATGACCGATCATAAGCAAAGTATTGAGCACCAGAGACACTTAACTCAACCTATGCAATATGTCGTGAAGAAGGAAAACATTACATAGTTGGATGCGGGAGCAATCTATACGATCACCGATAATAGTTGGGCATGCCCCGTTCAGTGTGTACCTAATTAAGGGGGGATGATTGTGGTCCCCAATGAGAAAAACGAACTTGTTCCAATAAGACCAGTTATTGGATGGAGGGTGTGTATAGTTATCATAAAATAAATGCATGGACCGAAAAAGACCATTTTTCTATGTCTTTCATGGATCAGATGTTGGATAGACTTGCTGGAAAATGGTGGTACTGTTTTCTTGATTGATATTCGGGATATAATATTATTTCTATTGCACTCGAAGATCAACACAAAACCACCTTTACTCGTCCATATGGGACCTTCGAGGTCAAGAGAATGTTTTTTGTGTTATGCAATTCACCCGCCACATTTAAGAGATATATGATGTCGATATTATCCAACATGGTGGAAGATACTATTAATGTTTTTATGGATGATTTTTCTGTGATTGGTGAATAATTTGAGAGGGTTTTGAACCATCTATCTCATGTCCTTAAGAGATGTAAATACTTCATTTTAGTACTAAATTGGAAAAAATGCCACTTCATGGTGAAAGAAGGTATTGTTTTGGGTCATCACATTTCAGAAAATGGCATAGAGGTTGATCGATCTAATGTCGAGGTAATAGAGAGACTTCCCCAACCTATCACTGTAAAAGGTGTGAAAAGCTTTCTTGGGCGTGCAGATTTTAACTGGAGACTCATAAAATATTTTTCAAAAATTGCACATACGTTGTTCAAACTGCTGGAGAAAGATTGTAAATTTTATTTTGATGAATCCTGTCTTAAAGCATTCGGCGAGATTAAAAAAAAATTAGTTTAGGCACCTATCATCATTTCTCTAGATTGGGAAATTCCATTTGAGTCATGATTGCTAAAAAAAAATGAGATCATGATGTAATGAAAAAGATGCATGACTAGCCATAGTAATTGATAGATTGTGTCTCTAAGCATGACATAGATTTACACCACTGCATGACCCTAAGTCTAAAATTCGAATTAGGGGTCTGATAATCTGTTAGATTAATGTGATGTCAAGTGATTGTGAGGAAAATTTTAATAGTCCACTATTTATAGTGAGCAAGAACATGCCTGGTTATCATGCTAAATTTAAGTTGTAATAGACAATTAGGAAAGGATTATAGTCCCTTGTTCAATATAACAAATTTTTAGACTAACAAAAACAATGAAATTAATCCCTCTTTGATCAAAATTAATTGATCTTAAAATAGAACTTTCTTTTTCACCCCAACTAATCTTTTCTAGGAATAATGTGTTGGCTGTGGTCCCTCCTTGGACATGTGCACCTCAGCTTATGCCCAAAGAATAAGTTGAGGGTGGATATTGCAGTAAGCAAACTTTTCGTGGATCTGACCCAACTTTGTCTATTGTGTACTTTGAATAATGGCAAAGCCATAAGTTGAGAGTGACTATTATGAGGAATGATCAGGAATGTGGGGTTGAAAGAAAAAAGAGAGAGAAAAAAACAAAATTAAAGTGAATCACGAATAAGTTGAAAGAAAAGTGAAAAATAATATCTATATCTATATATCTTCCTACTCTATCTCTCTCTATCTATCCTACTCTATCTCTCTCTATCTCTCTCTTTTTTCCTCTCTCTCTCTCTCTCTTCTCTACCTAATTCAATATCACTCAAGAAAAATCAAATAGAGTCGCTTACATACAACTGCAGAAAGAGGGCCAAAATCGTCAATGTTGACAGAATATGAGAAATTGGGAGAAATTAAACGAAAAAAGTTGTATGTTTAGCTGATATGTAAAGTAGGGGAAAAATTCACTTAAGCATACCTAAATATACCCTCCCTTACCCTAATCCTATGTTACACGGTAAGAAAGTCCTATCGTAATCCTAAGAGTTGTATGGCGAACTTAAAGCAGTGAAAATAAGTGCAAGCTTATGAAAATATGTATGAATGGGTTGTTATTTTGTTGTAAGAATAGTGGTTGAAATTAATCATTAATACTCAAAAAAAATGAAATTATGGTGGTGACAAATGAGGATGTTGTTTTAAAGTTAGGACACTAAGTTTGCAATTCTGGCAATATTAAGCAACCTCGGTGAGAAATGAAGAGGATAGGTGTTAGTGCGTGTGATTCTGTGTCAGGCCTGATTCTCCACATATTCACGCGTAATAGTGGTACATGCATCACTATGATGAGATGGATCGGGAATTAGATAGCCAAATGATTGCGAAAGGAAAATATGGATAATGTTGTACAATAACTTTGTAGTGAGTCATATGCTTCGTTAAGGACAAACAACGAATTTAAGTTGAGTGTGTTGATATACCGTGGTTTCACGGTATTTTAAATGATTTTCCTTAAGTTTGTGTGTGGTCTAAAAGCATTTGTTTTGTATTGATTTTTTATGTAGTTTTGTCCTTATTGCCAAGGAATTGGTGTCCAAAGATGAATCGAGGTTTTGAGCGAAGACAAATGCATAAAACCACCTACAGAGCTTATGGACGGTCAGTCCCGAGCCTGTACGGTCTATATGTGGGCTGCGTAGTGAAGCTGCTGAAGTAAATATGGGGAGTTTTTTCACTTGGCGTGTTTGGATTACGGAGTCCCTATGACCGTCATAGACACAGCGGTCCTTCCTGCTTGTTCGTTGTGATTTGGAAATCATAATGTCGTCCTAGACAGCAAAAAATTAAAGAAGTTTAAGTAGTATGGAATGGAGAAAAACACTAGAACGAACAAGTTCTTGGAATTGTATGTTTACTTTTTAAAAATTATAACCTGTTTCATCTAGGGTAATGAAAAGAGCAGCAGAAGAATTTGTATAGTATGGGACGATGGAGGCCATGACGGCCTGTCGTGACCACAACGGTCCGTCACGAGGTCGTCTACCCAGCCACATTTTGACAGATTTTCAGTAATTATAATCCTTCTTTTAGTACGTGTGTGCAATATGAACCATGACTATGTGCCTCGGGTTTAAGGCTCTAAAATGTGCTGTTAGTTCTTCATATTTCATGTACACAAGTTTATATAAATCGTGATTTTCATAATTGATATAAAGATAATGATTTAAGTGCAATTTTTTATCTAATGAACTCTTGAAAATACACTAAAAGAACTCACTTAAATCTACTTAAAACGTCTAAACATTTAATGTTAAGGAAATGAGAAAATAGGTTGCAAAAATTTCCAGCATCTTCTTAATGAGTTTCGGCCAAGCTAAGGGGATTTTCATGCTATAAAAAATTCATCAAAATATGTGATATCACTGGATATGGAACCCGTGACCTCTCCATGTTAAAAATCAATTAAATAAGATGAGAAAAAGGGAAATTTGTCATGTAGGATTCCAACCCACGACCTTGTCTGGAAAATGAATTATGAAAATATGAAATGAGAGGAGTGGGATTCTAACCCACCACTTCCTAGTCAACTTAAGAAAACTAATAGAAAAATAAAGGGTTAGGCGGGTGTGAATCGAACCCATGACCTCTATCCAAAACCAAGGGAAATTAAAGAGAATAAATTGAAGTGGGGTTGTGGTTGCCAAAGTAGAGAAAGTAAATGAATTGAAAACTAAAATTAAATGAGCTTGTGGGGGTTCGATCCCAAATCCTCTCAATCCCATTGACAAAAAAATGAAGAGAAAGATTAAAATAAATTAAATGTAAATGAAGGAGTTGGGGCTTGATCTTTTGTCCCCAGGCCCCGTGAACCAAAATAAAATAAATTAAAAATGTAAGTGTTGCCCAATGGTTTCAAAAACTAGTTCCCCTGCCCATATTCCGTATTGATAAATAAGTCATACATGAATTAAATAGTCAAAAATAATGCTTCCTACTTAGATCATAATCGAGATCTTGGCATACATACAAGATGCATAATTCTTGTACCACATAATATTAGGAAGATACGAGTCTCTTAAGCGAACTATGAACGAAGCCTTATGGCTTGTATGTATAGACCCATAAGTATAACAAACATTTAAAGACAAATGAACCCAAAATGTATGTAATGAAATGATGTAACCCTAGAAGAGATAAGTAAGAGTGTAAAACTCACTAAATGGACAAGTGCATTGCCACATGATTAAACGAAAAATGGAATTATGAAATGAACAATGAAATTATGAATCCCTAGAAGGGTTATGTAAGAGTATGAAACACACTAAATGACCAAGTACATTAGCATATGATGAAATGATCATTTACGTAAAAAGGGGTGAGTAATTATATAGATCCAATGTGCTAATGTTAATGAATGTTGTTACAATATGATATGAGTCTAATATAAAAGATTAGATTAATCTCAAATGAGCCTAAGTAAATGTTACAAAAACGTACTCACCTATGAGAGTGTAAAGTATAGGAAGAGACCTATCTCTATGAACATTCTAATGAAAGTATTAAGAACAATATACACTTAATACTAATGATGAGATGAGAAATCATCTATTGAGCTCCGATGTACGTATACTATAAGCAAGCTTCCATGACGTATGAGTTGAATGTAATGAATTTTTTACACTGAGCATCGATACACTAACTATGAGAGGTGATGCCTTCTTTCTTGAAGGGCGGAGGTTCACGTAATTCTCATGAGATGAAACTGTATGACACGTCGGGTATGGTTCTCCTTATATCTCCTAATCTTTGAGCCTAAATTAATGATATAGGGATCTTGCGGGGTTCGATTCCCATGTATGCTAGCATGTTTTTTTTCACTTTTGTCGGGGATTTCATCTCTTTTCGGTGTGGGGGAAGCACTGGATTTCATGATGTTCACATGATCTATGTTTGTTAAAGTTAAAGTTACCAATTAATGAATGGGGCTATCCTCAAATGATGCACATAATAAAATGAATGATACAAAAGGTCGTAGGATAAGAGGTGAGATAGACTTAAGTACTGACACTAGGTCATTCTTGATCATTGCACAACTATCTTGATGAAAGTCTTAAATTACATCCTAGGTATAGCAGATGTTCACACTACCCCATGAAAGAAATGAAATAAAGTAGATATCTATCAATGTAGCAGACACTCTGTTTAATAAAAAAGTCTCCCTTGTTGAGGTCCCATATGTTGAACCCTCATTTTGGGAAGTCTTAATGTCAAGTCCATGATTCCAAGGTCTTATGGCATATGAATGAATAATATGAAAGATGTTATGTGCTATATGCAATATGTTATGTGCGATGTGTAAGATGTTATATGTTGTGTGCAATATGATAATTATGATGATGCATGTTACCCTCACGGACTAACTTTTCTAATCCTATTTTGTCAAGTTCACTGAATTGACGATACAAAATAATGTGGTTAGGAAAGAGTTGTTCTTACTCATGCATGTTGTTGAAGCGTTCTTTCATATACCCTTACTTAGTACAAGTGTGTACAAATTCAATAAAAGTCTACAATTTTAGGTGAAGATACAGCTTAGTGCTAGAGCACACAGGTAGACGTTGCAAATATTGGACGTGGAGTTTTAATTCGTACATGGTAGGCCCTCATGATTTTGAGGATGTCTACCATTATTATTTTTCTTAAATGTAGTCTATAACTAGTAGACATCTTCCGCTAGTGTTGCTTTCCACTTTTTATTCAAACATTATATTGGTGCCGTTTTGGCAAAAATATGTTTAATAAAATTAGGAACTAATTCATTCATTTGATTATCTCTATATTAGATAGTTGATTTGTGAATACCTATGATGTTAAGTTTAAACTTTTTAGAATGAAATACGAAAACAAAAAGTTTAAATTTTCTGCTAAAATAAACCTAGATGAAGTAAGAATGACGTATGTAATCTTGTTTGTGACCTTTGAGAGGTAAACGACACCGGTGTCGTATGGGGTCTAGAATCCAGTCGTTATACCACCACCTACCCTAAGTAGTACCATCTTTTAAATGACTTAATTTAATCAATTCATTGTGTGGGATTAGTTTAACCGACATAGACCATGAGAGCAAGACATGGAATCCCGATATTAACCCTTATCGGATGAGGGATCCTCACTTGCCTAGAGTAAGGTGATTCTTATTAGCTTTCACATTTCTTTCCCAATAGCTACACATATGTGGACACATAGTATGGTATAAGGAGATTTCTAATTAGTAACTCATTCCCTACTAACGAGCAGTACTCATCTCAAGAGGTACTTTGGACTACAACATCTAAACTCACGAAGTGTAATCCACCTCCCCTTCAAATACTCTCAGTACTAGGTATAACTCCCCAAGGATTTCTTAATATAGTAATCTATCATTGAAATCTCACTAGGAATGGATAGGTTACTACTAGACACCACTTCTCAACTCACAAAGTGTGTCCACCTAAAGATTCCCCTTATTACTCAACTTGGCATAATACATTCTTTAAAGTGTATGCGTTTACATGTGCACACCTTTCATACATGAATCATTTAATTCTCATCAAGCTCTACACATACATTAAGCTTCATTCATCAAGTTACACACTCTACATGCTTATCATAATCATATACTTTCATTAGACTTAAACTAGGTTAAACATGCAACTCAAGGTACACAAAACACAAAGAAGACCCATTTCCAATATCTATTCATTTCACACGCTAGACCTTCAATATTATATATTAAAAATATTTTAAATAACATCATGTTCTTCAATTAGCACTTCCATCCTTAATATGGACCATACCACTCAATATCAATCCATAAAAAGAACAATTAATGAAAGCAACTCAACATTAAGTCAAACCATTATCACTCAAAAGCAAATCAGTATTTACCCATATTAATACCTTTAGGGCACTAGATACACAAACATGATAAATACAAGAAAACCCAAGTTCATACATTATTCAAATCATGCTCACATAACCCTTTTTAAGGAAAAAGTTGAAGTATGAGTGAAAAATAGTTTGATTAAAGTTTTAACATAAAAATACTCAATTAAACCCAAATTAAATAAATTAAAACTTAAATACAATAAGAACCCTACTAAAAATCAAAGTTAGAAGATGTTTGAATGAAAACACATTTCAGAATGAATACCATACCTCACTTAAGGAAGTAAAAATCCAAGATGTTTTTTTAAGAGACTCATCCAACCAGCCCTCTTATCCTTCCTTGACCACTAGCTTTTAATGGAGTCTTGAGAGAGTTTGCATTTAGAGAGATAGAGAGTTTCAATATTTTTAAGAGACGGGTCTTCTCTAGGTGTATGATTTAAAACTATTTTCATATAAACTAAAAATACAAAAATTATCCACCTAGTCTGTTAAAAGACTTGGGGGGTATTCAGATAAAACGCCCTAAGTTGGAAGCAAATTTAGAGATTTACAGGCCTCAAAGACGAACTTCCACCAACGGACCGTTGGTAGGGTATCGTTGGTGGATACATATCTCTAAATGGAGCATGAACAATTGAACTCACTGGTAAAATCTACTCCCTAGGTTGATGAGCCTGTGAGGGACCAAGGGACCGTCCCTAGGGTCGTCGATGGCCACTGCTTTTTGGGAGATTAAGCCCAAGTCACGGGCCCTTCATTAAGGGCCCCTTGTGGGCTATATGTGGGGTCGTGCCCAGAAGTTAAACCCCTAAACTATGTCTTCTAGGTCATATGTGGGGTCATGCTCAGAATTTAAAACGCTAAACTATGTCTTCTAGGTCTTAGGAACATACAGTGTATGTTTCATGGAAAAATAACTCGTAAAACTTGTCTAAACATAAGAAGACACACTCGTACGTTCTAAGGCATATTTTTCGAATGTCGTGGACGTTGTTGGTCGATTGAACTCCAAACATAAAGCCAAACTTCACACACTTTGTAAGGAAATTGAACTAACTTAGTTTAACTTAAAATCAACCCAAGAAACAATCACGATGCTCTAGTTAACCTTCTTTTGTTTTAGGGCGTTACATTCTACCGTACTTGGAATAACATTCCTCCACGAATAACGTGTAAACTTTTAGAATAACAAGGACTCACTTCGCATCACATAACACACTTTAATCATGATCAAAACACTCAAAAATCAAATAATCAACTAACAAATCTTTTTACACTTTCAAACACTTAGAAATACACTCTTTTATCAAAACTTCAAGAAGTTAAAACTCACTCTTAGTCTTCTTTTATGAATGAACTACCTTACAAAAAATTAAACATTCTATTACACAATACTTTTAGACACGTTTAAACTTTAATTATAAAGAACACAATTTTTCTCAAAAATCAAAATTCTTACAGTGAAGTTCAATGTGTTGACTGCCAAGTTACCAAATTTTTCAAAAATTCATTCTTTAAGTAATTCATCAAGATGGAAAGATAATATGAACTATAAAACCATATTATCTCACTTAATATAACAAAGGAAACAATCACAAAGAATTAAGACTTACCAAAAATATCAATTCGAATTAATTATCCTTCCTAGCACCCATCCAATAGGAAGGGTTCTTCTTAGGATCATTACGATAGAGGGAAGATTGATTGATTTCCCCCTTTATTTTAGGTTTTCGCAGTCCCTCATATTGTGGAACTTATTACCACATGAAAAATAACCATCCGTTCCAGCAAGACACTTACCCCTATGTTTCTTTCAACAAGTAGGGCACGTAGCCCTTTCATAAGAATGATCACCACCTTGAGAATGTTGATTTGGAACCGTATCCTTGTTTCCCATGGATAAATATTGGGGATAAAACCTTTTCTTAGGCCTTTGGTGACTGGAATCATCCGACCTAGGCCTTTTACCCTCTTGCGTTATCTTTCTACTTTTCGACTCCTCAATTTGTTGCGTTTAAACCATTAGCCTAGAGATATCCATATCATTAAGAAGAATTGTCGTACGACACTCTTGTTCCACAAAGCTATACACTCCCATGACAAACTTGTTCATCCTATCCCTAGGGTTGGCTACCATGCTTGGGGCATACATAGAATGTTGGGTGAATTTGAGAGAGTACTCTTGCACACTCATTCCACCCTGAAAAAGGTTCATGAATTCAACCATCTTCTTCTCCCTCAACTATAAGGGAAGGAACCTATCTAAATAAGCCTCTTTGAGTTCTTCCCAATAAATCGCCCCTCTTTCTAGGGTCTCTCACTCCTCAATTTCTCAAACCACACTTGTACTACCTTCTTAAATTGGTAATCGACTAAGTTCCCTTTCTCCCTAGAAGTCACACCCATAGCATCTACGACTTTGAAAATTTCATCGATGAAACCTAGTGGATCTTATTCCAACTTAGTGTCATTGAAAGTAGGAAGGTTCATCCTCATTTAATATCCAATCCTATAGGCGCCAACACTAGAATTTGGTTGACAACATGAGGTTGAGCCATCATGAGTAGGTTCAAGTTCATTAGGACATCCCACAACTCCGCATTAGCCATATCACCCTCAACAAAATGAGATTTAAGCATAGGAGGCACTTGAGGTCCTTGGGGTTCCGGAGACACTTGAGGTTATTGAAGGGGAACCTCCACATTCTCTTCCTCCTCTAGGCAAACAATAGGAATTTGGTCACGAGAGGGATAGTCTCATTAGCTACACCACCCTTCTCCCTTCTAGGGGTTGATCTCCTCGTAATACATGTCTTATAAACAGAAAGGGAAGAAGTTAAGAGAAGACACCTTATATGACTCAACTCTAACGCACAACATTAGAATAGAGAAGACAGTTAAAATACTATCACCCTATAGACTTTTGTCCATGGATGTGTCGCGACTCATACCATCTACTAAGATACTACTATATGTGGCTTTTAGAATCTACACTATTTCCTGTAACTTTATGCTCTGATACAAAGTAGGTCACCACCCGAAAGCACCTCCTAGAAGTTAGGGAGAATGGTCATTTCGTGATCGGGCGTACTTGAACCTTTGGGGTCTTCTACAAGCCCTTTACTATAGTTCATCACGTAAGACATGAAAAATAATGCGGATATTTAAAAACATTCACTAATAATTAATAAAAGAGAATCTTTAATAAATACTAAGACAATCTCGTCGTCACAAGCCAACTTGAAGACAGGACATAATATCATAGGTACATGTCCCTCTACAATATAGTAAAATGCTTAAGAAGTTTTTAAATTAAATTATGAAAAGGACTTTGCCCTCTAATATATGAGGGCATAGTTTTCCTTGAGAAAAAATTTCCCATTATATTCCTTTAATTCTTCAAACCTTTGAAATATTCCATTCTATACTTATATAATATAGAAAAGTATTGGGTTAGTACAAAACAATTTACTAATTACTGCATATGCAAAAACATGTAAAAAGGGACATTTTAGTAAAAATAACTTTTCATGCAATTTATGTAAAATATTGAATACAAAGACAAAAATCATACTAACCATCGTTTAAACATAGATAAGAATTCCCATAATTTTAAGCCAACAAGAAACATTAAAGTAAATTAACTCGACCTTCACAGTGTACTCCTTAAGCATTTACAGTAAATACATTTGAACATAAAAATTAATAATTTAAACAAGTCACAATAAATTCAACTTGAGAAATTACAATGAACTACCCTACACTAAATGAGTGAACTTCCAATGCCAAGCGAAAGAGAGAGTGAACTCATATTCTTTAAGAGTTTACCTACGTCGAAATTATCCTAGGACTCACTAATGTCAGATATAAAGGAAGTGTGTGTATGCCTCCTCCAATACACACCAATGAAACCCTCAAGACTACCCCATTTGGCTTACTCAACTCGGGAGAAACAAGCCCCTCAATCAATGGAAAGACATTAAAAGACACCCATCACACAACAAAAGTGTTCACTTTCGGAATGCATACTTAGTTAAATGAGTATATAAATTTCCATACCACCACCTACCCTAAGTAGTACATTCTTTGAGAAGGTTTGACACCAAGTATAACCTTTTTGAAGCTCTACCTAATACTATGAGTAGATATTGTCCCATACAACAACCTAACCTAAGTAGTATATTCTTTTAGAACACTTAGTTCAATAAATTCTTAATGGGGGATTAGCATAACAAACATAGACCATGATCACTAGACAGAGAATCCCGATATTAACCCCTATCGGATGAGGGATCCTCACTTGCCTAGAGTAAGGTGATGCTTCTTAGATTTCACATGGCTTTCCCAATAGCTACACCTATGAGGACACATACTTAAAGGATAAGGAAATTACTACTAAGTAACTCATTGTATACTAATGAGGAGTACTCATCTCAAGAGGTACATTGAACTACAACATCTCAACTCACGAAATGTAATCCACCTCCCCTTCATATTCTCTTAGTTCTAGGTATAACTCCCCACGGATTTATTAACTTAGTAATCTATCATATAAATCTCACTAGGAATGGAGAAGTTGCTAATGGACCCCACATTTCAACTAACAAAGTGTGTACACCGCAAGATTCCCATTTTTGCTTAACTTGCAATAATATATTCTTGAAAGTTTTTGTCTGCACTTGTGCACACCTTGCATATAAGAATAATTTAATTCTCATCATGTTCTACAAATACATTAAGTTTGATTCATCCGGTTACACACTCTACATGCTTATCATAATCATATACTTCCTTTAGACTTAAATTAGGTCGAACATGCCATTCAAACTACACCAATGACAATACAAGACCCATTTCCAATATATCTTCATTTCACATGTTTGACCATCAAAATTACATATTCATAACATACAAAATAACATCAAGTTCCACAATTAGCACCGCCATCCATAAGATGGACCATGCCACTCACTATCAATTCATAATAAAAACTATATAATGAAAGAAACTAAACTTCAAATCAAACAATCATCACTCGTAATAAATTTATCAATAATTAACCATATTAAGTCTCTACGATCAGTATCTACACCAACTTTAAAAATACAAGACGACCCAAGTTCATACCCTACTCAAATCATGCTCACATAAACCATTTTTAAGCCAAAAGTTGATGTACGAATAAAAAAGAATTTCATTAGAGTTTTGACATCAAAATGATAAGTTAAAGCCAAATTAAATACATTGAAACCATTAAAACTTACATACCACAAGACCACTATTAGAAATAAAAGTTAAATGAAGTATGAGTTTAGAAACCCTTTGGAAAACCTTTTAGGAAGTTGGCTTCCTGAATGAAAATATATTCAAGAATGGTTAGCATAAATCACATAAGGAAGCGAAAATTCAAGTGTTTTTAATGAAGAGACACGTCCAACCATCCCTCGTATCCTTCCTTGACCTCTAGCTTTCAATGGAGTCTTGAGAGAGAGAGTTTTTATAGTTAGAAGAGACGGGTCTTGTCTAGGTATAGGTTTTTAAATAATTTTTATATAACCTAAAAACAATAAAATTATCCACCTAGGGCTTAAAATAGTTGTGGTGTGTTGACATAAAACACCCCAAGTTGGCAGCAACTTCAGAGATTTGCAGTCCTCACAGACGAACCTTCAACAATAGACCGTCGTTGAGCCAACAGACCGTTGGTAGGGTCTCGTTGGTGGATACTTATATAAAATTGGATCATGGAATACTGAAATAACTGGTACAATCAGTTCACTATCTCGACGAACCGTTGAGGGACCAACGGACCGTCCTTAGGGTCTTTGATGGCCACTACTTTTTGGCAGATTTTGCCCAAGTGTTGGGCCCTTAATCTTGGGCACCTTGTGGACCGTATTTGGTGTCGTTCCCAGACGTTACACCCATAAACTAATTCTTATAGGTATTAGGAACATCCAATGCAAATATCAAGTAATGCAAACATGTAAAACTCCTCTAAACACAACAAGACACACTAGTACATTCTAAGGCATACTTTCCGAACGTCATGGACGTTCTTGGTTGATTGAACTCCAAAATTACCCAAAATTCACACAATGCCTAAGGACACTAAACTAACTTGTATTAAATTAAAATTAACTCAAGAAAAAACCACGAGTCTCTACTTGACCTTAGTTCATTTTGGGGCATTACAATAAATTTTCGAAGGGTAAATAACATGTTTTCATAAAAGGTCCCTTTTTATTATGTTTTCATGATATGTGTGCATATGATTTCATAATATGTAAAATTGTTTACCAACCCCATTTTTTTATTTTCCCTAATATTTTAGTTTTTGATTGTTGAAGGACTTTTGGATATGATTTTGAAGAAGACTTGGAATTCTTAATCATCCAAGATGGGTAGGTACTCACTTTCTAAGAGTAATTCCACTATCAAGCTATGAATTTGTTATCATTATTAAGACTCTTATCTTTCTTTCTAATTCTATTTTGATATTAAACGTTGTATGACTTATATGTGTTCTTATTGTATAGATGTATGGGGTACGCCCAATTGTATATACTCTTAATAGATGATACATGCTTTTTACACTATGTTTAATTCTTTATATATATGTGCAATAACAGTAGAAAACTAAGTAATCTTCTAATGCTAAGTATCTATGTATTCTCGATATATATATTTATTATATGTATGTAGAGGTCTATGAAAACCTCCATGTAGAAGTGAAGGAAAGTTTTAAATTTCCTGTAATTTTGACCTATGAATGTAAATCATGGAAAGTCAAGGGTATGTCTTAGTCCTTATGTGGGGACGACTCGGCCGTTCATGTAGGGGTATGCCGATGTAAAAAACTTGGTATAAGAGAATGAGGTTACATCTAGGGGTCTCTCTCAACTATGTGTATGTGGGTTCGCATTCATAATTTTGAAGCGCGTCAAACTTATGAATAGAAATTTATATGATGCTTAGGAAATTCTCAGTTTGTTTGAAGTCCAATATCCTACCTTTAACGTGTAAGGTCTATATCCTTTTAGCATTTAATCCTTTTATTGTGATTATATGCATTGAATACTCAAAGAAATGCGGCACGAATAATTGAAGAAGAGATTGCCAATGAGGGAGTTCCCCCCCTGGTGATGAAGTTCCTCATCTTGAAAATTACATGAATGATGACAAAGCCCCGGTCAATAATCCTCTTGATGGATGGTGACATAAAGGCTCATTTTCTCTAAATTGGCCAAGACACTTACATAAAGATATGCGTATTTGAAGGCGGGCAAGAGGAAGGGATTTTGCGAGTAGAGATCTGGAATAGGGGGGGA
This sequence comes from Solanum habrochaites, assembly GCA_027704765.1. Taxonomy (NCBI): domain Eukaryota; kingdom Viridiplantae; phylum Streptophyta; class Magnoliopsida; order Solanales; family Solanaceae; genus Solanum; species Solanum habrochaites. Next base: position 38,742,763 of record JAKWJA010002492.1, on the reverse strand, counting down.
AAACAGAGGGAGTGATAGTCGAAAGCACGAGCACCCACTACTCATGCTCAAACAATGATGGGCCAATATAATTGGGAGGTTGCACCCCGAGCAAACAAACACGTTTCTACAAAGGCCTCCCATCTAAGGGATTTCATAAGGATGAATCCCTCTACTTTCTATGGGTCCAAGATTGAAAAATACCCTCATGAGTTCATCGACAAAATCAACAAGATCTTCTATGCTATGGGGTTGACTACTAGTTAGAATGTCGAGTTATCCACTTACCAACTCAAAGGTGCTGCCCAAACTTGGTGTGTCCAATGGAGGGATAATAGGCTATTAAGGGGTGGACCTGTGACTTGGGAAGTGTTCAAGAAGGCTTTTCTTGATACATTCTTTCGTTGGGAGAAGGGGTAAGCTAAAATTGTAGAGTTCATCAACCTTCGCCTAGGAGGTATAAGTTTGCTTATATACTCCTTGAAATTCACTCAGTTGTCTATATATGCTCCTTCTTTGGTTTCCAACCCTACAGATTAAATGAATCGCATTATTACTAGATTATCGGATGAATTGCAAGAGGAATGTAATTCGGCTATACTACATGACAATATGAACATTTCTTTTCTCATGGTTCATGATCAAGAAGTGGAAGAGGCAAGGGCTAAGTGGAAGAGTAGAGATGTGAACAAGGCAAAATCTTTTTGATGGTGGTTTTTCAAATATTAGGCTTAATGTACAACACAAGCCTATGTTTCATAAGAGGTTTTCTTATTAATTTCCTTCCCAGTTTACTAATGTTAAGGATGATAGGGTGTCTAACCCTATGCCTTAAAAGGGAAGGGATACTAGTTCACCAACCAGGAAGCCTACTTGTGGAAAGTGTTGCACAAAGCATTATAATGATTATATAAATGTAATAGATAATTGTTTTGGTTTTCGTAAAAGTGGGAAAAAGTATTTATATTTCCCTAATTAAAGGGGTCAATACAAGAAGTGTGGAGAAGCAACTGGTTCTAACGAAGCACCTAAGAGGAATCACTTCTATGCACTTCTTTCAAGGGGTGAGGAAGAGACTTCTACCGAAGTGGTGACCTGTATGTTCAAAGTCTTTTCTATTAATGTATATTCCATACATGATACCGGTGCTACTTTATCATTTGTTCCTCTTTTAGTAGATAAAAAGTTTGACATTTTACAGGATATCTTGAATGAATCGTTTATATTGTCTACCATGGTGGGTGAGTCGGTTATTGCGAAAAGGGTGTATTTAAATTATTCTATAATTTTGACCATTAAAGTTATTTATGTTCAACTAGTAGATTTTGATATGCTTCTATTTATGTCATTTTGGGTATGTGTTGGTTGCATGCTTCCTTTGTCTCTATAGATTGTAGAACAAGGGTGATGAAGTTTAATTATCCAAATGAGCACGTTTCAAAGTTATATGGGGGTTATTCTATTCCTAGAGGTCATAACATCTTTTAACAACCCTAAAAATGACTATCGTAAGTAATGGCTAATTTATCTAGAATGCCTAGATTAGATCGGATTCACACAAATTGATGCGCAGAGAAATAGACCTCTAAATCTCCACAACAGCCAATCCAACTTACTTGGTGAGTTAGTTAAGCTAGGAAATGTTGGGTCCAACCATATAACACTGCCGAATATGAAGACTTACCCGTATGAGTTATAACATAACTTCACAAGGGGTAATCTTAATAATGGAGGGTATAGGGATAAAATGATATTTTATAGGCTAAGGGTAGTATTGTAATTACCATAAATAATTGATTAAATAATTAATTGATTGAATAATTAAATAATATGGTTAAGGGTAATTTGGGTAGAGGTGGCCAAAATTAATATGGTTAAGCAAAATCTTGCTCCACCGAGGTTCGAGCCTTGGTGGAAGCAATTATTTAACTGATTTATTATATTTAGTGAATTAGTGAACTTAGTTAATATTTAATTTATTTATTTAATTCAAGGTAAATCAGTATTTTAATAAAATAATAATATTAATAATGATAATAATAATATTAATAATAATAATAATATTAAATAATGGGGATTCCTAGTTTGACTAAGTCTCCACCTTACTCTCCTAATCCTAATCCTCTCATTCTCACGTCTCTCACTCTCATTATTAAGTTCTTTTAATCTGAAAAAGAACTTAAAATAATAGTTCTTCACTCTTGAAGAACTTACACACAAATACTAAAACGAAAAGGTAAGCCAAAAACGAAAATCGACAATATTTTTCTCGATGAATTGGGTTTTGGATTATGGTGGTGAAGCAGTGATGTCGTGGGAATAGGCACCATTGAAACAAGTGTTGAAACACATTAAGGTATGTGTTTTCTTCTCTCCTGGTCGCTTTCCCAAGATACATCTAAGTTCATTTTAATTCCAATGAAAAAAACTTAGGATGTCCGTGTTGCATGCTCTTGTTATTAGATCCTTTTAAAGATTCAAAACATGCATTTGTATGTCTTTTGGTAGATAATTTTAGGACTTTTAATGATTATGTATTGAATGTCTATTTAGAAACTATGTAAGGAATGAAAGATGTATTCCAGAAAAGTGTTTTACATTAATTGTTTGAGCATGGGTGTGCTTTAAATTAACTATGTTGCTGCATGAAACTTGTCTGTTATAAATGTTTTGTTTTTGTACATGCAATTTTTAAATGTGTGATGTTCATATAAGGGTAATGTTTCTGGAAAAATGTCAACAGAATTATTCCAGGAATTAACATGAAAACTTGAGAGAAAGATGGATTTAAAGAGACCAAATTTCCAACTTACTGGAAATGTTTGTCTAGGCCAAAAATTTTAAAATTGACCTATGTTCTAAAAAATTTTAAAAATTGTGAGATCATTGATAATTGAACTGAATATCTAACCACATGCAAATAACATAAAAAGTTCATGAGGAAAACGAAAAGAAAATGAAATGTGGTGAGTGGGGATGTAACATACAACCTCTTGAATAGATGAGAGAGTTAGAAGGAAAATAAAGGGGAAAAATTAAACGTGGTGAGTTGGATTAAACTCACAACCTATTTAATAGAGAAGAGAATTAGGAGAAAAAAATGTAAGAAAAGAAATGAGGTGACTAGGGATTGAACCCACAACCTCTTGAATAGATGAGATAGTTAGGAGAAATATATGAGAGAAAAATAAAATGAGGTGAGTGGCGTTTGAACCCACAACCTTTTGATAAAGATACGAGAAAAAGAATGAGTTTTTGGGATTAATCCTCAATCTGTTTTTTCCTTAAACAAGAAAGATGGGAGTGAAAGAAAAAAATATATGGGGGTGATGGGGATCGACCTAAGGGTCCCCAAAATTTTGAAAAACTGTCACGACCCAAAACCGAGCCGCGACTGTCAACCCACCATTTACCCTCTTATGTGAGCGCACCACCCAATCTAACTAAACCTATCATGTCAATTTAATCACATAAAGCCATGCGAAAGACTTAAACTCATAAATAAAAGAAAAACCATTCAATAACTTCTAAAATTTCAACATCTATTAAATTCCCCAAAACTGGAAGTTCTCACACAAAACATCTATATCAATTTACTAAACTAAGAGTATTCTAGAAGCTAAAACAAAATAAAAGCTAGTCTATGCGAAACTTCAAGGCATCGAGACATGAGAAGGAGATCCAGTCCAAGCTAGAAGCATAAGCTCACCCTGAAATCGGTTGACCCGAAGACTGGCTAGAATTACTGTGTGTCGAAGATGAACGGCGCGTTTGCTGGCATCCCAATCTACAAGCAGAAAAACATAAAGTAGGGGGTCCAGTACAACACAAGTAAACGAGTAGGTTTATCATCCGCCAACTCAAAATAGAAATGGCAATATATCTTCAATATAATTATCATAAAATCAACTAATATTCTTAACAATGTGAATAGAACAAGTAACGAACTCATTTATAGTATCACCGATAAATCTATTAGGACTCAAGCCTCCACAGCATAAAATTCTTTTGGGATCCATGTTCTTTAATTGAGTATATAGCATCTTTTCAAGATTCATTATCTTTATTCCTCTTGTGTCCGGTACGTGACCTCCGATCCCCTACTACTATGTTTTCGAACGTGACACTCCGATCCCCTAATTCAATGTGTCGGTACGTGACACTCTGATCCCCTAACATCTACGTGTCGGTTCGTGACAACCCGTCCCACTAATTCTATGTGTCGGTACGTGACACTCCGACCACTAATCAATCATTCTATTAATTCATCAATGCCTTCTTTTATACCAATTCGTCATCATCTCATCACTTTAGTTCATCAAGGCCTTCGTTTATATCAAGGCATCATCATTAACAAGAGATTAGTTTTTAATCAATATTTGGGTTCAATAGCTTCTCATGCTTGTTTTCACACAATCATAATATAAAATCCCATCATGCATGGCACACATTAATCATAAAGAAGAGACTCTAATAATAGACTACCACAACACATATCATTCGCTATTAAGAGTTTACTATACGAATAGTGTAAAACCATAACCTACCTCAACCGAAAGATTCGTGATCAAGTCAGCAAATCCTCAAACCCTGTTGTCCTCTTGTTTCTCTCTCTCTCTCTCTAACTCGTCTCCCTATCTTTCTATTCTTTTTTCTTTTTCTTTTTTTCTGATTCAAACCCTCTTCGTTTTACCCTAATTCTATATAATTAAGAATAAAGATGGCATATAACCCACTCATTAACTTATGGTTACCGCGTCTTTTAACCCCCAAGTAATTCGACTTATTAACCTTACCCCTAATTTATAATTAAAGCAGGAATAGTCAAAAACGTCCCTTAAAACGTATAAGGAACGACCCAGACTGGGATTGGCGCAACCTGCGACGGCTCCGTCGTGCCTGCGAACGTCCTTCCTGCAGGGTCGTCGCAAAGTCTCAGAGAGTGGATTTCCCTGAAGACTCCTGTGACGGTCTTTCCTGCCCTTTCGTTACTAAGTTCAGAGAGTCGATTTTCCAGTACCAATTTAAGATTTTCAGTGTTTTAAACGAGAGACCCTGCGCGGTTTCCCGTCGTTCTCATGGCGTCCGTCCGTGGGTCCGCCCCTCAGCCTATTTTTCCAGAAATAAACTCTGCCTGGCTCAAACAACTTAAACAGGTCGTTACAATAGATACCATTTACCCTCGTTCTCCCCGAACGTCACGAAGAGGAAACATAGGGCGAAAAGGAATACCTAATCTGTAACAGATGTGGGTATCTTTCTCCGCCATATCTGCCTCCTTCTCCTAAGTGGGCTTCTTCCAACGGTCGATTCTTCCATTACTTTGATGGTTGCGATCCTCCCTTGATCTCAACTTGCGAATTTCTCTATCTAGAATAGCACAGGCTTCTTCCTCATAGCAAATTCTCATCGAGAAAAACTGAATCCCAACGGATAATGTAAGTTTCCATCCCCATGGTATCTTTTCAACATCGACACTGAATAGCCGGATGAAACTCTGGACAGCCCGGGAGTCAAGGCTAACTCATAAGCCACCTCCCCTACTCGCTACAGTACTTCAACGGGACAATTTACCTTAGACTAAGCTTTTCTCTTTTACCAAAACGCATCGCCCTTTCATGGGTGGAAACTTTCAGTAACACGTTGCTCACCTTCATAAACTCCGTCTCTAACCTTTCGATCTACATATTCTTTTTGCCTACTTTGCCCGCTAGAAGCTTTTCTTGATGGACTTCACTTTCCTATCGAATCCCGCAGAGATCAGTACCCAAGGCCTAACCTCGAATGCATCAACCAGAACCAATGGGGACCTAGCATCTCCTACCATACAGTGCTTCAAATGGAGCCATGTCAATACTCGAGTGATCGCTATTTTGTATGACACACTCCGCTAAGGGTCAAAGTTATCCCAATGACCACCAATCTATCACACAAAAAACGCGCGAAGCATATCTCCAACAATTGAATCGCGTTCGCTCAGGTCAGACTGACCATCGTCTTAAGATGGAACGCGGTACTAAGGTCCAACCTAGTACCCAATTCCGCATGCAATGGTTTTCCCAAAATTTAACGTAAACCTGCGTACCTCTACTGATACGATGGCTAGTGGAACCCCCTGCAATCGAACAATCTCTGAGATGTACAGTTTGGCTAACTTCTCTGCCATTGGTAAGTCACTTGACCGTAATGAAATGCAGCAACTTATTAACCTAGCCACAATCACCCAAATTGAATCAAACTTACCCAATGTCGTTGAAAGACCAACCACGAAGTCCATTGCAATTATCTCCCATTTTCCTTCCATTCCGGAATGGGCATTCTCTGAAGTGTTCCTCCGGGCCTTTGGTGTCATACTTTTACCTGTTGACCAGTTGGACATTTGGCAATAAAATCCACAATATCACGCTTCACTACGCCACCAAAAGTGTTTGCCTAGGTCACGGGTACATCTTGGTTGCCCAGGATTGAATAAATACCAAGAATATGAGCCTCTGTAAGAATGTGGGGATCAAATCACTCAACACGGGGTACCATACCCTTCCCTTGATTCTCACAACACCTTCTCAATCCATTACTGCTTCTTTAAGCCTCTCCTCGCAACACCTTATCTCGAACTTTCGGCTTAGTTTCTATCATCAAACTGTTGTCCCCTTGAGCTTGTCAAGAAAGGAGATCTTGCCCCTCCACACAACTAAAAATCCTCCCTTCTTATGTACTTCTATCCTCATAAGGGCGTTAGCCAGAATATGGAACTTCTCTAGCCCATGGGCGTCTATAAGCTTGCAAGTGAGCTATACTTTCCCATAGCTCTCCCGCCTTTTCTACTTAAGCATCCGCTACCACATTCGCCTTCACCGGATGAATACACAATAGTGATGTCGTATGTCCTCAGTAGTTTTCCATCCCATCTCCTCTGTCTCAAATTCAATCTCTTCCTCTCTGAGTGAAAGACGACTGTGACTACGATAAATCCGTAGAAAACCTCACAACTTAACCCCATATCAAAAGTGTCTCCATTGCTTAAATGCAAACACCACTACTACAAGCCAACTCTAAATCATGGGTAGATAATTAGTTCATGGCACCTTTAATTGCCCTCGAACATAAGCAATCACATTTTTCTCTTGCATTAGCACTCACCCAACCCCGAACTAGATGCATCACTCATCCAATAAACACTGGAATTTCTCACCCTCCCACCGCAAGTTAAGGGATAGGGTGCGGTAGTCAACAGAATCTTGAGCTTATGAAAGCTTTCGCTCCCACTCATCCGACCATACAAGGAACATTTTTTCTTGTCCATGTTCGTCGTTGGTAATCAATAGAAAAGAATCCCTTGACAAATCGGCGGTAGTAGCTAGCTAAACCAACAAAGCTTTTCTATTTCTGACACATTAAGTAGGTCTTACCCAATTCTTCACTACTTCACTTCGATCTAGAAGGATCCACCATACTCCATCCTTGGAACCACGTGCCCCAAGAAGGACCTGCATCTAGCCAACAACTCCACTTAGAGAACTTGGCATAACAAGCTTTTTCTCTCCCTCACATTTTCCAATACCATTCCTCAAATGCCCTCATTTCTCCTTACTTTTAGAGTATAATCAGTATATCATCAATAAATACGATCAACAATAGATCCAATAATGGCTTAAATTCCCGTTCATCAAACTCTGAACGCAGCACAGGGAATTCGTAGACCAAAAGGAAGAACATCACTACACTACAAATTTCGTAAGCCCATAGGTACCTTGTTCCTAAAAAGAGCCGTTATTTGGCACATCCGGTGCCTGTATTTCAATTGATTTAACCGAATTCTCATCAATCACTCTTTAAAGACGACACAAGCAAACCTTGTAACTGATCGAACATGTCATCAATGCGAGGAAGAGGATACTTGTTCTTTATGGTTACCTTGTTCAACACTGCCCAACTTTTCAACTGCGGTGTCTATGCCATCCGAAAACATCCCATCCTCTTTCTTCATAAACAAAACCGGAGCACCCCAAGGAAATGCACTTGTCTATACGGCCTTTGCTCACAAATCTGAAGTTGTGCTTTTAACTCTCTTAACTCCGCGGGTGCCATGCTATAAGGGGGTATAGAAGGGGGCGAGTACCCGTTTCAAGATCAATAGAGAAGTCAATAATCCCTAATCTGGTGGCATACCAGGACGATCTGCAGGAGACACATCCAGACAACGTCACGGACCACCGAAACCAGACTCAATCAAGATACTTGGGTATTGTCATCCTTGAGATGTGCCAAATACATCTAAACACCCTTTACTACCATTTCTTAGCACGAGAAAGGAGATTATATGCAGCGGATTGGAGTGGTAGTCAACCCCCTCCCACTCACTAACCGGATCTGTCCCAGGGCTGGCTAACGTCACCCGTTTTACAATTACAATCCAAGATCGCAATTGCGAAGAAAGCCAAGTCAATAACCCAGAATTACATCAAAATCACCATTTTCTACGTAACTATCTAATAAGTGTTGCTTCCCCACAAAGTTTCACCAAAAAAAGACCTATATACCTTTTTCCCAACTACCACAGACTCAACCCACCGGACGTAGAAACACGAATAGTCATATCAGTTTCACAATGTAAATTCGACATTAGCAAATGAGGGAAGATACATGTTGGATCCAGGATCAAACAATACGGAAGGCCATGCAATCCAAACCAGAAGAGTAACCTGTGAATGAACAACATCAGAATTCTCCGGCCTCCGATCTCAAGGAAAGCATAACAACGGGCCCTTCGTTTGTTGTCCATTGACCCTACCATGTTGTGATGTAGTGCTCCGGTTTGCCCATCACCCCGGCCGTTTTGGTGACCACCATTACCCTCGCCCCCAGGTCCCTCTCCAGAATAACGGCCCTCTACCAATGACCACTCTCTACCTCTAGCTATTGGGGGTCTATTACTCTGTTTTGGACAATTCCTCTACTATGTCCCAGTCTCCCCACATCCATAACATTCTCTGGAGTCGGGCATAGGTTCTCAGAGAGTGTTGACCGGTCTGAAGTGGACCCCCCAACTACGTCTGTAGTGAAGACTGAATGGGTAGAACTGAGTAACCTCCGGAACCCTGTCCCTAGAGGTAGAACCATTAACTCACCTCCCTTTCGAAACCTCTTTGATGTCGATGGCCAATTGTGGAATTCATCTGGCTCCACTCCTTCCACCTCTAACTACAATTCTACTACCTCTTGAAAAGATTTCGGCTGTGGCCGCTCCTGTCAAGCTAAATTCGCCACTCTGTCCCTCAACCCCTTCCCAAAACGGCGAATCCGCTCTTGTGGACTGAAACAGTGGTGGCATATCTGGAATAGTGCACGAAACTTAGCCTCATATGCATTGAACCGCATCCCTACCTTGCTCTAGCTTAAAAACTCATCCTTTTCCTATCCCTCAAAGTCCGGGGGATATACTTCTCCATAAACACAGCTAGAGAATGAGGCCAAGTCATAGGTTGGTGCCTCTTGTTGGTTGACACTCAACATGGAACCGCCACCACCACATTTGGCGTTCCTTGAAACTGGTAACGACCGAACTCAACACCAAACCGTTCTACTATACCCATCTTGTGTAGTATCTCTGATCAGTCAACCAGAAATCGTAACATCCTCAGATTCTGGCACCCCTGGAAGACTGTAAGGTTTTTTCAATTTCAGAACTTACCTAAAAAGTTCATACTAATCATTTGGTCATATAGCCCCCAGATGGTCAGTCTGGAAAAACGTGTCCTATGTCCAATGAGGTCATCCATACGAGGGGCCCTAAGTGGGCTGCATGTTGTCCTCTGAAACCGTAGGTGTTGTGCAGAAAACATTAGGGGCGCCTGACCCTTATCAGACAACCCACTAAGATAAGCGAGAACTGATTGATTCATCTCTGGGGTAGGTTGGGGTGGCCTTTTCCTCATTCTGTTCTGTCCTTGTTCATTCTCCCCCCCCATCCTCCCTTCTCTTACCTTACCACTTTCCTCAACAACAAGTCGGTGGAGGAGTCACCGCCCTAGTCCATATGGGATAGGGGTGGCTCGTCTCTCCTCTAGAGGACCGTCCTCCCCTCCCAACGACCTCTACCTAGCGGCCTCTTGGCCAACTGTTCCACTTCGAGCGGACAACAGCCCCCAGTGGGCTGGCTCAGATGCTCTTGTCTTGCTGGTATGTGATGTTGGCGTAGTCCGTTGCTCTATTTTTCTAAACCATCTGCGCAATAGAGTTGAAGATGGTCAATACCAATTTGTAATCACCTATATACCAATTGGAATCCAATTAAAGCACGAAAGAAAGAAAGAAAGAATGGTAATTTTTCCTAAAGTCTATAGCTCTCAAGAAAAGTAAAGGCGTCCCCCTACCGTTCTTTAAGACTCGACTAGACCTTTTTCTTGTGTGATGAAGACCAACTAACTCTAAATGCTCTGATCCAAGTTTGTCACAACCAAACCGAGCCCGCGACTGGGCACCCCATATTTACCCTCCTATTGTGTGGAGCGAACAACCAATCTAAACCTTATCATGTCATTTACATATCACATAAAGCAATGCAAAGACTTAAACTCATAAATAAAGCCAATTCAATAAACTTCCTAAATTCAACATCTATTAATTTCCCAAAATCTGGAAGGCTCACCACAAGAACATCTATGATCAAATTTACTAAACTAAGAGTATTCTTGAAGCTAAAACAAATAACGCTGTCCTATATGCCGAAACATCAAAGGCATCGAGATCTGAGGACGGAGATCCAGTCCACTAGAGCATTATGCTACCCTGACGATCCGGTGGTGACGAAGACTGGCTAGAATTTACTAGTTTGTGTCGAAGATGACGGCGGCGCGTTTTGCTGCATTCACAGATACAAGAAGAAAACATAAAAAGTAGGGGGGGTCAGTACAACCCACAATTTACTGAGTAATTATCAATCGGCCAACTCAAATAGAAATGCAATATACTCATCATAATATCATAAAATCAACTAAGATTCTTAACATGTGATAGGCAACAAGTACGAACATCATTTTATAGTATCACCGTCATATGTATGAGGACTCAAAGCCTCCACACCATACTCTTTTTGGGAACATGTTCTTTAGATTGAGTAATATTATCATCTTTCCAGATTCATTATCTTTATTTCCTCTGTGTCGGTACGTGACCTCCGATCCCCTAACTACTATGTTTCCCAGAACGTGACACTCCGCTCCCCATAAGCTACATTCAATGTGTCGTACGTGACACTCGATCCCCTACTCTACGTGTCAGTTCGTGACACCACCCGTTCCACTCAATTCTATGTGTCGGTATGTGACACTCCGATCCCCTAATACTCCCACCATTCTATTAATTCTCAAAAGCCTATTTTTATACCAGGCGTCATCATCTCCTCCACTTTAAGTTCATCAAGCTTCTTTTATATCAAGGCATCATCTTAACAAGAGATTAGGTTTTTACTCAGATTGGGGATTAATGATTCATCAATGCTTGTTTCAATCACAATCATATATTAAAATCCTCATGCATGCACACAATTAAGCATAAAGAAGACTCTCATAATACTCCCACCATATCATTCGCTATTAATATGGTTACTACGAATAGTGTAAACACCATAACCTACCCTCCACACCGAACACTTCGTGATCAGCAGCAAATTCCCTCAAACCCTTTTTGTCCTCTTTGTTTCTCTCTCTCTCTACTCGTTTCTCCCTCTCTTTCTATTCTTTTTCTTTTTCCTTATTCAACACGCCTCTTCTTTTACCCTATTTAGTATATAATTAAGATAAAAGATGGGCAATAATAACCCACTACTTAACTTAAGGTTACCCCTCTTTTAACCCCCAAGTAATTCACTTATTAACTTAAAACCCCCCACTTTATCATACAAGCAGGAATAGAGTCAAAAACGTCCTAAACGTATAAGGAATCCGACCAGACTGGGATTGCGCAACCTGCGATGACCCCTCGTGCCTGCGAACGGCCCGTCGTGCTTGCGACGGCCCTTCCGTGCCTGCGACGGCCCTTCCTGCAGTCGTCCCGCAAGGTCCAGAGAGTGGATTTTCACTGAAGACTCTGTGACGTGTCCCCGTCCGCCTTTCGTTATGGGGACGAAGTTTCAGAGAGTCGATTTTCATTACAAAATTTATCAGATTTTTCCAAGTGTTTTGAAACGAGACCCTGGCGACGGTGCCGTCGTGCTCATGACGGTCCGTCGTGGGTCGCGTCGCCTCAGCCTTTTTTTCCAGAAATAAAATCTGCTGCTCAAAATGACTAAACAGGTCGTTTCAAAAATTCTAGTAAAAACTTTAATATAATATTTAGTGTTTATAAAGGGATTCGAAATCATGTTCCCTTGCCCAATTCCGTATTGACACATAAGTTGTACGTGAAAAAATATTTGATAAATCTTGCATGTAAGAGTAGAAATCAAGATATTGGCATACTAACAAGATGCATAAGTCTTTTACCACATAATCTTGGGTAAGTATGAGTCACATAGATGAATTATGAATGATGCCTCATTTCTTGTACGTATCGATCCATAAGTCCAATATACGTTTAAAAGTAAGAGAACCTAAGATGAATGTAATGAAATGATGCGAACTTAGGAGGTTTATGTAAGAATGTGAAACATACTATAAGTCCAAGTGGATTGACATATGAAGAAATGAACATTCATGTAAAGGGAGTGTAGAATGATGAAATGTGAACTCTAAAGCAAACTCCAAAATAAAGTTTCAAGTTCAATCACATAGGCAAAGAGAAATTTTTCCGTCTAGTTGGTGTTGACTTTGAGGGGATTTGGACGTGATTTTTGAAGAAGTTTTTGGGAAGCATGTCAAGGTTGTCACGTCATAAAAGGTATTAGTTTTCTTATCTTTGGTCTCTTTCGCAAGAGACGCTTAAGTCTCAGATGAATCTACTCGAAAACTAGGGTTTTTCCCACTCTTGTCGAACTCCTTGTCCCTAGTATCCCTTTGATCCCAATGTGAAATACGTTATAGATCATGTTGTTATTATGTTTGCTGGTATTTTAAATATGAATTTTGATTTTCGTGGTAATGTGTTCTTGTTAAGTGTTTGGAATTGTAAGCATATTAAGTTATGTCAAATGAAAGTATGTGAAAAATGATATGTTTTATGTTTGAAATTTATGTTAGAATGTTGGATGTTGTGTAAATAGAGGGTATAAAAGTGGTGATGAAATGTGCTGCTGAAACGGGGTTTTTGTCTACATATAATCATAAAAAGATTACACTAAAATATGCACCAAATGATCCACGAAAATGTCTTAAGAATTAAATATGAATGATGGATAAAAAGAATCATGAAAATAAATAGTGAACAAATTTCAAGAATTTGAGTAGGTTGCGGTTTTTGTCACGACCCAAAAACCGAGCGCGATTGGCCCACATTTACCCTCCTATGTGAGCGCAACCACCAATCTTAACCTTATCATTTCAATTAATAATCATCATAAAGCAAGGCCGGAAGATTTAAACTAATAAATAAAAGACAATTTCAATAACTTCTAAAATCCCCATCTATTATTTCCCAAAATCTGGAAGGTCGATCACCACAAGAAAATCATGATCAAAATGCTAAACTAATAGTATTCTAGAGTTAAAACAATTAAAAGCTAGTCTATGCCGAAACTTCAAGGCCTCAAGACATGAGGAAGGAGGAGATCCAGTCCAAGACTAGAAGCATTAGATCACCCGTAAAGAGATCCGGTTGTTGTTGCCTCTTGTGACGAAGACTGGCTTGTTGATTGTCGTTGAACTACTGTTGAGTCGAAGATGACGGCACGTTTGCTCAATCCACAAATAAACAAAAAGAAAACATTAAAAAGTAGGGAGTCAGTACAACCACAAGTACTGAGTAGTATCATCGCCAAACTCAAAATAGAAAACAATATCAGAAAGAAAACAATATATCTCAGATTAATATTCATAAAATCAACTATATTCTTAACGTGCTAGCAACCACAGTACAAAACATCATTTATGATTCACGATAATATCTATGAGGATCAAGCCTCCATACCATACTGTTTGAGGATACATGTTCTTTAGATTGAGTATATTAGTATCTTTCAGATTCATTATCTTTATTCCTCTTTGTGTCGGTACGTGACACTACGATCCCTACTACTACTATGTATGTCGGAACGTGACACTCCGATCCCCAATCAATGCGGTCGCGTTACGTGACACTCCGATCCCTACATATACGTGTCGGTTCGTGACAACCCCCCGTCCCACTAATTCTATGTGTGTGGTACGTGAACACTCCGGAGCCCCTCTTCTACGTGTCGGTCGGTTCGTGACACCAGTAACACTAAATTTATTGTGTCGGTTACGTGACACTCCGATCCCTATATCACGTGTCGGTTCGTGACACCGTCACAATAATTTCTATGTGTCGGTTCGTGACACTTACGATCCCTAATCTCATTCGATTAATTATCAAGCCTCTTTTATACCAAGGCATCATCTTACAAGGATTAGGTTATATATAAGGTTTGAGGATTCATAGCCTTCATCATGCTTGCTTCATCACATCATATCTATATATAAAATTCACATCATGGCATTACACACAATTCAAGATAAATAAGACTCTATAATACTACCCAACACATATCATTCGCTATTAAGAGTTACTATGAATAGTTGTTTTTGCTAAAAGACACATACCACCTCCACCGAAGATTAGTGATCAAGCAAGCAATTCTCATTTCTTGTTGTCCTCTTCGTTCCCTTATCGATATCTCTCTATCGTGCCTGTTCTTTCTATGTTTTCTTTATTCAAACCCTCTTTTTTTACCCTAATTCATTATATAATGTAAGTTTTAAAAGATGGCACTCATAATCCCCTAATAACTTAAGGTTACCTTCTTTTAACCCCCAAGTAATTAGACTTATTAATATAACCCTCTAACTTAAATTAAAGACAGGAAGGAAAATAGTCAAAAACGTCCCTTAAAACGTGAAAGAAATCCGACCCCGAACTGGGAGTGCGTTATCTATTCAGCCCGTTGATGGGACGTTGCGCCTTGCGACGGTCCCGTCCCATGTGTTTGTCCGTCGCAACCCGTCAGAGGACAATTGCCATCAAAAGACTCTATGCGGTCCGTTCACGCCTGTGACGGTCCGTCCTGCCATTTCGTCGATGACGGTCAGAGAGTCGATTTCAGTACACCATTTCAGATTTTCTAAGTGGTTTTTGAAACGACAACCTCACGACGGTCCGTTGTGCCCTTGACGTCACGTTGGCCTCGTCACCTATGCCAGTTTTTCCAGAATAAAAATCTGTTGCTCAAAACGACTAAACAGGTCGTACATTAGATACCCAATTTACCCATCGTTCGTCCCCGAAACAATCACACAAGAAGCAAAACAAGGGCGAAAGGAATCCTGAATCCGTAAACAGGAGATGGGGTATCTTTCTCGCATATCTGCCTCCTTCTCCCCAAGGTGGCTTCTTCAACCAGAGTCGATTCTTCCATTGCACCTTGATGGATGAAATCTCTCTTGACATCAACTTGCGAACTTCTCTATCTAAAATGCAACAGGCTCCGCCTCATAAGACAGTCTCATCAAGCAAAACTGAATCCCAACGAAATGTAATTTCCATCCCCATGGTATCTTTTCAACATCAACACGTGGAATACCGGATTGTACTGCGGACAGCCCTGGCAGGCAAGGCTAACTCAAAGCCACCTACCCGACTCGTTTAAGAAGTATTCAAGGGACCAATGTATCTTGGGCTTAGTTGCCTCTTTATCAAACCGCATCACCCCTTTCATGGTGAAACTTTCAACAAGACTTGTTCACCTCCATGAACTCGAAGTCTCTAACCTTTCGATCTGCAATTCATTTTGTCTACTTTGCGACGCTAGAAGCTTTTCTGATAGATTTCACTTTTAATCGAATCCCTCAAAAAGATCAGTACCCAAGGTTCTAACCTCGCAGCAGCAAACAAACCAATGGGAGACCTTACATCTCCTACCAACAATGTTCAAATGGAGCCTATCAATGCTTGTAGTGATAGCTATTAGTGTAATGAACTCCGCTAGGGGTAAGACGATTCCCAAATGGCCAACGACATTCTATCACACAGGCACGAAGCATATCATCCAACACTTGAATCGTTTCGCTCAGAAGGAAAAGAGTGTCAGGAGGAGGACGGAGTCGGAGAACGCAATCCTTGTGGGTAATTGGTACTAAGGTCCAACCTAGTCCCCAATTCTGCATGCAATGTTTTCCAAAAACTTAGAAGCAAACTGCGTACCTACATCTGCCGATATGATGGACAGTGGTGGAACTCCATGCAATCGAACAATCCGATATGTAAAGTTTGGCTAACTTCTCTGCACATTGTAAGTCACCTTAAACCGCGAATGAAATGAGCAGACTTAGGTAACCTATCAACAATCTCCAATTCAGAGTCATACTTGCCCAATGTTTTGGAAGACAAACACGAAGGCCTTGACGATTGTCTTTGATATTCCATTTGTCGCCTATCCGAATGGGCATTCTATGAAGTGTTCCTCATTGCCTATGGTGTTCATACTTTACTTGTTGACAATTTGGGAAGTTGGCAATTATAATAAAATCCATAATATCACGGCTTCCTTCCATTCTCCACCAAAGTGTTGCTGAGGTCACGTAATCTTGGTTGCACCCGGAGGTACGAATACCTTGTGAAACAGATGAGCCTCATGTCAGATAGTGTGATCAAATCACGACGCGAGGTACACATACCTTCCCTTAAGCTCAAAACACTTCTTCATCGACTTCGCTTCTTAGCCTCTCCTTGCAAACACTTTATCTAGGATTCCGGATCAATTTTTCATCATTAAACTGACTTTCCCTTATAATTTATCAAGGAGGAAGATCTTTCCTCCACACAAGCTAAAAATCACCTTCTCATTTACGGTTCTAATCTCATAAGGGTTAGCCAGAATCTAAAACTTCCTAGCCAAATGGGCGTTCTAGACTAGAAGCTGCAAGTGAGCTAGACTTCCCATGATTCCCGCCTTCTATTAAAGCATCCGCTACAAACATTCGCCTTCCCCGGATGGTACAAAATAGTTATGTCGTAGTCCTTCAGTAGTTCCATCCATCTCCTCTGGCTCAAATTCAAACCTCTCGAGTGAAGACATACTGTTAGACTACGATGATCGTTGTTAGACCTCACACTTACCCCATATAAATAGTGTCTCATTGCTTTAGTGCAAACACTACGCGGCCAATTCCAAATCATGAGTTGGATAGTACGTTCATGCATTTTTAATTGTCTTGAAGCATAAGCAATAAAATTCTATCTTGCATTAGACCTGCAACCCAAACCCGAATAAGATGCATCAAATACACATGAAATCTTGCTTTCCACTGGCAAGGGAGAATGGTGCAGTAGTCAAACAAACTCTTGAGCTTTGAAAGCCTTTACGCACACTCCATCCGACCATACAATGGAAACATTTTGGATTGAAGTCAGTTCGTCAGTTGGGAAGCATAGAGAGAATTCCCTTGACAAATCGGCCTTGTGCCTTCTGGTGGTGAGCAGCAGGGCCTGGTGTAGCAGCCTACCCAACAAAGCTCCTTATTTCTTTGACACATTGTAGGTCTTACCCAAAATTTTTCACTACTCGATTCTTAGAAGGATCCCACATTACCATCCTAGAAAACCACGTGCACAAGAAGGACACTGATCTAGCCAAAACTCACACTTGGAGCACTTGGCATAATGCTTTTTCTACCTCAACAGTTCCAATACCTATTCTACAAAGGCTCCTCATGTTCCTTCTTACTCTTGGAGTATAGTATATCTAGTATATCATCAATAAATACGATCACAAAGAGCATCTAAATATGCTTCAAAAAACCCGTTCACAAACTCATGAACGAGCAGGGGCATTCGTAAGACCAAAAACATGCACTACAAAATTCGTAATCCCCCATACCTGGTGCAAAAGCAATAGTCTTTGGCACATCCGTTGCCGTATTTCAATTGATGATAACCGGATCCAAGTCAATCTAGAGAAAAGAAAAAACACAAGCACTTGTAAACTGGGATCGAACAAAGCATCATGCGAGGAGAGGATACCCGTTTCTTATAGTACCTTGTTCAATGCCGGTAGTCTAGCACATCCGAAACTCCCACTTTCGTTTTACAAACAAAACCGGAGAACCCCAAGAGAGCACTTGAGTCTAATGAAAGCCTCTTGCCTAACAACTATCTATGAAGTTGGGCTTTTTAAATCTCTTTTAACTCGCGGGAAGGCCCATTCTAATATAAGGGGTTTTATAGAAGGGGAGTGTACCCGGCTCAAGATAATACAGAAGTCAATTATCCCTATCTGGGGGCATACCGAAGACCTGCAGGGGGGAATGGAATACATCAAGAAACTCACGGACCACGAAAACAGGACTGCAATTCGAAGGTTTACGTTGGGTAGGTGTCATTCCTTGAGATGGCAAGAAAGTAAACACCCTTTACTAACCATTTCTTAGCACGAAGAAAGGAGATGAGACGCACGAATTGGAAGTTAGTCACCCTCCCACAATAACGGAATCTGTCCCAGGCTTGGATAACGTCACACGTTTTCAGCATTCAATCCAAGACGTGAATTGCGGAGAGAGAGCCAAGTTCATACCCAGAATTACATCAAATGACCATCTCTAAGATAACCAAATCTACATAAGTTGTTACTTCCCACAAAGTCACCAAAACAAAACCTAATAATCATATAATTATATATAAATATATCTATATATATATTAATATAATAAAAAAACCTTTCAACTACCACAGACTCACCCACCGGAGTAGAAAACACGAATAGGCATATCAAGATAATTCACAATGTAAAATTTTAGACCATAGCAAAATGAGGGAAGATAATAGAAAATGTGGATCCAAGATCAAACAATACGGAAGCCATGCTCGAAAAACAGAAGATTTACCTGTGATGAAGCCATCAGAGTGGGATGAAGAAGAGGAGAGAAACAGGGACACGCACCTTTAATCTACTACACTCCCAATCCTCGCTCATTTAATCCTTTCCCACTTACTAGTCTTATCTCCCACCTTATAAACCCATTAACCTTTATGACGGTCCTGCCCAATTCGAACCCTCCTCCACATAACAATGGGCCCTTTCGTTTGTTGTCGTTTTTTGCCCCTACCATGTTGTGATGTATGGCTTCCGTTTGCCCATCCCCCGGCATTTTGGTGACCACCATTACCTCGACCACCGCGTTCTCCAGAAAAAACAGCCTCTACCATGACACCTTACCTTAGCTATTGGGGGTCTATTACTCTGTTTTGGACCAATTCCTCCAAATATGTACAGTTTCTCCCCACATCCATAACACTCTCAGATCACGCAATGGGTTCTCTCAGAGAAAATGTTGGACCGGTCTTAGGTGGACCCCCAAAACTACAGTCTGTAGTGAAGAATGAATGGGGTGGGGTCGGACTGGAGTAACCTCCGGAACCCCCTTGTCCTCTAAAGTAAGAAACCATTAAACTCACCCCTTTTCCCCGAAAAACCTATTTGAGCGATGCAGTGGTTGAATTCATCTGGCTTCACTCCTTCCACCTATTACCACGAATTACATTTCTAGAAGGATTTTGACGGAGCTGCTTACCTATATGGCTGAAATTCGCACATTTGATCTCAAACCCCCCTTCACAAACTGGCGAATCCGATCTTGTGACTGAAACATAGTTGGGGTGTGGATATCTGGATTAGTGCACGAAACTTAGCCTCATATGCAATTTGGCCGACATCCTCACCTTGCTCTAGCGCAGAGAACTCGTCCCTTTTCCATCTCTCAAGGTCGGGGCATATATTTCTCCGAAACAAGCTAGAGAATAGTATGAGAATGAGGCCCAAGTCATAGGTGGTGCCTCTTGGTTGACAATCAACCATGTGGACCGCCACCACATTTTGGCGTTCCATTGACAAAATGGTAACTCAGAAATCAACACCAAAACCGTTTCTACTATACCCATCTTGTGTAAGTGAGTAGCTCATGACAGTCTCAACCAGAAAATCGTAAGCATCCTCGATCTGCACCCTTGAAGACTGGAGGTTTCAATTTCAAGAAACTCTTACTAAAAAGTTCATGCTAATCATTGTCATTATAGGCCCAGTGAGGGTCAGTATGGAAACGTGCCT
Source organism: Solanum habrochaites (assembly GCA_027704765.1). Lineage (NCBI taxonomy): Eukaryota > Viridiplantae > Streptophyta > Magnoliopsida > Solanales > Solanaceae > Solanum > Solanum habrochaites. Next base: position 38,722,575 of record JAKWJA010002492.1, on the reverse strand, counting down.
ATGGTCCAATGAGCATCCATAAAGAGCAGGCCATAGTGGCTGCATGTAGCTACCCCTCTTAAAACCGGAGGTGGTGTTGGGCAGAAAACGTTGGGTGTGCCTGGACCATGATCAGACAACCATAAGATAAGCGCAGCACCTGATTGATAATCTCTGGGGTAGGTTGGGGTCGGAATTTCCTCGTTCTGTATTGTTCATCTCCCCATCCTCCCATGTCTTACTAATTCCTCAGTCGTGGAGGAGTTACCGCCCTAATGACCTAGTACCAGAGGGCTAGTTCTCTCGGCCTCTCCCTCTAGAGGACGTCCTCCCGACCTTGTTACCGCGGCCTCTTGCCACTGTTGCACTCCGAGCTACAGCCCCAGTGGCTGGCTCCTCAGATTGCATCTGTCTTGCTGATGTTGATTTTTGAAATGTTGGCGGTAGTCGTGCGCTAGTTCTAACCATCGCGAAATGAGTGAGCATGGAGATACCAATTTGAGCATCACCTAGATACCAATTGGATCCAAGTAATAGCACGAAAGAACGAAAGAAAAGGAATGAAAATTTTCAAGTCTTAGAGCTTCTCAAAGAAAAAGAAATTAAGGACGTCCCCCTACCGTTTCTTTAAGACTCTAATGACCTGTTCTTGGTGATGAGACCAACGACCTAATGCTCTGATTACCCAAGTTTGTCACGACCCAAAAACCGAGCCGCGGCTGGACCCACATTTTTTACCCTCCTATGTGAGCGAAACCAACCAATCTAAACCTTCATCATTTCAAATTTAATTATCAACAATAAAAGCAATGCGGCAAGACTTAAACTTAACCTCATAAATAAAAGGACAATCAAACCTTCAAAATGCAACATTAATTATTTCCCCAAAATCTGGAAGTATCACACAAGAAAATCTATGATCAAATTGCTAAACTAAGAGTAGTATTATTAAGAAGTTAAAACAAGTAAAAGTGTCTATGCCGAGAAAACTTCAAGGCTCAAGAATGAGGAAGGAGCAGGAGATACAGGTCCAAGCTAGAAGACATTAGCTCCACCCTGAAGATCCGCGCGCCCCGCCCTAACCGCACCCAATCACCCATTCCGCTGACGCCCCCCCACTCGGCTGAGCGCTGACCCCTCTGAGAGAGATGGCGCGGCGAAAGCCTTACCTCTTGACCCTCCATTTAGACTACATTGGCAAAACCCGACTTCTTCTTGTCCCATAACTACCGACCGAGCACTCTCTCCGAACATGCTGGCTCACTTCCACTTCAAGCTCGTTCCCCTGATCCTCACCAGGCACCATCCTCAAGCACCTCCCCCATGAATGCCTCTAATACCGCAGAACCCCCTGACTCCCCTTCCCCAAGTCAGCGACCTCACCCCACGCCACGCCAGCTTCTCTCGTCCTCCGCAATGCCGCCCCCCACGAAACTTGTTCTCAGTCGGCGCACGTCGTTCCCACATCCCCCTGCTTCCCTATAAACCTGTTGTCCCCACGTCGTGCCCCCTCCAAGTCAACCTCACTTTTCTATTCAGCTAACCATCGATTTCGGACACCGTGCCCCGATATCCCTAATCCCAGCTGGGGGGATGGTTTGGTGTGACGAAGACTGCTGAATAATGTTGAGTCGAAGATGACGGCACCCGTTGCTTTTGCCACTCCACAAATAAACAAAAAGAAAACATAAAAGAGGGGGTCAGTACAACCCCAAGTACTGAGTAGGTATCATCGGCCAACTCAACATAGAAAAACAATATATCTCGATAATATCATAAAATCAAACTAATATCTTAACATGGTGATTAGCAACAAAGTACCAAAAACATCATTTCATGATATCCACGATCATATCTATCTATGAGGAATTCAAGCCTCCATACCATAGTTCGTTTGGGATCATGTCTTTAGATTGAGTCTTAGTATCTTTCAAGATTCATTTAATTCTTTATTCCTTTGTGGCGGACGGACACTCCGATCCCCTACTACTATGTATGTCGGAACGTGAAATCGATCCACTAATTCAATGAGTGTCGGTACGTGACAACTCTAATCCCCTAATATACGTTGTCGGGTTCGGACACACGTCCCACTATTCTATGTGGGCGGTAAGTGACACTCCGATTCCCCTTATCTACGTGTGGTTCTTTGAACCCGTCCAATAAATTTCTATGGGTCCGGTACGTGACAGCCGATCCCCTATTATCGTCGGCGGTTCGTGACACCCGTCCCACTAATTCTATGGTCGGTACGTTGACACTCAGATCCCCTAATCTCATTCGATTTAATCATTCAAGCCTTCTTTATTTTACCAAGGATCATCATTAACAACAGATTAGGTTTAATCAAGGTTTGGGATTCAAATAGCTTATCATGCTTTGCTTATCACAATCATATGTATAGATACAAAATCACATCATGAATACACACATTAAGCATAAAGACGCTCTATTAATACACCCAACACATATATTCGAATTAAGAGTTTACTACGAATAGTGTTAAAGAAACCATAACCACAATCACCGAAGATTAGTGATCAAGCACAGCAAGTCCTCAATTTCTTGTTGTTCCTCTTCGTTCCTCCTTGACTCGATGCTCTTCCTATTCCTTGCTTTTTCTTTCTATTTTTCTTTATTCAAACCCTCTTTCTTTTACCACCTAAATTATTATATAATTAAGTTTAAGAAGATGGCACGTAATAATCCCCTAAATTAACTTAGGTTACCTCTTGTTTTTTAACCCCCAAGTAATTAGACTTATTAAACATTAACCCTTTCTCAAATATAATAAAGCAGGGAATAGTCAAAAAAGTCCCTTAAAAACCGTGCTCCACAAGAAATCCGACCGAACTGGGATTGCGTTAGCCCGTGACGGGCCATCGCGCCGCGACGTCCGTCATGCTGTCCGTCGCAACGTCAGAGACAATTTCCATCAAAAAGACTCTATGACGGTCCGTCACGCTGGACGGTCCATCTGCCATTAGTAGTGACAGTCGAGAGTCGATTTCCGTACCCAATTTAAGATTTTCTAAGTGTTTGGAAACGACACCCTCCCGACGGCCGTCGTGCCCTTAACGGTTCATCGTGGCCTCCGTCACCTCTGCCAGTTTTTCCAGAATAAAATCTGTTGCTCAAAACGACTAAACAGGTCGTTACAGGGTTTGGCAAAACAAAATGGTACAAAATGAAATGAAAAATGAATGTAAAATAAGTGAGATCACTAAGTATTGTACCCAAGACATCATTACATGAAAGCTACAAAAAAATAAACAAAAGATTAAGACAAAAATGGATTGGAAGAGTCTAAATTTTGAGCCTGCTAGAAAATGTAGTCTCGGCCTACTTTTAAATAAATGAGCTTCATTTAATTTTTTAAAAAAATGTGAGGACATTGGGGATTGAGCCCATGACATAACTAAATGAAAATTTAATAATAATTTTTTTAGAAAAATTTAAGGAAAAATAGATATGGTGAGTGGGGATTGATCCCACAAGCTTTTTAATGGATGACAGAGTTAGGAGAAAAATAAGGAGAAAAGAAAATAATTGGTAGTGGAGATTGAAACCCAAACTCTTTAATAGGTGAGAAAAGTTTAAGAGATAAATTAAAAGAAAAATAATGAGCTTGTGGGGGAATTGAACCCACAACCTCCCGACTAAACGAAAAAAAAAAAAAAAGGATAAGAGACCAAAATAGATAAACATTATGGGGTTGATGGAGGATCGATTCTAGGGTCCCCCCGAAATCTTAAAAATGTGATATCAAGTTTTTAAAATAAGATAGTAGTTTCGAAAGGGATTAAGAAATTTGGTTCCGACCCAATTTCATATTGACCATTTGTGGACCTAAGTAAATATTTAATGTATGTTTTGGCTTACAAGATCGAAATAAATAGTTGGTATATATCTACAAGTTGCATTAATAAGATCTTGCTACCACATAATTGTACTTTGATAAAGCCCTGACTAGTGCATGGGTGTGTATGATGAAGAACAATGAAATGATTAATATGAACAAAAAATTGATTGACAGATGACAATGAAAATGGTGATTGAATGCAAACCCTAGAAGGGTTAAGTAAGAGTATGAAAAGCATTAAATAATGTAAAAAGCCAAGTTCATTGACATATGATGGAAATGACCTTCACGCAAATGGGTGAGTAATTAATTATGAAAAGAAAATGAGCTAATCTTAAGGAGTTTTGACCAACATGATATGAGGCTTAATTAAACGATTATAGCCAATATCAAATGAGCGTAAGGTAATGTTACAAATGTGAGAGTGTAAGTTAATGAAGACCGAGTCTATATGAACCACTATAATGAATGAAAGTATTGGATTCACACACTATACTAATGATTAGATGAGAAATCATTATTGGGTATGATGTCCTCACACTAGAAGTGATGCCATGACGTATGAGTTGTTTGAAAGTAATGGAAATTATCCTCAGGATTGAAAGACTAGTTATGAGCGGGTGATGCCTTCTTTCGAGGAAGGAGGAGGGTTCACCGTAATTCTAATGATATGAAGATTATCCGGCATGAGGGGTATGAGGTTTCTCCTTATATCTCCTAGTTTGACGAAAACTTATTCCATATAAGGATCTGGCGGGGTTCCACTCCCCCCATGTACGCTAGCATGTTTTGGGTCACCTTGGGGCTTTTGATTTACCTTTTTCGGGTTGTTGTGAGGTTCATGAAATTGATTTCATGATGCTAACTGATCTATATTGGTTACAGTTTACACGTTCCCCATGAATGAATGATGCCATCCTAAAAGTGCACATAATGATAAATAATTGATACCAAAGTGTCTAGGATAGGATTAATCAAGAAGTGTGTAGACTTTAGTCATGCACTAGGGTAATTACTTGGTCATTGCACAGCGAACCCGATGAAAGTATTTGTAAACTACACTAGGTATAGCAGGTATTTACATATAGCCTATAATAAATGAGATGAAGTAGTAGTATGAATGAATGAAGACGATCTGTGTTATCTGAAGAAGTTCTCCTAGTTGAGGTCTTAATAGTTGAGACATCATTTTTTGGATTGTCTTCATGTAAGTTCAAGATGCAAAGGCTTCATGGCATATATAATGCATATATGAAAAATGTTATGTGTTATAGCATTATGGGATGGTGTATGTGCAAGATTGTTATATGTTGTGTCAGTTTGCCAATATTGATAAGTATGATGATTTGCATGTTTATTCTCATGGCAGTGACAATTGCTAAACAAAAATTAGGAATGTCACTCCCTATCCGTAATACAAAAATTGGAAGGACACTAACTTTCTTAATCCCCAAGTTAGCAAGTCCACTGACTCTAGGACTCCACTAATCATATTTTAGTAAGGAAGTTGTGTCTAATCTGGATGTCCTTAGGGTGTGCTGCAGATACACATCATCCTTAGTAACCAATGTTAATAATCCCAATACAACTATACAATTGTAGGTGCAGCGTAGGGGATGGGATGCTAGAGCTATAGGTTGACGCTGTGATGAAACAATCGGAGTGGAGGGGGGCATTCATCCGGGGATTGGTAGGCCCTCATCTCTTCGAGGATACTGCCCATGATTTCTTAGTTTAGTTATAGAGGATCTAGTGTAGTATGTTCCACTAGAATTTCTTTCGCTCTTTTCTTCGTAACATTGTATTAGATTATTTTTGGCAAGTATCCGTTTTTTTAATTCATATTCAAACTAATTCTTTCATTTGATGATATTATGTGAGATGGGATGAGTGAACAATTAGAATCGAGTTCGAAATAAATAGCAATTAGGTTTAAAAAAACAAAAAAATTCACAATTTTTGATTAAAATTACATCCTAGGAAGAAGTAGTAAGGAATGACGTAAGTAGTCTTGTCTGCGACTTTTGAGAAATCAACGAAGCCGGTCTCGTCTAAGGTCTAGACTCAGGTCGTGACACATATATATTAATGCATATAGAAACCGAACGTAGGAACTATCCTCAAGGTACACATGTGCAATGCATAGACAAGGTCTCATACCCTTGCACATATTAGTACACCTTACCAAGTCATCCTAGTAAGAAATCCATAACATACTTTACATAAATATACTTTACATTCATAGTAGTAGAAACTACTGAGTATGAGAACAACCTTACATTTAGACACCATGACCTATACTACTTGTAAGCATTCATATAGAGTCAGGATATGTGTATTTTGGTCAATATAATCACATAATGGCTATCAATAACATATTAAGGCAGCCACTATCTTAAGACAACAAAACAGATAATAACATAATAGCAAGATAATATACACATTATAATCAAGACTCCTAACTTTCGATATTTTAACCTTCACATATGGGTACTTGGGTAGCTGTCATCAATCATTAACACATAATAAATGGCATAACAAACACATGAACTTACATAACCCTTACATGTTGATAACAATAGTAATATAAGGTGATAATCATAATCACTCAATCATATAATAATCAATTTTCCTTCAGGTCCATGATCAACACATATATAATTAAAATAAAATAATCACCGCCACCATAAGTGAACCATACCACACAATTCAATACGAGGCTTCATCAACATTACTACTATGAAATAGAGAAGTAGAAGAGTAAAGCTAACCTCACTAATCCTTTGGCCTTTGGTCATAATTTACAATTACTATTATTTAATAAATAATTTAAGTAAAGTACAGTAACTAACACATAATAACCATATAGGAGACATGCATAAGCTACTACAAGGCGCTGCTATAAACTAGTACAACACATCATTAACATGCTAGAAGGTAGAAGGACATAGACCATTAACCAAATTCACTTGCATGGATTATATATCATATTCCATTAATATTATTAATCTAGTACAATAGCTAAATATATACTTAATATATCAAAATCATGCTTACATCCCTACAAGATCAAGATACTATCATAGTCATTAAACTATCAATTCAATGTAGAGTAGATATAATAGGCCATCTTACTAATTTTCCAAAAATAATAATCGTCAATAATCTTTTACCAAATAAAGTACATGCTAGAATGTAGTTGAGATAGGAAACCACGTGTTATTTATACTTTATTCATCTAAGAATATAGATCACATCACCTACTTAGCATTAACAATTCATAAACTAAAAAATCTAGATCAATACATGTAAGCCATTATTTAATTTGATAATAAAGTATTTACACCCAAAATACATCCATAATATCAACTATAGATAGTATATACAATGATTCGTTGCATAATCGAAATCATACATAATTGCCATAATTAAAATTGAATGTAACACGTAGAAACGTAGGCTATGAAGACTCAAATCTTCATACATTGATCCTAATGGATTTTTCATCATAAATTCATAAATAATTAACGTTAATATTATTAATTATAAGAAATTTAATGTAAGAGAATCACAAATTATCCATCAAAAAGCCATGATCACAAAGCCTATGCAAGGGCTAAATCAAGTTTAGGAAGGGACATGGGTGCATCATGAAATTAAATTTATAATAATGTTAAACCAATGTTTTAAATTCAATTCATCATAATTTTTATCATTCAAAATGTTTTTAGAAAAAACCCATGGCTAGATTGAAGAACGAGAACTTTGATCATGAGAAATCTTTTCAGAGATTTAGGTAGAACTATCCAAGTGAAAGGTTACTTAGAGATGAAGAATCACCATACATTTATCTACATGAAAATATCAAAAAATTTGTTAAGAAATCATGACAATCCAAGCTCCAAGTTGTTCTTGAGCTTCAACAACAATGGAAGTTTCTATAGAGAATATTTTTTGAGGGAAGGTTCAATTTGAGTGAATGGGATTTGGAATGAGTTGGACACCTTTTAGATTACTTATATACACTCAAAAATATGTAAATAAGTATATTAGATTAAGGTTAGGACTTTACCCCTTAGATAAAATAGACGCAAGGCAGCAGTTACATGCCACCATCGATGGACCCAATTGATTGGTCATTGGTCAATTGAGTGGCCCTCCTTTGGCTTTCGTCGATCGGTACATGGCCAATTTTTTTGTTGATACCTTCCAAAGATAAGTATGAATCGACGAGACTACACCAAAGTGCCGTTGGTAAACCAACATGCCATCGTTTGGTCTGTCGCTAGACCAACCTTGGGTCCTTTTGTGGGTCCATTAGAAGTCGTACATAGACGTTTCAAATTTAAATACTACTCTTAATAAGTTTTAGAACTACCACATGAGTTTCACCCAAAAATTACACGTGACTAATCAAAAGATGTTAAGCCCCATCAAGACACATAGTAGCGTCTTAAGGGTTATATTGCGAACGCCTGGGACGTTCTTGGTCGTTTGACCTCCAAACTTCATTAAACTCCATATACCATGTTAAATCATAATTATAAATTATTTTATGACTTAATAATATTATGAACTACAATATGTAAACATGTATAGAAACACGAGGAACATAGGTGACTAGTCCTCGAACGTCTTGGTAGGCACTTGACATTTGACTTCCAAATCACCTCAAACTTTACACAGTTCCTATAAACGTTATTATTATTAATTTTAGGACCATATAACCTTAATAAAATAATTTTAGGAAATAAACACTCTAACTCACTTTGGTGTCCTACAATATCCCCACTTGGGGGAATGACAGTTAGGGTTCTTTAATCACAACAACGATTTCAATGCATCATAAAGAAATTCATAACATTTATAACATAATAAAATCATTTTAGCACTAAATTCACACAAGTAATAAAACCATTTATAACATCATCAATCATTTTAGCTCTCAATGCACACAACTATGCAAAACTTCCATTCAGCCACTCTTTAATACATCAAACACATAGGCCCTTATCATGTTCATAGGAGGAACATCCCTCTCCTAATTATATAATGGTCATTACACTTCAATTGATTAAGATTTAGTCTTTCAGCTATTCTTTAAGTCACCCTTAGGCAGATTTCAACAACACTCAAGAAACAATACGGGAATCATATTTCAATGCACATATAATTTAGTTAGTTGAATCAACCAAGATCTGTATTATTTAGACCTAGTGTTATGAAGGTCATACTCAAACATACCATGTTTAGTAGTGTCCATGGAGGAATGTCCTTTTCCTCAACATATTTGCAAGTATCGTGTGTTCACACCTATGCAAAGTGCAAGGTCAATTTCCTCTTAAAATAAGAAATTCTCAACTTTTAAACAAAGGCATGTTCATGTCTTCTTCCTAGTGAAGTCTAAATCGTAAGTCAAACCATGTTCGTCACAATAAATAGGAAGTCATCTCACGAAATGTCAATTTCTAATATAGTACTCACCTTCATAGTAAGCATATTTTGAGAAGAATAACACATATCATACGCACACACATTAAAATTTAGCAAAACATGCTTTCATTTTTCAAAAGTGAGCCTTCAAACATGCTTCCCAAAATAATACAAGTCACATTATTTTCAAAAGACTCAACATATTTCATTTTAAAGAGACTCAAATTTCATTATAAGGCTCAACATTTCACCTTACAAGTGACTATTACCAAGTTTCTCATCTTGTCTCATTATGTCAAATGCATAACTAGCATATCAAGATGCAATTTAACCTGAGAAAACATTGACTATATCAAAATAATTCTTTCATGCACTTTGAAATCTTCATAATATCCTTAAGGTAATGTGAATAAATAAATACCAAACAGATAAAGGTCATGAAATTCATACTTTATGGAAAACTATATTCATGAACAAGTTTACTACAAATTCATTAGATTCAAGCTTAAATAAGAATAGAAGGACAAGGTAGAAAATATCTACAACCTTACTACTCCATCACCATCCCCCACATCGGAGAGACCATATTTAAGAGAAACATAACCCAACCTTATGAGAATCTTAATTAAACAACCTTCATTTTCATCACTAAAAATTAATTACAACTTTTGATGCAATTTACAGTAAGTCAACCAACTTATTCTTAACCTTATTACCTAGGAAATTTACCTACAAATTATCAATTTAGGCCATACTATTTAACCATATAAATTCTTCAACAGTATCATAGACACCAAGTTCATACATCATTAGCTGAAACAATATTGGAGACTTAATCTTAAAGACTCTTTCATTTCTTTGAACATTAACGTAAGCTAACTTATAGATTAATCAAACCCACATCATCACCATACATAGTTAAGAGTACTACCCTCTATTCTAGGAAAACATCAATTCAACTATATCAAGGGGATCATAACACAATAAGAAGTTATAGACAATTCTACGACTCATCATGACATAAGGCTCTCATTCTTTATTCCAAATAGCAAATCCCCTCATTACATTCATTTTCATCTTCATATGTATCAATTCTATACAGATTTCAACAACTTGCAATCAAAGAAAAATTTAGTTGATTTCAAAAAAATATTAGCATTACAATTAAAATGCTTCAACATTCCAAAAATACAACATTTTGGCAATTGATGGGAAAATCTTGACAACATGAGATACAAAACTTTATCAAGAAAAGCATGCTATCATCTAATCTAGGATCAATTTTTATACAAAGAAATGTTATCCATACTAAGAAACTTATCATAGACCAGATAGATACAAAGGTAAACACTGAGAACATTTAAGTACATAATCTTTGGATAGCATGCTTTCAGAATAGTCACTCAGCATTTCAATGTCAAATCATATTATAAGGCTACCATCATGCAAAATCATATAGTAACACATTATTATAAAATAAACTCATGTCAACCATAATAACTTCTAACATACTCTAATTCTATCATGGCAAACTTTCTTTAACATAACATGCTTATTCGCATACTTCTCACACATCGCCATAATTGGAATCATATCATCAAAACATGCCGAAATTCATGTTAACAAATACTCATTCAACCATAAAAGCAATATAAGCATTTAAATTCACCTTTTCTCCTTCAAACATAGATATACAATCTCATCAAAGCAATCACATCTAAAAGACCACCGGTCAAGATAACATAAGAGATAGATCTTATAGAGTTAAGTTCCGTGGAACGATATGAGAATGATGAAGAAGGGAAAATCTATCATCCTGTAGTCTCTCATATAATTTTATGTTTCGCGATGCACTATAAATGATACAAGACTCTACTAAGCGTGTCAATATGAGACTTCTTTTACCCTTAACAACTTTTAAAAACCATATGCTCTTATACCACGTTTGTCAAATCCGGGGTGCACCCCGTAAAGTAACATGGCGTACTTAACCTATTACAGTTCTTTTACAAACCCATAGTTATCATTCGTTGTATTAACATAGGAAATTTAGCGAAAAATTTAAAACATCTCATAACACTTCATATGCTAGAAATTTCACATCATATATACTCAAAATATCATATTACATACTTAGATCTAAGTCTCCTTTCCATGTTAGACTCAACAACATTAGAACACATTAGGGACACGACTCTTAAGATATCAAACATAACTACAGAACATATAAACATTAAATTAAGGCATGAATAAGGAATCCTTGTAACATAAGGACCCCTTTCCTTGAGCTTGGGAGTCACGTATCAAGATCATCAATCATAGACATCTTTTAAGAATCCATAACCTACAATTTTTATAAAAAGTAAAGAAGAAGGGATTAGTACAAGAATTCTCTAAGTATGACAACAATGAAAAAACATGCATTTAAAAGGGACATTTTCTTGAAATCATACTTTATGCTTTTTTGAGTAAATTTTTATAAAACCCATAAATAATAGCATTTATATCATTCACATATATCATATAAACATATTCAAAGGACCAACGTTACATAGGATCACCTATAGGATTTATTACATTTTTAAGGCACATTACAGTGAACATGTTTTCCATTAACAGTGAACTATTTTCCTTCTATTTATTAACCTCACAAGTAACCCTCTAGTGATATTTGGTGCAATGCATCACCTTAAGGTCATAAGTAAACATACATATAACCTACCTGCTGTAACACATACCATCATCCAAGTATAGTACAACATATACAGATTTAAGCTAAAACTAAAAGAACATTAAAGTTAACTCGTAGCCATCATTCACAAATACTAATTTTACTTCACATAGAAACTTATAAGACCTAACGGATGCCCCAATATAAATCTACTAGTGCAATGTATATGTAAGATACCATAACCTCAAACGTACTTAGTAAACCTATCATGAGGACACAAACCTTTATATACAAGTCATACATGAATATGCTCAATAAGATCAACGTCATGCAGATAGACTCATACCATGCACATCTTCATAACAAGTATACAAACACTTCAAAGTCATGCATAAATAATATATAGATAGTGACATGCATTAGAATACATTCCTAGGACTTCCCTCAACCACCACTTGTGCAATGTATAGGTGAAGTCACATACATCCACATAAAGTAAGAAACTACCCTCAGGTTATTCCAGTTAGGGTCCTTATCATATACTTTCATTGTCCATTTTACTTTTGGAAAACCATAACCTTAACTGACACTAACACTATGGGTGCTGAACAAGGTATTTCGAGTTGTAGAGCCTTACACCAATTGAAGGTGTTCCTACCTACGGTAGAACATTAACATACATCCTAGCATCCTAATTTATTTTGTTTTCCTAAATCCTAAGTGGCAAGCATAGTTTAAGGGACTAAGAGATAGGTATTACCTCTTTATACCACTTGGTGGTTGGGGCCTCCTCTCATGAGAAAACAAGGGTGAATATTCCTCAAAGGGAATTCAAAACCTCATGTTGGTCCATAGGGGAGTATTCCTCTAAGGGAATTTAGCACTCTATAAGGGACAAATGGTGCATCTTCCTCCAAGGGAACTTAACACTCTCAATGTCAAGTTCACTCGGTGCTATGATATGTTCCCTTTATTGAAAAGTCATTATTAAATTTTTCATAAAACATAGACTTTGAATATTTGTTTGACATATGCTTATAGAATAGTAAAGTACTTGTCTAGTTCTAGAAAATTCTTGGGCACCCCTCTAAAGGCCCCTGTACTTACTAGACCACTATACATATGTGTGAGTGCATACAGAGATGTGAACAATACTTTAACATAACACATTAAAACAACACATGAGTATACATTCCTATTCATGAACATAGAAACAAAACCTAGGAACTATACTATAAAGGAATACATGTACGATGCATAGACAAGGGCCCATACCCTTGACCATACTTGTACACCTTGTCAAGTCGTCCTAGTAAGGAATCCATAATATAGTTCAAATACATTTGCTTTACATGCATAGTATTAGACACTAGTGAATATGATAACAACCTTTTATTTGGACACCATGACTTGTACTACTTTTAAGCATTCATAGAGAGGATGTGTGTACTTTGGTCAATAATATCACATAATTGATATCAGCAACATATTGAGGCAGCCATTATCTTATGACCACAAAACACATATTAACATAGGAGGAAACACAATCTACACATTATAATCAAGACTTCAAACTTTAGATATTTAAACCATCACATATAAGTACATGGATAGGGGTCATCAATCATTAACACATCATTAATGGCATCACCTATACATGAGCTTACATTACTCTTACATGCTCATTACATTAGTATCATAAGGTGATCATCATAATCACTCAATCATATCTTCATCAATTTTCCTTCAGGGACATGGTCAACACAAAAAAAAAAGATAAAGTAAACACCGCCACCATAAGTGGACCATACTACAAAATTATATACAAGGGTTCATCACCATTACTACTATGAAATAGAGAAGTAGAACTATAGAGCTAACCTCACTAATTCTTTGGCCTTTGGTCATCATTGACCATTACTATTATTTCTTCAACAATTTAAGAATAGGGCAGTAGCTAAAACATAATAACCATATACGGAGTCATGCATAACCTACTACAAGTCCATGATATAAACTAGTACACCACAACATTAACATTCTACAATGTAATAGGACATTGACCATTAACCAACTTCACTTGAATGGACTATATATCATATTCCACTAATATTATCAATCTAGGATAGTATCTTAATAAACACTTCACATATCAAAATAATGCTTACTTCCCTACATGATCCAGATAATATCGTAGTCATTAAACTATCAATTCAATGTATAGTAGATCGAATAGGCCATCTTACTAATTTTCCTAAAGTATTAATTGTCAATCATATTTTACTAATAAATTACATTCTCGGAAGTATCTAATAAGATAGGAAATCAAGTCTTATTCATACTTTATTAATCTTAGAATATACATCACATCACCTAGTTAGCATTATCAATTTATAGAATAAAAGAATCTAGATCAATTAATGTAAACATTATTTAATTTGATAATCAAGTATTTATACCCAAAATTAATCCATAATATCAACTATAGTCAGTATCTACAATGATTCTTTGCATAATCGAAATCATACACAATTGCCATAATCAAAATTCATTGTAACACTTAGAAACATAGCCTATTAATACTCAAATCTTCATACATTGATCCTCGTGGATTTTTCATCATCAATTAATAATCAATTAACGTTAATATTATTATGTATAAGCAATTCAATGTAAGAGAATCACAATTCATCTATTAACAAGCCATGATCACAAAGCCCATGCAAGGGATAAATCAAATTATGAATGGACATGGGTTCATAATGCAATTAAATTCATAATAATGTTAAACCCAATGCATTACCTTTAATTCATTATGATTTTATAATTCAAAATCCTTTTAGAAAGAACCCATGGCTAGATTGAAGAACGAGAATTTTGATCATGAGAACTCTTGTCAAAGCTTTAAGAAGAACTATCAAAGTGAAAGGTTACATAGAGATGAAGAATAAACATACCTTTTTGTACATGAAAATGTCAAAAACGTTTTTAATAAATCATGAAAATCCAAGCTCCAAGCCGTTCTTAATCTTCACCAAAAATGTAGGTTTCTAGAGAGAATATTTATTGAGGGAAGGTTTAATTTGTGTGAACGGGATTGGTAATGAGTTGGACACGTTTTAGATTACTTATATACACCAAAAAATACGTAAATAAGTATATTATAGTAAGTTTAGGACATTACCCCTTAGATAAAACAGACGCAATGCAGAAGTTACAAGCCACTTTGGATGGACCCAATTGATTTGTCGTTGATCGATCGAGTGGCCGTCCTGTGGCTTACGTCCATTAGTACTTGGCCAATTATTTTGTTGATACATTCCCAAGATAAGTATGAGTCGACGAGACTACACCAACATGCCGTTGGTCAACCAACATGCCATCATTTTGTCTGTCGATTGAAACTCCAAAGGGAATGTCTAGACAAGCCTTGGGTCCTTTTTGTGTGGCCTTTAGTGGGGCCCTTTAGAAGTCTTACACAGACTTTTCAAATTTAAATACTACTCTTAACATGTTTTAGAACTCCCACATGAGTTTCAAACAAAAAAATACACGTAACACATCCAAACAGGCTAGACCCCATAAAGAGACATATTGAACGTCTTAGGGGCTATCTTTCGAACTCTTGGGACGTTCTTGGTCATTTGACCTCCAAACTTCTTGAAACTCTCTATACCATGTTTAAACATAATTATAACTCATTTTAAGACTTAATAATATTATGACATACAATATGTAAACATGTATAGAAACATGAGGCATATAGGTGACTAGTCCTCGAACGTCTTGGTCGGCACATGATATTTGACTTCCAAATAAACTCAAACTTTACACACTTCCTCTAAAACTTATTATAACTAATTTTAGGACATTATAAACTTAATAAATTTTTTTTATGAAATATACACTCTAACTCTCTTTGGTGTCTTACAATATCCCCCACATGGGAACATTCATCCTCGAATGACAGTTAGGTTTCTTTAATCACAACAATGATTTCAATGCATCATAGAGAAGTTCATACCATTTATAACATCATAAAATCATTTGAGCACTCAATTAACACAAGTAATCATAAAATTTATAACATCATCATTCATTTTAGCACTCAATACACAAAAGTATGCAAAACTTCCATTCACTAACTCTTTAATTCATCAAACACAAAGGCTCTTATCATGTTCATACGAGGAACATCCTTCTTCTAATCATTAAATAGTAATTACACTTCAATTAATAAAGATTTAATCTTTCAGCTATTCTTTAAGTCACCCTCAGACAGATTTCAATGCATAAAGACTTGAGTTAATTAAATCAACAAAGAATGTATTATTTAGACATAGTGTTATGAAGGTCATATTCAACCATACAATGTTTAGTAGTGTTCATGGAGGAATGTGCTTCTCCTCAACACATTTGGATGTATCATTTGTTCACACCTAAGTAATGTACAAGGTCAATTTCCTCACAAAATATGAAATTCTCAACTTTTAAACAAAGGCATGCTCATTTCTTCTTCCTAGTGAAGTCTAAATGGTAAGTCACACCAAGTTCATCACAACAAATAGGAAGTCATTTCACGAATTGTCAATTTCTAATATTGTACTCATCTTCACAATAAGCATATTTTGAGAAGAATAAGACATATAATACTAACACACATTAAAAAAAACATGCTTTCATTTTTCTAAACTGAGCATTCAAACATGCTTTCCAAACAATACAAGTCACATTATTTTCAGGAGACTCAACATATTTCATTTTAAAGATACTCAATTTTCATTATAAGGCTTAACATTTCACCTCAGAAGTGATTATTACCATGTTTTTCATCTTGTCTCATGAAGTAAAATGCACAGCTATCATATATAGATGCAATTTAACATGAGAAAACATGGACTTTATCAAAAAAAATCTTTCACGCACTTTGAGATCTTCATAATATTCCTAAGGTAATTTCAATCAATAGATAACAAACAGATAAAGGTCATGAAATTAATACTTTATGCAAAACTCTATTCATAAACAAGTTTACTACAAATTCATTAGATTCAAGCTCAAATAAGAATAGAAGGACAAGGTAGAAAATATCTACAACCTTACTACTCCATCACCATCCCCCACATAGGATAAAAATTATTTAAAACTAGCTTAACCCAAACTTAAGAGGATCTTAACTAAAAAACCTTAATTTTCATCACAAAAAAATTATTACAACTTTTGAAGCAATTTACAGTAAGTCAACTAAGGTATTCTAAACCTTATTACTTAGACAATTTATCCTCAAATTATCAAGTTAGGCCATACTATTTAGGGAAACATCAATTCCTTTACATACTTAGACTTAAAGTCTCCTTTCCATCTTAGACTCAAAAACATAAGAATACATTAGGGACACGGATCTTAAGAAATCACACATAACTACAAAACATTTAATGAAATTTAAATTAAGACATGAATA
The DNA here is from genome assembly GCA_027704765.1 of Solanum habrochaites. Classification (NCBI taxonomy): domain Eukaryota; kingdom Viridiplantae; phylum Streptophyta; class Magnoliopsida; order Solanales; family Solanaceae; genus Solanum; species Solanum habrochaites. Next base: position 38,705,169 of record JAKWJA010002492.1, on the reverse strand, counting down.
AGGAATCCTTGGAACTTACATATCCCTTTCCTTAAGCTTTGGAGTAACCTATCAAGCTCCTCAATCATAGACATCCGTTAAGAATCCATAACCTACACATTGTGTAAAAAGTAAAGAAGAATGGAATTATTACAAGAATGCACTAAGTATGACAACCATGAAAAAACATGTCTTTAAAAGGGAAATTTTCTTAAAATCATACTCTACGCCTTTTTGAGTATATTTGTTTAAAACCTTTAAACAATAACATTTATATCATTCTCATATATCATATAAACATTTTCAAAGGACCAACATTTCATAGGATCACCTATGGGATTTATTACATTTTTAAGACACATTACAGTGAAAAAGTTTTCCCTTAACAGTGAACTATGTCTCTTCTAGTCCATTAACCTCCCAAGTAACCTCTAGTGATTATTGTTTTTTTTACAATGCAGCACTTAAGGTCAGAGTAAACATACATATAATCACATGATGTAACACATACCAATCATAGAGTATAGTCACCATATACATATGAATCTAAAACTTAAAAACAGTTAATAAAGTTAACTCCTGCCATAAATTCACCAAGTATCTCATTTTACTTAACCTAGAACCTTCTCCGGACCTACGGCTGCCCCAATCTAAATCTATTAGTCCAATGTATATATCAGGTCCAATAACTTCAAATGTACTAAGTAAACCTATTATGAGGCCACAATCGTTTATATCCAAGCCATACATAAATATAGTCAATAAGATCAACGTCATGCATATATACTCATACCATGCACATCTTCATAACAAGTATAAATACACTTCAAAGTCATGCATAAAGAATATATACATAGTGAGATGCATTAGAACACATTCGTAGGACTTCCCTCAACAGCCACTTGTGCCATGTATAGGTGAACTCACATACCTCCACATACACAAATAAACTACCCTTAGGATATCCTAGTTAGGGTCCTTATCATATACTTTCATTGTACATTTTACTTTAGAAAAACAATAGCCTTAACAGACACTAAGACAATGGGTGCTAAACATTGTATTTGGAGTTATAGAGCCTTACACCATTTGAAGGTGTTCCTACCTATGGTATAATATTAACATAAATCCTAGCATCCTAAGTGATTACACTTTGCTATATCCTATATGGCAAGCATAGATTAAGGAACTAAGAGATACGCATTCCCTCTTCGTACCACTTAGAGGTTGGGGCCTCCTCTAATGAGAAAACAGGGGTGAATCTTCCTCAAAGGGAAGTCAAAACCTTATGTGGGTCCATTGGTGAGTATTCATCTAAGGGAAGTTAGCACTCTATAATGGATAAATGGTAAATCTTCCTCCAAGGGAGTTCAACACTTCTCAATGTCAAGTTCAGTCGGTGCTATGATATGTTCCCTTCATTGAAAAGTCATTATAAGATTTTTCATAAAACATAGACTTAGAATATTTGATTCTCATATGCTTATAACACACTCAATCACTTTCCTAGTTTTAGAGTATTATTGGGCACCCTCTAAAGTCCCCTCTACTTACTACACCACCATACATATGTGTTAGTGTATACATAGATGTGAACAAGATTTTCACATAACACATTAAAGCCACACATGATCATACATTCATATTCATGCACATAAAAATAAAACCTAGGAACTATACTATAAAGGTAAACATGTGCAATGCGTAGACAAGGTCCCATACACTTGCCGATACTTTTACAACTCATAAAGTCATCCTAGTAAGGAATCCATAACATACTTCAAATACATATACTTTACATGCATAGTAGTAGACACTAAAGAATATGAGAACAATCACTTAGACACCATGACTTCTACTACTTTTTAGAATGCATAGAGAGTTAGGATGTGTGTACTTTGGTCAATAGGATCATATAATTGATATCAACATATTGAGGCAGCCACTATCTCAAGACCACAAAACACATAATAACATACGAGGAAAGACAATCTACACATTATAATAAAGACTTCAAACTTTATCGATTTACACCTTCACATATAAGTACATGGGTAGGGGTCATAAATCATTAACACATCATTAATGGTATCACCTACACATGAGCTTACATTACCCTTACATGCTCATAACAATAGTATCATAAGGTGATCATCATAATAACTTAATCATATATTCATCAATTATCCTTCAGGGCCATGGTCAACACAGATATAAAGAAAATAAAGTAAACACCGCCACCATAAGTGGACCATACTACACAATTCCATACAACGCTTCATCAACGTTACTACTAACAAATAGAGAAGTAGAACAGTATAATGAACAACTAGCATTATCAGATGACAAATTTTTAAACGTGAGAAAAACATTGAGACGTTATCAAAAAATTTCCTTTCATTGCACTTTTCAATATTCATAATATCCTTAAGGTAATCTCAATCAATTAAGATATGAACCACATTAAATGTCTGAAATTCAATAATTTAGAAAAACTTATTAATGCACACCCCCCCAAGTTTACTACAAATTCATTAGATTAAAGCTTAAAAATAAGAATTAAGAAGGACAAGGTAGAAAATATATACCCAATCGTATACTCCCATCAAACATCCCCCCACCTTGAAATTATCCTTCAAATTAAAGTTTTAGGCCATACTATTTAACCACATAAGTTTTTCAACAATATAATAGACACCAAGGTCATACATCATTAGGGGAAATAATATTGGAGACTTAATCTTAAGGACTCTTTCTTTTCTTTCAACATTAATATAAGCTAACTTATAGGTCAATCAAACCCACATCATCACCCTACATAGATAAGAGTACTACCCTAAATTCTAGGGAAACATCAATTCCACTAAGTAAGGGGCTCACAAATCAATAAGAAGTGATAGATAAATCTACGACTTATCATGACATAAGGCTCTCATTCTTTATTCCAAATAGCAAATCTCCTCATTACATTAATTTTCATTTTCATATGCATCAATTCTATACATATTTCAAAAACATCCAATAAAAGAACAATTTAGTTGATTTCTAAAAAATATTACACTAAGATGCCTAGCATTACAGTGAACATGCTTCAACATTCTGAAAATGCAACATTTAGGCAATTGATGGGAAAAGCTTGACACTATGAGATACAAAAATTTATCAAAACAAGCATGCTATTCTCTCATCTAGGATCAATATCTATACAAATAACTCTATTCCATACTAAGAAACTAATCATAGACAAGATAGATACAAAGGTAAACATTGATCACCTTTAAATACATAATCTTTAGGTAGTATGTTTTCACCAGTAGTCACTCATCATTTCAAGTTCTAATCATATCATAACGCTACCATCATACAAAACCATATAGTAACATATTATTATAAAAGAAACTGTAACGACCTGTTTAGTAGTTTTGAGCAACAGATTTTATTCTGGAAAAACTGGCAGATGTGACGGAGGCCACGACGGACCGTCAAGGGCAAGAGGGGACCATCGTTGGGGGTTTGTCGTTTCAAAACACTTAGAAAAAAAAATGAAATTGGGTACTGAAACATCGACTCTCTGAACGTCGTGACGGAGTGTGCAGACGGAACCGTCGCAGGGCTCGGGCACGGCCCAGTCAAAGCGCCATCCACTTCTTTAAAAAACCAAGTCTCTGACCTTGGACGGGACAGAGCGGATATCGCCGGCGCGACGGCCCGTCACGGGCTACGCAATCCAGTTCGGGTCGGATTATTTACAGTTTAAAGGACGTTTTTGACTAATTCCTGCTTCATTATAAAGTTAGAGGGTTAATGTTAATAAGTCTAATTCTTGGGGTAAAGAGGTAAACTTAAGTTAATTAGTCGGGTTATTATTCCATCTGTCATTCTTAATTACCATAATACATTAGGGTTAAAAAAAGAGGGTTGAATAGAAAAATAGGAAAGAACAAAAGACAAGAGAGAAAAAAAGAGAGGAGGAACGAGTAGAGTAGAGACGAAGAAGGAAAAGAAGAGGGGGACAAACAAGAAAGAAAGGAGGAATTTGATTGCTTGATTCACGATTCTTGGTGGAGGTTAGGTTATGTTTTTTACATACTGTAGTAAACTCTTAATAGCTAATGATATGTGTTGAGTAGTTATTATTAAGTCTTCTATATGCTAATTGTGTGTTGCAATGTGATTTTTATATACTATAGATGATTGTGATTAAAATAAGCATGTGGAGCTATTGAATCTAATCTTGAAGAAACCTAATCTTACTTGGTTAATGAGATGCCTGTATAAAAGAAGGCTTCTTAATGAACGAAAAGTAGTGAGGATAGAAATGGGGATCGGAGTGCACGTTCCGACACCAGGAAGTAGATGGATCGGGGTGCCCACGTTCCGTACCAGGATAGAGTATGAGGATCGGAGTGTCACGTTCCGACACAAGGATAGTATTATGGATCGGGGTGCCACGTTCAGGTTACCAGATAAGCTTATGAGGCTCGGAGTGTCACGTTTCGACAAAAGGATAGTATATGGATAGGGTTGCCACGTTGAGGTACCAGGATGCGAATAGAGGATCGGAGTGTCAGTTCGACCACCGGATTAGGAATATGAGGATTGGAGTGACACGTTCCGACACCAGGATAGAATGAGGGAGCGAAGTGTCACGTACCCGACAGGAGAGTAAATAAACATAATGAATCTGAAAGATACTAATTATACCAACTCTAAAGGAACATGTTCCCAAACGAGAGTATGATGAGGAGGCGGTGTGAGTCCTCATTGATGTGCTTGGTGGTTGTAAACCAAGGATTATGGTTAATTATCATGTTTGCAGCTAAAGGGATATTAGTTGATTTATGATGTTACTTGATATATACTGTTTCTATTTGAGTTGGCCGAGAACTAATCAGTACTTGTGGGTTGTTTACTGACCCCTACTTTTATGTTTCATGTTGTTTATTTGTGGAGCGCAGCAAAAACGTGCCGTCATCTTCGACTCAAACAGTAGTTCAAGCCAGTCTTCGTCACACAGTATTCTTCAGGGTGAGCTAATGCTATAGCTTGGACTGGATCTCCTTCCTCATGTCTTGATGCTTGAAGTTCGGCACATAGACTAGCTGTATTTGTTTTAGCTTCTTAGAATACTCCAGTTTAGTAAATGATCATAGATGTTCTTGTGGTGATGACTTCAGTTTTTGGGGAAGGGAATTAATAGATGTTGAATTTAGAGTCTTGAATTGTCTTTTTTATGAGTTTAAGTCTCCGCATTGTTTTATGTTTATATTGAATGAAAGATAAGTTTAGATTGGTCGTTCGCTCACATAAGAGGGTAAAGGGTGCCAAGTCGTGTTGGCTCCGTTTTGGTTCGTGACAAACTTGGTATCAGAGCATTAGGTTACGGTGGCTCATCACACAAGAACAGGTCTAGTAGGGTCTTAAGAACGGCTAGGGGGCGCTTTACTTTTCTTTGAGAGACTATAAGACTTTAGGAAAATCTGTTCTTCTTTCTTTCTTCGTGCTATTACTTGATCCACTTGGTCTCTAGGTGATACAAACTTGGTATCTGACCATCTTCACTCTATTCGCAGTGGTTTAGAACTAGATCAACGGACTACGCCAAACACAAACATCAGCAAGACAAGATGCATCTGAACAGTTCAATGGGGGCTGGTACTCGAATGGAAAAGTGGAAAGAAGGCCGCGGTTAGAGGTCGTGGGAGGACGTCCTCTAGAGGGAGTGACGAGCACCTAGCCCTCTGGTGGCATAGGGCGGGTGACTCTCCACCGACTGAGGAAGTAATAAGAGATGAAGGCGAGGAAGGGGAGAATGAACAAGTACAGAATGAGAAATGCCACCCCAACCTACCCCAGAGATGAAAACCCAGGTTCTCGCTTATCTTAGTGGGTTGTATGATCAGGGTCAGGCACCCCCAATGTTTTCTGCACCAAGACCTCGGTTTCAGAGGGACAACATACAGCGCTATGGATATCGTATGGATGCCTCACTGGACATTAGGCATGTCCCACGTCTGACTACTGGGCCTTATAATGACGAATGGATCAGCATGAACTTTTTAGTAAGTTCTTGAAATTGAAACCTCCAGTTCTTCAAGGGTGCAGATCTGAGGATGCTATACCGATTTTAGGTTGACTGTAATGAGCTTACTCACAAGATGGGTATGAGTTGAATTAGAACGGTTTGGTGTTGAGTTAGTGAGTTATCAGTTTCAAGGGAACACCAAAAGTGGTGTGCTCGGGTGGGCTGTGAACATGTGAGTGTCAACCAACAGAGGCACCAAACCTATGAACTTGGGCTCATTCTCTAGTTTGTTTATGGGAGAAGTTACATTCCAGGGACTTTGAGGGATAGGGAAAAGGAGATGGTCTTGAGCCTTTAGAAACAAGGTAGAATGTCAGTCAAGCATTGAGCTAAGTTTCGTGCACTATCAAAGATATGCCACCCAACTTGTGTTTCAGTCCACAAGAGCGGATCGACGTTTGTGAAGGGGGGTTGAGATATCAGAGTTGCGAAATTTCAGCCTTACAGGTAGCGGCCTACGGAAAACAAAATCCTCCAAGAAGTGGTAGATTCATGGTAGAGGTTGGAAAGGAGTGAAGCGATGAAGTCACCATGGCATCGACATCAACGAGGTTTCGAAGGGAGGTGCGTTTTGAGTTTAAGGTCTTACTCTAGAGGATAGGGTTCCGGAGGTTACTCAGTTCGACCCATTCAGTTCTTCACTACACGACTGTAGTTGGGGGTCCACATCAGACGGTCAACATTTCACTAGATGACATATTGCAGTGAATCTAGAGAGGTTATGGGTGTGGGGAGAGACTGGGCATAATCAAGAGGTTTGTCCAAACACAGAAGCGATATAGACCCCAACAGTTAGAGTTTAGAGGTAGTCATGGCAGAGAGGCCGTATTCGTGAGATGAGGGGTCGAGGTAATGGTGTCACCAAAAAAGGGCAGGGGTGATGGGGCAACTGGAAGCCACTACATCACAACATGGTAGGGGCAACGGACAAACAACACGAAAGGGGGCCCATTGTATGCTTACTGGGAGATCAGGAGGCGAAAAACATCTGATGCTGTCATCACAGGTAATCTTCGGGTTTGTGATTGCATGGCTTCTGTATTGTTTATCCTGGATCCACATTTCTTAGTATCTTCCCATTTGATAATGGTCTAAATTTACATTGTGAATTACTTGATACGCTATTAGTGTTTCTAACTCCGGTGAGTGAGTCGGTGGTAGTCGCCAAAAGTTATATAGGTCTGTTTGGTTGAACTTTGTGGGGAAGTAACATTATGTAGATTTGGTCATCGTAGAGATGTTGATTTTGATGTGATATCTGGGTATGACTTGGCTTCTCCGCAATTTGCGATCTTGGGATTGTAATGCTTAAAACGGTGTGACGTTAGCCAAGCTGGGACAGATCCGTTAGTGATGGGAGGGTGACTACACTTCCAATCGGTGCGTATCATATCTTTCTTCGTGGCTAAGGAAAATGGTTAGAAAGGGTGGTTTAGCTTTTCTTGGCCACTCAAGGATTTGAAAACTACCCAGAGTACCTTCGATTGAGTGTTTGTTGGTTTCGGTGGTCCGTGAGTTTCTTGATGTGTTCCCTAAAGATTCTTCCGGGTATGCCCCCAGATAGGGATTATTGACTTCTGTATTGATCTTGAACCGGGACTAGCACCATTTCTATAACCACTTATATAGAATGTGCTCAGCGGAGTTTTAGTTAAGAGAGTGTTGTTAAAAAGCCCAACTTCAATAGTTGTTGAGCAAAGGCTTCATTAGACAAAGGCATCTTCCTTGGGGTGTGCTCCGGTTGTGTTTGTCAAAGAATATAAAGATGGGGAGTTTTCGGATGTGATATTAGACACCGGCAGTGAACAAGGGGACTAAAAGAAACAAGTATCCTCTTCCTCCCATTGATGACTTGTTCGATCAGTTTAAAGGTGCTTGTTGTCTTCTAAGATTGACCTTGAGATGCGGTTATCATCATTGAAAATACGGAGGCAAAGGATGTGCAAAGACTGCTTTAGAACACGGTATGGCATTACGAATTCATTTGTAGTGATGCTTGTGGTCTTAAGAATTGCCCCTGCATGCGTTCATGAGTTGATGAACGGGAATTTTTAAGCCATATTTAGATCTCTGTTTGTGATCGTATTACTGATGATATACTGATATACTCCAAGAGTAAGAAGGACATGAGGAGCATTGAGATTGTATTGGAAATGTTGAGGGAGAAAAAAGCTTTATGCCAAGTCTCTAAGTGTGAGTTTTGGCTAGATTGCAGTGGTCCTTATTGGGGCACGTGGTTTCTAAGGATGGAGTTGATGGTGGATCCGTCTAAGATCGAAGTAGTGAAGAATTGGGTAAGACCTACTAATGTGTCAGAATAAGGAGCTTGTTGGTGGCTAGCTATACGCCGATTGTCAGGGATTCTCTTCTATTGCGTCCCAATGACGACTTGACTAAGCAAAAGTTAGTTTGTATGGTCGGATGAGTGCGAGGAAGCTTTCAGAAGCTCAAGACTATGTTGACTACTGCACCATTCTAACTTGCCAGTGGAAGTAAGAATTCATTATCTATGTGGATGCATCCTATTCGGGTTTGGGTGCGGTGCTAAGCAGAGAGAATGTGATGATTTGCTCAAGACAATAAAGGACATGACCGTTAACTATCACGACCGAACCCATGATTGTAGAGTTGGCTTGCAGTGGTGTTGGCATTAAAGACAATGGAGACACTTTTCTATGGGGTTAAGTGTGCGGTCTATAAGGATTCATCGTAGTCTACAGTATGTATTCAATCAGAGAGATTTAGAGATTTCTCATTTGTGAGACAGAGGAGATGGATGGGAAACTACTGAAGGACTACGCACCCCCACCAAATATTTTGTAAATCCGGGAAGGCGAATGTGTGTAGCGGATGCTTTAAGTAAGAAAGGGCGGGAGGAAGCCTGGGTAGTCTAGCCTCATTCAAGCTTCTAGGCGCCCTTGGCTAGAAAGTTCAGATCTGGCATAACGACCTTATGAGATTAGAAAGTAAATGAGAAGGGGGGGGGATTTTAGCTTGTGTGGGGCAAGATCTTCCTTCCTTGACAAGATTAAGGGAAAGCAGTTTAATGAGAAAAATTGACCGGATCGAGAATAAAGTGTGCAAGGAGCGGCTTTAATATCTAATAAAAGAAGCGAAAAATCGATTTATGAGGAAGGTGTTTTGAGGATTAAGGGAAGAGTAATATGTACCTCGAGTCGATGATTTGATAAACACTATTCTGGCAAAGAGGCTCATTAGTTCAAGGTATTCGATACATCCGGGAGCAACCAAGAGTTCGTGACCTAAGCAACACTTTGTGGAGGAGAATTAACGCAGTGGATATTGTGGATTTATTGCCAAATGTCCAAATTGTCAACAAGTAAAGTATGCACAACCAGAGGCCCGGAGGAGTGAAAACTCAGAGAATGCCCATTCCGGAATGGAAAATGGGAGGAATCGCAAGGACTTCGTGGTTGGTCTTCCAAAGGGACATTGGCAAGATGACTCTATTTGGGTGATTGTGACGGTTAACTAAGTCTTGCTCATCATTCCGGTAAGGTGACTTACAATGCAGAGGAACGTTAGCCAAAACTTACATATCAGAAGTGTTCGATTGAATGGAGTTCCACTATCCTCATATCAGATAGAGCGGGGTACGCAGGTTTACTTCTAAGTTTTGGAAAACATGCATGCAGAATTGGGTTAATAGTTGGACCCTTAGTACCGCGTTCCCCATCCCCCGACCTATGGTCAGTCTGACGAAACCGATCAAAAGGTTGGTGGAGGATATGTTCGTGCTGTGTGATAGAATGTGGTGGCACTTGGTGATAGGGCTTCTTACCCTTAGCAGACTTTTCATATAATAATGGCTATCACTCAAGCATAGATATGGCTCCTTTGAAGCATTGTATGGATAGGAGATGTAGGTCTCCCAATTGGTTGGTTTGATGGCCATTTGAAGTTCAGACTTGGGGGTACGGACTTTGAGAGATTCGACGGATAAAGTGAAGGTCCATTTCAAAGAAAAGCTTATAGCGGCGCAAGTGACAAAAAGAATATGCAGATCCAAAAGGTTAGGGAGACTTAGAGTTCATTGGGAGGGTGAACAAAGTATTGTTAAAAGTTTCCCAATGAAAGGGGTAGATGTGTTTGGTAAAAGAGGCAGCTAAGCCCAAGGACATTGGTCCCTTGAAGTACTTAAAGAGTAGGGAGTGCTTATGAGTTAGCCTTGGCCCCAGGGTTGTCCGGAGTACAATCCGGTGTTTCATGTGTCGATGTTGGAAAAAAGTACAAAGGGGGATGGAAATTTAATTATCGTTGGGATTCAGTTTGAGTGATTGAGAAACTTGACTTATGAGAAGGAACCTGTTGCTATTTTAGATAGAGAAGTTAGCAAGTTGAGGTCAAGAGGAGATTTGCATCATCAGGGTGCAATGGAAGAATCGACCGGTTGAAGAAGCCACTTGGAGAGGAGGGCAGATATGCGAGAAAAGATACACAACATCTGTTTACAGATTTCAGGTATTCCTTTTCGCCCTTGTTTTCCTTCTTGTGATATTCGGGGAGGGACGAACGATGGGAAATTGTGTATCTATTGTAACGACCTGTTTTAGTCGTTTTGAGCACAAGATTTTATCTGGAAAAACTGGCAGAGTACGGACGGCCCACGACGGAACGTCAAGGATACGAAGGACAGTCGTGGAGGGTTGTCGTTTCAAAACAATTAGAAAAACTGAAATTGGGGTACTGAAAATCGACTCTTGAACGTCGTGACGGAGGGCAGCCGGACGTCGAGGCTTGACAGCCGTAACAGGCCATCCACTAAAAAAAAGTCTCTGACCTTGTGACGGACAGCAGGGATCGGACCGTCGGCAGCGCGCGACCGTCACGGGTACGAATCCCAGTTCGGGGGTCGGATTTCTTTTACCGGTTTTTTTTAAGGGAAGTTTTGATATTCCCTGCTTTAATTATAAGTTAGAGGGTTAATGTTAATAAGTCTAATTACTGGGGGTAAAAGAGGTAACCTTAAGGTAATTAGTGGGTATTATGTCCATCTTTCATTCTAATTACATAATAATTAGGGTATAAAAGAAAGAGGGTTTGAATAAGAAAAATAGAAAGAACAAAGACAGAAAGAAAAAGAGGGAAGAGAACGAGTAGAGAGCTGAGAGAACGAAAGAGGAAACAAGAAAATTGAGAATTTGCTTGCTTGATCACGATTTCTTCGGTGGAAGGTAGGTTTTTCTTTAGGTTTGGTTTTGACACTATGTAGTAAACTCTTAATAGCGGAATGATAGGGTTGAGTAGTATATAAGTCTTCTATATGCGTAATGTGTGTATGCATGATGTGCTTTTTTATAATAATATATATTGATTGTGATATAAACACCATGATGAAGCTTATTGAATCTGAAGTCTTGAAGAAACCCTAATATACTATGTTAATGATTGATGCCGTGGTATAAAAGAAGGCTTAATGAACGAAAGAAGTGAGATAGGAATATGGGGATGGAGTAGGTCACGTTCCGCCACCATGATAGTATATGGATCGGGTGCCACGTTCCGATACAAGGATAGAGTATGAGGATCGGAGGTCACGTTTCCGGACACAGGATAGTATATGGATCGGAGTGCCACGTTCCAGAGTAACAGGAAGAATATGAGGATAGGAGTGTCCACGTTCCGACACCAGGATTAGTAATGGATCGGGTGCCACGTTACGGGGTGGTACCAGGATAGAATATGGAGGATCGGGTGTCACTTCGACACCAAGATCGAATAGGAGGATCGGAGTGTCACGGTTCCGACCACCAGGATTAGAATGATGAGCGGGAGGGTCCACGTACCGACCACGAGAGTAAATAACAGAAGATATCTTGAAATATACTAAATATCAATTAAAGAACATTTTCCCAAACGAGTATGATGAGGAGGGAAAGTGAGTCCTCAATTGATGTGCTTGGTGTTGTAACAAGGATTATGGTTATTATAAATGCGCATTGCTAAGGAATTAGTTGATTTTATGAGTTAATGGATATATACTGTTTTTATTTTGGTTGGCCGAGGCTACCTTACTAGTACTTGTGGTTTGTACGACCCCCTATTTTATTGTTCTTTTGTTTTATTTGTGGAGTGCAGCAAAACGTGCCTCATCTTCGACTCAACAGTAGTTCAAGCCAGTCTTCGACACACCGATCTTCAGGTGTGAGCTAATGTTTATCGGACTGGATCTCATTCCTCAGTCTTGATGCCTTGGAAGTTTCGGCATTAGACTAGATTATTTGTTGTAGCTTCTTAGAATATCCTAGTTTAGTAAATTGATCATAGATGTTCTTGTGGTGATGACTTTCCCAGATTTTGGGGAATTAAATAGATGTTGCATTTTAGAACTTATGAATTGTCTTTTATTGATGCGTTTAAGTCTTCCGCATTGTTTTATGTGATATTGAATGAAATGATAAGGTTTAGATGGTTGGTTTCGCTCACATAGGAGGGTAAAGGTGTGCCTAGTCGGGATCGGTTGGGTCGTGAAGAACTCATGTCAACCATAATAACTTCTAACATACATTAACTATATCATGACATACATTCTCCAACATAACATGCTTATTCGCATAAATCTCATACATCGCCATAGTTAGCATCATATCATCAAAACATTCCAAAATTTACCTTCACACATACTCATTCAAACATAAAAGCAAGAAAATCATTTAAAGTGACCTTTTCTCCCTCAAACACAGAGAAACAATCTCATCCAAGAAATCACATCTAAAAGACCACCAGACAAGAAAACATAAGATTGAGATCTTATAGAGTTAAGTTCTACGGCACGATATGTTAATGATGAAGAAGGGAAACTATATCATCCTATAGTTTCTCATACTATTTTATATATGGAGACTCACTACCAATGATATAAGACTCTACGAGGCATGTCAATATGAGACTTTTTTTGGACCCTAAACCACTTTTAAAAACCTTGTTCTCTGATACCACATTTATCACATCCGGGGAGCACTCCCTAGAAGTAACATGGCCTACTTAACCTATCGGAGGTCTTTTACAAACCCATAGTTATCATTCATCGCGTTGACATAGTAAATTTTGCGAAAAATTTAAAACTTTTCATACCACTTAATAAGCTAGAAATTTCACTTCATATATACAGGAAATATAGTATTACATATTTACACTCTAAGTCTCCTTTACATCTTAGACTCAACAACATTAGAATACATTAGGGACACGACCCTTAATACATCAAACATAACTACACAAGATTTAATAAACTTTGAATTAAGACATGAATAGGGAATCCTTGGAACTTAAGGACCCCTTCCCTTGAGCTCGGTAGTCACCTATCAAGCTCCTCTATCATAGACATACTTTAAGAATCCATAACCTACACTTTGTGTAACAAAAAAAAAGAATGGGATTAGTACAACAATGCTCTTATTATGACTCTACGCAAAAACATGCATTTGAAAGGGATATTTTTTTGAAATCATACTTCATGCCTTTTTAATTAAATTTTTATAAAACCTTTTAGAAATAGCATTTATATCATTCACATATATCATAAAGAGAATCAAACGACCAACAATTCACAGGATAACCTATAAGATTTATTACATTTTTAAGGAATATTACAGGGAACAAGTTTTCCCTTAACAATGAAATATTTTCACATATAACATCATCAAAGAATAGTACAACATAAACATATTTACGCTAAAACTAGAAGAACATTAAATTTAACTCTTAGCCATCATTCACAAATACTCATTTTACTTCACATAGAACCTTATAAGATCTAACGGATGCCCTAATTGAAATCTACTAGTGCAATGTATATGTAAGGTCCCATAACCTCAAACATACTTAGAAAATCTATCATGAGGCCATAAGCCTTTATATCCACGTGATACATCATTATAGCCAATAAGATCAATGCCATGGATATAGACTTAGGCTATGCACATCTTCATAACAAGTATACAAATACTTCAAAGTCATGCATAAAGAACATATAGATAGTGATATGCATTACAACACAATCCTAGGACATCCCTCATCTGCCACTTGTGCAATGTATAAGTGAAGTCACATACCTCCACCTACATCAAGAAACTACCCTTAGGTTATCCTAGTTAGGGTTCTTATCATATTCTTTCATTATCCATTTTACTTTAGTAAAACTATAGACTTAACTAACAATAATACCATGGGTACTAAACATGGTATTTGGTGTTGTACAACCTAACATCAATTGAAGGTGTTCCTACCTATGGTAGAACATTAACATACATCCTAGAATCCTAAGTGATTTCACTTTTCTAGATCCTATGTGGCAACAAAGTTTAAGGAACTAAGAGATAGGTATTACCTCTTCATACAACTTGGTGGTTGGGGCCTCTCTCATGAGAACACATGGGTGAATCTTCTTCAAAGGGAACTCAAAAATTCATGTGGGTCCATAGGTGAGTAATCCTTTAAGGGGAGTCAGCACTCTATAGTAAAGTTCACTCGATGCTATGATAGGTTCCCTTCATTGATAAGTCATTATTACATTTTGCATAAAACATAGGATTAGAATATTTGATTCTCATATGCTTATATTATACTCAAGCACTTATCTAGTTTTAGTGTATTCTTGGGAACACCTCTCAAGGCTCCTCTACTTAGTAGACCACCATACATATGTGTGAGTGTATACATAGATGTGAACAATATTTTCATATAACACATTAAAACCACACGTGAGCATACATTCATATTCATGCACATAGAAACAAAACATAGGATCTATACTATCAAGGTATACATGTGCAATGCGTACACAAGGTCCCATACCCTTGCCCATACTTGTACACCTTATCAAATTATCCTAGTAAGGAATCCATAACATACTGCACATACATAAACTTCACATGCATAGGAGTAGACACTATTGAATATGAGAACAACCGTTTATTTAGACACAATGACTTGTACTACTTTTAAGCATGCATAGAGAGTGAGGATGTGTGTACTTTAGTCAATAGATTAACATAATGGATATCAACAGCATATTGAGCCAGCCACTATCTTAAGATCACAAAAGACATAATAATATAGGAGGAAAGACAATCTACTCATAATAATCAAGAATTCAATCTTTAGCTATTTATACCTTTACATATAAATACACGGGTAGGGGTCATCAATCATTAAAACATCATTAATTGAAGACCCTACACATGAGCTTACATTACCCAGACATGCTCATAAAAATAGTAACATAAGGTGGTCATCATAATCACTCAATCATATATTCATCAATTTTCCTTCAGGGCCACGTTCAACACACACATAAAGTCAATAATGTAAACACCACCAACATAAGCTTACCATACTATACAATTCCATACAAGTCTTCATCAACATTACTACTAAGAAATTGAAGTAGAACAGTAAAGCTAACCTCACTAATCCTTTAGCCTTTGGTGATCATTGACCATTACTATTATTTTATCAAAAATTTAAGTATATGTCAGTATCTAAAACATAATAACCATATACAGAGTCATGCCTAAGCTACTACAAGGCCATGGTACAAACTAGTACAACGCATCATTAACATTCTAGAAGGTAATAGGACATTGACCATTAACCAATTTCACTTGAACGGATTATATATCATATTCCATTAATATTATAAATCTATGACAGTATCTAAATAAACACTTCACATATTGAAATCATGCTTACATCCCTACAAGTTCAAGATACTATCGTAGGCATTACACTATCAATATAATGTAGAGCAGATAGAATAGTCCATCCTACTATTATTTACAAAGTATTTTTTGTCAATCATATTTTACCAATAAATTTCCTGCTAGGCAGTATCTAACGAGATAGAAAATAAAATCTTATTCATATTTATTCATCTTAGAATGTAGATCCCATCACCTACATAGCATTATCAATTCCTAGACTAAAGGAATGTAGATCATTTCATGTAATCCATTATTTTATTTTCTCATCAAGGATTTACACCCACAATTCATCAATGATACCAACTAAAGGCAGTAGCTACAATGATTCTTTGAATAATCAAAATCATAATAAATTGCTATAATCGAAATTTACTATAACAATTAGAAACATATGTTATTCATACTGAATTCTTCACACGCTGATCCTAATGGATTTTTCATCATCAATACATAATCAGTTAACATAAATAGAAGTATATATAAGCAATTAAAAGTAAGAGAATCACAATTCAATTATTACAAGCCATGATCTCAAAGCCCACGCAAGGGCTAAAACAAGTTTAGGATGGGACATGGGTTCATTATGAAATTATATTAAAAATAACGTAAAAAACAATTTATTAAATTTAATTTATTATGATTTAATAATTAAAAACGTTTTTAGACAGAATCCATGGCTAGATTGAAGAAGTAGAACTTTGATCATGAAAATTCTTTTGAAAGCTTTGAGAAGAACTCTCCAAGTGAAAGGTTACTTAGAGTTGAAGTATCAACATAACTTTATCTACATGAAAATATCTTAATCTTTTTTGATAAATAATTACAATAAACATCCAAGCTGTTCTTGAGCCTTAACAACAATGGAGGTTTCTAGAGAGAATGTTTTTGGAGGGAAGGTTCATTTTGAGTGAATGGGATTGGGAATGGGTTGGTCTTTATATTAATTATATACATCCAAAAATAGATAAATATGTCAATAAGAGTAATATTACGAAGTGGGGTAGATTTTTTATTCTCCCCTTAAATAAAATAGACGCAAGGTAGGAGTTAGAGGCCACCATCAAGGGACCCAATCGGCTGGCCGTCCTTTGGCTTCCATCGATTTTTCCTTGGACAATTTTTGTGTTGAGACCTTCCCTAGATTATTAAAAATCGAAGTTACTTCACCAATAGGACTTTGGTCAACCAATAGGCCGTCGTTTGGTCTGTCGATTGAACTGCCAACTCAATGTCTTTACCAGCCTTGGGTTATTCTTGTGGTGCCTTTTTGTGGGGCCCTTTAGAAGCCGTACCTAGAAGTTTACAATTTAAATAAAACCCTTAATAAGTTTTAGACCACCCACATGATTTTTACTTAAAACAAATATACGTAACTCATCTAAACAGGCTAGGCCCCATCAAGATACACATTGAGAATTTTAAGGGCTACCTTTTGAAAGCCTTGGATTTTCTTGGTCGTTTGACCTCCAAATATCTCAAAACTCCATGTAACATCTTGAAAAATAATTATAACTCATTTTAAACTTTTATAACCTCATTAAATACAATATATAAACACGTATAGACACATCATTCACATAGGTGACTAGTTGTCGAACGTCTTGGTTGTCCCTTGACGATTGACTCCAAAATCACTTAAACTTTGCATAATGACTCTAAATAATATAAAAATTCATATCAGGACCTTATAAACATAATACAAACATGTTAGTCCCTAGACACCCTAACTCATTTTGGGGTCTTACAACTTCATGAATTTTTTTTTAGTTAATTTTGTGTTAAAACTGTTTATATTGATTTTATTAGGAAATATGTGAAGTTTGGAGGTAAACTGTATAAGATCGTCCATGACGATTGAAAGTTGTGCCTTACAAAAGGCTTGTGTGTCCTTAGGTGTTTTTGCAAATTTTACATGTCGTTTTTCTTGAAATTGGTGTGGTATGTTCCTAAGACCTAGATGACTATGTTTAGGACCTTAAATTCATAGTAAGACCCCACCTAGGATCTATGAGGGTCCCTAGAAGAGGAACCCATCCCTTTTGAAGGATGCTGCCAAGCAATGACCATCGACTACCACAAGGGACGGTCTATTGGTCAGCAAACGGTATATCGACCTTAGGCGTCAACTATCCTTGAAATGCTAGCAAAGACTGCACATGGAGGAGGATTATTCCCATTCAACGGAACTGTGTCAACGGGGCGTCGATTGGCAAACGATCCTTCGATTCAAGAGTTATTAGTGCTGCCAAAAATTTGTCGAAAAATTCTGCTTTGGCTTGAGATGTTTGGTAAATTCACCACAAGTCTTTTACGAACCTTGAATGATATTTTTAGGGTCTTTTAGTTATATTAAGGATATTCAAACAATAATACTTAATTTTAAACTTAATTTCCGAAAACCCAAAAACCTCTCTCAAGAAAAACTCTCTAAAGACTCCATTGAAGCTAAAACTCAGAAAGATCTAGGAGGGCTATTGGTGGTCATTTTTATTTTATCAAAATCAGTGAATTTTCTTCTATTAGAGGTATGATATTCATCCTTTAACTTCCTTTAATTCAAGGAGCCACTCCTAAATAATTTCATTAAAGGTTTTAACTTCAAAACTCTTTATTCCTTAACTCTAAGAATGAGTCTTGAATGATAATGGTTTAAAGGATTCAAAAATACTATTTCTAATGTTAATTGGTGATTTTAATGCTAAAAACATCATTGAAATCATTTATTTCTAATTATCAATTTTTGACTTATGAAATGGGTCTAATGAACATTATTTGATAATGTTAGAGTTCTAGTTTCTGTATGGTTATATTGTTATTTAGCTACTGTCTTAAGGGATTTTTATGAAAAATTATTGAGTAATTGATTATATGTGGTTAAAGACAAAATTAATTGTAAGTTGGTCACATTGGTTAAGCTCTTATTTATGAAATGCTCTTGAGTGGTATGATCATCATTTTTGGTAGCGGTGTTTACTTGATGTATTTGCTTATATTTATTATGTATTGGGATTATGGATTTGAAGAACTAATATGTCAAATGAAGTTATAACAATGAGGTTCATGTTGATATACATTATGAAGCTTTAATTTTATGTATGGTTTATATTATGCCTAAATGAAGTATATGTATATGTTGAGCATGCTAGTGTGTGAGAATGATGAATGAAGGTTTAAGTATGTCTAGAATTCAATACTAATGAGAATGGTGATTATGTATAAGGTGTGCTCACATGTACACACACTCACACTTTGAAAGAATGAATGAATTTAAAAATGTGAATGAAAACGGGAGTTTTGGGGTTAACACTCTTCGTGAGTTGAGATGAAGTATTTAGTAGCAACCTTATTATCTTCCAATATCTTAATAAGATAGGTAGGAGGATTGATACCTTTAGTCAAGTGAGATGTGATTTCAATTAGTTATCATGAACCTATAGTATAAAATGTTTAGAACTTGTGGGGGGTTATGTCTAGCACTGAGTAGAAATGAAAAGGGGTGGTTACACATCACAAGTTGAGATGTCGTATATCAATGTACCTCTTGAAATGAGTAATCCTCGTTAGTATAGAATGATTTACTTAGTAGCAATCTCTTTATCCTTTAACTATCTTGCCGCATAGTTGTAGCTATAGGTAAAGACATGTAAAAGATAATAGAATGACCCTACCCTTGGAAAGTGGGGATCCCCCATCCGATAAAGGCAGTATCGGGATTCCATGTCTACGTCTCATCGTCAATATCGGTTAAGCTAACCGCTACAAAACAATGAATGAACTAAGTCTTTTAAAATAATGTACTACTTAGGGTAAGTTGTGTTATAGGATGCTATATATCCATTGCACTAAGTAGATCTTCTGAAAGTTGATTGTTCATGTGCTTTATATGAAGTGTATGAACTAAGTATCCTAAAATAACGCACTACTTAGGGTAGGTTGTTGTATGGGATGCTATCTTTCCATTACACTAAGTATACCTTCTGAAGGGGGAGCCTTGTTTGTTTTACATGAAGTTTATGAATTAAGTCTCATAAAAGAATGTACTACTTAGGGTAGGTGGTGGTATGGGACGCTTTCTATCCATTGCACTAAGTAGACCTTACGAAAGGGGAGTCTTGATATGTTTGATATTAGGTAAATGAATGAGTTATCATGAGTTGAAAATGAAGTTAGATGACTTAAGGTCTAATGTTATAGAAGCGAGCTAAAATTATGTTTTATTCGATAAATTTATGAATGAATAATGTAGAGTGTTTAATCCAAGGAAATCCTCAAGGAGTATTCAGTGAGAGTTGTCACATCCGGGAATATCCCCTTGATGTAACTGGCGTAGTCGTCATCTTATAGTACTAAGAATAGACTATTAGCATAAATAATTACATTCATAGGTCAAATTAAGGGAAAATTTGAAAAGTTTCATTACTTCTTCTCAGAGGTTTACATAGACCTCTAAATACATACATACATATCTATCATCAAGTCATAATATTAACAAGTATGAATAGGAGTACATTACAAATGACTAAAGCAAGACAATTACCCATTAACCCTTATCAAGTCAAAAAGAGCAATTACCAAGAAAAGTCCCATAACCTTACTCAATCAGGTAAAACAACAAGAATAATGAATAACATCCTTCTTTCACATATCATAACATTTAATAGTACATAGCATCATACATTAACAATATTGAACAACACATATTTATAAGTGACATCCATCAAAATATTGTATCAACGATGTGAAAGTTCATCATCTACTTTTCATATATCATCATAAGCATATTCATACATAAGAGCATCCTCATAAGACTCCCTTCAAGGATAAGTAGTGCAATGTTAAGGTAGACTCTTATACCGCAACCTAGACTATTATACGTAGCATTAGGAAACATAGAAGGAAATTGATTAGAAACCCTCTTCTTAAACGTAGGATTTTCTTGTATCTCAATCATTCCCTTTGAAGAACCTCCATAAAAAGATGTTGTCCTCTTGGCATCTCTACTCTTCCTCTTAGCCCTTGACTCTTATTCATCTTCACCATGAACCATAAGATCATAAATGTTCATGTTTTAATATAGCATAGACGAATGACACTACTCTTGCAAATGATCCAACACCCCCATCACAAAATGACTCATTTCATTTCTAGGATTGGAAACTAAAGGAAGAGCATGTTTTCACAATTTAGTGAATTTCAAGGAGTCATGAACATCATACCTCCATGGAGAAGGATGATGAACTCGATCACTTTACTTTCCCTCTTCTCCCAAGGAAAAAACCGATCAACAAAATTCTTCTTAAACACTTCCCAACATGCTTACACAGTACCCATAATACCTAACTCACAACTAGAATAAGAAAGTAGGTATAAGATTCACATAGTTTCATCATAGGCACATGTACACATATTTATCAATTTGCACTCAAGGCCATGGTCAACACATACATAATGACAATAAAGTAACACCACAACCATAAGTGGACCATACAACACAATGCCATACAAAGCTTCATCAACTACAATACTATAAGGAAAGTAGATGAGATAACCATTCTAACCAATTTCTCACCCTTTGATCATCATTGATCAATACACCTTGTTCCTAAAGAAATCATATATAGGGAATTAGATAAATGTAATTTAATCATAAAAGAAACCATGTACAGGTCGCTACAAGATCACTCTATAACATAATACAAGACATCCCCTATGTACTACGAAGTAAAGAGTCCTAGCTTATCAACTAACCTCCCTAATTTATTTCATCCATAATCATGTACCAATTATAAAAATTTAGGGAAGTATCTAAATACATATAAATCAAATCTAAATCATGCTTCATTTATCCTAGAATTAAGTACACATAAGGTTCATTACAACATTCAAATTGTAGACTAGAATAACCTAGATCAATTCATGCCAAGATTCCTTGTATTTAATCATCAATTATTCTTACCCACAATCAATTAATATCATCGATATAAGGCAGTAGATAAGGACAAAATGCTCCACACGAAATACTACTAACATTGCTATAATCTTGAGATCAGAGTGAATACGATATTTAAGACATCAAGGGAAAGTATAAGTATCATTGGCTAACCAACATTGATCAACATGAATTACTTAATACAAATAAACCAATTTATTAACCTAAGGTAGTAGCTACATGAACCATAAAATAATAGAATTACACTTTTATATCGTAGAAGGTCAACATTACAGTGAACTATTTAAAACGAGACCTAACATGTTCAAATCTTCATAAATTGATTACCATTGGTAATTAATCAATGATTCACCATAAGTATAAATACTAAACAGTAGACATTATCTTATTAAAATAATTGAATCCAAAATTGAAATGCGAAAGATCAAGATCATAAAGCAATACATGGGATAAAATCTAGTTTGTTAAAGAGCATGGGTTCATAATCTAATAGGATTAAAAATAATGTCCAAACCAGTATATAATAATCAAAACATTCATATTATGCTATAGAAATCAATTTAAGAAAGAACCCATGTCTAGAATGAAGAAGAACCAGTTGATCATATTTTTCTCTTCGAAACCTTTGAGATTAACTCTCTAGATGGAAGGATAACTAGAAAGGAAGGATCACCATACCTTTTGTTAGTTTAAAACCTCTAAAACTTTATGATTCATCCATGGAAAACACAGCTCCAAGCAGTTCTTGAGCGTCACCAAAAATGGTGGTTCGAAGGGAAATAAATTTGGAGGGAAAGGGTGATCATGTTTTGGATGACTTATATACACAAAAAAGTAGCTAAATAAACCTATTAGAGTCAGTTTAGGACGTGGGGTGAATTTCCCGTTCACCCCTTTAATGAAACCAACACAGGCTACAGATTACAGGCCACCATCGATTGAAGCACCTACTGGTCGTAGGTCAGTCGACGGGCCGTGCATAGGCTTCTATCAAGTGATACTTAGCCAATTTTTTAGCTTGATACCTTCCCAAAGTAAGTTTGAATCGAATATACCTCATCTATGGCTGTTTGGTTGACAAACATGCCGTCGTTTAGTCCGTTGATTGACACAGCCAAGGCAGTGTCTCGACCAGCCTTAGGGCTTTCTTGTGGGGCCCTTTGCATGGCCCTTTAGAGGTCATACCTGAAAGTTTCAAACATAAATACAACCCTTAACATGTTTTTGACCCTCCACATATGTTTAACGCAAAACAAAAACATAAAAGTCGTCCAAGAAGGTTAGGCCCCATCAAGACACACGTTGAGCATCTTACGGGCTATCTTTCGAACGCCTTAGACGATCTTGGTCGTTTGACCTCCAAAATTCTCAAAAATCCTTAGACCATCATTAAACATCATTATAATTCATTTATAGTCTTAAAAATCTCATGACAACATATATAAGCATTCATAGAAACATGAGGAACATAGGCGAGTAGTAGTCAAACATTTTGGTCCTCCCTTGACGTTCGACTTTCTAATCACCTCAAACTTTATACACTGCCTCTAAACGTAATTATATGTCATTTGAGGACCTGATAACCTTAAGACGAAAATTCTAGGCTCTGGACACCCTAATTAGTTTTGGAGTGTTACAATATCCCCCACTTGGGAACATTGGTCCTCGAATGACACTTAGGGCTCTTTAACCACAACAAGGACTTCAAAGAATCATAGAGCCTTTCATAACATTTTTAACAACATAAAATTCTTTTAACACTCAATGCACAAAATCAAGCTAAACTTCCATTATTCATTCACTATTTAATGCATAAAAAACAAAGGCACTTATCATGTTCATGGAAGGAAAATCCTTCTCATAATCATAACATGGTCATTTAACATCAATTCATTAAGAGATTATCTTGCAAGGCCACACATTGGCAAATTTCAACAATACTCAAGAAACAATTAGGCACTCTTACTTTAATGCATATAAACTTGGGTTTATTAAATCGACAAAGATCTTCATTTGTTAGACCTAGACCCATGAAGGTCATACTCAATCATACCATGCTTAGTTTTGTCCATGGAGGAATGTACTT
This sequence comes from Solanum habrochaites, assembly GCA_027704765.1. NCBI lineage: Eukaryota > Viridiplantae > Streptophyta > Magnoliopsida > Solanales > Solanaceae > Solanum > Solanum habrochaites. The sequence continues at coordinate 38,681,344 of JAKWJA010002492.1, read as the reverse complement.
CTCTTCAACACACTAACATGTATCATGAGTTCACACCTAAGCAAGGTACAATGTCAATTTCCTCTTAAAATGAGAAATTCTCATATTTTAACCAAGACATGCTCATGATTCCTTACTAGTGAAGTCTAAGTAGTAAGTCACACCAAGCGCATTACAACAATTAGGAAGTAATTTCACAAAATATCATTTTATAACATAGTACTCATCTTCACATTAAGCATATTTTGAGAAGAAACACACAAATCATTGGTACACACATGAGCACTTAGCTAAACATGCCTTAACTTTTCAAGAATGAGTCTACAATTATGCATTCCAAATCATAAAAATTCATATAGTTTTTAATATAGTTAATACATTTCCTTTGAAATAGACTCAACTTTCAGTATAACACCTCACAAGTGACTATTACCATGTTTCTTATCTTACCTCATGAAGTCAAATGCATAACTAGCATAAAAAGATGGATTTAAATGATAAACATGGATTTTTAAAAATAATTTTCATTCATGAACTTAAGAACATTCATAATATCTTCAAGGTAATGATAATAGATACATACCAAACATATAAAGTCATGCAATTCATATTTTATGGAAAACTCTTATCATGAACAAGCTTACTATAATTTCAATAGATTCAAGTTCAAGCAAAAATAGAATGTCAATGATAGAAAATATCTACAACTGTAATACTCCATCAACATACCCCACTTAGGGTAAACCCTACTAAGAGCAACATAACCCATACTTAAAAAGAGGATCTTAACTTAAGAACCTTTAGTTTGATCACTTAAAAGTGAATACTACTTTGGAATGAATTTACAGTAAGTTAATATAGAAACACCAAGGTATTCTAAACCTTCATTTCCTAGGCAATTTATTCCCAATTGTAAAGTTAGGTCAGTAACATTCAACCACATACATCATTAGGGGAAACAACATAGGAGACTTAGACTTAAGGACACTTTATTTATTTTTAACATTAAAGTAAGGTAACTTCTAGGTCAAACAAACTCACATCATCAGCTTACATAAATAAGAAAACTACCATAAATTCTAGTGAAACATCAATCCACTATATCAACGGAATCACAACCTAATTAGAAGTTAAAAACAATTCTATGTCTCATCATGCCATAAGACCCCCATTCTTTATTCCAAATAGCATAACTCTTTTTTACATTCATTATCATGTTCATATGCATCAATTATATCAACATTGTTACAACTTCAAATTAAAGAACATTTTAGTTGATTTTTCCAACAATCTTACGCTAAGCTGTTTAGCTTTATAGTGAACATGCTTCAACATTCCAAAAAGCAACATCTAGGCAACTGATGGGAAATCATGACAATATGATATCCAAAACATTACCAATACAATAATACTATCATCTTACCCAGGATCAAGTCTATACAAAAGGAAACATTGAACACTTTGAAGCACATATTCTTTGGTTACCATGCTTTCATATGTAGTCACTAAGCATTTCAAGTTCAATTCATATCATAAGGCTACCATCATGAAAAACAATTTAGGAACATATAATTTCAAAAGAACTCATTTTATCCTCAATAAGTTCTAACATACATTACCTATATCATGACACATATTTTTCAACATAACATGCTATTTCACATAGTTTTCATCTATACCCATAAATGACATCACATCATAAAAACATACAAACATTTACATTCACACATACTAATTCTAACCATAAAACCAAGATAAACATTCAAACTTACCTTTTGTCCCTCAAAACAAAGAGAATAGTCTCATCCAAGCAATCACATCTAAAAATACTACTGGACAAGAAACCATAAGATAGCGATCTTATATACTTCAGTTTTTATGACACGATATGGGAATGATGAAAAAGGGAAATTCTATCGTCCTATAGACTCTCGTATCATTTGATGTATCATGACTCACCACCAATTATACAGGACTCTATTAGATGTGGCAATATGTGAGTTGTTGGACCTCTGAAACAATTTAAAAACCTCTTTCTCTGATACCACATTTTTCACATCAAGGGAGCACCCCCTAGAAGTAACATGGTGTACCTGACCGTTTGGATGTCTTATACAAGAACATAGTTATCATTCATCCACATATTAAATTTAGCGGAAAATTTAGAACTTTTCATAGCACCTCATCTGCTAGAAACTTTACCTCATATACATATAAAATATAAGTCATAATACATATATAAACTATGATTCTCTTTGCCATCATAGACTCAATAACATTAGAATACATTAGGGACACAACCCTTAAAACATAAAAATAAGTACAATATTTAGGACTTTAAAGTAAACCATAACGTAGGAAATCCTTATACTTAAGGATTCCTTTCCTTGAGCTTCGGAATAACGTATCAACATCCTCAATCACATAGACATCCATTTAAGCATCCATAACCTACACTCTGCGTAAAAAGTATAGAATAATGCGATTAGTACAAGAATGATCTAAATATGAGAACCATGAAAAAACATTCATTTAGAAGAGACATTTTCTTGAAATCATACCTTTAAACAATAGCATTTATATCATTCACATAATTCAAATAAGCATATTCACAGGCCAAATATTTCATAATATCACTTATACAATTTATTACATATTTGAGTCACTATACAGTGAGCTCGTTTCCTTTAACAGTGAACTATTTTCTTTTTATTCATTAACTTCCCACGTAACTCTCTAGTGATACATGGTGCAATGAATCACCTAAGGACCACAAGTAAAACCATACATACTACTTACACAAGCAAACAAATATCATCATACAATTATAGTACAACATAGACATAATTAAGTCAAGACATTTATCATATAGTCAACAAGATCAACGTCATGCATAAAAGACTCATATAATGCACATATTCATAAAAAGTAGACAAATACTACAATGTCATGCATAAGGAACACATACATAGTGACATGCATTGGAACACCTTCCTAGAACTTCCTAAGGAGCTACTTGTGTAATGTCTAGATGACTTTATTACTTCTACCTATCCTAAGTAACCTCCCTTATGTCATTCTAGTTAGTGTCCTAGTAATTTACTCCCATTGTCCATTTTACTTTAGGTAAATTATATCCTTAACTAACTAGACCATGTGATGATAAACATGGAATCCGGTGTAATAGAACCTCACACCGAAAGGAGGTGGTCTACCGGCCAAAGCACAACCAATTTTACATATATTTTTGAACGTTTACCGACTAACTAGCATCCTATTGTGGCAACATAGTTATGTAATTGGCAATCCGGTCATATGCAAAACCCTCTTTATCACATTAGGCATTTGTATCTAGCCTTAAACTAGAACTGGAAACACCATACTTTCGTCCTGAATGTGACAAATTGAGTGCATGCACGTTCAGGCGCAGCATTTGTCAGCACAATCTATATTCGCTGAACAATGAACCCTTCACCTACAACCCCCCCAGTAGGACAGCGACACATCACCGCAACCACCCAATCACCCGATGAGAGAGAGAATATTCATGTTAAACTCGGTGCTAAGGCAAATTCCCTTCATTGAAAACCTTTATTATAATTTTTACTTTAGACAAACATAGGGTTAGGAGGAGGTCAATATACCTCATATTTCTTAACTTCTAGTTCATAGATGGAGAAGTTCATTCAACCTAAATCACGCGTAACGAACCTTCACCTAAACATAGAATATATTAAAGCATCATCTAGTTAGTTGTACACATGGAAATACACATTCACGACCCCTATCTTGACTAGGTATTCATACATGTGTGTATGTGTGTGTTTACATACATGTGATTAAGACTTTCACATAACACATTAATACACACATGTTCATACATACATATTCATACATATAGAAAAAAAAACTAGAACTATCATATCACGGTACACATGTGCAATGCATAGGAAAAATGTCATACCTTTGCCAATACTAGTACACCTATAAAGTCATCCTAGCTAAGGAAACACATATCATGCTTTTATATACATCATCTTAACATGCATATTAGTAGACACTAGTGAATATGAGAACTACGTTTCATTTAGACACCATGACCTATACTACTTTTAATAATTCATGAAAAGTGAGTGTGTCTGTGTACATTGGTCAACATGATCACATTATGGCTATAAACATCATATTGAGGCAGCCACCCTCGTAGGACAACATTATACCATTTACCATAAATCACACAACACACATAGTAGCATGGAAGACAAGCTGACTTCATATTACACTTAAGACTCCTAACTTGTGTTGTTCATGCATTCACATAAGGGTACATAGGTAAGGGATTATTAACCACTTTTAATCATCAATGGCATAACCTATAATTTACCATAACATGGATATACACATGCTTACACAATATCCATACAACCAAAATCACAACTAGAATAGGAAATTAGACATAAGCTTCACATAGTATAATAATAGGCACATGTTCATATATTTAACCATTTTCCTTCAAGTCCATGGTCAACACATATATAATGACGATAAATTAACACCTCCAACATACGTGCACCATACCACACAATGTCATACTAGGATTCATCAACAACAATAAAGTAGAAGAGATAAGCATCCTTGCAAATTTCTCACCCTTTAATCATCATTCATGAATAGACCTTGTTCATCAACAAATCATACATAAGGAAGCAGATAAATTTACTTTAATCATAAGATAAACCATGTACAGGTCACTACAAGATTACTCTATAGCATAATACAAGACATCCCATGTGTACTAGGAGGTAGAGAGTCCTAGGTCATCAACTAACCTCCCTAGGTTAGTTCATCGATCATCATGTACCATTAATATACGTTTAGGTCACTATCTAAATAGATATAAAATCTAAATCATGTTTCATCTACCCTAGAATTAAGATCACATAAGGTTCATTACCATTACAAAATTGTGAGACTAGAAGAACCTAGATAATTCAGCGCCAAGGATTCCTTTTCTGTGATCATCAAGAATTCATGAAAAACAAATCCTTATATCATCAATATAGGCAAAACAAATGATCTAAATGAAACTAGTATCATGTTATAACCTTGAGACACAGTGATTATGCTATTAAGATATCAATGAGAAAGTAGAAGAATTCATAGGACAACAAAACATTGATCAACATGAATCACTTAATTACCAATTCAAACCAAGTGGTATGAACCTGAAGTAACTATATCAACCACAAACAGTAATCAATGTGAAACTTTGTATACCTTAAAAGGGTCATCATTACAGTGCTGATACAGAAAACAGACCCCCCCCCCCCCAAACATGTTCCCAAATCTTGTTAGGGACTGCCATCACCCGCGTAATTCATACAACTAATTCACCATAATATACATACTAAGAGTAGAAAAAACTTATTAACATAATTAAATCAAAAAAAATCGACATGAAATAAGATCAAGAGTAGAAGCCATTAACATAGGCTAGAATTGAAATAAGTGATAAACAAGATACCTCATATAGAGAAAACGCCGAGAAAAAAACGAAGACGTCAGACAAACAAGTGGAGAAAACAGAGAGGGACTCCCACCTCCCCCCTCCCCCTCAACAAAAAGCAAAGAGAATTTTTTTAAAACTGAATTTGTGAAAGAGCATAGGTTCATCATGCAATAGGATTGAAAATCACTCCCAAATAAGTATATAATCATCCATACATTCATTTTATGCATTTGATATCAATTTAAGAAAGATCCATGGCTAGAATGAAGAGCAAGCACTTGATTATTTTAATCTCTTGGAAACCTTTGATATTAACTCTCTGGATCGAAGGGTAACTAGAGATGAAGGATCACCATACCTGTTTTTATTTGAAACCTCTAAAAATTGATGATTCATCCATGGAAAAACCAACTCCAAGCAGTTCTTGAGCTTCACCAACCATGGTGGCTTGAAGGGAAATATTTTTTGAGAGAAAGGGTTCTATCGTGTGAGTTGATTTGAAAATAGGGTGATAACGTTTTTGATGACTTATATACACCCAAAAGTATCTAAATAAACCTATTAGATCCATTTCTTTAATGAAACTGACGCATTATAGAGATTGCAGGCCACCATCGACGGAAGCACCTATTGATCGTAGGTCAGTCGACGGGCCGTGTATACGCTTTCGTCAATTGGTAATTAGCCAATTTTTTGCTTGAGTACGGCCCAAGGTAAGTGTATATAGCTTGAGCAAATTTTTTCTTGAATCCAATGGCCCGTCATTTGGTCTGTCAAATTACACTGCAAATGAAGTGTCTCGACCAGCCTTAGGACCTTCTTATGGGGCCCTTTACGGGGCCCTTTAGAGGTTGTAACAAGACGTTTCCACCATAAATACCACCCTTAAAAAGTTTTAGACCTTTCACATAAGTTTAACCCAAAAAAACACTTGGAAGTCGTCCAAACATACTAGGCCCCATAAAGACACAGGTTGAGCGTCACAAGGACTATCTTTCGAATGCCTTGGACGTTTTACCTCAAAACTTCTCTAAGCTCCATATAAAATCATTAATAATAATTATAACTCATATAGAATCTTCAAAATCTCAAGAAACACAAATATAAGCATGTATTGACACATGAGGCACATAACCGAGTAGTCGTCGAACGTTTTGTTTATCTCTTGATGTTCGTCTTCCAAGTCACCTAAAACATTACACAGTGACTCTAAACCATATTATAGGACATTTTAGCACCTTATAACCTTAATAAGAAAATGTAAGGATCCAGAAATCCTAACTCATTTTTGGGTCTTACACATACTTATATAAAGTCCTTATTGTATGAATGTCTTTCATATGTCTAGCACAGACTCTTGATTTGTTTTCCGGATTAGGTAAACCTATGGTTTGTAGTATTAGGCACAGCTTTCGAGTGTCTTCAAGAGGTGTATGGGCGGCCCCTTCCTATATAACCTTAGGGAGTTTTAGGATAACATGGTTGGGTACATGAGTTCACTACGCTTGGGATAAATATTTCATTGTAATGTTTCACTATGTTTCACTGTAAATACACTTGATTTTAGCGTAAAGTATCATCTAGTTTTAAAATTATTAGAGTTCTATTTTATATGGTAAATGATTATTCTTATACTATTTAAGTCTCAAATATTGAATGTTTTACTTATTATTCATGTAATCTTATTGTCACGACCCAAATTAGGGACGCGACTGGCACCCACATTTACCCTCCTATGTGAGCGAACCAACCCATCTAAACCTTAACATTTCAAGATATATCAACAGAAAATAATGTGGAAGACTTAAACTCATAATAAAAACAATTCAATACATTATTATTATCCCAAAATCTGGAAAGTCATCATCAAAGAACATCTATTAAAATTACTTAACTTGGAAGTTTAAGAACAAAATACCTTAAAAATCTAGTCCATGCACGGAAGTTCAAGGCATCAAGACTTGAAGAAGAAGACCCAGTTCCAAGTAGACGCATTAGACTTCACCCTGAATTTTCCGATGAAGTGGAGACTGGCTATCTACGTTGAGTTGAAGTTGTGACGGAACTTCGTGCGAATTACCCAAATAACCAAGAGGGAAAACATGAAAGTTAGGGGGCAGTTACTACAACAACACGTACTGAGTAGATATTCATCGGCAACTCAAAATTAGGAACAGTATATATCAATAAAATGTAATGTAAATCAACTACAATACTCAACAGGTTGCAAAATAACAACATGATCAATCAATAACTAACAAACCGAGTTCACCACATGAGGACCAAGCCTCAAATACCATTTACTCATTTGGGAATTAAGTTCATTAGATTGGAGTATATTATTATTTTCAAGATCATATCTTCTTCATCTTGTGTCGGACGTGGGACACTCCGATTTCCTCTTTTCTTATCCTGGTTGCCAGACGTGGCACTCCGACCTCATTCTATCCTGGTACCGGGAACGTGGCACCCGATCCATTTTCTATCCGGTTGTCGGAACGTGACAATCCGATCCTCATATTATATCATGGTTACAGGGAACAGGGCACTGAGACATATTCTATACTGTGTCGGGAACGTGACACTCGATTCCTCATATTCATTCTATCCTGGTACCGGAACGTGGCACCCGATCCTCAGATGCATTCTATCCTGGTACCGGAAACGTGGCACCCGATCCCCTCGTTCATCAAGCCCTTCTTTTACACTAAGGGCATCATCATTCTCATTATATAATTTCTCAAGCCTTCTTGCATACTAAGGCATCAAATTCTAATTATATAATATATCACGCGAATTAGGGTTCATTCAAGATTGGGATTCAAAGCTTCATCATGCTTTGTTAATTAATCGCAATTTCATAAGCATAATCATGCAAGCATACAAAGTAAAGCAATAGAGGGGTTGACAATACTATCAACACATTAATATTCCACTATTAGATTACACTACGAATATTAGTAACAATAAACCATAACATACCTCCACCGAAAGAATGGAAATCAAACAAGTATCTTCTCAAAAATCCTTGCTATCTCTTCGTTTCTCTCTCTCTACTCGTTCGTTTCTCCTCTATTTCTGTTCTTTTTCTTTTCTTGTTTGTTGTATTCAAACATCCGTCTTTTTTTACCCTAATTTAAAAGTATAATTAAGGTGTAAAGGAGGACAATAAAAACCACCTAATAACTTAAGGTTACCCTTTTTAACCCCAAGTTAATTAGACCTATTAATATTAACCCGCAATCTTTATAATTTAAGGAAGAATAGTCCAAAACGACCCCTTAAAACGGTTAGAGGAACCTATTATTTTGCTGGCGAATTCTGCGCCAAACCATGGGACGGGCCGTCTGCCTGCGACGGTCCGTCACACAAGGTCGTCGCAGCCCCTCGACTCGTAGCTGTGACAGGCCGTCACCGCTGTGCGAGTGATGAAGGTCCGTCCTGTCCTCCGTCATGCGGTAAGAAACTCGTTTCTTGGTACCAAATTCTCAAAAGTTGAAGTTTTGCAACGAAAACTCACGGCGGTTCGTCGTGGATGTGACGGCCGTCATGCAGGTCCGTCACAATATACAGCGAGTCGATTTAGTAACCAATTTCAAAATTTTAAGTGTCATGGACGACACCTCCTCGCGGGCCATCCTGACTTATGAAGGTCGTCGTTTACATCCGTCGTCCAGCCAGTTTTTTTCCAGAAATAACCATCTGTTGCTCAAAACGGACTAAACTAGGTCGTTACAATAGGATACCACTTTACCCATCGTCGTCCCGAACGATCAAAAGAAGAAAAACAATGGCGAAAAGAGTATCTGAATCTGTGAACAGATGGGGATTTTCTTGGTATATCCGCCTCCTTCTCCCAAAGGAGCCCTTCAACCGGTCGATGCGTTCCATTGAAACTTTGATGGATGCAATCTCTCTCGATCTCAAATTGGAACTTCTCGATCTAATTTTATAGCAACTGGTTCCTCTTCATAAGTCAAGTTCTCATCCAAACAACACTGAGTCCCAACGGATAATGTCGTTTCCATCGCAATGGTATCCTTTTCAACATGGGACACATGAAATAACGGATGCACTCCGGACAGCCGGGGGCAAGGCTAATAATAAGCCACCTCCCCTATTTCGCTTTAGTACTCAAATGGTCCAATTACCGGGACTTTAGCTTTACTCTTTGCCAAAACCGCATCACCCCTTCATGGGTGAAACCTTCAACAAGACTTGTTCACCTTCAATGAACTCCAAGTTCCTCTACCTTCCGATCTGCATACTCTTTGTACTTTGCGCCGCGTAGAAGCTTTTCTTGAATGCCCTTCAACCTTTTCTAACGAATCCTACAAGAGATCGGTTACCCCAAGGTCTAACTCGAATGCATCAAACAAACCAAATGGGAGATTACACCTCCTCCATACAATGCTTCAAAGGGAGCCAGTATCAATACTGGAGTGAGAGCTATTATTGTTACCAAAAACTCTGCCAAATGTAAGAAGCATACCAATGGCCACAAAAGATATATCAAGACATGCGGCGAAGCATATCTCCAACACTTGATCGTTCGCTCAGACTGACCATCGGTCTGAGGATGGAAACGCCTCACGGGACTGTGCCAGGGGGGGGGGGTACTAAGGTCCCAAACCTAGTACCCAATTCTGCATGCAATGTTTTCCAAAACGTTAGAAAGTAAACTGCGTACCTCTATCTGATATAAGGATAGTGGAAACCCCATGCAACGAACGATTTCTGAGATGTGATTTTTGCTTAACTTCTCTGCATTGTGAGTCACCTTGAACCGGAATGATATGGCAAGCCTTAGTCAATCTGGTCCACAATTACCCAAAATTGAATCACAACTTCCCCAGTGGCTTTGGAAAAGACCAACCACAAAGTCCATTGCATTCTCTCCACGTCCAGTCGGAATGTTGCATTCTTTGAAGTGTTTCCTCTGGGCACTTTGGTGTTCATATTGCACTTGTTGAAGTTTGGACATTGGCAATAAAGTCAAACAATATTGCGCTTCATTCTACTCCACCAAAAAGTGTTGTTTTAGTGGCGATACATCTTGGTTGCACCCGGATGTATAGAATACCTTTGAACTATGAGCTATGCCAGAAATAGTGTTGATCAAACATATGCGGGGTACCCACATACCCTTCATTAATCCTCAAACACACCTTCCTCATCGATTGTTGGTCTTTAGCCTATCCTCGCAAACACGGTATCTCGGTTCCGCCTTAGTTTCTCATCATCAAACGGTTTTCCTAAGCTTGTCATAGAATAAGAAGGATATGACTCCACACTAGCCAACAAGCCGCCAGGCGCAAGTGATGGGCCCACCTCATCAGTGTTAGCCAGAGTGAACCTCTTACCAATGGGCGTGCTAAGGCGTGCAAAATGAGCTCGACTTCCCCTGCTTCCCGCCTTTCTACTCAGGAATCTGCCAAAAAAATTCGCCTTCCTCGGATGATACAAAATAGTGAGGTCGTAGTCCTTCAGTAGTCCATCCATCTCCTTTGCCTCAAGTTCAAATCTTTCTGAGTAAAGACATACTGAAGGCTACGCTGACGTGTAGGGGACCTCCAACTTAACCCCAATAAATAGTGTCTCCCATTGCTTCATTGAAACACTACCGCGGCAATTCCAAGTCCATGCGTTGGATAGTTACATTCATGCACTTTTTTAATTGTCTTTGAGGCATAAGCAATCACGTTATTCTCTGCATAGCTTGCACCCAACCCGATAGGATGCTCACAATAAACCAATGAAGTTCTTACCCCTACGGCAGGTGAGGGATAGGTGCGGTAGTCAACAAAGTCGTAGAGCTTCTGAAAGCTTCCTCACATTCATCTGAACCATACAAATGGAAACATTCTGCTTATCAAGTCGTCAATTGGGAAGCAATTAGAAGAGAATCCTTGACAAAAGCGGCGGTAGTAGCTAGCTTAATAACCAACAACTCAGTATTTCTGACACCATTATGGTCTACCCAATTCTCCTGTTAAATCTTAGAAGGATCATACCATCACCCCATCCTTGAACAACACATGCCCCAAGAAGGGAAAACTGCACTAGCCAAAACTCACACTTAGAGATTGGCGTAAAAGCTTTTCTCCCTCAACATTTCCAACACAACCCTCAAATGCTCCTCATGTTACTTCTCCTTTAGAATATACCAGTATATCATTCTATAAATACGATCACAAAGAGTCCAAAACGGCTTAAATTATCCCCGTTCCTCAAGATCATTGAAGCAGAAGGGGCGTATCGTAAGACCAAAAGACATCACCACAAATTCGTTAATGTCCATACCCGTTCGAAAAAGCAGTCTTTGGCACATTCGTGTGCCCGTTATTGTCAATTGATTGATATACCGGTATCAAGTTCAATCTTCGAGAAGACACAAGCAACCTTGGAATTGACGAATAGTTCATCCTGCGAGGAAGAGGATACTTGTTCTTAATTAGTTACCTTGTCAACTGTCGTATAGTCTTGCACATCCGAAAACTCCCATCATCTTCTTCACAAAACAAAAACGGAGCACCCCACAAGGAGATGCACTTTTTCTAATGAAGCCCGTGCTCAACAACTCTGAAGTTGAGCCGTTAACGCTCTTAACTCCGCGGGAGCCATTCTATTACGCGGGGTATAGAAAATGGGGGTGTGCGCGGTGTTCAAGATCGATACAGCAGTCAATATCCCTAATCTGGGTGGCCTACCAGGAATATCTGCAGGGAAACACCTCCCAATACACTGCGGTACCGAAAACCGACTCAATCGAGGTACTTGGGTAGTTGTCATCCTTGAGATGGGGCCCAAGAAAGCTAAAACACTCCTTTACTAACCATTTCTTCGCACGAAGAAATGAGATGATAAGCACCGGATTGGAAGTGAGTCACCTTCACACACTAACGGATCTGTCCCAGGCATTGGCCAATGTCAAAGTTTTAGCATTGAACCAATCCAAGAATCGCAAAAAATTTGGAGAAAAGCCAAGTTCAATACCAGAATTACATCAAAGTCACCCATGTTCTAAATAACCAAATTAACATCTAAGGGTTGCTCCCACAAAGTTCACAAACAAGACCTATGTACCTTTTCAACTACCACAGGATCACCCACCGTGTAGAAAACCGAATCGCTGTCAAAAGTACTTCCACAATGTGCAATTTTTAGACCATTAGCAAATGATGAAATTGAAGATTACATATGAAAACGTGGAGCCAGGGTTCAAATAATACAGATGCCATGCAATTCACAAACCAAAAGATTACCTGTGATAACGAGCATCAGACGGCCTGCCGCTTCAGATCTCCCAGGGAAAGCGTAACAATGGGCCCTATCGTGTTTGTTGTCCATTGCCCCTCCATGTGCGTAGTCAGTGGCTCCCATTTTTGCACATCACTCTGCCGTTGTGATGACCACCATTACCTCGGACCACCACGTCCTCCAGGAAGAAAAGCGGCCTCTACCTGACCAACCCTCTACCTCTAGCTAGTGGGGTTGTCAACTCTGGTTATGGACACAATTACCCTGATGTGTCCACCTCCCCACATCCATAACCAACTCTCGGGGTTCATGCATAGGTCTATCGGAGTAGTGTTGACCGTTCTGAGGTGGACCCCAACTACAGTCTGTAGTAAGACTGAATTGGGCGACTTGAGTAACCTCCGGAGCTCTGTCCTCTAGAGTGACGAGAACCATTAAAATCGCCTCCCCTTCGAAAACCTTTCGAGGTCGATGGCGTGGTGAATTCGTATGGCTTCACGCCTCACCTCTCACCAAAAGTCTACCACCTCTTGGAAGGATGTTGCCGTAGCCGCGACCTTAAGGCTGAAATCACAATCTGACCTATCAAACCCATTCACAAAACGGGCGAATCCGGTTCGGTGGACTGAAAAACAAAGTTGGGGTGGCGTATCTGGATAGTGCGCGAAATTAGCCTCATACGCGTTAAAGGTCATCTCACCTTGCTCTAGACTCCAAAGAACTCGTCCCTTTTTCTATCTCTCAAAGCCTTGGGTATACTTCTCCATAAACAGGGTAGAGAAATGATTTCCCAAGTCAAGGTGTGCCTCTGTGGTTGACATAAAATGTGACCGCCACCACGGTTGGCGTTCCCTTGAAAAACTGATAGCTCACGAAACTCAACGCCAAAAAACCGTTCTACTATACCCATCTTGTGTAGTAGTTTTTAGTCATGACAATCACCAACAAAATCATAGGCATCCTCTGATTCTTGCGCCTTAAAAGACGGGAGGTTTTCCAATTCAAGAAACTTACTGAAAAGTTCATGATGATCATTTGTTCATAATAGGCCCAGTAGTCAGACGTGGAAGGAAATGTGCCTTATTCCCAAATGATGCATCCATGCGGGAGGCCATAGTAGCCGCAGGTCGTACCTCTGAAACCGGAGGTGTTGGTGCAGAAACCAAGAGGTGCCTTGACCCTGACTCGGATAAACCACTTAAGCTAAGACAATAAAAATACCTTGGTTGTCATCTCTGGGGTAGGTTGGGGTGTCATTTCCTCATTCTGCCCTTGTTCATTCTCCCCTTCCTCCCCCTCTCTTAATCACTCCTCGCGGTGGAGGAGGGAGTCACCGCCCTAGTATCATATGGGCTAGGTGCTTGTCCTCTGATCAGAGGACCGTTCCTCCCACGACCTCTCCACGGACTCTTTGCCGTTGCTCTTCCTCGAGCTACAGCCCCAGTGGCTGGCTCCGGCGTTTCTTGTCTTTCCGTTGTTGCTGCGGTATGCTGGTCGTTGCCTAGTTCTAACATCTCGACAATAGAGTGAGAGATGGCAAGACCAATTCGTATCGCCCCGATACCAATTGGGACTCAAGTAGTAGCACCGAAAGAAGAAATGAAAGAGTGAAATTTCCTAAAGTCTTATAGCCTCTCAAGGAAAAGTAAAGGCGTCCCCCCTACAGTTTCCTTACGACTTCTTATTAGACAGTCTTTGTTGATGGAACCAATGAACAAGGCTCTGATGATTACCAGTTGGTCACGACCCAAAATTAGGGACGCGACTGGCACCCACATTTTTTACCCTCCTATGTGAGCGAAACCAAACCATGTAAACCTTAACATTTAAAAGCTATATAAACAAAAATAATGCGGAAGGGGAAGACGTAAAATATTAATAAAAAACAATTCAAATACTATTATTATTATCCCCAAAATCTGGAAGTAATCATCACAAGAAAACATCTATCTCAAATTTACATTAACTAGGAATGTCTAAAAACAAAATAACTAAAAATCTCGAGTCCAGGCCGGAAGTTCAAGGCATCAAGACTTGAAGAGAAGGACCCAGTCCAAGCTAGAGCATTAGCTCACCTGAATTTCCCGATGAAGTGAAGACTGGCTAGATCTACTGTTGAGTGAAGTTGACGGAACTTTGCTGCATTACACAAAATAACCAAAGAGGAAAACTGAAAGTAGGGGGTCAGTACAAACCCCAACACGTACTGAGGAGATATCATCGGCCAACTAAAAATAGGGAACAGTATATATCAATAATAAGTAAATCAACTACAATACTCAAATGTAGCAATAAACAAAATGAATTCATCAATAACTAACAAACCGCGTTCACCACATGAGGGACTTCAAGCCTCAAACCTACCTAATTGAGGAATTAAGTTCATTAGATTGAGTATATTATT
Source organism: Solanum habrochaites (assembly GCA_027704765.1). NCBI lineage: Eukaryota > Viridiplantae > Streptophyta > Magnoliopsida > Solanales > Solanaceae > Solanum > Solanum habrochaites. The sequence goes on along the minus strand of JAKWJA010002492.1, from coordinate 38,666,192 downwards.
ATCTTTCAAGATTCATTATCTTTCTTCCTATTTGTGTCGGTACGTGACACTCCGATACTTATTTATCCTGGGCCCGGAACGGGGCACTCCGATCCCCCTTTTCTCCTGGTAACGGAACGTGGCACCCGATCCATTTTCATATCCTGGGCGGAACGTGACACTCCGATCCTCATATTCTATCCTGGTACGCGGAACAAGGGCAACCCCGATCAATATTCTATCCTGGTGTCGGAACATGACCACTCGATCCTCATATTAATTATATCCTAGGTACCGGAAAGTGGCACCCGATCCTCATTATGCATTCTATCCTGGTAACGAACGAGAACCGATCCCCAATTCATCAAGCCGTCTTTTACACTAAGGCATCATCATTCTCATTATATAATTTTATCAAGCCTTCTTTCATACTAAGGCCATCATCATTCTCATTATAATATATCAAGGCGAATAGGGTTCTTTCAAGATTGGATTTCAAAGCTTCATTAGGCTTGTTAATTCATCCGGCCAATTTATAATCATAATCATGCAAGCATACAACTTTAAGACCTAATAGCAGGGTTACAATACTATCAAACACATAATAGTCCTATTAAGAGTTCACCACGAAATAGTAACATAAAAACCATAACTACCTCCACCGAAAAGAATAAGAATTGAAATTCAACAAGCTTATCTTACTCAAAATCCTTGCTATCTCTTCGTTTCTCTCTCTCTACTCGTCGTTGTCTCATATCTTTCTTGTTATTTTCTTTTTGTATTTGTGTTTATTCACAACCCTCCTTCTTTTACCCTAATTTTTATTAAAAGTATAATAAGTGTAAAGGAGGGACAATAAAACCCACTAATGATAACTTAAGGTACCTCTTTTAACCCCCAAGGTAATTAGACTATTAATATAACCCTCAATCTTTATAATTAAGGAGAAGAATGTCCAAAACGACCCCTAAAACGTGTAGAGGAATCCGATTCTTGAATGGGAGCCCTGAGAACACTTGTGACGCGGACGTGGCCTGCGAAGGCAGTCACAAGGTCGCTCGCAGCTCCCGAACTCACGTAAGCCCTGTGACAGCCATCACCGATTGTGTGACGGTCCCGTCCTGTTCTCCGTGCATTGGACGGTCAGAAAACTCGTTTCTTGTACAAAATTCTCAAAATTGAATTTGTTTTGCAACGAAAAAACTCACGACGGTTCGTATGGATGTGGGACGGCACGTCCTGCAGGTCCGTCACAATTACGCGGTCGATTTTCAGTACCCATTCAAAAAATCTATGTGTCATGGGAACGACACCTCCTCAAGTGGCTCGTCGGGACTAGTGACGGTCCGTCGTTACATGCCGTCGTCCCAGCCAGTTTTTTTTCCAGAAATAAAAACTTGTTGTCAAAACGGACTCCTCTAACTAAACAGGTCGTTACACTTATTTTACTAAATTGTTCCTTTTCACTCATTTATTCATATGCCATATTTAGTAATTTTTTAGTACTAACCCACACTTTGCTATGCTCTATAAGTGTAGGTTGGAGGCAATGAAGAAGTTTAGAAGGCAAGTCTTTTGAATCTATGTTCTCGACACTAATTATGCCTCTTATAACTTAGTCCTATTATATCCGAGGGCATAGTTTTACTTCATAGATTCTAGCATTAAGATTAAGGGACTTGTCCCTAAGATATTTATGTCATGTATTTAGTATGGCTTTTGAAAGCGAGATCAATCCTTATCTTTTATGAAAGAAGTTTTCTTTAATAATTTATTCGTGAAAATTTCTAGTCTCGCACTACTTTTCATGTCTTATGTAATGAATTATTTATATGTCTTGTTCAAGACCTCCAAAAAGTGAAGTACGCAATTGTTGTGATCCAAGGGTTCTCGCTTCTTCTAGGTGGTACTTGCGGGTCGTTAAAAACTTGGTACCGGCGTATAAGTTTATGCAAAATAGTCTAGAGTCTAAAATCTCACAAGCCACTCCTAATAGAGTCTTGTTCATTGGTGTGAGTAGCGACACATCCATGGGTGAGAGGATATTGGATGATATAGTTTCACTCTCTTCATTACTCTTGTATCATTCCGTAAAACATGACTCCATAAGGTATCTTTGTTCTTTTTCCTTGTCCGATAATATTATAGATGTGATTTCTTTATGAGGATATGTTTCTATGTTTGAGGGGAAGGAAAGTGAGTTATGATTCTTATGATGGTTTTGTGGATAGAAGAATAGATGTCAATGTTAGTTGTGAGGATTGTGATGTGATCCCAATTATGGATATGTGTGACTTATGAGGTTGGAAGAATTAAGATGTTAAATTTTACGGTTATAACATTTCAGAAAATTTATATCTAGTGAAGAGATCTATAAGTCATTAAGAGTGCTTATTTTAGATAGAAAGGCATTTCAATGCCCAATATTGAGAAATATTGGGCGTCATATAGAAAACTGGCAAAGGGGTAATAGCCAATTTCTACATAATACCTAATAAGCAAATTATTGTGCATATTAGAAATATTGGTTTAAACGGTGTTGGCCATATATCTATGTATTAATGTGCTTGTTTAAGAAATGTACCTGCAATGAAGAACCTAAAATTTCAAATCTTCTCTCGAGGGTTTCTAAAATTTTGTTGATGTTACTAATGTCTTGAAATCATTTATAAAATGAGTTGTGTATTTTGAATGCATTAAAACAGATAATATTTATATCACAATTCACAAATAACGAATTAGGAAAGTCTGATAACTAGACTTTCAAGAAATAGCATGTTGTTTAAGAAGATCTTTCATGATTCATGATGCATTATGTGTATGGTCCATACACAAACTTATTTACAGTTATGTACTAACGCATACTATTAGTACTATGCAATGCATAAGCTTGGACGTCAGCGTTTCTCCAGACCATTTGGTAGGTCCTCTTGATTTCAATGATGCTACAAGTATTAGTCTAGTTTTAGATATAGACATAGCTAAGTGGAGTCGTCCTAGTGTTTTGTCATTAATAGGGTATTTTCAACATGTTGACCGATAAGGAAGTGTGTTTGTCAAAACATTATGTATATTCATGCTTAAGTTTATATGATTCTTTATAGTAGATTGTTATCTATTTATGTTGATCTTGGTATATATTGTTTAACACGTAATAACTATATGAAGTCTATGTAAACTTCATACACATAAAATTTTTAAATTTTCACCTAAAATTAACCATATGAATATGATGAATGCAAGAAGAGGCTTGTCTTCCACCTCTAAGAGGTCAACTACGCCTTTGGTAGTTTGAATTCAAGAATCCGGGTTGTTACAAACTTGGTATCACAACATGATATAAAATTACGTAGGATCTAAAGCTCAACATAACCACGTTATGTAGTTTCTGGATTATTGTTTGGAAGTGCACCACAATCATGACTTAGTGACTATGTGATGATAGGAAATCTTTACTTCTTCTACTCTTTATCGTGTTATCAAGATCATTGACACTTTGTGTCATTATAAGTATGAAACTTCCTTCTTGTGTGAACGCGTAGAAGAATACACATGAGAATTAGGATGGCCATGTGGTCTAAAGAGCCAAACATAAGATCTAGCCTTCCGAAGAAGGGACAATAATGGAAATGACTAGTGTAACTGAAAAACGTGTAGTAAGTGTGATCTTTCACATGGAGGTTTGTACATGGTAGATTCTAAGTGTATGTCATAGGTGTTAATGAAGAGGAGGAGGCTAATTTGGCTGCATATAAGCTCAAGAATGTGGCTCAGGTTTTGATTGGCTCCATAAGTGTTATGGCACAATAGATTGTTGAAAAATATAGTGAGGCTTCAATTTCCAATTGATTTAGAGATGGAATGGAAAGGTGTGGTTCAAATCCAACAAGCAAAATAATTTCAAATCTTAAAGGCAAATAATAGTAAGGGGTATTTATACCACTTAGTTAGAGTCAATGACTTAGATGACGAAGTCCCTTCTATAGACTCAATGTTAATAGTGAATGAGTTCCCGCATGTCTTTCTGGATGATTTACCAGACTCCCTCCTGAATGCGAGATCAAATTTGGTGTTTATTTAGATCACAACGCAAATCCACTTTCTATTACCCCATATAGGATCGCACCATCTGAACATAAATAGTTGGGGTTGAATTTAAAATGATTTACTTGATAAGGGCTTCATCCAGCCGAGCAAATCCTCATAGGGTCCTCCACTGTTGTTTGTTAAAAAAAATTATACAACCCGTAGGATGTGTATCGATAATAGGCAACTCAATAAATTTACTATAAAAAACAAGTATCCTCTTCCAAGAATTGATGATCTCTTCGACCAACTCCAATGTTCAAGTTTCTTTACAAGATAGACCTTCGATCAGGCTACCATAAGCTTAGAGTAAGACGTGCCTAGGACAACTTTTTGAACTAAAGATTGACCTTATGACTAGAGTATTTCGTGAGTACCTTGATTTCATCATCATCGTATTCATAGATGACATCCTCATATACTCAAAGTCTAGAAAAGAGCATTAGGTACGCTTACAAAAGTCATTGCCAGTACTCAGAGAACATCAGTTCTATGCAAAGTTCAACAAATGTGAATTCAGGTTGAGATAAGTGACCTTTCATGGTCATGTTGTGACTGACCAAGGTGTTGATGTTGATCCTAAAAGAGTTTGGGTACAAAGGTGAATATTAGAACAACTTTTCATCCACAGACAGATAGACAAGTAGAAATTACCATTTAGACCCCTTACGACATGTCGAGAGAATGTGCTATTAACTTTAAGTGGAGTTGCGATAGAACGTCTACTGCTTACAGTCGTCAAAAATCATATACTAATAACACAAAGTGAGCTCTTAAGTTAGAAGTAGGTAATCAAGTCTACTTTAAGATATAATCCATGAAAGCGTGAAGAAATTTTTGTAAGAAAGAGAACTTAAATACGAGGTATGTAGGTCATTACGAGATCTTACAGCGAGTGGGAAATATTGCCTACACATTGATGTTTCCACAAGATTTAGCTTTGGTCCATCCAGTGTTTAACGTTTCAATGCTAGAAAAGTTTCTAGGTTATACAACATTCATCCCACACGTCGAAGGGTTAGGAGTTGATGGGAATCTTTTCTTATGAAGAGGTTCTTGTTGCAATTTAAGGTCATCAAGTGAAGCGGCTGAACGAAAACGAGGTTCTCACCTTAAAGATTTTATGGAGGAACCACCTTGTTGAGGGAGCAAGATGGGAGTCCGAGGCCAATATGAGATTTCGTTATCCTCATAAGTTAAGTTCTTGAGGTGAGATATACTCTTCCTAAGTCTGGTTTTATGTTTAAAAAATTCTAAGTTTTAGTGCACTTGATTTGGTGATGAAAGCCCCTAATCGTATGTATTATAATCGCACTATGTAAGGTAAAATTAAGTCATGTTGTTGTTTTGATGTAGCATAGACATGAATTTTATATTGAATGAGTTTTGGTGTTCATTAAGTTAAGTGTGGTTGAGAAAGAAATTCCTCAATCTCCGAAATAAAGCTTCAGATAAGCTTGAATGTTATGCACCATCCAAATAAGTGTGAATAAGATATTCACAAAAGAGAAATGTTTAAGCATGATAAAATATTTTCGAAAATCACCCTCTTTGTATAAAGGATGTGTAGTATCATTCAAAGACGAATGTTCCTAAGAGGGGGGATAATGTAACATTACGGAAAATTTTATGTCTAGTGAAGAGCTTAATAAGTCCTTTAAGATTATCGAGTATATTATGTATGTATGGGTATATTGTATATATCGAGGGAGAGTATGTATTATGTTATTATTGTGTGTAGTTTAGGTATAGGATGCGTATGATATTGTTAGTTATGGTATGTTATGGGTAGTATGATGATATTTATGGTGATATTATTATTATTTATATGGTTACTATGTATGGTTATATGTTTAATTTATCTTATAGAGGGTATAGGATGTTGGGTATTTATTTATTGGAGTATCTATTATGTTAGTATTAGGTCTATTATGTTATATTGTAATAGTATGTAGTGTATTGGGATTACATAGGAATTCCAATTCCCAATATTAAGAAATATTGGACATAGTATAGAAAATTGCCTAATGGATAATACCCAATTTCTATACAATACCCAATAAGCAAAATATTGGGAATATTCGGAAAATATTAGCTTAAAGGGTGTCAAACATATATCTAAGTATTAGTGAGATTGTTTAGGGAATGTACCTGCAATGAAGAACCTAAGCTAAAATTTAGAAATTCATAGGTAGCAAACGCATTAGTTACTAGACATCCAAGTGTCAAGCCTAGTACCCTAAGTCCATAACAATTTAAAATGATCATGTAGAGTAAGCAGCGCAGAAGGACATATTGAGGGTCCTCGGGACTATAAGTAAACATTTGCTAAGGAACCATAAATAATAGTTAGTTATGAAAGTACTACCAGCACATGTGGAATACATGTAAAGAAGCAGCCATATGAGTGGACCACCCTAACCGAATTTGATTAGGGTAGTTAGGGAGAAAAGTGTACAAGGGACCACTCCATATGAGGAAAAACATCCCCACAATTTTTAGACTCTAACCTACTACCCTAACTAGATATTAGTGCACCCGAAAACCTATGACTTAACTAGGTGAAACTAACCTAGTAACTAGTTAAAGAGACAACGTAGTACTAACCTAGGATGGTCCAAAAGGTTGGTCATGGTCCTAAAAACTTAGGTATTATCTATTAATAATCCTAGGATACTTACATAATTAATTTATCATCATATTTAATTTAATTTAAAAGTGCAAAATATAAATCACAATGAAATTTCAAGATTTCGGTTACGACTAGAAAAAGAAAATCCTAGTACCTAACCTAGGATGACCCAAACGGTTAGTTATGGTTATAAAGAATTAGGGGTACTTTAGTAATTAAACTATATCACCTAATTAATTATATTATAAATTTAATTAATTTTTTTAAAGGGATCAAACAAAAATTATTACACTTACCTAGTATAACTTAAGAAATATCCTAGTACTTAACCTAGGCTGTCCCAAAATAGTTAGTTATGGTTCCAATGACTTAGAGGTACTTTAATAGTTATCCTAGGTTAAATTAGCCGTTTAATTAATAATTTAAATGGGCGAAACGATATTCTGAAGAAAAATTTCAGATTTGACTAAGTATTTTGTTTTCCTAGTTCTAGTCAATATAGGAGGGGCTTTTTAGTAATTATTTTATTATTTAATTAGTTAACATATTAAACCCTAATTTTAATGAGTTCAGTTCCTAATACGTATAATCAGGTTATAGATCAAAGAAATACACAACGCAAAAATAGTAAGCAAGCGAGTGAAAGAAAATCAGAAAATTCCGTTGATTCTCTTTGGCGATTTCAAGATGTCTCCAAGTCTTCATTCAAAGTGATATTCTTAGATTATGTTCTATTTAAGGTATGGGTTTATCTCCTTGACTTTTTTCTCCAAGATAATTTTTTTTACAATGATTCAAAGATCTTTAAATTAGGGTTGTTCCCATTCTTGTAGAACTCCATGTACATAGTATCCTTTTATATTGCAATGTTTAATAGGTTAGAGATCATGTTGTATGTGGTTCTGACTTATTTTATGTGTAATGTTCTTGAATGATAAATGTTGCATCAACCTACGAACTTAAGATTGTATGAAACTAATATTTAAAAAGTGATTTAATAATCGATCATATGTTACTTACGTCCATAAATGTTAAATGTTGATATGTGTGTTACGAATGTTGAATTGCTGCGTTGTAAAGTCATGAGGATGCTAAAGTCATCAAATGCTAATATGATGCTGTCCAATATGTCTTAAAAACGTTAATCTAAATTGTTGAACTAAGATTGATTATAAAGGATCTCTATGAAATCACATCTTGAATGAATTGGCTATCTGGTTCCAATAAAATTGGCTAACAATATTTGGGCAAAAAGAATTTATGTTAATGGCTAAGGGCTTATGTAAATGATTGAAAGAATTTCTAAGGGTTCATACATATTTTAAATTTGGCTTACTATTTTAACATCCCAAATCTTGAGACAATACTAATCATATGTCATTTCTTGTGTAGTAAGAGTATCAAGTCAATTATAAGCACTTCTAAAGTAACTCAATGAATCGATAACAAAGGGCATGCCATTGATTAGGAAAACTCCCAACATTCTCTATAAGAATGAACTATGAACATGTGTAACTCGTTGAAAGAAGATATCATCATCCATAAACGATGAAATGAAGCTACTATAGTAAAGAATATAAGAAACGTGAGTTGTAACATATTTATAGGTGGTCTAAATTAAGAAATTGACCAAAATGAGGTGTTAAAAAAGTGACACAAGTATTACTCAAACCTAAGTTAATATGTTAAAGGTACACTTAAAAATGAAGGTGTTAGAACGAGTTATACTAGTCTTATTAACACCTAAGGATGATATGTAAGGACAATTCACATTCATCAATTTAAAGTAAGGATAATATGTAAGAACAACTCACAATCATTAATGTAAAGTAAGGACGATTTTCAAGGACAATTCACATTTCATTAATGTAAAGTAAGGATGAAAAGTCATCAAAAGAGTAAGTATATCTCAATATAGAAGAAAGCTTCCATAATTCTTGAGTAAGCTCTAAAAGATAAAGAAGATAATGAAAATGAGCATAGCACAAATAGAGTAGTCATAAGAATGTGCTTTCACGTGTAAGTCTCATGTGACGACGCTCACTACTAAAAAAAGACCAAAAAGAGACCTAAAAATGGAGACCTCAAAAATAGGTCAATAATAAGAGACCTCATGAGGTCGCTATTTAAATTAATTTTTTTTAATTTTTTTTTAATGTAGGAAGACCTCGTGAGGTTTCAATTTAATGAATAATATTTTTTTTTACCTAAACTTATTTAAAAATTTTAAATTTTTAATCAAATCTCATAAAATTGGAGACCTCCTGAGGTCTCTATTTTTTACTATTCAATTTAATTAAATTATTATTTTTAATTTAAACAAGTAGAGACATCATGAGGTCTCTACTTGGTAATTAAAAAATATAATTAAGTGAATTAAATATTAAAAAAAGTAGAGACTCATGAGGTCTCGTAGGACAAACCAAAAAACCTAGCCAAATAAATAACTCTTTCTTCCTGCTCTTATTTTTTTATCACGACTGCGCGCCTCTCTCCTTTCTCATGACATTGTAGACGGCTGCGCCTCTCTCTCTCTCGTCGCGACGTCGACCGACTCTCTCTTTCTCGTCGTTGAGCGTCGACCGCCTCTCTGTTCTCGTCGTCGACCGCCTCTCTCTTTCTCTCTCCTCTGTCGACCCTACGCATTGCTATATCTGTCGCACCCTCGCTATCTCTGTCGAACCTCGCTTCATGTTGGACCTTCTCGCTCCGCCGACAGGTCTCGCGCCACCAGCTCGCCAGCCGCCGCAAGGCTCGCCAAGTTTTGCAGACGCCTCAGCAGAAGGACAGAGCCTCCAGCTTCCAGGGTAAATATCTTCGCAATCGTACAAACTACTTATGGGTTCACGTGAATTAGGACTTTTTCTTGTTATTTGGACAACACAAGCATTGGGCACCTAAGAACTTGTGACCGAAATTGTGAACTTCCAAGTGGATCTTGAAACTAATCATTTTCAAAAATTAAAAGAAAAAGAATAATAGATCGTCGCTTTGAGATTACTGTAATCGAAGTAAGAATGCAATTGAAACTCACTTGTGTACAAAGGGTCAAAGACCACATAGGACCTGCATCACAGTGGAGTAAAATCGAATCTTGTGGAATAAGCCACAATTCTTTGAGGTGTTTTCAAGAAAAACATCCACATCATCAATTAGCCTCCAGTGAACGTAGTTCCTATAGTAAAGAACCATCCAATGGAAAAGACTTAAGATGGACTGATTTGATACCATAAAAAAAAAATGTAAAATGATAAGAGGTTGGGTATACGTATAACCAATTGTGACATTTATAATTACCTGGTTTGTTCCTTTACTTGAAGTAACTTTGCTCTGAATCTGAATAGCCATCTAGACCTTACTGATGTGTTGATGTTCTGGAATCATTTATACATCGAGCACAGCTTTGAATACGATATAAGTAATTAGCTTTAAAATTTAGATTCTGTATAAATTTTTAAGCATAAGTCCAACCCACTAGTGATCCTATTGATGACCAAATGATTTTCTTTTGAAAAAAATTTGTGTCCATCTAGTGTGAAACTGAGCTGTAAATTTAGAATAATTATTTGTTAAGCATACGTACCAACACTAGTTGATCATTTTATGTGATGACAAAATTGATTTCGTTTTGAAAATCAATTTGTGCCATCTAGGGTTGACACTTAGCTTTAAATTTAGATATAATTATTTGTTATTAGCTATAAGTACCAACACTCGTTACCAACACTAGTTGATCCTATGATGGACAAAATGATTTTCAGTTCGATAAATAAATTGGTTGTCCATCAGTTTGACACTTAGCTTTAAATTTAGATATAATTATTTGTTAAGCATAAGTACCAAACATAGTGATCTTATTGTATGACAACAATTGATTTAGAGCATCCTGAACACATATAGAAGAGGTTGATATGGAAGAAATAACAAATGAAGGGGCAAATGCAAACAATTCATGAGGATGAGTTGAGTATGATGATGAGGATTGAAGATGAATATGAGGACCCTGAGGACGAGGACGAGGATGAGGATGAGGATGAGGAGGAGGATGAGGATGAGGATGAGGACGAGGAGGGATTAGTCATAATTTTACCCAATGTCATTCTGTATTAAATTACTGTGTGCCTTTGTTTTAATTTCAATAACTTAACTTCATATGTACTCGTGTGCTTTTGTTGGTGTTGTTTTCGATATTATTTTATACGGTGGATTATAACTTATGGATTATTTTGTTAACTTTAAATTTGGTGATCGGGAATTATTTGTTTTGTGAATACATGATAACGTTAGAAGGTATTATATAACTTATGGATATCATGGTTTTTTTTTTTTTTTTTAATACCTATAATTATGTTGAAGGGAGTTGCAATTGAGTTGATAAGAGAATATTTAGTAAATGTATTGCGTCAACTGACTTTTTGAAGCTCTTTGAGCTTGATTTGGGTACTGAATTAAAATGACAGGTGATGAGATAGCCGCAGGAAATAATAATTTGCTCCAGTTTTTTCCAGAAAAAGCGACCTCATGAGGTCTCTTTTGCATTAATTTTTACAGATATTTAACCTTAGAGACCTAATGAGGTCTCTATTACCATTTTCTATTGATAAAGCAGAAGAGAGACCTCATTGAGGTATTCCCTTTTGTATTCATTTTTCAAAGCTATTCAAAATGGAGACCTCATCAGGTCTCTAATTAATATTTATAATGCAGAACAAGAGACTCATTGAGTCCCTTTTCTGCATTATTTTTACGTAAATATATAATGGAGACAGCGTGAGGTCTCCAAATATAAATGCAGAGAAGAGACCTCAGGAGGTCTCTATTTAAAATTTAATATAAATTAAAATGAAATAATATCTTAGCGGACCAATGGGTTTTAATAAAATATAAAATTAAATATTATTTAAAATTGTGACCTCATGAGGTCTCTCTATATAAAAAAATATAAAATTAAATTAAATAATACAATAGTGACCTAGTGAGTCTCTTTTTTGTTAAAAAAAATATTAGATTATTTGTTGGGTGACCTCGGGAGGTCCCGTTTGGGCGGACCTTCAGAGGTGTCTGTAAAAAAAGTGACCTTGCATTTTAGTGACCTAGCGTTGAAGTGAGGTCTCTTTTTAGGTTCTTTTTTCCGAAAAGAGGACCTCGTGAGGGTCTCTTTATAGGTCGCTTTTTTGGCCTTTTTAGTATGTGGCTATCCACTGAGGTGTTATGTAGTCTTTAATTTGAAGTCGCTATTCTTCGGAACTAGTTAGCCACACATGTGGAACTAGCCAGTGGTTTCCACCTAAGCGAGCTAGGCATGCACGGTTTAACCTTTGCCGCTGATTCCACCGTTTTTTCTTGTGAGGAAAATACAGGAAAATTTCATGTTTAGATCACATGATCTATGTCAGTTAATGCTCACGATATGTTCTTGGTTCACTATAGCCGTGATCCACTCTTTTTCAGTGTGGAGTTAACGCTTGAGAAATGGATTCCATGAGTCGCTCACATGGTTTAGGATTCATTTTAAATGGGGAATCACCTCTTTTCGGTGTGGGGGAGACACTGGATTTCATGTTCAGCTCGCATGATGTTATTCCTATTGATATCACTATGATAGTGAGATTGATGATGATGATGGAACTTATGTTCAAAGTGAGCAATAATGAAGATCTTAAGAATGTTAAGTGACAATATCTCACAAATGAAGTTTCAGTAAAATAATGGGAACAAACAAATAATATTGTCTTATAATGACTTCTTATATGATGCCAATAAAGGTATTAGAAAGAATGTGAGCATGAAAACCTCCTGAACATTCCCAACATGAATTGAAATGAAATCAATGGCATGGGCCAATATAACAATGGATATGACATGAATGAATATATAGTATAAAGAATATGACCCACATAAGTAGGAAAAAATTCATTGCATAGCCCTTGGAATTACTGTAATCGATAATTGTGGGGTATGAGGACTACAATTAATCATTGCACTTGTAATTAAAACATAGGACTAAAGGAAATATTAAATTACACAATAAGAAGAAAAAGACTGAAAATAAAACTAAGTACAGAGGACAGAGCTCTCGGATTTTGGTGACTTAAAATTTCAAATCTTTACCCGATGGGTTCTACAATTATGTTTATGTTACTAACGTCTTGAAATCATATGTAAAATGAGTTGTGTGTTTTGAATACATCATATTCATATAACAATTCATAAATATCCAAATTAGGAATGTCTAATATATAGACTTTACAGAAATTGCATGTTATTTAGGAAATGCTTTCATTGATCATGCATAGATTTATGTGTATGTGTGCATACACCCATATTAGTATGAGTTGTTTACTAACCTAGTACTATTTACTATTACACCCATATTAGTATGAGTGGTTTACTAACCTAGTACTATTTACTATTTTATTGGTGTAGGTCAAAGAGAGAATTGACAACACTTGCAGTGGTTTGGGCTTCAGCGTTCCTCCAGACCATTTGTTAGGTCATCTTGATTTAGAGCATACTACAAGCATTATTCCATATTTAGATATAGACATCACTAGTGTATGTTGTCCCTGTCTTTTCTTTTATAAATCATTCTGAATCTTTTGATGTAAGGTCGTGTTTGGCAAACTATATATTTCTTATTCATCTTCAGTTATGAATTGATTCTTTATGTTAGATGGTGTCTATTTATATTGAGTATAGTATATATTGTTTAACACATAATTACTACATGAAGTATATGTAAATTTCATACATATAAAAGGAATTCATTTCCAAAACCCAAAACCCTCTCCTAAGAAAAACTCTATCAATATTCTATAGTAGTTAAAACTCAACGAAGAGCTAGGATGGTTGTTAGCGATCATTTCATCATAAAATAATAAGTGGGTTTTCTTCTATTAGAGGTACGGAAGTCATCCTTGAACTTCCTTCAATTCAAGGATCCACTTCTAAATTATTTCAAAAAGGGTTTTAACTTCAAAGTCTTTATTCATTGACTCTAAGCATGGGTCTTGCATGAAAATACTTTAAAGGATTAAAATATGCTATTTTTAATTTTATTTGGTAATTTTATTGCTAAATACTTCAATTAAACCATGTTATTGCTTTTTATCAATTTTTTACTTATGAAATGGGTCTAATGAACATGATTTTATAATGTTAGAGGTAGAGTACCTTTATGGTTATATTGTGATTTAGCTACTACCCTAAGGGCTATATTATGAAGTATTATTGAGGAATTTATTATATGTGGTGAAAGCTTGGATTAATGATAAATTAAGTACTTTGCTTAATCTCTTATTATGAAATGCTCCTGAGTTGTATGGTCCACCTTCTTAGTGGCGGTGTTTACTTGATGTACTTGGTTATATTTTACATGTATTGTGAGTATTTATTTGAAGTCTCAATGTTTTAAATGAAGTAATATTGATGAGGTTCATGTTGATATGCATTATGAAGCTTGAATCGTATGTCCCTTTTAGATTATGCCTAAATGAAGTATGTGTATATGTTGAGCAGGCTTGTTTGTGATAAATGATGAATGAAGGTCTAATTACGTATAGAATTCAATTTTAATAAGAATGGTGATTATGTGTAAGGTTTGGTCACATGTACAACCACTCACACTTTGAATGAATGAATGAATGAATGAAGTTAAAGAATGTGAATTAAAAGAGGAGTTGTGAGGTAAACACTCTTCATGAGTTCACATGAAGTGTTTAGTAGTAACCTCATTATATTAAAATAGATTTCTAAGATACATAGGAGGATCGATACACTTCGTGAGTTCAGATGTGATGTTCACTAGTTATCCTTAACCTATAGTATAAAATGTTGATAATCGTGGGGAGTTATGCGTTGCAATGAGAGGATATGAAAAAGGGTTGGTTACACTTCATTAGTTAGGATGTTGTATTCCAAAGTACAACTTCAGATGAGTACTTTTAGTTAGTAGGGAATGAGTTACTTAGTAGCAATCTACTTATGACTTAACTATGCGCCCGCATAGATGTAGCTATTGGAAAAGCCATGTAAAAGCTAAGAGAGTGACCCTATCATACCCTAGCTCTTAGGTTCTATGTCAGTTCAGCTGACCCCCAAAAATGAATGAATGAACTAAGTCTCCTAAAAGAATTAACTACTTAGGGTAGGTGGTGGTATGGGACGTTATCTATCCGTTGCACTATGTAGACCTCCCGAAAGGGTAGACTTGGTGTATTCTATATTAAGTAAATGAATGAGTAATAATGAGTTGAAAATTAAGTTATATGACTTTAGGTCTAATGTTAAATAAGAAACTTAAAGTTAAATTTTAGGTGATAAAGTTATGAATGACTAATGTAGAGTGCTTAATACAAGGAAATCCTTAAAGAGCACTAAGTGGGAGTAGTAGTAAGGGACGCTACTCTCACATTTCACTTAGTGTTACTTATAAATCCTATTGGAGAAGGGTAATTACATGAAGTCCTTACTGTAGGAATGTATTTCAAATGTCTACCAAAGGGTGTGGATTTGTTTCCCGGACGAGGTAGCATATGGTTGGTAGTGTTAAGGATATCTTTCGCATTTCTTAAAGGGATTGTATGGGTAGTCTCTTCTTGTCTTACCTTAGGGAGTCTTTCTACAACATGGTTAAAGAAACCTCACGGGAAATGAGTTCACTATGCTTAGGATAAATTGTTCACAGTAATGTTTCACTATGTTTCACTTTTTCACTATACATGCACTGTGTTTATTGTAAAGTATCTTTTGGTTATAAAATAATGAGAGTTCTATTTTCTTTGATAAATTATAATTCTTATACTATTTTAACTGTAAAATTATGAATTTTTTTACTTATTTGCATGAAAATTTATTTTACTAAAATGTCCTTTTTCGCACGTGTTGGCATATTCCATACTTAGTACATTGTTTTGTACGAACACTATACTTTTATATACTCTATAAGTATCGTTTAGATGCAATGAAGAATTTTTGAAGGCCGGGTTTGGAAATCTATACTCTCATGACTAAGTATGTCCTCGAATATTCGAGTGCATAGTTTTACTTCTTAGATTCTAACATTAAGACTTCTTACGTATTTTATTCATTTAATGTAAAGCTCACTGTCTGTAAGATATTTATGTCGTGTCTTTAAGTTGTCTTGTGAAGACGAGATCAATCCTTATCTTTTATGGAAGATGTCTTCTTTATTAATTTATTCATGAAAAGTTTTTACTCTGTACTACTTTTAATATCTTATGTAATGAATGATAGATAAGGCCTGTACAAGACCTCTGAAAGATCAAGTATGCAATTGTTGCGATCCAAGGGTGCTCTCTTCATCAAGGTGATACTTTCGTAGTCACATATCACTTTGTGAATTTCTACTTCTATACTTTTGGGACATAGGGTTAGACACCCTATCATCATGAGCCTTGGTAAATTTTGAAGGTACTTGATTGCCGAACCTCTTCATATATTTTGGCTTATCTTTGATTTCCAACCTTCTCTTTGAATAACCACTTTCAAAAGACTTGGCCTCTTTGGCCTCTCTATTCTTCCTCATAAGTCTACTTTCTTCCACTTGTAGAGCATGAACCATTAGATGAGATATACTCATATTTTCATGAAGCATAGCAGAACGACATTCTTCCACAAAGTCATGAAAGTCTTCTGTAAGAAAATAACTTATCTCATCTCTTGAGTTAGAAACCAAGGATATTCAAGCAGTAATCAAGCATACTCATACCTTCTTGAAAAAGGTTGATGGAAAGAAGCAATCAAAAAATACCCATTTGAAAATCTCCCACATCACAGGAAAAACATCTTAACACCCCATTATCCCTCCATTGTGTGTACTATGTTTGCGCCACATCTTTGAGTCGATAGGTGGCAAACTCGGCAATTTCACCCGTAGTCACTCTCATAGGAAATAGGATCTTATAGACTTCATCTTCAAAATCTTGAGGGTTTTCATCCGCTTTGGACCCATATAACATCGGAAGGTTCATCCTCATAAGGTCTCTCAAACGAGAAGCCATATCATAGCATGTTGAGGCATACGGGGTACGACTTCCCGATATGCTTTTGTCTTCACGGTTTGGAGATGAGAACTGAAATCATTAGATCATGAATTCATATCTTGGGCAATATTTAGAAAAGTTGTCATTATCTCTCCATAAGTCATCGGTGGAGGAACAACGGGAACATTATAACACATAGGAATTTTCTCAAATGGAGGTACTTGATTTGAAAGGGGAAGATCTTGGTTTTCATGAGCCCCCGCATTAGAAATCCTTCAATCGGCCCTTCATGCAGCTACCCTTTGAGTATTCACACCTATAACCACAATAAAGACTTAAGTTAAAAGAACACATAAAGTAAAACTCTAGAGGCACGACATAAGAATAGAGGAAGATAAGGATTTCCTAAGAATCTATGACGTGGTTTAGTGAGACATCAATCCTAAGGATTTTAAACCAGATGCTCTTATACTGAGTTTGTTACAACCGGGGAGCACCCCATAGACATAACTAGTGTCGTCGTCCTCAGAAAGGACTAAGTCTAACCTCTAAGCATTCGTCATTACATATCATTTATTAAATTGCATAAAATTTTAAACATTTCATATAAATAAAACTTTTGAGGTTTACATTGACATATTTCTTTTACATTCTTTATACATAGGGAGTTTCCATATACTCTTCGCATAGTAAGCATTACATGGGCTTCTACTTTTATTTAACATACATAATATATAAAGATATTGTAATAGGAAATGTCTTATATTTTAACCATCTAGACGAGTACAACATGCGTGCATTGCCCTTAATTCATTATAATAAAAGTCACATATAGACATATACAACAATATTCGACAATTGAAAGAGAAGGAACTAAATTTTCTCTAAGACTAAAACAACATCAATAGCTAGATAGTGACATCATCCTCGAAAGGTGAGTACCTACCAAACATGGATAATCAGAGTGCAACTTATATAAATGACCCTCTAAAATCTCAACTGCCGGAACCTACTTCATTATAGAAAACTAAATATAAGGGTTAGTACACACTTGTTCTAAGAATGGAAACATGCACCTAAAACATTTGAAATCATGCTAAAAAGGGACATTTATTCATAACCATGCCAAGTTACTTTGAAAATAATTGTTCACAATCAAGTACCCATATAAGACAATAATCACATATTCCTTAAGATAAAGCCATATATGAAAACATCTTTGAGTATATAACCAATACACTGAAATATCATATTATAACAACAAGCATATACAGGAGTTCATAGCATTACAACATATACAAGACCCTTACTTGTAACCCCCCCCCTAACAAATCCACAAGTGCAATGACTAAGTAAATCCCTATAAGCTTAATCAACCAAGTAAAATCAACAAAGGACCTCAAGTAATGTGTAGACGCACACGCACATAACATAGGATTGGGGGTATTCATCAACATATTTAGCAATGAAGACCAATAGAATGTTCATACATGAAACTAACATCATATAGGATCATCAACATGTAAAGTAAACATATGCATTAAATTTACTTTAGAAAACATATCAAAAACCTTCTAGGACTTCTCTCAAGGCCAAGTAGTGGAATGTATCAGTAGATTCTCATACCCCTGCCGTGACTGAGTAAAAACCTCTAAAGTTACCATACTTAGTGTTAACTTTATAACTACATTTTACTTTCGAGAACACTTGACTTAACCGACATAGACCACATGAGTTAAATGTAGAATCCGCTGACATTAAACCCTTCACGGACTACATTCCATGGTCCTACAAAAACATGAACATAACATTCTAGGTGGATGTACTAGCTAGTATTCCTATGGAGGCAATGTAGTTCAAGAACTAGGAGATATACTCGGGACCCTCTTTATGCACATTGAATTACAGTCTCTAATCTCATGAGTACAATAGTGAACCTACCTTCCCACATTGGAAATGGTACTTCTTAGTACTAGTTCACTAGATTCTATGCTAGAGTCCGTTTTTTAAATGTATCTAGATCATCTTTTAAGAATCATAACTTAGATTAGGCCATAGGATACTAACACCTTGTATAGTCATAGTCATTATTTCATTATGAATTACATGAGATATCCTTTTAATACAATCCTCACATGTCAGATAAACAATTATCATCAAAATGTTATAATAAGACACATACGAAATTCATAACCAAACTTATATCATTATATCTTAAAAATAATATCACACCTTAACATAATGAAGACAATTCAGTTGAATCATTAAACCAATTCATACATAATACAATCACAAGATATTCTTCAATTGAACTTCATCACAAAGAATAAGGCATCATAATTGAAGTTAAGGTTCAAGATCACAAAGTCTTATCAATTAACGTTCAAATGCAATCATCATTCGTCTTACCCTCAACCAATCAAATTTCACCCATAAATAGATGTAATAACATCATTAAGTGTTAGTTAACACAAAATCTAACTCAATTGCATCAATACTAATCAATTAAACATGAGTTAATAACCTAGGGTTAGGGAATTTGGGTCAATTCATGATCTATTTAAAATACAAGGTTAAACATCAATAACTTCTATAATTGAAAAATAATACATCATTATATAATCATAATAAACATTATGGATCAAGAACAATAAAATTTTAAATATCAATTCGGATTAGAAAAAAACACATAAAGAATTCATATTTTTGAAATCAATTTTTGAAGAACACTTTTGGGAAAGGAATCTGAAAGGTGAAAGGTTGTCATGCCTTGTTAATACATGAAAATTGATGGATAAAAGTGATCTTATTGAATCACTAGAAACCATAGAACATTTCCTTTAATGGAGTTTTCTTTGGGAGAGAGAAAGTAGAGAGAAGGTAGAGTAATTTCGATTTGGGAATTGTAGGGAATTAATTTGGTTTTAGGCTGAGGGTATTTTATATAGTCACTTCACTAATTTAATTAACCACCCCATAATCCCGAATTAAACTCCTTTATAATCATCAAATTAAATGAAACCCTTAAAATTTTGACAATGAAATCTCAAGCCTGACCTACGAGACCACGACCTACGGTCCGTAGGTCAGCCAACAACCCTTTTCCCAACTGTCCTGCACATACGTTGGTGGTGTCAGAGACCGGTATTTTTTCCACTCTTGGAAAAGTGACTAAGTGTTGGTCGATGTAGTCATCGATGACCTGTCACCCAGGCGACACCCTGTCGTTTAGCAAGCGTAGGTGTTGCTGATGTCTTTGAAAGCTTTTTGGTCTTTTTGAAAGGTCCTTCTGAATGACCCTTGGGGTTGTCCTTGACGAGTTGTACCCAAACGTTTAAACCCTAAAATAACTCCAATACATTTTTAATACCACTCCACCGAATTTTATCAAATTCTCACTCATAAAACCTCGTGAAATAGGATAAGGCTCACTAGAACCATTTTCACTAGTCTATGGATGTCATGGACGTTTCTGGACTTTTTGACTCTAAAACATCCTACATGACTTATAAATATTATTTTTGACCTTAAAACAGTGTACCTAACCTTATACACTCATGTTAGGGTCAAGATTAGGTCTTTTACATTCGGAATAAAAGGTGTTTGATGACCTAAAATCAATATATAATACACCTTAAAAATATCCAAAACACCCCTACATCAATTGGACCTTCTTAGACAAGTCAAAGTTATATTAAATTGTTTGAGTTATTGTCGCGAAACAAGTCTGTGACGCGGAACACTTCCAACAAAATTTTTAAAAATAAATGTTGAGACAGAAGAGTCCGCGTTTTTTCCATGATGTGGAAGTAGAATTTGTCCATGGGAGGAACAACTACACGATGCGTACATGTTCCTTTCTCGTAAAAATGATGTTGCCTTGGGCATCTTCTTGGTCAAAGTTTGGGTCTCCTTAAGGACGCCTATGATGGTACTTGGGGAGTTATAACCGGACGTTTTGCGTCTAAAAATATCCCTCTAGGTGTTAGGGTCATCCCCACTGCTTTTAGACTCCAAACAACACATAAAAACAAATACAACATACAAGGACACACTAGAGGATACACACTGATAGTTTTCGAACGTCTTGGTCGTCTGTTGATTTATGAATTCCAAACATAACAAACTGACCTATAACTCTAAAATTAACTATTTTAATACATCATTAACTCATTATACACAATCTAAGCTCTAGTTAGACCTATTTCATTCTGAGGGTCGCTTCATTTTCCCCCACTTAGAATAACATTCGTCCTCGAATGACACTAAACACTTTAAGAGACATCATGGACTCAACTAGCAGATCACAACACATAAAACCATGTACATAACATCAATATTCAATGCACAAAACTTACAAAGAACACTAACTTCATATCATAAAGAATTATAAGAAACAAAAGCAAATTTGGAACTATTTTAACAATTCAAAGCATACAATTACTCCATAAATTTCATTTCATTTATGGAGGAACTAACTTCTAAAACATTAGACATATTCTTCATATCATCATAAAGCTCAACCTGTAATAACCTTCAAATCACACATTGGTACTATCACATCCAGGGAGCACCCGCTAGAATTAACCGGTGTCGTCATCATAAAAGAGGACTAAAACTAACCTCTTAGCATTCGTAATTACATCTCATCCGCTAAAAATATGGAAAACTTAAAACTTTTCTTCTATATGTATCATGAGTTTTACATATACCTGTCGCATACACATAATATATATTTAGGGAGTTTACTTAGACTCCTTGCAATAGGAATCACTACATAGGATTCTACTTTTATTTCATATACATAGTATAGGAACATAATCTCATACGCAGTCTATCATATGTTATATATTAGAACAATCTAAAAGGAATACAAGAATTGGGCTTAACCCATACTTCATTAAAACAAATAACCTCACACATTCTTAAATAACAATCGTATTCAAAGGAAAAGGAAAGAACTAGAAGTGTTATAACTAGAAAAACATCAATAGCTTGATAAAGACATTGTCCTCGAAAGGTGAGGACCTACCAATTACTTGGGGAATATAAAAGTGGTCTTCAAAGGCCTTTTGTAAGCTAAACGGCCAAACCCTAAATTTTGTAGTAGACATATAATATGGGTTAGTACACACTTGTACTAAGTATGATTATACGCCCATAAAAAATTGAAATTATGATAAACATGACATTTGTTTCAAAGCATGCTAATTTACTTTGAAAATCCTTTTGCACATCCAAGAAACCATATAAGCCAATAAGCAAAAAACTATTAAGTAAAGACCTTATAAAACACAAGACAAAAATCATCATGTATAGTCTATAAAACATATATAAGAATTCATAATATTATAATAACATAGAGACCCTTACCCATAACCTATCATTTAGCCTACAAGTGCAATTACCAAGTAAAGCTCCACAGCACTACTTAATCAAGTAAACAAAAAGAAGTACCATAAGTAATGCCTAACTTCACATAGCATAGCATCAAGAGTAATTCTCCTCATACTTTAGCAAAATATACCAACAACGTGTTCATAAGTGAAACTAAGTCATATAGGATCAATAACATGTAAAGTCAACATATATATAATAGTTACTTTATTAATTCATAAGAACATAAAAACAAACTTCTAATGCTTCCCTTAAGGAAAACTAGTGTAAGACATAGGTAGCGTCCCATACCCCTACCTAGGCTATGTCAAACATGTTAAGTCACCCCTACTTAGTGCTTACTTCATTACTTTAATTAGTTTCGAGAACACTTGTCTTAACTTACATGTAAAACAAGATCCAAGCATTGAATGTAGTGTTGTAAAACCTTACACCGGTGGAAGGTGGTCTACAAGTCAAAGTAGTACCAAACATGAACATAACATCTAGGTGGATCCACTAGGTAGTATTTTAATGGTTGCGACATAGTTTATGGATATTGGGGAATATCATGGAAATATAACTCTATGTCCATTTGGGGCTATGAGGCTATCCACCCCGTGATTATTATAGTGACCACTACCTTCCCTTCTTGTGTAGGCGTCAAACCTACTCTTCAAGTTCACTCAGTGCTAAGCTAAAGTCCCTTTTCCAAAATGTCTTTCATTAATAATCATAAATTAGTTTAGTTCATAGAGATCTAATTCCTTAAATAGTCATATTCATTAGCTAAATCGGTATTGCATGAGAATTGTCCTCTCATTTCAACCCTTCATTGGTGAAATTAACACATCATAATCATCATATCATAATAAGGAAGAGAGGAACTTCATAACCAACATTATACCATTATATCTTAAACATAATATCACAATTGGATAATAAATATATTTCCATTAAACATCATACCAACACCCACTTAGGCTAATCACAAGACATGCTTCAATTGAACTACATCATTAGTCAAAACCAAACATTATTGAAGTAAAGGTTATAATCATAAAGACTTACCCAATATTTTTAAAAAACATCATCATGGTCTTACCATAAAAAAACCAATATCATCATATAATACGTGTAGTAACATCATTCAATAGCAATTAACACAACAACTAAGTTCATTGCATCGTCACTATCCAATTTACCTTTAATTCATAACCTAGGGTTTAGGGGGGAAAGAGTTCAGCATTAATTCTTAGAGAATATATTCAATACACACAATACATTATCATAGGTTGTCCATGAATGCATTAAAATAGAAATAATACGTCTAAAAATCAGTACATCGATCAATTTCCATCAATTCATAACAAAGATCCAAGCTTTGGGGAATTAGGGAAAAGGAAATTATCTCTATGAAATCCAATAAATTTTCATCAACTACCTAACAATCTACACTTAGTTAGTTCAACACAATTACAATAATCATAATCAACCGTCAATTTCAAGTTTACAAGAAAACCCATACCATAGATAAACACTGGGAATTGTATGTTTTAGAAATCAACTTTGAGAGGATCTTCTGGAGAAAGGAATAGCAAGGTGAAGAACTCATACCTTAGTTAATATTAATCCACAAAATTTAAGTGAAATTCTAGAGAAATGAGTCTTCTTCTTCATGTTTTTATCTTCCTTCTATAGAGATTGAATAGAGAGAGAAAGTAGAGAGAGGTCAGAGCTTTTTGATTTTTATTTGGGGATTTTATTTGAGAGAGTAAAATTTGTGGGAAACTGATGAAATATCAATATATATACCTCCCACAAAATATACAAAATACTCCTCACTTAAGTTGACACTTTAATGAAGTCAAAGTTGACTTCCAAATTTCAGAGTTTCGTTGAGGAACAAGTCAGCGATGCGGAGCAGTTCCCACATGATTTTCTAAATTATTTTTTGAAAAAATGGATTTCTTAACCTGCCCGCGATGGAGACATAAGTTTTGACCAAATAACTGCCATGTCCACGACACAAACCTTCATTCTACCATTTGTATTTTGGTTGCTGCTTTGCCAGCTTTCCAAGACAAGTATGGGGTCCTTTTAAGAACTACATACTCAAGATCATTGAAAAAAAGTTTCTCTTTATCTTTCAAGCCATTAAGGTAAATTCATTTGGGAACCAACCATCTATCTATATGGATTCCGCCATTTTCGAGCATAACCTCCTAATTCTCTTCCTAGGTAAGGAAAATATATTCCCTTGTTAGTAGTAAACCTACAAAAGAACTTCAATTTAACACAAAGAAAACTATGATACATGCCGCCACACAAAGGGAAACGCGAACTTTTAACAATTTACAAACATTCCTTCAAACACTCCCATCTCCACCACGGAATTTTGCTACTATCATTTCACATAGCCATAAGATAGCTCATTGTCCCCAAAAGGAGTTAATTCAACCATTCTAACTCTTATCATACTTGAACATCATTATAATACAACTTCACATCATAATACATCCAATATCATAGGTCCCACATATTCGTAAATTGCATCACATCACAATCATCCAAATCCATCTTCTCATATACATCTAGTCACAAAACCACCAAAAGCAACAAAACTCACCTTTTTCTCACTCCATCCTTTAAACATCACCCATTCGAAGGCGGTGAAGAGGGGTAGGAGTCGGACGAGAGTAAGTGGTGTTTCTGGCCAGACTTATGCACCCACGTTTAGGTGGGAGTGGTAGAGGGGAATGGGTAGGGGGTAGTGAGTGGGGTTGGTGGTAGTGGCTCCTCCCCTCTCTCACGCTCTGACGCCACTAGACATGGGAAATAAGACAGAGATCATATGGATTTATGTTAAATGGAATGGTACAAGGGTAATGAAGAAAGTGAAACTTCGATCGCCTTATAACCTCTCAGTGATGGATGTATCGCGACTCACACCTATCAACCAGACTCTACTAGATGTGGCTTGTGAGACTTTAGAGCCATTACTATTTCCCAAAACCTTATTCTCTATAATCAAGTTTGTTACGACCTGCAAGTACACCACAAAATAAAATTGCATTTTTGAGTCGTGACAAGGCGTACTTGACCTCACGGACCTCTTGCACAAGACTCTTAACAATCATTAACTACATAAGTATGAAATGTAATGCAAAATTAAAACTTTTCACAACAATATAAATAAGAAACACTTTTATAAAACTAAGGAATATGTATAACCATTACAAGCCAACTTAAAGACACATCTTAAATATTTTAGGGTCACAACCCTTTACATTATATGATATACGTAATAAGTCTCATAAAATTCTTAAAGAATAAACTAAAACATAGACTATGTCCTCAAATATATGACGACAACTAATTTTTGAGAGATTCAACTTCCCAAGTGTTGCCTTCAGACAACTTTCACTTTCCTTTAACCTATACTTATATAGTATAGAAAATTATGGTGTTTAGTAACAACAGTAACCTAATGGGTTTGCATTATGCAAAAACTTCAAAGAGACATTTCTGTTGAACATTTTAAGATTCATGCATTTAGTAATACATTCATGAATATAGTCACAAAAAATCAAATAGATATCATTTAACACATAAAGTAAAAATCCCATAATTTCAAGAAAAGATTACACTTTACATTGAATTCACAAATCAAAGGTGTATATCCTAAGATGTCACAACCCGCATGTACACCCTAGAAGTTACGGCATTGATGGGCCAAAATACTGTGTACTTGACCCCTTATAGTTCTTGTACAAGTCCTTAGGAATCAATCATTACATATAAACAGAACTAAGTGCGTAATGAAAACTATTTCTTCAAAATCATAAGGCAAAATTAATTTCATAAAATGTCTAACATATGTCTGATAACCATCTATGATAACATGAATAACAAGAGTCTTAGGTCACAGCCAATAAAAGTCTAGCATAATGAAAGACATAAAGACAACATAGTGGTGATAGTCCTATGATACTATGAGGACTCAACCTGTATTCACTTCTTTGAAACCTTGGAACTCTACCGTTCAAGCAAACTCAATATTCTCAAGACCTTACATGGACAACATGTAGGCGATATGAATTGTACGATATGTACTAAATATGTAAACATCACACCAAACATAAACATAACATGAATCTCATAAGCATATTAATGCATCATAAAACATAAAGGAGCTCATTCTTAGATCAATCTATTTGTTACTATTATGACTAACATCAAAATCAACCTACAAGTATCCTTGTACAAGGCTAAGGTAACATCCCATAATACTATCAAAGCTAACTACCTCTATTTGGTCATACTTGATCATATTTCACTTTCATAATTAATACCTAAGTTCATCATAACATATGGAACTATTACTCTAGGATACCTTAAAACACATTTGTGCAATGCCTGTGAAGCATCCCATATTACGTAACACACTAAGTGTATCTTGAAATCACCCTAACTTGTTCATGTTATCTTACTAGTCATTTAATAGAACTATTTAGTATTGACTTTGAACTACAATCATAAGTCAATCATGCCATGGAATACAACCCTTGTAACTATCCAGCTAAACAAACATCATGTAGTGGTCAAGTAATAGGTAGCTTCAAGTAAAACTTATGCAATGTATAGATGGCATCACATACTACCGTAGATACTAAGTACTCCTCTAGACCAACCTAATCCAAGATAAATTGTCATGAAATCTTTTCTATTATGCTCAATATACTATCATAATAGACCTACTATCATGGAAATCATCTCAAAATACTAACAAAGCTAACTAAAGAAAGGATACAACCATCCTAACTGTAATACTCCAAAAATTCAAGGCCTAATATAGAGTCTAACATGAATTTCTAAAGGCTTAGATAATGTTTTATGACCTAAATAATGTTTAGAAGTCATCTAAAAAGTTTTTGAGCCAAGACGTCAAAAGACGTCCATGACGTCCGTAAACTAGCCTAATTTAACTAGTTGACATATTTATGTTTGGGGATGATTTCGGAGGTTCAAATAAAGTTTAAAACTTGTAAAAAGACTTTGGATAGGTCGAGTGTAATATAAAGAGTCTAAAATTCCAATAACAATGCTTCAAGGACAATTTGAAGGGTCAGGAGGTGACCTCCAAATGTTGGGGCGGGCCTACAAAAGCCGCCTGCAAAGGAATAATTTTGGCTGCTGGGTGGCGACACACATTGACAACAGGACCTCACTGTCCAAAATTTTATTTGGTGTATCTAAATGCGTGTTTGATCTGCGGTGTGGAGTCACTTAATAGATTCGGTAAAATCGTATTTATGACATTTAGACTTCCCAAAAAATACCAATTTATGTGAGGGGTGTTTTTGGTAATTTAGTGATGATTATATATAGAGTAAGGGTCATTTAAGTAATTTATCACTCACCCAAACACAAATTCCCAAAACAAAACCCAAAAGATCTCACCCTTCTCTACTTTCTCTCTCCCCAAATCCTCCATTGATGAAGGAAGAAAGATTTTCGAAGAAGGTCAATTTCTCTAGGATTACATTTCAATTTCGTGGATTAATGTTCATTACGGTCTAGTTTCTATACACTTGGGATTCCTTTCCCCAAGAGTTCCTCGCAAAATCGTCATCTAAATTACCCAATTTCATAAGGTTTTCAAATTCTAATGTGTTTTCTTCTAAACTTGAAATTTATGATGAATCGTCATTTCCAAATACTAATTAAATATAGATTGTGGATTAATTTATGTCACTTAATGCAATTTCGTATTGATCATGTCCCTTCCTCAAATTTCTCAAATCATGGATCTTGGTCATAAATTAATGGGAATTTAAGAGAAAATTGATATTAAACTTGTTTTTGTAACGACCTATTTAGTCGTTTTGAGCAGCATATTTTCTTTTTCTTAAAACTGGCTGAGTTCCGATGGCCCCTACACACGACCGTCATGGCAGACGGACCGTCGATGGGGTCCTCGTTCCAACACACTTAGAATCTGAAAATTTGGGTACTGAGATCGACTCTCCTGAACGTCACGACGGGGTGGCAGGACGGACTCGTCTCATCATGACGGGCCTTCACAGACTTACTGATATCTGCTCTCTAACTCTGTGACGGAAGCAGCAGGACGGAGCCGTCACAGAACGACGGCCCGTCACATACTGCGTACTCCCCCCAGTCTTGTGTCGGTTTCTGTTAAATTTTTTAAAAAGAGCGTTTTGGACTCAATTTTCCTGCTTATAATTAGAAAGTTAGTAGTGTTTAATATTAATAATCCATTCTGAGGTTTAAATGGAGATAACCTTTAATTACATTAATGGGTTCTTTTTTTTCATCTTCTACTAATTATATGTGCTTAGGGTAAAATAAGAGGGGTTTCGAATAAGAAAATAGAAAGAACAGAGAGATAGAGGGGAAACGAATGAAGAGAAAGAGAAGAACAAAAGGAAAGCAAAGACTTTGAAGATTTGCTTGCCTTGATCACGAATTCTTTCGGGGAGGTAGTTATGGTTGATGCTATTCGTAGAAACTCTTAATCGCGAAGATATGTATTGAGTAGCATTGTCACCCCCTAGATTCTTATTTGTAGCTTGTTATAATGTATTACGAAATTGTGATAAAATAAGCTGATGAAGGCTATTGAATCCTAATCTAATCTTGAAAACCCTAAATAATACTGCCTTGTTTAATGAGATTGATGATGTCTAGTATAAAAGAAGCTTGATGAACGAAGTGGTGAAGTTGAACTGGTGGCACAACCGACACTAGTATAAGTGGATCGGTGTCACGAACCGAACGTAAATTAGGGATCAGTGTCACGAACCGACACGTTGAATTAGGGAATCGGGTGTCACGAACCGACACTAGAATACGGGATCGGGCGTCACGAACCGCCACGTGAATTAGGGGATCGGGTGTCATAACCTGACACTAAGAATTAGGGTATCGGGAGTCACGAACCGACATGTAGAATTAAGGGGAAACAGGTGTCACACCGGACCGTATATATGAGCGGAGTGTCACGTACCGACACCCGAAAGAAAAAAAAAAAAAAAAAAAGCAATAAACATAATGATCTTGAAAGACGTTAATAAGCTCAATCTATGAACTCATTTCCAAATGGTATGGCATTGAGCATGAGTCCCTTATGGTGAACTTTTGGCGGTGCTTATTAAATGCGTATAAACTTTTGTTGCTCATGTTGAGTATTGTATTGAATTTATGATATTAGTTGATATATACAAATTTTCTCTTTGAGTTGGCCGTTGATACCTACTCGTACTCGTTTGTACTGACCCCTACTGTTTTTCTTTCTTTTTTATATGTGGAGTGCAGCAAACAACCGTCGTCTTCAACTCAACCGCAACTCTAGCCATCTTCATATACAACCGATTTCAGAGGTGAGCTAATGCTTTCTAGCTTGACTGGATCTTCTCTGCCTCATGTCTGATTCCTTGAAGTTCCGGCATGGACTAGCTTTGTTTTTATTTTAGCTTCTTAGAATACTCTGTGTTTAGTACTTATTTTGATCATAGATGTTCTTGTGGTGATGCCTCCATATTTTTTGGGGAATAATAGATTTTGAATTTTAGAAGTTATTGAATTGGTTTTCCATTAATGAGTTTCAAGTTTCCGCATTGTTTTGTTATTTATGGTCGAAACTTTGGATTGAATTGGTGGTTCGCTCGACACATAGGATAAGTGTGGGGTTCCGAGTCGCGCCCGTTTGGGTCGTGACAGTTTTATATATTATAATTCATGTTTGGATTAAATTGGGTAAGTTATTGTTGGGATTGATCAAATTCTTGATGAATCCATGATGAACCCTATGTCCCCTAACCCAAGGTTATGAATTGTTGCTAATTTGATAATGATGATCCAATTGTTCAAGTTATTGTGTTAATTACTATTGATTGATGTTACTACACCTATGGTTGGATATAATTGGTTAGTTAATGGTAAGATCATGATGATGGATACTGAAGGATATTGAGTAAGTCTTTATGATCCTTACCTTCACTTCAATTATGATGGCTTGTGATTGCTGATGTAGTTCATTTGAAGCATCATTTGTGATTATTTTAAGTAGGTGTTTGTATGATGTTAATTGAAATTTCTTGACTATGTGATTGTGAGATTACGCTTAAGGTGAAATGATATAAGGTTTGCTTAAGAAGTACCTATGTTCCTTATAATGACATAATGATGACATTATGCTAATCTTACATATGAGCGTGTCCATGAAAAGATATTCTCATGTTATTTCTAATGAGCTAATGACAATAAATATACAAGCGATTAGACCCTATGATCTACATTTTGTTTTGATTATTTATAATGACATTAAAGAAATTTCAAAAGGGACTCTAGCTTAGCACCGAGTGAACTAGAGTGAGGAGTGTCCCTTACCATATAGGGAAGGTAGGAACACTAATATACTCGTGAGATTAGACAGTATAATGTATATTACATAAATAGGGTACCTACTATATCTTCTAGTTCTTGAACTATATTTCCCCCATATGAATACTAGCTAGAGCATCCACGTAATTTATATATTCATGTTTTGGTACTACGCTGGGAAGTAGTCTACCTTATTTCGGTGTAGGGTTCCATGACAATGTAATACACATTGGATCATGTGATCTGTGTAGGTGGAGTCTAGATGTTCCCAAAAGGTAAAATGAACTAAAGGAATGAACTCTAACTAGGAAAATCTAAGGGGTTTAGGTTAGTCTAGGTAGGGGTATGAGACTATCTCAACATTGCAGTTGTTTGTATTTAGGGAGGTTTTAGGAGTATGTTATTATGTATGAATGTGCTTATAATAGTACACGATATGCATTTAATAAAATTGCACATTCGGGACACTATATGTTTCATTGTTACACTTATGATATGTGTTGGTGTATATTGCTAAACTAAGATTATATGTACTCTAAAATGTTATGCTATGTGATGTAGGATGTTATGATTCTTGTTGGGTTACTTGATTGAGTAATTTTATGGGGCTTTACTTTTTCATTGCACTTGTTGACTTGATAAGGGTTCATGGGTAATTCTCTTTCTTTCGTTATGTGATCATGAACTCTTATTAATGCTTGTTGAAGTTTTAACTTGACGATTAGAGTGGTCTTGATATTATTTGCAAGTTATAACCCTATGCTTTGTATTTTTGTCTCACTACACTATTTTACGTCTACAACCACACTAATTCTAGACTACACTTTTAAAGCGTTGCCTAATGTATTTTTGGGAACAGTTTAAAGTTTATTCAAATTTTTTTACTTTTAGCAATAATAATATTGACAACAATTAACAATTGTAATCTTTATTTATATAAGCTACACTATGTAAGTGTTGGTACAAAATAATATAATTGGCAACAATTTTTTACATATATAATCACACTTTTTAAATGTCCTATATTTATTAATTTTTAAATTACACTTTATAAGTGAGGCCTTAAAATTTTCACCAAAATATAACTCTCCATCCCATTTTTATCGGCAAAAAAAATTAACATTAATTAGTAATAAAACAAAAAGACATGATTTTCTCGTTCCTTCAAGTCACTCTTTCCCTTTCCTTCATCGAGCTGAAGAACTGAAGATCGAGCTGCAAAACTAAAGATCGAACTGAAGATCGAGCTGCAAAACACATCGATCTTACTGAACATTCTCTTTTCCGAGGTGAATATTTTATCAACGTAAGTACAATCCTCTTATACCACACCTATTTCATTAAGCTTTCTGATTTTTAATGAATTATTGTTTGTTTTATTTAGAATAAATTTATTGGGGTTGTTGGCAAGATGAACTTAATAAGTCTCTCTGTCACACTTTTCTCTTAGATTTCTCGCTGTAAAACTTGATTTCAGACGGATTTATGGCTGAAGAGGTGAAGAGCTGAAGATAATCTCCCTTAAGAATACAATTTCTATAATAGTTCTTGCTGAAGAACACAATTTTGTTGGAATAGGGTTTACTGGTATGAATTCTATGTTTGAAAGTCTATGTTTTAGCTTTAGGGTTTTGATGTTCTTGTATTTTTATATAGTTTTTTGGGGTGTAGATCGTAATTTAGCTTTATTAGATGAATTTTTGGTGCCTTGAGCCTTAATAACTTGTCTCATTATGTTGAACAAATGAAAAGTAGAAAACATAATGAACTGATAGTTGTTCCTTCGATAAAAAAAACTGTGAAGATTGAGTTTAATGAAATGATGGGTATTAAAAATAACAAGTGTTGTTGTAATAGGTTATCAACATATTTTGAATTTTATATGAAACCGTTACTCTAATGTTTTTCGTTGAACATTACTCGTCCAGTTTCAATTTATATGACATAGTTTATATTTTTTTTAAAGTTGCATGTTAAATTTGTTTTAACATTTATGTAGCTATAAACTTTTGAAGCATGTAGATTTTCCATACTAGCTAAGCTTAAAAATGGAAGAGATGTGTTGAAGATTTTGCTCTCAAAATTTATATTTTCTCGACGATATAAAGAGTTGATGCTAAAAAACTAGCGATCAAAGAACTAAAAATCAAAGAGCCGAAGAAAGGAAGCAAAAGATCGATTTCATCACGTCAGTACTAATTTAGACTAACTTTAGAAACTAAAATTTTGGTGTTAGGTAGTATTGTGAGAAGTTTTGATAAGGTGACCTTATTTCATTGCCACTGTTTTCCCTTGTTGCTTACCCTGCTAATTTTTGAAATGTTGTTGCTGAGTATTATTGTTAGCTGGCAATCTATGTTCTGGGTTAAGGTCTTACTATACCCCTTAATGAAAAAAATGAGACAAATTCCCTCCTCTTGTCTCCCAATTCTAGAGATTAGTGAGGCTGTACTAACAACCCCCATCCATCCCTCATTCAACTTCAACCATCTTAGTAGCAGTTTTAGCCAAATCATTTGAGTAAGATTTCATAGCTATGATACCTTATATTTTGCTATTGACATCCCCTCCTTGTTTCATTTTTTGTATTTCATTATCAGTTTCAGGCTCATACCAGTTATGTGTTTCATATGTTGTTGGATGACCTATGGTGGTAGGTTCCACTATTATTATAGGTTTAATTCGTGCATGTTCAAGTTAGTTTAAGCATTGTGATGTAATATGGGAAGTTTACATGTTGCTTATGCGGTGGTTTGGGGAGCTTCCTTGGCTGTCTGATTTTGTGGTGAGGTAGGTTTCAATTTTTTTTTTTGGGTCTCAATTCTTGCTCTATTTGTATCCTTTTTCATTGTATTCTCCATTATTCTTCCTTCGGTTATTCAGGTTTATTTTGTTTGTTCATCTCCCTACTGTTTTGTTGTTGTTTTTCTGTACCATCTTTTTAATTTTCATGGTTATTTTATTTCTATTTCTTGTTTGGATTCTCCTAGATTTTATCTTTCTTTTCATTTTGTTTATCTTTTCTTTTTTTGTAATCATCCTCCCTCATTACAACTTTCCATTCCTTTATGTAGTCTCCTTGGAGCCTGTATTACTCACAGTATGGAGATGTTTTCACATTCCATTGGTTGCCATTTCTTTATAGTAAGGTCACCATCATCTAAACCAATCCACACATGTCTATCTCTAGTTTTGGTTAAGTGAACTTGCATTTCTACCTTTCACATGCCTGCTCTTGTTATTTTTATTAAGTTTGTATCCAAGTACATTATTTTCCTACACTTTGAAGGAGAGATGTGAGGAAAGGCTTCTTAAAAAAATTCCAAGGGAATCCTGGTAATAAGACCCAAATAGGAACTATGGGTGGTTCCTCCTTAAGACAAAAATTGGGTGTGTAGGCTTGAATCCTTATGAGCTTGCCTTCAATGAAATTGGGACCAATCATCAACGCATTGTCTACACTCCTAGGGTAACAACATATTGAGAGGGATAAGATAGGGTTGTTGTTCAGCGTAGCCCTGATCATGGCTACAAGGATGTTTGAATCTTAATTTTTGCGGCAAATGAAAGAGCAAGCCGCCAGTTTATCTTTGCCAGTTAAGAATTGTTGAAGAGTCCACTAAATGTACTGCTTCTAATGGATGAAGTATTGTTCCCTTGGCTTTTGTTTTGGAAAGGATAAGCATATTTGTTTTGCATATTCATTGTCCTTTTTTGTGAAGTCCAAGAAACATGAGAAGATGACTTCTTGTGATTAGAAATCCATTTATAGGAGAGGCTAGAAAGATCTCGAATAAATAATTTATATTTTTGGAGTGGTTAATCAAAGCGCGTCAAGAGTTTACGTTGGATGAGACCGTTTGTCTCGATATAAGGCACACTAAGTTTAGCGATTTTACTCCTTGTGAAAAGATTTTGTGTAATCATTTGGACTTCCGTTGTTCTTCCTTCTGTGTATGTGAACCGCCTTAATCTTCTATTCGTTGGTCTAACTCCCACTACGCTATTGAAGATTCTTCATGTCTCTGGTCCACTGAGTTTGAAAAGTATGGTTCAACAATGGAGGACCTAGTTTTTTTCCAGTTATGTCCTCCATGAAAAAGAGATTTGTGTGGCTTTTGAAATATAAATTGTACAGGGTTGCAAATCTCATGCGAAATGTGTATTAGTTGAAAGGTGTTAACTGAATAGTTGAAAACCTAAATGATACAAATGTTTCAATATTAATTTATGTCTTTAAGATATTTGCAGACTCTTGAACTACTTATCCTTTCTACATAGGACAAAAATATTATTCATGCATAAAGTAGTTTAATTAGGCTTTTGTTTTTCTTATTATTATTCAATAACTTTAGAATTTCGTACATTATCTGAAATCTTATCTGTATATATGTTACTACAAAATTTAATATGATTTGTATCTAAATAATACATCAATTTGGTTTTCAATTTTAAATATCTCATAAGTAATGTATAACACAACCAGTGTATACTTGAATCCACAGACAATGCATGGATATATTCATGCATGTCATACATAAAAGTTGGAATGACCTGTTCGGTTGTTTGTCTTTGGGTGTTTATCACAATGTCAAGGTTCTGCGCAACATGAATTTGCCTCAGTCAGGCAGTTAGAGTTTGCACTAATGTGTAGAGGTGCATGTTCTTTCACTTGATCCTTGTTTTTAGTTTAAACTTCCTTGGGGTTAGTAGCTTCATTAGGCTTGGTGTTGGGATTACTTTGCTAACTTTTTTATGTGTGTAAGGGACATTTGTAAAAGTTGTTGCAAATCATGGGAAAGTCCTTATGGTAATTACTTTGCTCAGCATTGGTGTAAGATAATGATGATGGTCTTGGGTCCTAAGTTCAACATTGATTTTTGGTTATGATTGGATCGTTGTCCAAACTCACTCTCACTTGTCCCCTGTATCTGTTCACAACTTTCCACAGCCTTTTGTCCCATGTGATTAACATGCTCATGGCCAGCAATTTGATCATGAGTAAACTGGTTGAGCATAGAGTTAGAGGGAGTAGACTTACCATTTTCATGATTCTCCTCTTTTTAACTTGTGTTCCGTATTTTTGGGACGGTATCTTGGGATTCTAGCAAAATTTCATGTGAATCGTTAGTTGTATCAACAAGTAAACCTGTATTAGAGAGTTATCCTTGATTGGGCTTTAGAATGTGAAATATGCAAATCTATGTTGAATTTTAAAAATGTGTTGTTCTTAGTGGAAAAATTGTAATCTACAATATATATGTAAATATGCAAATATGCAAATCTGCAAATCTAAAGATCTGTAGTTTCAAGCATGAGTTTTACTTTTGGTATGATAAATAAAGTGTTTGAACTTCTTTAAAATGTTGTTTACAACTTGAACATGCTTCTTGATAGATTTTCTTAATCTTGATTAGTACATTTAATTATGTCTATCCTATTCATTTACTTTCCTTCTTAATTTTTTTATTATATAAAATTTTACATATTTTTCCTTAGAAGTATAATCAACATTGAGAAAAAAATTTAGAGGATAAAAGTTTTTATTTGGCATACCACAAATGCCATGACTAGGTAAGAAAATTTTATCATCTCTTCAAACCTGAATCTAATAACTTTTTCATGACTTTTGAAACGTATTTGTGAAGTAGTGAATGATTTAATGATTATTACTAAAATAATTAATATGTATATCTTCTAAGAATTCAAATATCCCATCAAAAGATTGGATGGATTTAGCAAGCTATAGTAAACCATAGATTAATAGTGTTGAATTATTTCTTGATTTTGCCTACTCTTATGGAGATCCTTACGGAGAGCAAATTCAATGTCCATGTGCAAAATGTTGTAATGTTTATTGTACTCGAACGAATGTAGTGTATGATCATCAAATATTCAACGGATTTGTTAAAGGTTATACTAGATGGATCAATCATGGGAATGGGATATCAAGTAGAATGTTGAAGATGATATGGAATGCTTGCGTGATGATATTTATGGGTTGTTGAATGATCAATGTAGAGATGTTGCGCTGGGTCGAGGAAACTTATGATGGTAAAATGAAGATGCAAAAAAGAATTATATGCTTGTTGTACATGATTCTCTAAATTATCATTCACAATTCGTTTGTATTTGTTTAAGTTTCTAAGCGGACAGAGCAATGAATCATTCACTTATCTTTTAGAGTTATGAAAAAAGGCGATGCCAGAGTTGAACATTCCTTCGCGTTACAGTAAAACCATGTCTATGGTTAAGAATCTCGGCCTTGATTATGAGAAAATTTATGCGTGTCTAAATGATTGCATGTTGTTTAGGAATGATCTTAAAGATGATGAGTTTTGTCATACATGCAGAGCTTCACAATATATTAAAATTCCTGAAGTTCATGGTGAGGGTGAGTCTTCTAAAAAATCACATCTAGTTATAGCAAAGAATTTGAGAGACTTTTCATTAATTCGTAGACTCAAAAGGTTATTTATGTGCTAAAAGAAGGCAGATTCTTTGAGGTTGCATCATGAGGAGCGTTCTAAAAATGGAGAGTTAAGAAAACGCGCTGATGGTCTAGCATTTAATTATTTTGATAGGATGCATCTAGATTTCGCACTAGAGTCTAGAAATATGAGAATCGAATTAGCAAATGATGGGTTCAAACAATTTTTAACCATGAGTATATCTCATAGAACATGTCCAGTAATGTTTATGGCATAATAACCTGCCTCCTTGGATGTGCATGAACTCTGAATATTCTATACTTTCTTTACTTATACCTGGTACACGATCACCTGGCAATGACATTTATATTTACTTAAAACCATTGATAGATGAGTTAAAATTTTTGTTGGATTCTGGTATTGAAACATATGATGCTTCAAGAAATCAAACTTTTAAAATGCGAGCAACTCTTTTATGGACAATCAATGAATTTCCTAAATATGCTATGGTGTCTGGATGGATTACAAAAGGAAAGTTTTGTTGCCCTTTTTGTAAATATAACACTAATTCACCCTATCTTAAGGATATTTGGAAAATGTGTTATATGGATCATCATGTTTTTGGTGTCCATGGATCATGCATGGAGATCTAACAAAACATTATTCAATTGAAAAACTGAATTAAGTCATCCTCCGTCTTTGTTAAAGTACTGATGTGCGTAAATTTGCTTAAAGATTTTGGACATTTGTTTTTAAAAAGAGAATAACATTAAAACGGTACGGGAAAAAAAGGTCAAATTTTTTGTATTACCTTATTTGTAGCACAACATGTTATGCCACAACTTTTATGTAATACATATAGAAAAGAACATAGTGAATAGCATTCTTGGAACTCTTTTTGATAATCCTAGCAAAACAAAGAATCATTCAAAAGACTGGTATAATTTTAAAAAGATGTGAATCAAAAAGAATCATCATCCAAAAGATATTGGAGATAAAAAGAGAACAAAGTCTTCAAAATCTTGCTTCTCAATGAAAAATAGAGAGAAATCAGTTTTTTGTGGAGTTTTTAAGACAACCAAGCTACATGACGGCAGTGCCTTCAATATATCTAAGTTGTGCAAGTGAATGAATGTAAATTGTGTGGTTATAAGATCCATTATGCTCATTTCATGTTATATTACTTGCTTCGAATATACATTAAAAACATTTTTTTATATCATGTGGATATTGCTTTGATTCATCTATGTTCCTTCTTCCAGGTTTGTCTAAAAAAGTTATCACATTGGAAGAATAACATTACTTAGAAGTAGAGATCAGAGAAACAATAAATTAGTTTGAGAGAATTTTTCCTCCATCATTTTGTCATAATAATTTATTTTCCTGTTCATTTTGCGAATGAAGTGAGATTAGGTGGTCCAGTTCAAAACCGATGGATGTATTCCACTGAAATAAAAATGGGTACATTTAAATCATAAATCTGCAACAGACACTATCGAGAAGGTTGCATAGAAGAGGAACGTATGGGAATAGACTGTATGAACTTCTTTTCTATATATCTCCATGTTGTTGTACAAACAAGATTTAATAAAAAATCCTGAGATAATGATGAATTTGACCCCAGTGATGCAGAAACAATGAGATTGTTTCCTAAAAAGGATGTCCTATAGGAGCAAAGAAAGAAGATCCATTTATGTTAGATACAAGTCACTAAATATGGCACATGCATAGTTATTGAGATATTTGGATGAGAATCAAGAAAATATTAGGTACTTTACTTTAATATAGTATTTTCTTTAAATTATAACATAAGCAAGGCCAAGGATCATTGAAAAACTTCTCCTAATGGTTTGAAACTCGTACTTTGCGAGAGAATATGCTTTATTTAATGAAACAATTGTGTAGAGGCCCATATTCTATTGCTAAAACATACTCTGGGTATCTCAATAATTCCTATAGATACATATTAGGAAGCGTGATGCAATGTGTAAAACACAAAATAGTGGTGTTACAGTTGTTTCCTCAACTATTAGCTTTGCAAGCTCAAAGGATAAGAACTCGATTGCTGCAAATTTTACTTATTATGGTAGAATAGTTGATGTAGATGAGTTATACTATTGGTCATTTTAAGGTTGTTATGTTTAAGTGTGATTGGTATGAGGTTTAAAAAGATATGTATGGCCATACATATGTCTTTTTAATAAGAGATGTTCTCAAGAAGAGTCCTTTTTTTCTTGCATATTAAGTACATTAATGCTTCTATATAAAGATCCGTATGATTAATATAGACATTATGTTATGAAGATTGTTCCGAGAGACTTGTTTAACATGAATAATAAATTTGAATTTGATCTCCCAGAAAATTATGAAAATGAGTTGTATGAACACTTTATGGGACCATCCATACAAGAAGATTATGTTGAAGTTCCCTTAGTAAGGACTGATGTACCGAAATTTTTTATTGATGTTCCTTCAGAGAAATTTGATAATGAATAACTTGAGGTGGAGTATGGAAAAGAGTTTGAAGAAGATTTTGAAGATGTGTTTGAAGAAGACTGTGATGACGGGTCTGAAAGTGCGTAGGAATATCATTCTGTAGATGAGTTAGAAGATGAATCCAAAGACGAGTTTCATGATGACACACCATGAACTTCATTGTTTTTGTGATGACCATACAATTCTAACTTACTCTTTTGGTCATTTAACTGTTTTTTGAAAAAATATATAAAGATGTAATGACTAAGATTAGTAATATCCTAAGTATTCACGTTACAATTGTGAAATTTCATTCTGATCATTACATTTGAATTGTTGATTTCATCTAAATACTTAATTTTTTCCTATTACTATCAGGAAGTGGACATTACATGCATCACAGTAAAGGCAGTGACGGCAACATACTGAAATCAATCCTCTCTATGTTACTCTCTCCTATCCTCTGTATTTTACACTCTTTTATCTTTCTCGAAGTTAATGATTAGTTCACTACTCATTCTAATTAGCATAGTGAATGCAACACATTTACATCTTTTGAAGTTAGATTTATATAGCCTTTTCTATCTAATAATCCTAGAACGTATATTAATCTGCAAATTTGTAATTTAATTTTTTTTCTAGTTTTTAGCTTGTTAATGAACTTCCTTAAAACTCCATCTTAAACTCTTATGATGGTTTTAAGAAAAATTAAATCTTTTTCATGGTTTGATTAGATTTCTATTGTTGGATTTTTTGTTATATTTTTAACTCCCTCTAATTCCCTCACTTGTTTTATACTTTGTGTTTGCCCTTTTGTTCTTTGGACTTGCTATTTCATTTTTCATACTTGTTGTTGCTCATAATCCTCTATTCTTCCTTTCTTACCTGTTTCTTTTTGCTCTATTTGCTGCTTTTCTGCTATGGAACTCTATCTTTTTCTTCAATAACACAATGTGATATTTTCTTATTTTACTTTTATATAAAAATAAAGTTCTTAATGGCATATCAATAGTGTTCAATAAGAATGTTATAATTCATTTATGAATGGAAAAATATATTTTATCAAATAATTAATAACTTAACATTGTTACAAGAAAAATTTAATAACTCAACAGAAGACAATCCAAGCAACCTGTTCTTTTTACTCTACAAACACAAGTATTGTCATCAACTTGGAAATTACATACTTTATCTCATATTGAGACCACAATTGATTTATACTACTAGAATTTGTACATGAAGACTAAATTTGTTTGCGATGTCAAAGCAAGCATCACTCTATTGTCTCGGTCCAAACGGAGAGAAAGAACGGACAACACTGCGATGATCAGGTGTCTCTACTCTATCTTATTGACGTGATCTTAGATTCGCTTTTTTCATATAGTTAGCAAGTGATCTCCAACTTTTCTCCAAATTAGTATTTTCATACACCAGTCAATCAACATATTTGTCGAACCAATTTTCTCTAACTTTACTCTTTGCCTAGTTGCGCTATGCGACCTATGTTTCACAAGGTATGATTATGTATTAGAGATATAGTTGGGGTGACCTAGGTAGTCCCAAACAAGCTTAGTGAGCATTAAATTTTCAAAGGACAGGGGACTCTTCTATTTCTACTCCCTGTTCTTGACAACGTGTAGTGAACTACAAGCCGATGCTCAACAGTCCAAGCAGCTGGCTTATCAGTATCTTCAAAAAATATTATTGACCTCAAATATGATAATTTCCCTGAATATATAGTAAGAGTTAGTTTCATATGGTTTCACAAATGTTTCGACATAGAGTTGACAGTTCTTGTTCCTTGCGCATAATTGTTAACAACAGAAATGTGAACTAAGCATAACGTATTTAATCCATTATGTAGTTCAATATAATTGTCTCTATCATTTTGGTTTACTTTCTTTCTTAAACGTATAATCAACATTCAGAATTTTTTTTTGAGGTTCAAGGTTTGCTTTTTCTATTTAACAATAACCTGATTATTGTATTATAGGTTTACAGGGAAAGAAATTAAAGAGATAAAAAGAAAGCGGGCATAATGAGTCAATCAACAACACTAAAAAAAAGGGTTCAAATCCGAACAAAGCTTATAGTCCATTGATCAATATGAACTTTGATATGCAATACCGATCAAGTACTAAATTTGCTAACAAATTCAAGATTAAAATAGAACAAATTGCTACTGAATGCAATGATAAGGTTAAGAAAGATCATGCACCAATAGCGCATTAAAGAAAGAATTTTGAGGATTTCATTCCACAACAAGGAAAGAGTAAATTGCTCGATTACAAATCAGTAATTTATTCAACTTCAAGGGAAGATATTGGTACCTCACATATGGTTTTTTGGATAGGACAAACTAGAAAGAGCTTATTTCAATCGGGAGAGTCAATTTAGGAGAAATAAATTAAACATCCAATGCACAACTTTAGGTTCCAAACGTCTTCCAAGAAAAGTATTACTGATTCAATATATATGATTGAGAAAACACGTGGTATTGCGGAGGTACAACATGAAATTTAAGATTTGTTAAACTTAAAATGGTGAAGAGGAAGTTGGTCATACCGGCCACAAGTCTTGATCAATTTCTAGAAGAACAACATCTACAAAAAGAACATGACATTAATAATCTGCCAAACTGCAAGTAGGTAAAGAGGAAGTCAGTCATGCCAGCTACTAGTAAAGATTACTTTAAAAAAAACAAGCGATTCACATAGTTGATGAAACAAAAATTTATAACCGCAAAGAAGTTGATGATCGTGTGGATCAAAAAGAAATTGGCATTGGTTGTAGTATAGAAGGTATGTCTTACACTTTATAAGATTTTTTGGATATAAAAAATTTCTTATTTCATAATGTTACATAAATCTAGGAAAATTTGAGCCGAAAAAATTCTGAGGAAAAACAACATGTAAGGAAATTCATGACAAATATTTGGATGAAAGAAAGGAGGTGACATTTGATAAATGACAAGCACTTGGACCGACAAGTAATATAGTGTCGGAATTAACAAATTTATCGAACATTTTCAGGGAACCCAAGATTCATCAACTTGATGTACCCTAGTTGGCATGCGGTGCCAAAAGATACTAAAAAGCGTATGTGAGAGTATATCATTGTAACAATAATCAATTCTGAGATTGCATATTTTATATTTGTTTTTACGTACTGAAAATAAATATATCTTATTTTGCATAGTCCAATTTTTTTATTCCAATAGAAGGAAAGAATTGGGTGATGACTGGGTTTTTTTATGCTTAGAAGCGACACATGAAAAAAATCAAAGAGTGATCTTTTGAAAAAAATAGTACCATTGAGGATATGCTGGACATTTCAAAAGATGAATTTCGTCAATTGATCGAGTACTGGAAACTCCAATTGTTCAAGTAAGCCTAAAA
The DNA here is from genome assembly GCA_027704765.1 of Solanum habrochaites. NCBI lineage: Eukaryota > Viridiplantae > Streptophyta > Magnoliopsida > Solanales > Solanaceae > Solanum > Solanum habrochaites. The sequence goes on along the minus strand of JAKWJA010002492.1, from coordinate 38,623,402 downwards.
TAGTACTTTTCTACTCTTCAAGTTATTTTTGATCATATCTACTGTATTTTTTTATATTTGTTAATTCAAACATATTTTTTTATTTAATTATAGGCCATGTCTTAAAGGAATTCTCAAAAAAGGAAAAAGCAAAAATGGAGGAATCGAATAGGACCAGTTAGTTTTGCAAGAGTACGCGTGGAATTGTAATACTTAGATTTTTATACTATTTGTTTTCTAACCACTGTCCATTGTATTATCTCGGCCATACATTTTTAGTCCATTTTCATTCCTCAAGTACATGGATTGTGGTATCCATAACCTTTAACCCAAGAAAACTCCTTTAACTATTGATATGTTTTTTTAACTTTTTTTTGAAATAATTCGTCGCGTGCAACAAACGAAACCAATGAGGAACAATCAAAGTGTGAAATATTTATTGCAACTCGTATAAAGAGGGGAAAGGAAGTTCAAGTCGATTTTCAAGCTGAAAGAATATCTTTAACTACCATTAGTCCGTTTTGAGCAGCAGATATTTATTTCTTTCTGGAAAAACTGGCTGAGTCACCGGATCCCACGCGACCGTCATGGCATCGACGGACCGTCGAGGTGTCTCGTTCCAAACACTTAGAATTTAGAAATTTTGGGTACTGATATCGACTCTCGAACGTCACGACGGAGAGGAAGGACGGACGCGTCTAGAGGCAATGACGGCCTCACAGACTCTTTAATAATTGGCGTCTCTGACTTTTGTGACGGAACACAATGACTTAACCGTCGTCAAGGCACGACGGGCCGTCACAAGGCTGCGTGACCCCTGACTGGTCGCATTTCTGCTATAAATATTTTAAGGGGCATTTTGGACTATTCCTATTCCTGCTTATACAATAGGATTAATAAAGTTAGAGGTTTATACTATAATAATTTAATTACTTGGGTTTAAGGAGACAACTTGGAAAAATCGTGGGTTATTTTACCGTCTTTTATTACTTAATTATATATTTATTAGGGTAAAAGAAAAGGGTTGTTGAATCAGAAGAAAAATAGAAAGAACAGAGAGAGAGGGAAGAACGATCGAGAGAAGGGGGAACGAAAGATCCAAGATTTTGATGATTTGCTTGCTTGTCACGAGAATCTTCGTGGAGTAGGTTATGGTTTATGGCTATTCGTCGTAAACTCTTAATCATAGCGAATTGATATGTATGTGTCTCTTATTTTGTAATCCGTCTATAGTCTTAATTGTGTGCTGTATGAACGTGAATTATATATGTGATAAAATATAAGCATTGATGAACTATAAATCGCTAAATCTTGAAAAACCCTAATCGGCCTTTTAAGGAGAGTGTATGATGCCTTGGTATAACAGAAGGCTTGTGACTAAAGTGATGAGATAGTGTAACGGGTGGTCACGACACGACACGTAGAATTAGGGATCGGGTGTCAGCGACACCGACACGTTAATTAGGGTCGGGTGTCCACGAACTGACACCGTATAATTAGGGGTCGGGTGTCACGAACCGACACGTATGAATTAGGGATCGAGTGGTCACGTACCGCCACAAGCGAAATAAACTAATAATCTTGAAAGTTTTAATATACTCAATCTAATGAACCCAATTCCCAACTGGGTATCGGCTTGAGGCTGGTCCTCATGGTGAACTTGGCGGTGCTTATTAATGATTATAGAATTGTTGTTGCTACATGTGAGTATTGTATTGATTTATGATTATTTGATTATATACTGTTTCTATTTTAGTTTGCCGCTATACCTACTCAGTACTTTGTGTTTTGTACTGCTCCTACTTGGATTTTTCTTTCTTTGGTATTTTGTGGAGTGTCAAGCAACGTGCCACCGTCTTCAACTCAAAAGCTCACTCGCAGACTCTAGCCAGTCTCATCAAGCCCGATTTCAAGGGTGAGCTATTGCTTCTAGCGTGGAATGGATCGTCCCCGTCATGTCTTGGTGCCTTGAGATTCTGGCATGGACTAGCTTTTTACTTATTTTACCTCTTAGATACTCCTTGATTAGTAATTTGAGGATAGATGTTCTGTGGGATGACTTCCAGGTTTGGGAAATAAGAATTGAGTTTTTTTATAAGTTATTTAATATTTAATCGATTTTCTAATTAATAGTTTAAGTCTTTCCGCATTATATTTTGTTATTTTATGGTGAAACATTGGGTTGGATTGGTTGGTTCGCTCACATAGTAGGATAAGTGTGGGTTCCAGTCGCGGCCCGTTTTGGGTAGTCACATATATGTTTTTTAAAGTTAATTAATGATGAATATAATTTAGGTTTAAATATTATACATCTTTCGGAAGGCTGTAATTTTATTTTAATATGCTTGAGTCGCTGCACATTTTTGTTTGAAGGGATGTCAATTGAAGTTAAATTAACAAACCATAAACTCAATGAACCTTGAACTAAATTAGAAGTACTTGCATTAAATATGGATGTCCATTTTATTCAATACGATGAACTTCAAAATTGCCAAAAATTTGGGGAAACTGCTGATGACGCTTTTACGGCAGTGTTTGAAAAGGAGCAGTCTAGTCAACTTAGGTACTATGGTAGATCAGTGAAAACAAGTTATTTAAAGAAACATGAGAATATAACAAGTTAAAATAGAAACATGCAAATGAAATAAGTTGTCTAAAAGAAGAAACGAATGAAATGAAAGAACAAGTGAAAGAAGAAATGAGAGAAGAAATGTGACATTTCTTTAGACAATTGCTTCTGAACAACTTCGAATTGAATGTTCTAGGTATGCCAGGGTGTGTTTGATCGAATATTGTTTCACCTATTGATGTGGGTAGTGCACAAGCTTTAAAAGCCCAAAATCCTCTACAACCTTCTAGATCCACTCATGATACGATTCTTTAAAGAACAATAAGTTAACAAATTACTATCCTAAAGAACAATATCATATGTGATTGTAAATTTGATAGTTGGCTGATTAGTCCTCTCATTTTCTCAAAAAATCTTCTTCGTTGTAGTTGGCTTATTGATACAATTAATTTGAAATCTTTTAACTTCATTTTTGAATCATTCAAATTAGATGTAGTTTTTACATGATTGATATGAAAATTAAATTGAGAAATCCCTAAATTTCTATTTCTCTATACAAAAACCTATGTTTGAATTATATAGTTAGATTTGAAGGGTAATGATCATTGGGCTTCTAACTTGATGGTAAAGCATATAACTTTTCTTCTACATGGCTACTTTTCTTCCGCACCGCATAATACTTTGAGACGTTTGTATAATTCTATTGTTCGGGGATCCTGCCCTACATGAAACTCTGGCGTAAGAAGCAAAAAAAGGATCTTTTCAACAATCTAGTTTAAAGGTATGTTATTAGTTTACTGCTATAAAGAAATAGATATCTCAATAAAGTTTTGAATATTGTTGAATGTTTGTGAAACACTCCAAATGTTTCATAATTTTCTCTTTTTAGTTGTTGTTAGTGTCTTGTTTGGTATGGTTGAAGTCTAGTTTTTGCTATTTCAGATTTTGTTTCCAGTTTTAATTATGTTCCGGGTGTTAGATTTTAAGATTCTAAATGGTAATTCTGTACTACTATATTCGGCTGATTCTTTAGTGTATCACCAAATTGGGGGTTTTTTCCCATATAGAATCTGCAATCTATAGATCTTTTTTTCTATATTCTAGAACTGTAGATGCAATCTCTAGAATTTGAAATCTCTCTGCCATTACTATTTTCTTAACTTCCAGTGCAATCTGCAGATATGTGGTGTTGTTGTTTGATATGTTATTTCATACTTGTAAGATAAACTTATAATGCTTGTTAAGAGAAAGAGTCCCTTTTATCCACTTAGCATCTTTGGTTCTCAAAGCCTGTGATTTTCTTCACTTAATTTTATTTAATTACTGTCACTGAATGCTACCTTTTTAATTTGTTGAATGTCAATGGCTTTCTCTTTTTCTTCTTTACTCATATGCCATCCATGGACTGAATCTCAAAATCCACCAAAACCTTTTTATTTGCTCCTTCATTTCCTCCTCCTAAACCCATATCGCTCCCATTTTCATCTCACTATGAACATGTTTCTTTAACTTATTTACCTTCTAAAGCAAAATAACTCTTGAAAGATTTCACACCAAAGAAATTCCTCGACACCCTTCGTCAAGAAAACGATGAAACTTCTTCTTTACATCTCTTTATATGGGATTCTAAGAAACCCAATTTCATTCCCACATTTCCTATGTATGACGAAGATTAGTACTGAATCTTTGAGAATAGGAGGGTAGATCTTGTTTATTTGAATGAAGTGGGTGTATTGGTGCAATGGTATACACTAAAGAATGTTGAAGGTGTTCGGAGATATCCCAATATGGAGAGGTACTGTAGAAAAAGAGAAATTTCCTGGAAATCATACTAATGTACAAATCACATTAATCTAACACAGTTAGCTAATTGTCACGTTTATATATGCGTCGGCTGAATTAAGTATCGCGGGGATTGAGGTGGACTGATTTTGTGTAAAGCCTGGTATTTTTAGTTATAAGTCGTTGTTCATGGTTCTGTTGATTTGAATAAGTAGAATTTTATGGGTACTGGAATGTCGGGGAGTTGTGTTGGAGGGGTGGTGTGAAAATGTGCATAGTAAAATGTTGTATGAAGCCTAAATGTGGATTTTTGACCTATTTTTTTAGCAAGTCAGGAAAAGGAGCACGTTTAGCTGTCAATCACAATTTTAACTCTATTTTTTTAGAATAAAATGAAATATTGAGCTATGATCCATCCTTTATACAAAATATTGACCTATTGTTCATCAATGATTATATAAACACTCAATTGGACTTCTTGCCTCTTCACTAAATGTTTGGAAATATGTAACTTCTTTCTATGTATACCATCGCAATCCGATTTGTGTAGGGAAATGGATGTGACAAAATTCGAAGTGGATGATGAGAGTTTGGAACTATTGTAAAGTTTGTATACATTATATATCTTATTTTGGTGAATATATTCATTGGTGTTGAATAACGTGACTATTGGTAACAGTACTTTTGGACTATGTGTACACCATTTAGAATATTAATGATTGATAAGTATTTGTTATGGACACAACCATATTATCTGTTTTGGAATAAGAAAATGCTATAAATTTGGATTACTTATTAGCTAATTAATGCTTTAGATTATTTATTGCAAAACAATGTTGGTGTATTTAAATTAGAAATTATGGCATATAAATTGTTTATGCATATGGGAAAAGACTACACAAAATGCAAAACATAATAATTGTGGGCAATATGGTAGCAAAGGCTACACTTAAAAGAGTAGCTGGTAAGGAAACAATTTTAAGTACAGCTTCAAAGTGTGGCCTTTTTGCTTAATAGTCTATGCTTCAAAGTGTCAATGGTAAGGCCAAACATTTAAGCGTAGCTGAAAAGCATGGTCTTTTTTACTTTAAGGTTACGCTTGAAAGTGTCGCTGCTAAGACAACACTTTTAATCTTAGCTTAAAAGCGTGGTCTTTTTTCCGTTAAGGCTACTCTTAAAAGTATAGCTGATAAGGAAACACTTTTATGCGTAGCTGCAAAAGTGTGGCCTTTTTGCCTTTTGGCAACGCTTTTGAGCGCAGCTTCTAAGGAAACACTTTAAAGTGTTGCCTAAACTCTTAGGTTACGGGGCTTTCAGATACCACTGAAAAAGTGTGGCTTAAAGTAAAAAATTATGGCCTTTTATAAAAGGCCAAACTTTTTCATAGTTTAGGCCATACTTTTCTAGGGTGGTTGTGCACTTTATATGTTGTAGTGTATTGCTATGTACAAGCCTATGACTTAAGGAATATGTCTTTTTGATTGGTATGGTTTTTTCTTGAATGCGCATAAGGTTTTCAAAGGGTAAAATAACATGTTTTCATGAAAGGTACCTGTTTAGAAGGTTTTCATGATATGTGTGCATATGATCTCAGTCTTAGTACAACGGATGTACTAATCCATTTCTTCCTTTTCTCCAACATTTAAGGTTCTGGTCGTTGAATGTCATTTGGAGATTAATTTGAAGAAGACTTGGAATTCTTAATAATCCAAGTTAGGTCGGTCCTCACTTTCTGAGGGCAATGACACTATCAATCTATAAAGTTATTTTTAGTATTAAGACTCTTATGTCTCTTTTAATTTTATTTGAATGCTAAACGTCGTATGACCTATATGTGGTCATATTGTATTGATGTACGGGCTAGGCCCATTTTTATATACTCTTATTAGATGATTATGAGATGAGACATGATTTTGTGACTACGTTCTATCCTATATACCTGCGTGCAATAAAAGTTGAAGTCTAAGTAATATTCCTCTACGAAGGGTCTATGTATACTATATATATATATATAGAGAGAGAGAGCTATATGTTATGTGTATGTAGAGGTATATGCAAATTTTTATGTAGAAGTAACAAAAAGTTTTAAATTTTCCCTAATTTTGACCTAGGAATGTAATGTGTAAGCTAAGATGCTAGTATTAGTCCTCAAAGAGGACGACGATATCGGTTACGTCTATGGGGTTTTCAGAGATGTGATAAACTTTGTATCAAAGCATAAGGTTAAATATCATTGAGTCGATATCTCTCTCAACCATGTCTATGTGGATTCACATTCATAATTGTTAACCGTGCCTCACTTATAAGTATGAATCTATATGATGCTTAGAAAACTTTCACTTTCTTGTGACTAAAATATCGAGCCTTTAGAGTGTTATATCTATGTGATTTTAGCATCTAATCCTCTTATTGTGATTATATAAAATGAATACCCTAAGGAATGCGACACGAAGACTTGAAAAAGATATTTCTAATGTGGGAGTTCATCCGCGTGGTGATAATGTTCCTCCTCTTGAAGAAGATGTGAATGATTACCAAGCCCCGGTGAATTATCATCCTTTTATGAACGGTGACATAGGGTTGATTTCTCCAAATGGCCCAAACCATTACTACCCATGCAAAAGCTGCCAATACTCAAGCACAAGCCATGACGACCCAAACTAATGGAGAGATTGTACCCCGAGAAAACCAACAAGTTTCTACCATGGCCTCTCGTCTAAGAGATTTCACTAGGATGTATCCCCCTACTTTCTATGGGTCAATTTTTGATGAGGACCCCCATGAGCTCCTTGACAAAATCTATAACATCCTCTATGCTATGGGTTTTACTACTAGTGAGAAGGTCAAGTTAGACACTTACCAACTAAAAGGTGTTGCCCAAACTTGGTATGTCCAATGGAGAGACAATAGGTTGTTAAGGGGTTTACCGGTGACTTGGGAAGTGTTCAAGAAGTCTTCTCTTGATAGATTCTGTATAACGAGAAGTAAGAACCTCAAGTGATGGATTTCATCTACCTTCGCCAAGGAGGTATGAGTGTGATTGAACACTACTTGAGATTTACTCAATTATCAAAATATACTGCTTCTTTGGTCTTTACCCTAGAGATGAAATTAATCGCTTTGTGATAGGAATTTCGAATTACTTTAAAAAGGAATGTCATTCATCTATGTTACATAACAATATAAACATTTATCGTATCATGAATCATGATCAACAAATGAAAGAGAAAAGGGCTAAGAGGAAAAGTAGAGATGACATGAGGGCAAGATCTTTTCATGGTGGTTCTTCAATGAGTAATCTTGATACATAAGACAAGCCTATGTTTAAGAAGAGGGTTTCTAATAAAGTTAATTTCAAGTTCCCTAAGGCTAGGTATAATATGGTGCTGAACCCTAAGCATAAAAAGAGAAGGTATACTAGTTCATCAACCCAGAAGCCAACTTGTGGAATGTGGGGCATGAAGCACTATGGTGATTCTCTAAAGGGAAAGACAAACATAATGAACAAGCAAGTAGTTGTAACGATGCTCCGAAAAAGAATAACTTCTATGCACTTCGCTGAAAGGGTGAGCAACAGACTTCTCCCGATGTGGTGACTGGTATGTTTAAAGTTTTCTCTATTGATGTATATGTCTTACTTGATCCCAGTTCTATCTTATCATTAGTTACTCCTCTAGTAGTTAAAAAGTTTGACATTTTTCTTCATATCTTGCATGAAACATTTATAGTGTCTACCCCGACGGGTGAGTCAGTTGTTGCAAAAAAAAATTTGAAATTGTCCTATAATGTTACCCCAATAGATTTAGTTGAGTTGAACAAGTAGAAATTGTTATGCTTGCTTGTGATGTCATTTTTGGTATGGATTGGTTTCATGCTTGATTTACCTCTATAGATTGTAGATCAAGGGTAATGAAGTTTAACTTCCCGCATGACCCTATTTTAGAGTGGAAGGGGGAAATGCTATTTCTAGAGGTCATCTCATCTCTTGTTTGAAAGCATGCAAAATGATCGCGAAAGGTTGTTTATAGTATATAGTAAGTCTCCAAGATTTACACCCCGAAATTCCTCCCATAGAGTCGGTCCCATTATTGATTGAATTTCAATAGGTGTTTCCTAATGATCTTCCTAGTACACCTCCCGAACAGGAAAATGATTCTTATATCGACTTGGTACCAGATACTAATCTGATTCAACTCCTCCTTATAGGATGGTTCAGGATGAACTGGAAGAGTTGAAGGCTCAACTTCAGGATTTACTAGACAAAGGCTTCATTAGACCTAGTATTTCTCCATGGGGTGTTTCGGTATTGTTTGCAAAAAAGAAAGATGTTTCTCTTATAATGTTTATCGATTATCGTCAACTCAATAAATTCATTATTAATAACAATTATACTCTCCCTCGGATAGACGACTTTTTTGATCAACTCCAAGGGTCAAGCTACTTTTATAAGATTAACTTGAGATCGGGGTATCACAATCTTAGGGTGAGAGGTGAGGATATACCAGAAACAACATTTTGGACTAGATATGGTCACTATGAGTTCTTAGTAATGTCCTTTGGTCTCACGAATCCCCCTGCGACATTGATGGATCTCAAGAATAGGATGTTTCGAAGTTACCTAGATTTATTTTTCATTGTCTTCATTAACAACATGTTGGTATGTTTGATAAATGAGGGTGAACACATTGGACCATTTGAGGGTAATGTTACAAGTTCTTAAGGATAACCAATTATTTGCCGAGTATAATAAATATGAGTTTTTGTTGAGGTAAGTGGTGTTTCTTATTGTCTCTATTGAGGGAGTTAAATGTAAGATCCAAAAATTAATTAGGGTGTATAGAGACTAACATGTTCGTCTTAAGGTTCTAAGGTCTAATTGACAGAAGCCAAAGGATGGCCAGTCGATTGACCAACGGCCAGTCGATGGTCATCCGTCGATGATGGCCTGCATCACCGTCATGCTACCGTTTTATTTAAGTGGTGAATGGAAAATTCACCCCACGTCCTAACCTGACTCTAATTTAATAATACCTATATTTTGGTGTATATAAAGGATCAAACATGTGAACAACTCATTCCCAATTCACTATACACGAAATTGAACTTTCCCTCAAAAAATCTTCTCCATAGAAACCTACATTGTTGGTAAGCTCAAGAATAGCTTGGAGAATGGATTCAAATTGTTTCTTCAACAAGTTTTAGAGGTTTTCACAGAGATATATTTATGGTGATCCTTCATCTCTAAGTAACCTTTCACTTGGAGAGTTCTTATTAATTTTTCAAAGAACGTTTATGATCAAATTTCTATGTTTTCAATCAATACATGGGTTCTCTATAAAAACGTTTTAAAATTTTTAAATCATGATTAATCTATGTAAATGTATTGGTTTAAACGTTATTTTTATCCAATTGCATGATGAACCCATGTTCCCTCCATAAATCAATTTATTCCTTGCATGGACATTGTGATCTTGACTTGTTATCAATTAAGTAGTGATTATGTTACATTTAAGTGGTTATATCTAATGTTATTTACGTGAAATGATGTTTATTTGGTGATGAATGATCCATGAGTATCAATGTATTAAGATTTTAGTATGAAGAACCTATTGTTCTGTGTATTACAGTGATTTTCGATTATAACAATTGTGTAAGATTTTGATTATGCATAGAATCACTGTAGTTAATCCCTTATATTGATGATATTAATGATTTGTGGGCATGAATTCTTGATGATCAAATAAAAGGAGACTTGGCATGAATGGATCTAGGTTCGTATAGTGTACAATTTTAATGTTGTAATGAACATCATGAAATCTAAATCATAGATTTGATGAAGCATGACTTAGAAGTGATCGACATGACTTTAGCTACTGACCTAAGCTGGAATTATTGGTATATTATGAATGTTAGCCATGTAAATGAAAGTAAAGCATATTAGTAAGTGATATAAAGACATTTACTTCTTGTAAATGTGATGAATTGTATTGGTGGGTTTAGGCATGATTTGTAGCAAACGTGTTGGGAATGGTCTTTTATGATTAAAAATAACATTTAGCTAATTTTTTTTGTCCCATATATATAAATTGTTGTAACAGATGTATTGATCATGATGAACAAAGGTGTTGCGAAATTTGTAACAATTCTATCTCTTCTACTCTTCTATAGTATTGTAGTTTATGAAGCCTAGTATTGCATAGTGTGGTATGGTAAACATCTGGTGGCGGTATTTACTTTATTGTCATTATAAATGTGTTTGTCATAGACTTAAAGAAAAATTGATTATTAAGTGAAGGAGTGATTATGATGATCACCTTATGTGTAACTTGAGCCTAGTCTTCTTATCTTGTTGTTAATATAGGCGATGTTACTATTGTTATGAGCAAGTAAATGGCTATATTAAGGTAATACGTACTTGTTGTCTATGATGTTGTATGATGTATCATTCACTAGAATGACTTGACATATTTACTAGCATAAGAAAGGGTATGGACATTGATTATACATTGCACATGTGCACTTTGAAGGGATAGTTGCTAGGTTGGTCTTGTAAGGACATGCATTGAATTGTATGAACATGTTTTGAATATGATTTATATGCTATGATGTTAATTATATGATATGATGAAGTATGAATGTGCATAGAGTCTTGTAGTTTTGATATGAAAGGATTGCTCTTATAAGTACACATATAGACTTATGCATTGATATATGAACATGCGTGATATTATATGTTATGAAAGGTTTGATCACATATGAATATAACCACACATATGAATGATGATCTAGATAATAGAGGGGCCTATAATGGTGTGACCAAGAATATTCTAGAACTATATATTTTCTTGAATATGATATAAGCATATGAGTAACAAATATCCTAAGCCTATGTTTTATGAAAAAAATGTAATAAAGGATTTCAAATCAGTCTTCCTGGAAACTTGCTAGATTGAGTGAACTTGACATCCGAGGTTTTGATTCCTGGAGGATGATTATTCATTTGTTCTTATAGAGTGTTGACTTCCATAGGAGGAATTTTACCTCAACATATGGATCCACAAAGGTGATGGACTTCCCTATGCGAAAGGTTCACCCGTGTGTTCTAAGGAGAGGAGGCCCCAATTGCCAAGTGCATGTAGAGGATCATACCTATTCTTAGTCCCATAAACTATGCTTTCATATGGATTAGCACAAAGTTAATTCACGTAGGATGCTGAGGATGTAACATAATGTTCTACTGTCTAGCTAGGAACACCTCCATTGGTGTAAGCTCATAGAACAGTATATTGCAATGTTAGCCCACAAAAAAAACCAAAAAAAAAAACCCCCCCAAACAAAAAAAAAAATGGTCTAGTGTGATCAAGGCTATAGTTTTCCAAAATAAAAGAACAATGGAAGTAATGGATAGGATCCTACTAGGAGTATTAAGGGAAATCCCTTAGGATAGTGGAAGTAATGAACCCATCTAGAATTGAACAAGTAGCTCTTAGAAAGTCCAGGAAGGTGACCTAATGGATGGATTAGCTATGTCCATATGCATGACTTGAGTATTTGATTAGTTATGATGAACATGTTAATGGTATGAATCTATAGTATGTGATCTTATCCTTATATGCACTATGTTTGGTCTAAATGACTATATGATGATGATATTGTGTTGACATGAATGAAGTTGCCTCAACTTACTTTTTGATGTATTAATTGAATGTTAAAGTTTTTTGTTTCATGAAGTGTTTACTAAGAATGTAAGGGGTTATGGGGCTTTGTATGTGCATTGAAATAATATACAAAGATTGGGTCATGAACAAGGTGTTATAATGAGGAATATGAAAAGAATTAAAAATAGGTACAAATGGAAATAGCTTACAGCAAAGCCAAATGAATCTTGACATAAATGTATCTTTGATATATTATTCTTATATGATTATGTGTCGTATTATGTAGATTATATGTATGTTTTCCTTGTGTCCTTGAGGTGATGCATTTCACCAAGTATCACTAGAGGGTTACATAGGAGGTTAATGAATAAATAAAGGAATACTCAGTACTCACTATTAAGGAAAGTTAGCACATTGTAAAGTGACTTGATTTATGTCATAAATTCTATATGTGATCTTATGTGTTTGGCCTTTGATTATGTTTACATTAAGTATGTGACTGATATAAATGCAATTATATAAAGGTTTTATAAGGATTTACTTAAAAATTCATGAAGTATGATTTAAATAAAATATCCCTTTTTAAATGCATGGTTACAATACTCACTGGATTCTTGTACTAATCCCATTCTTGTTTTCTTTTAACACAAAGTGTATGTTTTGGATGAATTAAAGTATATACATGATTGAAGATCTTGATTGGTGATTCTCATTCTCAAGGAAAGGGGTCCTTAACTTCCAAGGATTCCCTACTCATGTATTATTGTAAAGCTTTTTAAATGTTCTATAGTTATGTCTTATGTTTTAAGGGTTGTGTCCCTAATGAATTCTAATTTTGTTGATTCTAACATGGAAAGGAGATTTAGAGTCTAAGTATGTAATATGATATTTTGTGTAAATATGAAGTGAAGTTTCTAGAATATGAAGTTGTAACGACATGTTTAGTCGTTTTGAGCAACAGATTTTATTGTGGAAAAACTGGCAGATGAGAAGGAGGCCAACGACGGACTAGCAAGGGCACGAGGAACGTCGTGGAGTGTGTCGTTCCAAAACACTTAGAAATCTGAAATGGGTACGAAAATCGACTTCTGAACGCAGACGGATGGCAGGACGGGACCGTCGCAGGCTCGACGGCCGTCACAGGCCATCCACGTAAAAACAAGAGTATCTGGACCTTTGTGACGGACAGCAGGACGGGACCGTCGCAGGCGCGCGGCCCGTCACGGGTACGCAATCAGTTAGGGAGGATTTTCTTAACACGTTTTAAGGGACGTTTTGACTATTCCTGCTTTAATTATAAAGTTCGAGGGTTTAATGTTAATAAAGTCTAACTACTTGGGGTTAAAAGAGGTAACCTTAAGTTATTAGTGGCGTATAGTGACATCTTTTTAAAACTTAATTATTATAATTAATTAGGTAAAGACAGAGGGTTGAATAAAGAAAAAGGAGAGGAGAACGAGTAGGAGAGAGAGGGAACGAGAGGCGACAACAAGTAATTGAGGAATTTGCTTGCTTGATCACGATTCTTAGGTGGAGGTAGGTTATGGTTTCTTTTAACACTATTCGTAGTCAACTCGTAATAGCGAATGATATGTGTTGAGTAGTATTATTAAGTATCTATATGCTTAATTGCGTGGAGCATGATGGATCTTATATATAATACATGATGTGATAAAAATAAGCATGATTAAAGCGATTGGAATCTTAAAATCTTGAAGAAACATATATAGTTTGTTAATGACGATGCCTTGGTATAAAAGAAGGCTTATGAAGAAAGGTAGTGAGGATTAGCGGGCTCGGGTGCACAGTTCCGGTACCAGGATAGAATATGAGGATCGGCGGAGTGTCCACGTTCAGGAAACCAGGATAGAATATGAGGATCGGAGGCCGTTCCGACACCAGGATAGATATATGGATCGGGGGCCACGTTCGGGTTACCAGGATAAATATGAGGAGGAGTGTCACGTTCCGACACCAGGATAGTTATGATCGGTGCCACGTTCCCGTGTACAAGGATAGAATAGCGGATCGGTAGGCAGGTCACGTTCGACCCAGGATAGTAATGGATCGGCGTGCCACGTTCTGGGACCAGGATAGAATATGAGGATCGGACAGAAGTGTCACGTTCGACACCAGGATAATATGAGGATCGGAGTGTCACGTTCGACACCAGGATAGAATGAGGAGCGGAGTGTTCACGTACCGACACGAGAGTAAATAATATAATGAATCTTGAACAGATCTAATCTACTCAATCTAAAGAACATGTTTCCCAAACGAGAGGAGAGGCAGGCGTGAGTCCTCATTGATGTGTGGTGTTGAACCAAGACTATGGTAATTGTAAATGCTGCATGCTAAGGATATTACGTTGATTTTATGATGTTACTTGATTATATACTGTTTCTCTTTTGAGTTGGCGATGATAACTACTCTAGTACTTGTGGTTGTACTGACCCCTAATTTTATGTTTCCTTTGTTGATTTGTGGGAGTGCAGCAAAGTGCATCATCTTCGACTCAAACCAGTAGGTCAGCCAGGTTCTCGTCACACCGGATTTCAGGGTGAGCTAATGCCTTCTAGCTGACTGGATCTCCTTCCTCATGTCTTGATGCCTTGGAAGTGTCGGCTAGACTAGCCTTTTATTTGTCCTTAGCCTTCTTGAACAATACTAGTTAGTAATTTGATCATAGATGTTTCTTGTGGTGATGACTTGATTTTGGGGAGGAAATAATAGATGTTGTTGAATTTAGAAGTTATTGAATGTCTTTTATTTATGAGTTTAAGTTCTTCCGCAGGTTTTATGTTGATATTGATTGAAATGATAAGGTTTAGATTGGTTTGGTTCGCTCACATAGGAGGGTTAAATGTGGGTGCCCAGTGCGCTCGATTTTGGGTCGTGACAAATTGGATCGAGCTTAGATTCTGGTTCATCATCATACAAGAAGGTCTAGTAGGGGTCTTAAAGAACGGTAGGGACGGCCTTTACTTCCTTTGAGAGGCTATAAAGACTTTGGAAAAAATTCAAATTCTCTTCTTTCTTTCGTGCTATTACCTTGGATCCACTGGTATCTAGGTGCTACAAATGGTATTGACCACTTACTCTATTCGCAGGGTTCGAAATAGAGCAACGACTACGCAAACATAATAAACATCAGCAAGACAAGATGCATATGAACCAGCCACTGGGGCTGTATCTCGGAGTGCACAGGGCAAGAGGCCGCGTTTAGAGCGTCCGTGGGAGGCGTCCTATAGAGGGTGAGGACGAGCACCTAGCCCATCTGGTGCTTGCTAGGCGGTTGACTCCTTCCACGACTGAGCCGGAGTGGTGAGTAGACTGAAGGGCGGGATGGGGAGAATGAACAAGTACAGAACGAGGAGGAAAGGAAATTGCCACCCCAACTCCCCAGAGATGATCAATCAGGTGCGCTATCTTGTGGGTTGTTGATCAGGGTCAGGCACCCAACGGTTTCTGCACCACACCTCCGGTTTCAGAGGTACGACATGAAGCCACAGTCCCCTCGTATGGGATGCCTCATGGACATAGGCATGTCCAACGACTGAATACGGGACTTATAATGACCAATTGATCAGCATGAACCTTTAGTAAGTTCTGATTGAAACCATCCAGCCTTCAAGGGTTTGAGAATCTGAGGATGCTTACGGATTTTCTGGTTGACGTCATGAGCTTACTACACCAAGATGGTATGTAGACCACGGTTTGTGTTGAGTTCGTGAGTTACCAGTTTCAAGGGAACACCAAAATGTTGGTGGCGGGGCACATTGTTGAGTGTCAAACAACAAAGGCACCACTATGACTTGTTGGGCCTCATCTCTAGTTTGGTATGGAAAAGTATATCACCCTACTTGTGGATAGGAAGGTGAGTGTCTTGAGCCTAGGCGCAACGGTTAGGATGTCGGTCACTGAATACGAGGCTAAGTTCGGCACTATCCAGATATGCCACCCAACTATGTTTCAGGTCCACAAGAGCGGATTCGCCGTTTTGTGAAGGGATTGAGATCGAATTGCGATTTCAGCCTACAGGAGGCGGTACGGCAAAATCCTGCAAGAGTGGTTAGATTTCATGGTTCGAGGTGGAAGGAGTGAAGTCAGATGAATCACCACGGCATCGACATCAAAGAGGTTTTGAAAAGGGGAAGTGAGTTAATGAGTTCTTATCTAGAGGACAGGGTTCCGGAGGTTACTCAGTCCGACCATTCGTCTTCAATACCGACTGTTAGTTGGGGGTTGCCACGCGCAGACCGGTTCAACATGTCTTGAAGGAGACCTATGGTGAATCTAAGAGATGTTATGGGTTGTGGGGAGGACTGGGATTCAAGAGGGTATTGTCCAAAACAGAGCGTAGACCCCCTAACAGTTAGAGGTAGAGGTAATGGTCATGGCAGAGGCGTTATTCCGGGAGGGACGAGGTGGATCGAAGGGGTAATGGTGTTCACCAAAAATGGCCGGGGGGGATGGGCAAACTGGAGCCAATACATCAAAACATGGTAGGGGCAACGGACAAACAACGAAAGGGCCCATGGTTGATGCTTCAATGGAGAGTAGAGCGGGGAAAATTGAGCTGTCATCACAGGTAATCTCTGTTTGTGATTGCATGGGATTTGTATTCTTTGATCCTGGATCCACATTTCTATTATGTATATTCCTCATTTCTAATGGTCTAAATTTACATTGTGAATTATTGATACGCTATTCGTGGTTTCTACTCCGGGTGGGTGGATCTGGGGTAGTTGAAAGGTATTAGGTCTGTTGGTGAACGTTGTGGGGAGTAGTAACCATTATGTAGCACCTTTGGTTACTTAGAGATGGGTTGATTTTGAGTAAATTCTGGGGATGACTCGGCTTCTCCGCAATTCGCGATCTTGGATTTGTAATGCTAAAGGGACGGTAGCCAAGCCTGG
Source organism: Solanum habrochaites (assembly GCA_027704765.1). Taxonomy (NCBI): domain Eukaryota; kingdom Viridiplantae; phylum Streptophyta; class Magnoliopsida; order Solanales; family Solanaceae; genus Solanum; species Solanum habrochaites. The sequence goes on along the minus strand of JAKWJA010002492.1, from coordinate 38,606,495 downwards.
GGACAGATCCGTAGTCGCTGGGAGGGTGATACACTCCAATCCGGTTTGCGTAGCAGCTCCGTTCTTCGTGCTCAGAAAATGGTTAGTAAGGGTGTTAGTTTATTGGCACATCTCAAGGAATGACACTTACCCAAGTACTTCGATGAGTCGGTTTCGGTGTGGTCCGTGAGTTCTTGATGTATTACTGCAGGATTCTTCCGGGTATGCCCCCAGATAGGGATATTGACTTCTGTATTGATCTTGAACGGGATACCCGCCCCATTTATAACCCCCTTACAGGGAATGGCCCCCGAGGGTTAGGAGTTGTAAAGAGCAATTTAAAACCCAACTATGAATTGTGAGCAAAAGGCTTTATTAGACCAAGTGCCTTCCTTGGGTGCTCGGTTTTGTTTGTAAAGAAGAAAGATGGGAGTTTTTGTGTATGTGATAGACTACCAGCAGTTGAACAAGGTGACTATTAAAGAACAAGTATCCCTTCACGCATTTGATGAACTTGTTCGATCAGTTAAAGGGGTTGTGTCTCTCTAAGATTGACTTGAGATTCCGGTTATCATCAATTGAAAATAGAGCAACGGGATGTGCCAAAGAGCCTTTTAGACACAAGGTTATGGCGTACGGAATTGTAGTATGTCTGTTGGTCTTACGAATGCCCCTGCTGCGTTTATGAGTTTGAATGAACGGGATTTTGAGCCATATTTAGATCCTTGTGATAGTATTTATGATGATATACTGATTATACTCCAAGGAGTAGACGGACATGAGAAGGGAGCAGTTGAGAAATGGTATTGGAATGTTGAGGAAGAGAAAAAAGCTTTAGCCAAGTCTCTAAGTGTGAGTTTGGCTAGATGGCAGTGTCCTTCTTTCGGTGCCCAAACCACGTGGTTTCAAGGATGGAGGATGGTTGGATCTTCTAAATCGAATCAAGGAGTGAAGAATTGGGTAAGCCTACTAATGTGTCAGAAATAAGGAGCTTTGTTGGGTTTTAGCTAGCTACTACCCGCGAGTGATCAAGGGATTCTATTCTTATTGCTTCCCAACGGACGAACTGACTAGCAAAATTTCATTTGTATGTCGCGATGAGTGTGAGGAAGCTTTCAGAAGATCAAGGACTCTGTTGGACTACTGCACCAATTCTCACCTTGCCAGTGGAAGGCAGAATTTCATTGGGTTATTGTGATGCATTTAATGGTTTGGGGGTGCAGTGCTAATGACCAAGAGAAGAATGATGTGATGCTTATGCTTCAAGACAATGAAAAAATGCTCCTATGAAACGTAACTATCCAACTCATGATTTGGAATTGGCAGCGGTTAGTGTTGGAACTAAAGCAATGGCGACCACTATTTATATGGGGTTTAAGTGGTGAGTATACACGGATAATCGAGTCTACAGTAGTCTTCACTCAGAAGAGATGAATTTGAGAAGAGGAGAGGGAGATGGATGGAACTAATGTGAAGGACTACGACATCACTATTTTGTACTACCATCCGGGGAAGGCGAAGTTGTAGCGGATGCTTTACGTAGGAAAGGCGGGAAGCATGGGAAAAGTTTAGCTCACTTGCAAGCCTAGGCGCCCATTGGCTAGAGAGTTCAGATTCTGGCAACAACCTTATGAGATTTGACGGAAATGAGAAGGGAGGATTTTGTAGGTGTGGAGGGCAAGATCTTCCTTCCTTGAAAGATAAGGGAAAGAAGTTAATGAGAAAAAAAATTGATCCGGATCCGAGATAAAGGTTGCAAGGAGAGGCTAAAGAAGCGAAAGTCGAAGTGTGAAGACGGTTTGTTCTTGGGTTTTAGAGGATTAAGGAAGGGTTATGTGTACCTCGCGTCGATTGATTGGATCAACAACATTCTGACAGAGCTCATAGTTCAAGGTTATCGATACATCCGGGTGAAACCAAGATACCGGGACCAAAGCAACCACTTTTGGTGGAGAGATGAAAGCGTTTGATATGTGGATTTTTAGCCAAATGTCCAAATTGTCAACAAGTATAAAGTATGAACCCCAGAGGCCCGGAGGAAAACTTCAGAGACTGCCCATTACGGAATGAAATGGGTGAAGGAGGAGAAGAATCGCAATGGACTTCGTGGTTGGTCTTCAAAGACATTGGGCAGTTGACTTATTTGGGTGATTTGTTGATAGGTTAACTAAGTATGCTCAGTTCATTCGGTAAGGTGACGTACAATGCAGAGAAGTTAGCCAAAAACTTACATCTCAGAAGTGTGCGATTGCACGGAGTTCCACTATCCATCATTCAGATAGAGGTACGCAGTTACTCTAGGTTTTGGAAAAACTTGCCAATGCAGGAATTGGGTACTAGGTTGGGCCCTTAGTACGCGTTCCATCATCGGGAACGAGGTCAGTCCTGAGACGAACGATTTTTAAAAGTGTTGGAGGATATGCTTCGTGCCGGGTGAAGAATTCGGTGGCCATTGGGATAGCTTCTTGCCCTTAGCGGAGTTTTTCTACAAACTAGCTATATCACCTCAAGCATGAATATGGCTCCCTTTTGAAGCATGTATGGTAGGAGAGGTAGGTCTCCCAGTGGTGGTTTGATTGCATACGAGGTAGACTGGGGGGCGGTACTGATCTTTGAGAGATTCGATGGAGGAAAGTGAAGTCCATTCAAGAAAAAGCTTCTAGCGGCGCCAAAGTAGACATAAAGAATATGCAGATCGAAAGGGTTAGAGGAATTAGAGTCAGGAGGGTGAACCAGTCTTGTTGACCAAAGTTTCACCAAGAAAGGGGGTTGAGGTGACGGTTTGGTTAAAAGAGGAAGCTAAGCCAAGTCATTGGTCCCTTTGAAGTACTTTAACGAGTAGGGAAGTGCTGATGAGTGAGCCTTGCCTCCAGGGCTGTCAGGAGTTTACATCCGGTGTTCATGTGTCGGGTTGAAAAGAATACCATGGGGATGGAAATTACATTATCCGTTGCGGATGGATTCTAGTTTTGCTTGATGAGAACTTGTCTTATGAGGAGGGGAACCTGTTGCTATTTTAGATAGAGAAGTTCGCAAGTGAGGCAAGAGAGAAGAGAGATTGAATCCATCAAGGTTGCAACTGGAAGAATCGACCGGTATTGAAGAAGCCCACTGGGGAGAAGGAAGGGCAGATATGCGAGAAGAAAGATACCCACATCTGTTTACAGATCAGGTATTCCTTTTCGCCCTTGTTCCTTCTTGTGATCGTTCGGGGCCGGAAGATGGGTATAAATTGGATCTATTGTAACGACCTTGTTAGTCGTTTTGAGCAACAGATTTTATTTGGAAAAACTGGCGCAGATGAGACGGAGGCCACGAAAGAACGTAAGGGCACGACGGACCAGTCGTGGAGAGGTGTCGTTCCAAAAACACTTAGAAAATCTGAAAATCATGGGGACTGAAAAAATCAACTATCTGAACGCATGACGAAATGGCAGGACGGCCGTCGGCAGGTCGACGGCCGTCACAGCCCATCCACTTAAAAACAAGTCTCTGACCTTGTGACGGACAGCAGGACGGACCGTCGAGGCACGACGGACCGTCATGGGCTACGCAATCCCAGTTCGGGTCGGATTTCTTTACACATTTTTAGGGACGTTTTTGACTATTCCTGCTTTAATTATAAAGTTAGAGGGTTAATGTTAATAAGTCTAAAACTACTTGGGGGTTAAAAGGAGGTAACCTTAAGTTAATTGGTGGGTTATTAGTGCCATCTTTTAAAACTTAACTTATAAATAATTAGGGTAAAAGAAAGGGTTGAATTAAAGAAAAGCAGGAGAGGAGAGAGAACGAGTAGGAGAAGAGAGAACGAAGAGGGACAACAAGAAATTGAGGAATTTGATTGGAATTTGATGAGGGATCACGAGTATTCGGTGAGAGGTAGGTTTGCGTTTACTTACAATATTCGTAGTTTAAAGTAAACTTCTTAATAGCGAATAATGATATGTGTTGAGTATATTATTAGGTCTTCTATATGCCTTAATTGAGGTATGCAGATGTGATCTTATATATTAAATACATGAGTGTGATAAAATAAGCCATGATAAAAAGCAGTATTGAATTGTAAATCTTGAAGAAAAGAAGAAACCCTAATCTACTTTGTTTAATGACGATGCCTTGGTATAAAAGAAGGCTTAATGAACGAAAGGAAGGGTAGAAGCGGGCATGACGGAGGGGGAGAAGCTGGTACGGGACATGGTGCAAACAGGCCGAACACACACCGATTCGGGATTAAGGGACGCAGAAAGCATGAGGCAAGAGGACGGGCGAGAAGGGAGAATAAAAAGGATGAGGAATGGAGGAGGAGAGGGGCGGACCAAGTGACGAAAAAAGGAGGAGGTTAGACGGGTACTAGAGGTGCCAAGGTCCAGGTAAAAGGAGAGAATATGACGGATAGGGTAGTGTCACCGTTACCAAAACAAGGAAGTATAGGGAAACTGGGGGCCACGGTCCGGTACCAGGATATAGAATATGAGGATCGGAGCTGTCAGTTCCGACACCAGATAGTCTATGGAAGAGGTCGGAAAAGGGCATCACATCTCTCCCTTCCATATAAGAAGAGAGTACCAATAAACCCGTCAGCCTAGCTACACTTGGTAATGTACCGCCCCCTTCTCCCTCTCCAGCCCCACCGCGCTCTAGGGGACAACGATCCGCGGCGTACAACGTGTCCATGGAGAATAGCGAGGATGGAGGGGAAAGGGTGAAAGAAAAAAGGAGACCCGGACATATGAGGGCCAGAGGAAGACAGCAGCAGTAGTGTCAAGGTTACGACACCAGGATAGAAGAGGAGCGGCGTGGTCACGTAACGACACGAGAGCAATAATATATATGAATATTGAAAGCTATAATATACTCAATCTAAAGAACAGTTCCCAAACGAGTATGATGGAGGAACTAACGGATTGGGAGGATGCACGGGATGGGAGTGGGGGGAGAACAAAATGGAATAGGGGAATTGGAAAAAAGCGATGCTAATGATAAGGATACTTAGTTGGTTGATGTGTTCAGTGATATATACTGTTTTCTATTTTGAGTGGCCGAATGATTACATCTCAGTACTTGGGTTGTACTTCCCCCTACTTTTATGTTGTCTTTTGTTTATTTGTGGGTGCAGCAACGTTGCCGTCATCGTCGAATCAACAGTAGTTCAAGCCAGTCTCGTCACATCGGATTCAGGGTGAGCTCAGGCTTCTAGCTTGACTGGATCTCCTTCCATTGTCTTGATGCCATGGAAGTTTCGGCATAGACTGCTTTTATTTGTCTTAGCTTCTTAGAAAACTCCTTAGAATTTAGTAATTTTGATCAAGATGGGTCTTTGGTGATGACTTCCAGATTGGGGAAATTAATAGATAGTTGTGAATGTTAGAGTTATGAATTGTCTTTTATTTATGAGTTTAAGTCTCTCCGCATTTGTTGAGGTTGTATTGAATTGAAAGATAAGGTTTAGATTGGTTGGTTCGCTCACATAGGAGGGTAAATGTAGGTGCCAGTCGCGGCTCGGTTTTGGGTCGTGACAAAAGTGCTATGAAAAGTTTTAAATTATCTGATATAGTGTGATATATAATTCACTAGGATGACTTTATAGGTTTATTAGTATAGGCAAGGGTATGGAACCTTGTCTATTCATTGCACACGTGTATCTTCAAAGTATAGTTCCTAGGTTGCTCTTATAAGTACATGCATAGGATTGTATGAACATGCTATGAATATAATCTATATGTCATGTTGTTAATTATACGATATGATGAAATATGAATGTCCATAGTGTGTTGGTGTGCTTATATGAAAGGATTTCTCATATAGTTATTCCTGTAGACTCGAGAATTTATATATGAACATGTGTGAGTTATGTCAAAGGTGTGCTCACCTATAAGTATAAAAACAAACATGTACAATATTGTAGTTATTAGTGGGGCCTTGAAAGGTGATCTCAAGTGTACCCCAAACTAGATAAGTGCTTGGATATGCTATGTCAATGTGAAAGGGTTTCTCACATGATTTATGTTCTTGAACTCACATATATTAACTATGATCTAAGCATACGAAAAGATGACTCTCGTAAATCCTAATTTTATATGATAAAGTTACTAAATTGAGGATTTTTAAGTAAAAGGGAACTTAGCTTAACTGAGCGAACATGAAGATGAGCGGTGTCCCTTCCAATCGTAGGAAGGTAGGTAAGCATAATCTTTACGAGGATGATAAATACAATGCATCAATAAGAATAAATAGGGCTCCAAAACTGAACAACTATAACTCCTCATTTGTCATAAAGTGGTTTTGCACATGTACCTCAAAGTTACATAACTATTCTTGCCATATAGGATATAGAAAGTTAATTCACTAGTATACTAGCATGTGTCAATGTTCTTCCTTGGCTAGGTAATAAGACGTTCCATTTGTCTCTACAACACAAAATTCTATGTAGCACCCATGATCTTTGTGTCGATTAAGGGTATAATTTTCCTTAAGTAAAATGGATAATGGAAGTAAAGTAAGGACCCTAACTATGATAACCTAAGGGTAGTTGCTTAATGTAGGTGGGGGTATGGGACTTCACCTATGCAATGCACAAGTGTCTCTTGAGGAAAGTCCTTGGAAGATGTTCGAATGTGTATCTCTTGTACATGTTCCTTATGCATAACTTTGTAGTAATTGTCTTCTTGTTGTGATGAAGTGAATGGTATGAGTCCTAATGGATCTATGTAATGAGTTCTTGTTCTTATATGTACTATTTTGGTCCTAATGACCATATGATAAATGTCTTTCTTTACATGAATGAAGTTTTCTTTACTTACTATGCTGATGTATAAATTGGATGCTAAGGCTTGTGGTCTCATGATAGGTTTACTAAGTACGTGTGAGGCTATGGGGACTTATGTGTACATTGCACTAGTAGATTTAGATTGTGATTGTGATTAAGGTACTATATGGTTTTATGTGAAGTGATATATGTACTAATGCACTTTAAATAGGGTTACAATAATGTCACGATGTGTTTGACTTAAATGTGTCTATGATGTATTATACTTCTATGATGGTATGTGTTGGCTTATGTAGCTTGTATGTATGACTTCCTTGTGGACTTAAGGTGATGGTTTTGATCAAGAATCACTAGAGAGTTAGTAGGTGGGATAAGGAATTAAAAAGAAAAAGGATTCACTGTAAAAGTAACAAGTTCATTGTAAAGGGAACACATTCTTAGTGTAAAATGCTTCTAAAATTCCTTAAATACACTGTATTATTATATATTATGTTTGACCATAAAATATTCCTATATGAAGTATGTAAATGATAAGATGCTTATTGTATAAATGTTTTATGAAGATTTCACAAAAAGGTATGAAGTATGATTTCAAGAAAAATGTCCCTTTTAAATGCATTCTTCTATTCTTTTTACACAAAGTGTAGGTTATGGATGCTTAAAGGATGTGTTTAAATGATGAGGAGCTTGATATGTCATTCCCAAGCTCAAGGAAAGGGGTCCTTATGTTCCAAGGATTCCCTACTTATGGTTTACTATAAATTACTTTAATATTGTAATTTTGTATTATGTTATAAGGGTTGTGTCCCTATGGTACTCTAATGATTTTGATTCTAGGATGAAAAAATATACTATAGTCTTTAACTATGTATGATGATGTTTTATATATATTAACTGAAGTTTCTATCATATGATGTGCTATGAAAAGTTTTAAATTTTCCGCTAATTAACCTATGAAAATGCGATAAATGATAACTTTGGGCTTGTATAAGACCTATGAGAGGTCAAATAATCCATGTTACTTATAGGGGTGCTCTCCGGATGAGACAAACGAGGTATCAGAGCATCAGGTTTATGAAAGTGGGTTCTAAATGTCTAATATTTCCATGTCTAGTAGAGTCTCAATCATCGGTGTGAGTTGCGACACATCTATGAGGGAGAGGTTATAGGATGATAGACTTTCCCTTTTTTATCATTCTCATGTCCTGCCATAGAACTTAACTCGATAATATATCTCTCTATAATGTCTTGTCCGATTGTTTTTTTAGATGTTATTGGTTAGATGAATTGTATCTCTATGCTTGAGGGAGAAAAGGTGAGTTTTGATGCTTACGTTGGTTTTATGGTTTGATGAGTATGTATGAAGGTGAATTTATCATGCTTTTATGATGTGACGCCAATTATGGTTATGCATATGAAATATGAGAAATGATAGGTTATGTTGATATGTTGACCTTTGTGTGTCACGACCCAAAACCGAGCCGCGACTGGCACCCACATTTACCCTACTATGTGAGCGAACAAACCAATCTGAACTTATCATTTCAATTTAATATCAACATAAAAGCAAGCGGAAGATAACTCATAAATAAAGACAATCCAATAATCGAAATTCAACATCTATTAATTCCCCAAAATCTGGAAGTCATCACACACGAACATATATGATCAATTTACTAAAACTAGAGTATTCTAAAGAGCTAAAATAACTAAAACATGTCTATGCCGAAAACTTCATAGGCATCAAGACATGAGGACGGAGATCCAGTCCAAGCTAGAAAGCATTAGCTCACCCTGAGAGACGGGTGTGACGAAAGAATGGCTTGAACTACTGTTGAGTCGAAGATGACGGGCCACGTTTGCTTGCAACCAAAAAAAACAAAAGGAAAAACATTAAAAGTAGGGGTGGTAAGTACAAAACAAGTACTGAGTAGGTATCATCGGCCAATAAAAATAGAAAACAATATATCTACGAAAAAATCATAAAATCACTAATTTATTACATGTGATAGCAACAAGACCAACATATTTATAATATCACCGATAATATCTATGAGGACTCAAGCTCCATGCCATACTTATTGCGGATACATGTTCTTAGATTGATATATAGTATCTTTTCAAGATCAGTATCTTTATTTTCTTGTGTCGGTAGTGACACTCGATCCCTACTACTATGTGTCGGAAACGTGACAACTCCGATCCCTACTACTATGGGTCGGAACGTGTGACAATCCGATCCCCTATACTATGTGTCAGAACGTGACAATCACGATCCCCTTAATTCAATGTGTCGGTACGTGACACTCCGATCCCCACATATACGTGTCGGTTTGTGAACACCCGTCCCACTAATTCTATGTGTAGGTACGTGAACTCCGATCCCCTTCAAATGAGTGTCCGTTCGTGACACCCGTCCACTTAATTATATGTGTCGGTACGTGACACCCGATCCCCTAATCTCATTCTATTAATTCATTAAGCCTTCTTTTATACCAAGCGTCATCCATCTCACGCGATTGTTTATATCAACATTTGGATTCAATAGCTTCATCATGATGTGTATCCACATCAGATAGATAAAATCACCATTCATGCAGTACACACAATTAAGCATAAGAAGACTCTATAATATTACCCAACACTATATTGATATTAAGAGGTTACTACGAATAGTGTAAAAACATAACCTACCTCCACCTAAGAATCGTGAGCAAGCAATAAATTCCTCAATTTTTGTTTGTCATCTTCGTTCTCATCTCTATCTACTCGGTTCTCCTCTCTTTTGCTTTTGTCTTGTTCTTTCTATTTTTCTTATTCAAAACCCTCTTTCTTTTACCTAATTAGTATGTAATTAAGAATGAAATAAGATGAAAGATGCAATAATAAAACATAATTAAACTTAAGGTTACCTATTTTAACCCCCAAGGAATAGAATTATTAACATTAACACTCTAACTTATAATAAAGGCAGGAGGGATAGTTCAAAAACGTCCCTTTAAAATATGTATAGAAATCCGGACCCAAACTGGGATTGCGTAGCCAGTGACGGGACGTCGCGCCGGAAGGTCCGTTCCTGCTGTCGTCGCATGCAACAGAGTCTTGTTTTAAGGGGATGGACTATGAGGGCCGTTAGAGCCTGCGACGGTCCGTCCTTGCCAACCGTACACGACGTTCAGAGAGTCGATTTTAGTACCCATTCAAGATTTTCTACGTGTTTTGAAACGACACCTTACGACGGTCCGTCGGTGCACGTGACGGTCAGTCGTCCCTGGCCTCCGGTCACCTTGCCAGTTTTCCAGAATAAAAGATGTTGCTCCAAAAGACTAAAATAGGCGTACATTGTGGTATATTGATACTTATAACATGTTATATTGAAAAACAGATGTCATGATATGGTTTTAATTAAAGATGTTACACGTTGTTATGGTTTAGTTAAAATGAGTCTCTTTTGGAATGGTGTATTGCTTATATGATTCGCATGACATGATGGTGGCTTAATGTTATGTTTTGAGTGTGAAATGCTTAGTGACTACCTAATGGCAAGCATGGCTAAGTTATGTAAAATGGTTCAAATGTTGGATTTGTTTATATATGTGGACCTTCGATTGCTCTACATAGATTGAAGTCTTTTGTATAGGCTTGGTCCTAGAAGTAAGGGTAGGCTGATTGTCCTTGTACGGTGATGATGTAGGTTTGATTGACCTAGAAGTTACCTTACTCTAACGTTGAAAGAAATGAAAGAGGTCTTATGGTTATGTCTCCTCTTGTTTCCCCTAATGATTTATGACCTTGGTGTCTATTGTATTTTATATAGAAAAACTTGTGGTTTGGTAGTACGACCTAACTTGATTATTGGGAGATAATTTTCCTATGATGGTATGGTTTAGAATGCCTTGGTATTCCTATGTGGACTTACTGTAATTCTTTCTAAAGAGGTAATCACTATAATGTGTTTAAAATAAAGGTTGTTAAGTTAAGATCCTCTTAAGGTTGGGTTAAGTTGCTCTTAATTGGGTTTAACCTTAATGGGGGATGGTGATGTGAGTAGTAAGGTTGTACATATTTCTACCTTCTCCTTGTATTCTTTCTTGAACTTATATCTAATAAGTTTTAATAAGCTTATACATGATAATAAACTCTCATTAAAGTATGAAGTGCATGACCTCTATATCTTTTGTAAGTTTTGAGGGACACTATGTTCAGAGTATTTTGAAGATTTTAAAGTACTTTAAAAGAAATTTTGATTAAATTCGTGGTTTTATCTTGTTGATTGTGCATCTTGAAATACTAGTTGAGCATATAACTTCATGAGATAAGATAAGAAGTATGTTCGAAGTTACATATAATATGTGGTGTTCAAGACATTAATGAAAATTTTGAGTCTCCTTAAAATTATAATTATGAGTCTCTTCAAAACTATGTGACTTTTATGATTTGGACAACATGATTGTAGGATCACTTTAAAAGTGAAGGCATGCTTAGCTATTGTCCTTGTGTGGGCGTATAAATTGTAAGACTTTCCCTGAAGTATGTATGTTTATGAAAGCTATTGTTATGCTAGAAATTGAAATTTTGGGAAATGGTTTCCTATTATTGTAATGTATGTGGTGTCAGTTACAATTTATAGTTCACTAGGAACGATGTTTGAGCATGCAAGGATTAAAATGAGAATTTCTCATGTTACAGTAAAGTTGACGTTTATTCCTTATTTGAGTAAGGACTCATGATACATGTAAGTGTATTGAGGAGAAGGACACGCCTCCATGGACTCAATTAAGCATGGTATGATTGAGTATGATCCTCATGGAACTAGGTCTAACTACAAAAGATTCATGTTAATTTAATTGAATCAAGTATATGAGCATTGAAGCATGAGTGCCTACTTGTTCTTGAGTGTTGTTGAAACTACCTAAGACTAAACGATGGCTGCAAGATGAGCTTTTTTAAAAAATGAAGTTTAATGATCATGTTATGATTAGGAGAAGGATGTTTCTCCTATTAATATTATAAGAGCCTACGTGTTTGATACATTAAAGAGTAAGTGAATAAACGTTTTGATTACTTATGTTGCATGGAGTGCGAAATAATTTGAATTTGTGTTCCTTGTAATTTTGGTGCATTAACTTCTATTTTATGATATCATGAAAATTTTAAGTTTATTTATGGTTCAGTTAAGTCCTTGTTGTGATTAAATTGTTCTATGTGTCATTCAAGAACAAATGTTCACAAGTTGGTGATATTGCAAGACCCCCAAAATGAGTTAGGGTGTCTAGAGCCTCAATAGTGCCGATAATCTTCTAAATATGTTAACTAAGCATTTTAAAGTATGCTTGGGTTATTTGAAGTCATTTGTCAATCAAAAGTCAAGGGACGACCAAGATGTTCGACAATTTTTCACCAAAAGGGCCCTATGTGTTTTTGTGTGCTTATGTCTGTGTCATAAGATTATTAGATCCTTATATTATTTAAAGTGATGTTTTAGGAATTAAGGTGATTTTCATGAATCTTAGAGGTTTAATGCCAAAAAATGTCCAAGATTTTCGAAAGTCAGCCCTTGACACGTGCATGTGTGTGTCTTGAGTATGCCTAGACTGTTTTGACGTGTTGCATGTAATTGTTTTGGGTGAAACTTATATGGAAGGTCCTTCACATGTTAAGATATACATTTCCGTTTGAAATAACCGGGTAAGACTCCCCAAGGTTTTCGTAAGAAGCCCTAAAGAAGCACCCAAAGGTTGTCGAGATACTGCCTTGGTTATGTCAATCGACTAAGCCTAAAGACGCCTCGTCAGTCTACCAACGGCCCGTCGATGGTGAGGCTTCTATGTGCACTTATTCGAATAAAGTATTAAGAATATTTCCAAGACACTATCCCAAACGACGGCCTGCAGTATGGTCCGTCCATGGACCTACTAGGCGTTGTTTCTACTCATCGACGGTGCCTGCAAATTGAAGCCTCTGAATTGTTTCATTAAAGGGGTGAATGGGAAATTCACCCAACGTTCGAACCTGACCCTAAATGGTGTATTTAATGATTTTTTGTGTTTTTATGTGATCAAAATCATGAAAACCCCATTCTTAATTAAGTTCACACAAAATACATTTTTCCCCCAAAAATATTCTCTTCAGAACCTCCGTTGAAGGCGAAGCCCAAGAACAGCTAGGATCTTTGATTACTATGGGTTCATCATCATGTTTTATAGGTTTTATTCTACATTAAGGTATGGTGATCCTTCATCTATAGTTAATCTTCAATCTAGAGAATTCTTCTCAAAGAGATTTCATGATCAAACCTTCTTTCTTTCAGTCTATCCATTGTTTTTTTCTCACAACATTTTCAAAGGATTTATCATTATGAATTGATGATAATGTATTGTTTTAAACTTTAATTTTAATCCGATTTCATTATGAACCCAATTTCTTTTCAACTCTAGATTTAGCCTATGCATGGGCATTGTGATCGTGAATTTGAATTGACAGAATTGTGATTCTATTATGTTGAATTTATCATGTCTAATGTTTATTATGTATATTAAGGTCTTACTATTGATGAAAGATACATGTGCAGCAATATGTGAATGTTTGACAAGACTAGCCTATGTTCTTCTATGTGTGCTTTGTAAGCTTAACTTTATGACAATTGTTGTAGGAATTTTATTATGTAAACATATAATTCCTTAGATTAATATTTTTGATGAATTGTGGGTATGAATCCTTTATCATCAAATCAAAGGAACTTTTGTAAGGATTTATCAAATTTTTTTAGCCTACAAATTTATGATGTTATGAATGTTATTGGATCTTGATTCTATTTTAGATGAAGTACGATTTAGATTATATCCCTCTTTATTTAGATACTTCCCTACATATATATTGTTGATAAATTGTTATCGATGATGAAAGCGAGGTAGATTTTAAGTGATCTGTGTTTCTCTACTTGCTAGTACATTGATGATGTAGTGTAGATTTTAGGTAGCATGATCTTATAATATCTCATGCATGACTTCATAGATAATAAATTTTACATTAGATAATGCCTAGAATATTTTATGATGATGAATTACATGATGTTATTCCATTGTTAATTGCTACATGAAGAACTTTATCTCTACCTCTTATAGATGGGTATTCACTGTAATATAGACTCTATAAGGTATGAATGTATGATTTCATCAATGAAGACATACTTGTATTTATTTCCCAATACTTGAATTGTTGACGAAAGATTAGTATTGATCAATGATGATCAAATGCTAAAGGATTTGTAAGAATTTCTCTATTTCACTTCTTCTCTACTTCTCTATATTATTGTTGATAGAATTAGCCTTGAATAGAATTGTGTGGTATGGTCCACTTCTGGTGGCGGTGTTTTATTTATTGTAAATATATATGTGATTTTAACATGGCCTTGAAGGAAGTTATACTATGAATATGTGTTTGTGATGAATCACCCTATGTGAAGCCTATGCCTATTCTCTTATTCTAGATATGATCTAGGTTGTGCGACTAATGTCATGAGCATGCAAATGGTTATGTTATTTTTATGTGTACTTTGTCCCTATCATGAGGACCTATGATGTTATGGTTGATGTAAAGATAAGATTGGTGCATAAAGACTAGAGCTTACTGTAAGAATGTTGTAATTCTGGAATAAATGAGTCTTACGTTATGCTATCTATTATATGATGTTTTATTGTGTATCATTCACTAGGATGAATTCCTAAGTGTAATAGTATGGTCAAGGGTATGGATTGTTGTCTATGCATTGCACACATTTACCATGATAGGATATTTCCTTTAGTCTTTTAAGTACATGCATAAGATTGTATGAACATGCTATTAATATTACTTATATGCTATGTTTTTTATGTATATGATATGATGAAGTATGAATGTACATAGTGTCTTTGTGCGTTTCTATGAAAGGATTACTCATATCGTTATACCTAGACTCATACATTGATAAGTGAACATGTGTGACACTTTATGTATTATGTGAATGTTTCCTCACATAAGAGTACACACACACACAAGTATGATAATCTTATCAATACAGGGGACTTGAAAGGTGTGCTTAAGTGTACCCTAAACTATATAGGTGCTTACTTATGTTATGTATATGTCAAAGGGTTTCTTACATGTTTTAGGTTGATGAACTCTCATCTATTATCTATAGGCTAAGCATATGAGGAGATTACTATCCTAAAGCATAATTTGATAAGATAAGGTTAATAAACGCTTTTATTAAAAAAGTAATTCACCTTAGCACCAAGTGAACTTGAAGATAAGGGGTATCCCTTCCCATTGTAGGAAGGTAGGACACTATAATCCCCGTGATGTGCATAACTACAATTCCTCAATAGGCTTGAAGAAGCTTTCTAAAACAGAACAACTATAATGCCCCATTTGGCATAAAGAGGGTTTTCACATGTACCTCCATGTTCCATAACTATGCTTGCCACATAGGATTTAGAAAGTGAATTCACTAGTCTGATACCATGTTTTAATGTTCTACCTTGGATAGGTAAGAACACCTTCCAATGGTGTAAGGCTCTACAACACCAAATTTCATGTAGTACCTATGGTCTTAGTGTCGGTTAAGGTTATAGTTTCCCTAAAGTAAAATTGACAATGGAAGTAAAGTAAGGATCCTAACTAGGATAACCTAAGGGTAGTTTCTCATTGCAGGTGGTTTATGGGATTTCACATATGGATTTCATATTTTTATCATGAGGGAAATCCTAGGAAGGTGTTCTAATGAGTATGTCTATGCACATGTTCCTTATTCATGACATTGAAGTAATTGTCGACCTGTTGTGTTGAAGTGTATGGTATGAGTCCTAATGGATAGATGTGATGTGGTCTTGTTCTTATATGCACTATGTTGGTCTTAATGACTATACGATGAAGGTCTTTCTTGACATGAATGAAGTTGTCTTTACTTACGGTGTTGATGCATAAATTGGATTCTAAGGCTATTGGTGTTATGATTGTTTTACTAAGTACGTGTGAGGTTATGGGGCCTTACATGGACATTGCACAAGTAGATTTATCTTGTAATTGTGAGTAAGGTATTATAAGGTTTTATGTGTAGTGAAGTATGTATTGGTGCACTTTGAATATGATTATTATAATGCTATTAGGTTCATTACTTAAATGTGTCTATGATGTATTATACTTCTATGGTTGTATGTGTTAGCTTATGTAGGTTCTATATATGACATTCTTTTGGCTATTAGGTGATGCATTCAACCAAGTATCACTAGAGGGTTACATTGTGTGATAAGGAATTAGGAAGACAAAGGATTCTATGTAAAAGTAACAAGTTCACTGTAAAGAGAAACATGTTTACTGTCAAATGCTTCTAAAATGCCTTATATGCATTGTATGATTTTATATTATATTTTACCATAAAATAGACTTATATAAATTACGTAAATGATATAATGCTTATTGTATAAAGGTTTTATGAAGTTTTCACAAAAAGGCATGAAGTATGATTACAAGAAAAATGTCTTTTTAAAATGCATTTTTTTCCATGGTTGTCATACTTAGTGCATTCTTGTACTAACTCCATTCTTCTCTACTTTTTACACAGTGTAGGCTATGGATGCTTAAAAGATGTCTTTAAATAATTAGGATCTTGATATGTGATTCCTAAACTCAAACAAAGGGGTTCTTAAGTTCCAAAGATTTCTTAATTATGGTTTAGTGTATAGTTCTTTAATATTTTACTTATGTATTATCTTATAAGGGTCGTGTCCTATTGTACGGCCTAATGATGTTGACTCTAGAATGGCAAAAAAGAGGATAGAGTGTTTAACTATGTATGATGATATTTTATATAGATGAAATGAAGTTTCTAGAATATAATGTGCTATTAAATTTTTTAAAGTATCTATTAATTTACCTATGAAAATGTGATAAATGATAACTATGGGATTGTATAAGACCTCCAAGAGGTCAAGTACGATATATTACTTCTAAGGGGTGTCGTTCGGATGTTAAAGGCCCCTTATCCCCCACCTCGGAATAAGCTACACATGTCTTTCTAACATCAATTCCTCATCATAAGGAATCATCAAATCAACAAATCAATTGAATTCCTGATAAATGCTGAAAAAGTTCATAATTCAATAATGAAGCACATACCGGAAAAGGACATGAGGAGATTGTTGACATTCGATTTTTACCCTCCCCCGATACTAAATAACTAATGAGATTCCCGAGTTCAAAAAATTCAAAATAATTGATTTTTATAAATTTCAAAATGTATATATATATATATATATATATATATAAATGTTTTAATGCTTTTTAAATTTTTTAGCTAATGTATATGATAAATTAATTATTCATAATTATTCGATAGATATTTAAATTTGTCATCAATATTCAAATTTAAGAAATAATTATGATAGTTTCATTTTGTTCATGTGAATATTTTGTTAATTATTTTAGCTTATATTTTGAATCTTCAGTTTATAATTGAGTTAAGTATTTTATTTTTTAACCATAAGAAGCCTGTTAATTAATTATGCTAATTTATCTTATTTTAAAATCTAATCAAATTGACCAATTATAAGCCAATTTGACTGAATTGGTATTGTTGTTAACTAACACCAAATTTGGGAATTCCTCTTAGTTTCTTTCAGCAATCCATTTCTGTAGTTTAATTCCTCGCTTATGTGAACTTTTTGTCCAATTCGTAGGCCCAATACAATACTTGTGTTCAGCTTTAGGAATCCAATACCCACTCTTTGTTTCTTATACTTCTCTGAAACCCAAGTTCTCACCAGACCCATAAGCAATCACCCTACCCTTTTCACACATACCGACCTGATCCTCTTTCACTTCTTCTTTCTCTCCTACGCGCGATAGAAACTCAACAGAATAGGTTGTGCCGTAGATGTCGACGATCTCTAGATCCTCTCCATATTCCTCACGCGCGAAGGGATGAGCTCCATATTTCTCTCCTTGAACCAGACACAATGCAAATCACGTCGCCCCTTTTCTTTTCCTTTCCCCTTTAAGTCTCCGTACAAGTTTGCTCGGAAAACCAGCAAAGGCCTGAACCTTGCTCGTCCCTGCTCTCCTTGAGATGATGGCGCGTGGCTCCAAGGTAGGGGTAGTCAATCCAAACCCCCTCAACTCATTCTTCAATCCGTTGCTAATTCAGAATCGGGATGGAATATTAGAATTTCATGTTTTGTGGGCCAGAAGCAGTGGGTTTCGGCCCGATTTCCCAAAAGATACGCTTACATTTTCCCCTATATAAGATCTTTTCTGTGAAGAAAGTTGGGGGATTTTTGTTTGAGGAAACGATTTTTATTAAAAGAAAAGGATTCCGAAAAATAGTGGTTTTTTTGCGAGGAAAGGGTCAATAGATTGTACGACAGCTTACTTTGAGTGGAAAAAATAGGAAAAGCACAAGGTTTAAAGAACTATTTTAATACATATCAAGTGTATGCGATGATAATTTCAAGCGTTTTGAGTTTATTTTCTGCATGAATTTCCTCATTTTGTGCTTCTGATTTGAGCTTCTCGTGAAGAAGTTTTTTACGCTGCTCATTCTGTCCGAGTTCGCATCACGTTCAATTGGTGGAATAGTCATCTCATCGATTTTTATCATTTTCCAATTCACTGACCTAAAGAGGTAATAATCTCTCTTCTTAATGTTGTCATTTAATTTCGATTCATACTACTATTTTTCTTATTCGTGTAGTTGAGTTGGAATTTGTGTTAGTTGAAATATGGATAGTAATCTATACATTGTTCTTTGTTTTGTTTTTATTAGGCTGCTCATAATGTTAAAACCTTTTATTGTTTATCTCACCCCTTGCGTCTATCTGATTGTGTTGGTAAAGTCCCATAGATTGTGTTTAGTGCGCCATAGTTCGATACCAACATACTCTCTAGTGAATAGTTTTGTTAACTTCCCCTCTCCCTTCGAGTCGAAGTTTTAGTTGCTCTCACCCTAGTCTGGACCTTCTATGCATTCAACATTTTCTCAATCGGCTACCTAAATATCATGTTCGTTTAAGCCATTTTGTCGATTATGTACCCATTTTGGCTCAGTCTCCTTTATTTGTTGCAAGTTGGGTTTTGTGTTTAACTAAATAAATCTAGCTTTAACTTTTGTTTCACAATCAATTGTTGAATCTTTGCGGTTTCGTCTTAGTTCAAAACTTTAAATTTATCCCTTAAAGGTGGCTTTACTGTTCTTCAATTTCTCACGATTTGATCATCTTAGTCGATCCTTAATAAACTCAAAAGTTGAATACCATTAAAATATTAGATATTTTGGAAGATCATTTTGGTTTGTTAATTTCCATTAGCTCCTATTTTATTATTTAGATTTCCCTTACAATTTTTGACTGTTTAAGTGCATTTTTTCATCCCCTTTAATCTCCTTCTATTAGAAAATTATTTTTTAAAAATTTTAATTGTTTTCTATCCACATTTAACTTTATTAAAATAAGCTTTCATGTATAAGAGTGGTGTATCAGTTTGTTATAAAATTAATTACGTTCGGCTTAATGGTAAAAAGGGGTCAATACGTGATTTAAAAGATCTAGCATTTTCTGCATTTTGTTATTGCTATAAGATGTTTACAAATAAGTTTTGATCATAATTTTGTATCATTTCTCCTTTACGATTAGTTCAATAGGAAACAATCCTTTACTTTGGTGTCCCTTAAATGCATTCTGTTTGCATAAAATTTTGTTATTGCTATGTTTATGTTATTACTCTTTTTTTATCTTTATCCTTCTTGAGTTGATTTCCATGGGATGTCCTATTATTCGGCAATTAAATTATTGTCATTAGTTTTGAATATATTATGTTCCTATGTGTTCTTTCTTTCTTCTCTCCATGTGACACTCATTCTAACTTTCACGGACTCTACCTCTTGTCCATTTTTCTATCGGGACAGCGGAGGTACCATCACACTTTCATTGTCAAGAACTTCCTTACTCAAGTAGCACTAAATTCTCATATATGATTAGTCGGAACCACCTCTCCTCTATTAGCGTGGTACGTTAAGTCTTTAGACAACAAATTAATAGAAGCCCTAAACTCCTCCAACATAGCATTTCGTATTGGAGGGTCATTCGGAACATCAGGAGGAACTTGCTCTTGAACTTGGGAAGGAATTTCTTGCTCACCACTCCCATATCCTTCCCTTCATGCATTATCCCTAGTGTTAGCCATAACCTACAAAATGACAGGCAAGCAATATAAAAGGCCCTATTTCATCCAAACTCTATGGACCAACTTGAAAAATGAAGAAGTGGTATTTTCAAAGGCATACTAACGCCACCGACTCGTGGGTGTGAAGATTTTGTCAAAACCCTCATGTTCACCATAGAAGTTATGGCATTCTTGGGCCAAAACACAATGTACTTTACCTCTTGGAGGTCTTGTATAAGCCCTTAGATATCATTCATTGCATAGATCCGAAAAGTAGTGAATAATTAATAATTTTTCTTCAAAATCATAATGCGTAAGTCATTTCATATAACGTCTAAAATATGTCTCAAAACTATCTATGATAAAATGAATTACAAGAGTATTGGGTCACAACTAATACGCAACACCTTGAATATCTAAGACATGTCGTAAATAATAAGGGGTTCAAAGGATTATTAATGTTATTTATCTTATTTGACTATTTTTTACGAGTCCGAAATCTACAAAACTTGGTAGAAGGGTATCTAGTAGGTGTTTCAGTTTTTTCAAGGTTGAAACGTCCGAGTATCACTCCTCAAGTTCCAACCAAGGGCCCTTTAAGAGGACCTTTGTGTTTGAAGAAAATAGGGCCTGGACAGTGGGCATCGACTGTACCACCTACGGTAAGTTTGTGGAGTGATGGGGCGTCAATGCCACTGTCATCCCGTACTTAGACCGGTTAAGGAAGGCCCTCACCTGAGCAGTCTATGAAATAATCGATGTAGCGCAGGACAGAGGGATGAGGTACCGTTAACTCACAGACGGCTCGTGGATCAGGGTCTCTTCTTTCAGGTTTGAGTTTGTTGGTTAATTTAAGATAATTTAATTTAATTAGTTATACATTTAACTGATTAATTAAGGACTTAAGTGAGTCTAATACAGTTTCTTAAGTCCCAATATAAAAACCCCCAACCCTAATTAATTTAAAGACAACTCACAAATAAATTCTCTTCATTCTCTCTTCTTTCTCTCTCTACTTGAACTCACCATTGAAGAATAGCAAACATAAGGGTTTGGGGGATGGAAAGGGACGAATTCACCATCAATTTATTTCCAAACGTTAAGGTATGAGATCTAATTCACCTTTGAGACTCTTTCTTCAAAGGGTTCCTTGAAAATAGATTTCAAAAGTTGAGTTTTCTTATGGGTTTCGTTCAATTAAGAAAATGAAGTTAGGGATTAAGTTTTGAATTATTTATTAGGGTTATATTGAATATATTAACATGAATTTTAACTTGTTTATGGTAATTGTTTGTTGTTTAGTCTATATTGATGAACATGATCCTCAATCCCTAATCCTAGTTTGTGAAATTAATCTATATTGAATTATGATCATTCCATTGATTTGGTTTTTTATTAGATTACTATCCTACTGTGTTATTATGATTGATTAAAGACGAATTATAGGCCTATCTTGCTAGTTCTTGAGATTTATTTAGGTTATGAACTGTATTGTAAAATTAACTATGTATCTTGTCTTAAGTTATGATGTAGTGTTGAGTTGTATTATAGAGATGCAATTGGCCTTGTTATTCCATTGGTTGTAATTCTGTAATGATGTTACTCCCCAAATTGTGTTGATTTATGGGTTGATGGTAAGACATTTATGATAGACTATGAGAAAGACTTGGTAAGTCATAGAATCTCTATCTTTACTTCCAATTGTGTTTAATTGTTGTTATGTCATGATATAAAATAGGATTATGCCTAATACTGGGAATATAGCATGTTGAATTGAAATGACTTGACTATGTTGTGAGGTAAATTAAGATGTATGGCATATGAGGATGGTGAAAACTATCAATGTGCCTTGATATGCTATGAAATGCTAATGTGTTATCCTCACTTATATGGATTATGATTAAATAAATTATACTCATACAATTCTTGTTCAGCCATTGATGATGATGATTATACAAGGGGTAGACCCTATGATCTAAATTAAGCTATGATTCATAATTAAAGGCTTAAAACACATTCCAAAAAGGGACTCTAGATTACCACCGAGTGAACTATATTGAGGAGTATCCTTTTCCACCTAGGGAAGGTAGGAATACTAGATTAATCTTCAGATTGGAGACTCTAATGCATGGTGCATAAATAGGGTCCCAACTATACCTCGTAGTTCTTGAACTATGCTTCCCCCATAGGAAAACTAGCTAGTGGATCCAAGTAGTTGTTATGTTTCGTGTTATGGCACTACCTTGGAAAGTAGTCCACCTTCTTTCGGTGTAGGTTTTTATGACACCATATTCCACTATAGATTATGTGGTCTATGTTGGTTAGGGAAAGATGTTCCCAAAAGGTAAAATGAATTAAAGGACATGAAATCTAACTTGGATAACCTAAAAGGTATAACTTAATCTAGGTGGGGGTATGAGACTCTAACTAAACATTGCAGTAGTTAACCTTGAGGGGAGTCTTAGGAGGAGATTCTTATATATTTATATGTTATGATAATATATGATGACAATGGCACATGGTTGATACTACGTATTAATTAGTTCATTTAGGAGTACTGCATGGGTTATATTGTTAATATAAGATGAAATGTAAACCTAACTGTTATGTTATGCAAAGTTTGATATCGAACTTGTTTTCTTGTTAAGGAGACCTTATTGAGTAAGGTTATGGGGCTTTGCTCAGTCATTTAAATTGTTGACTTGATAAAGACTTATGAGTAGTTGTCTATATTATCGTGAAATGACTAACTCTTATTCATTCTGGTGATGTTATTCCTTGATGACGGGGTTGTAGTAAATGATGGCATTCAAGCATGTTGAGATAAGTATTACTTGATTGGTTAATAAGTAGGTTTATTTAATTGATATGAGTTGCTTAGTTTTTCATTAGGTTCCTAAAAGGGTAAATTGGCATGTTTTCATAAAAAGTCCTTTTTAGCATGTTTTGATTGTATATGTCCATAAGGTCTCATACTTAGTACATGTGGAGTACTAACCCCACTTTCTTCCCTTTTCACAAACATTTTAGGTTGCCATCATTGATGAGTTTGAAAGGCGACATTGTTGAAGGCTTGCATTTTTCCTTTCATCCAAGTACGGTAGGTCCTCAACTTTTGAGGGCAATGCGATAATCCAGCTTATAGATTTGTTATGACCTTAATGAATTATTAATGTTTTTCCTTTTTAATTAAGTATTGTACTTTTGTATGACCTATATGTGGTCTTGTTGGATTTATTTAAGTTCTATGCCCCTATTGTTATAATTGTTTAGATTGTATGAGATAAGATAATCGTTGAGACTAGTTCTATATTTTACATATATTTGTGAAATAAAAGTAGAAGTCTATGTAACCATCTTATACGAAGGGCCTATGTATACTTGATATGACTCTATATTATGTGTATATATAGGTCTATGTAAACCTCCAAGTAGTTCACTGAAGGTTTTAAATTTTTCCACAGTTTTATACACATGAATGTAATGACTCAAGACTAAGGGTCTAGTCTTAGTCCTTGAAAAGGATGACGATACCAGTTACGTCTAGGGGGTATACCCAGATATGAAAAAATTGGTATGAGAGCATGTGGTTGAATATTGTTGAGTTATGTCTCTCTCTACCACATCTATGCATGTTTGTATTCATAATTTTGAAGCACGCCACACTTATGAGTAGGAACCTATATGATTTTTAGGAATTGCTCTTTTTTTGAAATCTTATATAGTGTCGATAGAGTATACTTATGGTGTTCTTTTGCATATTATCCTATTGTTGTGCTTATAGGAAGCTTGAATACTCAAAGGATGCGGCTCGAAGACTTGAAAAATAAATTGCCAATGTGGGAGCTCCTCCCCGTGGTAAGCAAGTTCCTTCACTTGAAGAACAGGGCAATGTTGACTAAGCTCTGGTCAATCCTCCATCTTTGACTGATGGATATATAAGGGCTACCCTTATTCAGTTGGCTCAATATTTCACCGTCCAATTCCATGATATGATGACTGAAGCAAAGCGAGAGGTTGTGCCCTGCCTTATTAACAAGTTAGTACTATTTCTTCCCGTGTAAGGGACTTCACTCGAATGAACCCTCTTACTTTCTACGGGTCTAAGGTGTATAAAGATCCCCAAGAATTCATCGATGATATATCTAAAATACTTTTTTCTATGGTGTTTTCCTCAAGTGAGAAGGCCTAGTTTTCTTGTTATCCACTCAAGGACGTGGCGCAAGCATGGTATGTGCTAATGGAGGCATAATAGGCCACTGAGGGATGGTCCGATGACTTGAGAGATCTTTGAAGTGGCTTTCCTAGACTAGATTTTTTCTAGAGAGATGAGTGACGAAAAAGTGGTGGAGTTCATCAATCTTCGCCAAGGATGAAGGAGTGTCCACGAGTACTCTTTAGAATTCATTAGGTTGTCCAAATATGCCCCTTCTTTGGTCTCCGATCCTAGAGACAAAATGAGCCATTTTTTTATGGGGTGCAGGAGGACTTACATGAAGATTTTCATTCGGCCATGCTACATGACAACATGAATATTTCTCGTCTTATGGTGCCAGAAAGAAGGGTTGAGGAGGCAGTTTCTAAGAGATGGAGTAGAGATGATAAGAGAGCAAGATCATATGATGGAGGTTTTTCAAAGAATAGGTATGAAATACAAGACAAGACTAAATTTAAGAAGATGGTTTCTAATCAAGTCCCTTCCAAGTTCCTAAAAGCTAGTGATTATAGGGTGTATAACCCTAAATTTAATAAGGGAAAATGTACTAATTCACCAACTAAGAAGCCTACTTGTGGAAAGTTTTGTAAACAAGTGTGGTGATTGCCTTGAGGGGACAAATAATTGCTTTTGTTGTGGAGCAAGTAGTCACAAGATGAGAGATTGCCCACACTTGAAGAGTCACGACAAGGGTGGTGGTCAAGCTCAAGCAAGTGGTTCCAGTGATGCTCCAAATAAGAACCTCTTCTATTCTCTCCACTCTAAGGGTGAGCAGGAGACTTCTCCCGACATGGTGAATTGTATGTTGAAAGTCTTCTCTATTGATGTATATGCCTTACTTGATCCGGACACTACTTTATCATTTGTTACACCACTAGTAGCTAAAAAAATTGATATTTTACTCGATATCTTGTATGAACATTTTATACTGTGTACTATGGTGGGTGAGTCGGTTGTTGCAAAATGGTTACATAGAAGTTGTCCAATAATGTTGCCCAATAGAGCTTCTTATGTTCATCTAGTAGAACTCGATATGCTTGATTTTGATGTTATATTGGGTATGGATCAGTTGCATGTATGTTTTGCCTCCACTGATTGTAGCATAAGGGGTGGTGAGGTTTAACTTCCCTAATGAATTTGTTGTTGAGTGGAAAGGGGAAAATCTATTCCTAGAGGTTGTGTCATCTCTTGTCTAAAATAATGCAAAATGACCTCAAAGGGTTGTATATATCACATGGTAAGATTCCAAGTTTTAGAATATGAAAATCATCGCATTGAGTCGGTACCCATAATGAGTGAATTTCCATAGGTCTTTCCTAATTACCTTCCCGATATTCATCCCGAATGGGAAATTAACTTTGACATTGATTTTTTTACTAGATACAAATCTAATATCAAGTCTTTCTTATCGGATACCTCTTGTGGAGTTGAAAGAGTTGAAGGCTCGACTCAAGGATTTACTAGAGAAGGGTTTTATAAGGCACAGTATATCTTCATGGGGTGTTACGATTTTGTTTATAAAAAAAATTGGTCCTTGAGAGTGTGTATTGATTACCGCCAACATAACAAGGTCACCATTAAGAATAAGTACCCTCTCCCTCGAATTGATAGCTTGATTGATCAACTCAAAGGGATGATCTTATTTTTAAAGATTGACTTGAGGTGGGGGTATCACGAACTCTGGGTGAGAGGGGAGGGTATACCAATTTCGGCCTTCCGAATAAGGTATGGGCACTATATGTTCTTGTACATGTATTTTGGTCTCACTTATGCTCCGGCGGCGTTTATGGACCCAATAAATATGGAGTTTTGAAATTACCTAGATTAAGTTGTTATTGTCTTCATAGATGATATCTTAGTGTATTCGAAGATTGAGGATGATCATATGGGTCTTTTGAGGGTAGTATTGCAGACTCTTAAGGAACATCGAATTGTCATGCAATTCTAGCAGTTTGTGAATTTTGAATTAGAGGTCATGACTTTTTTTGTTGTTGGGCACACTCAACTGCTAGTGAGGGACAGTTGAGGTAACCGACGAAAACTGAAGCAGTAAAAAATTGCTAGATTATTGACTACAACTGCCATTAGGAGTTTCTTATTGTGTATAGTATAGTGACTATCGGAGGTCAGCACTTGTCAATTTCGCGTCCTTGTGTCTCCTTGACTAGTTTTACCCCAGAGGATAAGTGATTTGAGTGGTCAGAGGCATGTGAGAGAAGTTTAAAATTATTGAAAAATAGGCTTACTTACGCACCAATGTTGAATATATCGGAGAGCACAAAGGGTTTTGAAGTGTATTGTGACGCATCCTGAGTGGGTTTGGGGTGTGTGATTATGCAACACGGGAAGGTGATAGCGTATGCCTCTACGCAACTTAATGTACATGATACAAACTATCCCACTCATGACCTTGAATTAGCATTCGTGGTGTTTGCTTTGAAGATTTAGAGGCATTACTTTTATGGGATTCATGTTGATGTCTTTACCAATTGTAAGAGGTTTCAATGTGTGTTTACCCAAAAAAGGGAGTTAAATCTCCAACAAAGAAGGTGGCTAGAGTTGTTGTAACATTATGATATGAGCGTCCTTTATCCCAGATTCTTGGGAAAGACGACATAGGGGCTGGATTCCATTTATGTCGTATGAGTATGGTAGTGTATCCAATCTCACTAAGCCAAGAAGGAGCTCTCAAGGAGCTGCTTAGGTTTGGCTAGGTTGGGTGCGTTTGAATTTTTATCATCGGATTGGGGTGCTAATACGGTTCTCTAGCTCTGATCCTATAGTTGTTGAGGTGAAGTCCAAACAACATATTGATCTAGTATTAATGGAATTGAAACAATCAGTTCTCAACAAGTTGAATGAATCATTCTCCATGTGGGGGAAGGGAGTGTTAAGGTACCAAGGGAGATTGTGCGTTCCCGATATAGATGGGTTGAGGGATCGGATCCTATACGGAGCCCATGGGTCTCTTTACTCAACCCATTCGGGGTCAACAAAAATGTACCATGACTAAGGGAGATATATTGGTGGGAAGGTATAAAAAGGGACATAGCGGAGTTTATCTCTAAGCATTCGAATGGCAACAAAGTAAAGGCCTAACGCCAAAAATCGGGTGGGTTACTACAAGAGATCTAAATTCCTACTTGTAAGTGGGAAGATATTAGTATGGACATTGTAGTACGTTTACTTCGGACTCAAAAGTCATATGATCCCATATGAGTGGTTGTTATCACGACCGGGGTCTAGACCCTAGCCAAAACCGACAGCGTTGACCTCTTAGAGGTCGCAAACAGGCCAACATACATTATCGTTAGATCGTATAGGTTTATTTTAGTAGAAAATTTTAAACATTTTTATTACTTAGACTTCATAGTTAGAAACATTGAACTCGGTGCATAATACCATCTCATAACTCATAAGTGTTTTCAAAATAATCATCCATTTCAGATTATCAAATAAGAGCACAGTCATGTCTGTATAAAATATAGAATACAAAAATGACACCTCTAATATCTGTAATAAGAGGGCAAGATACTAGTGGACCTACACCCACTAACTCATGCCTACATTCTACCCTATGAGTATCAAGATAAGGCTCCTCAAACATCACACAGTTCCTACCGAAGTCTGATTGAATCCTCTCACGTCCCGGGCCATTAAGCTTCACTAGTCATGAGTTCCTAATCGTCACCTGCACATGTCCCAAAGTAAGAGTTGTATGCGATTAGTACAAACACTTGTACTATTGAGTGGGTATATTCAATCACACACAAGGACATTAATGATAAGTGAAGATCTCTACTCCTAACGATTAAGTTAGGAAAGTCAATTTTGTTGACTTGCCAATAGTATTGATGAAAGTCGTAGCTATGAGAGTAATACATGGCATCATCATACATCTCCTTATGCACAAAAGCAATAACCTATACACATGTTTTGATAACATAGTTTCATATCATTCATTCATATTCCCGAGCCTTGGAATCATGACTTTATTTGGACATCCCAATGAGGTATCACACATATGGGACCTCATAGGGAGCCTCCTTTGAACCAAAAATGTGTCATTCATTTTACGTATCTCAATTTCAATTCATCTCAATACTGGTGTAACGACCAGCTATCCCTACTAAATGCATTTTAAGGTTTCATCTTGTTCGGATGGCAATGGTACCAAGATTACCTATGTCATTACTTTAAGTCTATCTCCCTCTTTATTATCACGATCCTCGACTTGTACCGTTTCATTTTATATGTTGCATGTTGGGATAGGCTAGCCTTAATCTTTATTTGGGAAGGTTAACCTTAACCGATATAGATCATGTGAGCATCATGAAATTCTTTGTTCAACCCCACACCAAAAAGATGTGGGACACATGAAAATACACGAACCTCTGCCTTCCCGAACCCTTCTATAACCCTATATTGAGAGTATAAATTCAAAAACTAGGAGATATAAGGGCTCACACCCGTCCTGGAACCTACATTCCTCATCTCAATGACTAATTACAGCGAAACCTCGCTTCCTGAAGAAGGAATTACACTCATTCTATCCTATGAGTTCTTAGGATGAGAGTTTCCTTTACTGCATGCTCATACACTCATAGAGTTGGCTTCTATCATGAGGCATCATATATCATTAGTATATTTTCTCATCTCGTCATTACGTATTATGTGGAGTTGTCCTGAACCTTACATATGAGTGTGATTGAGACTAGCACCCTTAATTTTTCAAGATTTGTTCCTTAGTGGAAAGAACTTTTTGGTACCTTATCTTGCGTAGGTAAAACTTGTCTCACTTCACTAACCTATATGTGATTCCACCCTGCTCTTTTTTTAAACATCTTTTCATTTCATCTTTACTCACCTTTAATTATTTGTTCATCCTATAACTGACACTCTCTCTATTGGAGTTTACATTGAGGGACATTGATTTTAGGCGTAGATACAACTTTTCTCTCTTGTATTAACCTATCCTCATTTAGCCACTCTTTCTTTTCTTGTTCATTGTTTAGCATAAATATACTCTCTTAGTCATTTCATTTAGTAATATTGATTTTACGAGTAGATGTAGCTTGTCTCATTTGCACATCGCCTATAGTCCATAAGAATTATTATTTTCTTTACATATTAGAGTCTGTTTGCTCACAAGCTTAACAGCTGTTCAAACTGACTTAAGAGCTGATTGTGACTTATTTAGCTGTTTTGGCAATACGAAATAACTTATTTTAAGTTAAAAAACTTTTTTAAGCCCAAAAGTTCAAAAGTTGGGTAGGAGGTGCTTTCCTTTTTTTAGCTTATAAGCTGTTTTTAGTTACCCTTTTTATGTGTTTGCCCTTACTATTTTTATAGAATCTCCAAATTAACCCATAACCCTACCATCTCTTTCTTCCATTGTCCCTTTTCCCGTTGGCGTAGCACTTCAGCACTTTATCCAACAGCATACTGCTTATTTTAATAATTTTCAAAGCACTTTCAAAAGTACTTTGTTTAAAGCTGCTTTTAATAAGCCCATCCAAACACGGGCCCTAACTATGAATTCATTCTTACACTTTCTTGGGGTACGCTGATTATTTGAGTTTTAAACTTATCCTACCACTCTCTTACGTGATGTTCATTTCGTCAATATGCCAATGCACTATGCCTTTTTGTATGTTTTACACTCTTACTTATACATCCTAGGTTTCTACATCCTTGTCATTTAACTCCCTGAGGTTCGCTTACTTTTAAATAAAACGTACGTTGGACTGATGGATCCATATGTACAAGCCTGAGCTTGAATATCATAGTTCGTCTAGTGCAATACTTACCCAAGATTTGTGGTACAAGAACTTACGCTCTGTTGTAGTCCAAGATATTGATTTCGATCCTAGAGCAAGCATTCATTAATTATTTGTTCACAGTACGACTTATGTGTCAATACAGAATTGCGCTATGGAACCCGATTTTTGAATACGATTGAGAAGCACTTATGTTATGATATAAACTGATGATAACAGTTCTAATGATGTTAGGGGGACCCTAGTTTCGATCCCCCATCATCTCCGCTAAGATTTCCATTTTCTTTTTTCACTTCTTTTTTTCGGTAAGGAAGGGAGGTATGGGATATCACCTCAGCTCATTCTTTTTGTCTTACCTAGCCTTAACTTTCCACCTATTACGGGGTTTGGTATTAACTCCCCACTCTTAACATTTCTTTTTATCCATTAATTTTTCCATACATGTCTCACTCCATTCAAGGTTCGTGTATGCAAGTACCCACCGCCACATTTATTTTCTCCTTTATGTTTTGGCTACTCTTTCATCTCTTAAGAGGTTGTGGGTTTCAATCCCCCTCTTCAACATTTATTTTGCATTTCTTTTTCTCCAATGATTTTTTTATTTTTAACTTTGGTTAGGTTTGGGGGTTTAAATATTCCCATGACTCAAATGTTTTTAACAAATTTAAAAAACCTATTCGCTTTGTTATTTTTTTTTTTTTTCAATTTTGCCGGAACCAACATTTCCACAATTTTGAAAATTTGGCGTCTTTCAATCATGTTCTATGAGATTCTATGTTGATATCTTCTAGTAACTCTGGTGCATTTTTTTTCAGCAAATTACCCTTATATGAACATAACACTTCTCGTACTATACTAAAACACAACATTTATAACAGATAATTTCAGGTAGCAACGTATTACTTTTATATAACACCCTTGCTCAAAAAATTATTGTAAACCAGATTTTCCAGAATAATCCATCTCATGATTCCTTAATATAACTTCCATATACACGTTCATCCAATACTCCAACAGACCTAAAATTTCTTACCAGAAGACAGACTACACTGTTTTCGCTTTACAAGAGGACTAATTACAGGGGCCATGCCATGGGGGATAAACTCCGTTGTTTTCAATTGTGATTCAACTGAACACTACGTTTCCTCTTGTAAGGAGGACAAGAGAAAACAACCCATAACTTAATGTCGTTCAACACTTGTTTAAATTCCTCCTATTCCCATGATACTACGACTCACTCTACCACTGCATCACCACTAAATCACTTCCCCCCCATCCTCGAGAACAATGTTGTTTATTTTTCTTTTTTTTTTTTCGCTTATTATTTTCATTCGAGTTTTTTTGTGGCAAGTTCTTCTAGAGTAGATGAAACTAATTTTCAGTTCTTTTCTGATGAAAACGTAAGAAAATTGAGCGTGACGACGGCGAATGAAGGTATTAGGATTAAAAGAGTTATGTTAGACTTTGTCCTAGGTACTCCCCATTATTAATTTATTTCATTTTAATTTTTTTATTATTATTATTTTATTAAAATATAAATAGTTCCGTTAATCAAATAAGAAATTTAAATCTTAATTAATTGTAACTAATTCCAACTCAATAAATAAGTATCATTCGCTCCACTAGGCTGAACCCAGTGTATCAGATTTGCTTAAGTGTCAATTTTGCCACTCTACCCAATTGCCCCTTACTATATATTATTTATTAATAAATTTAATTAATTAATTAGGGTAAGTTAATTATCCTTGCTTGGAAAACTACCATTTTTGGGCCGCTATACCTTCAACATAAAGATTACCTCTTTGCTAATTCCAGATTAGACTCATCCGCGTAATCTTCCTATTTCTTGTCCCTACATGGCTGGTACCAACCTTTCCATCTCAACTAATCACCAGTTTACATCTCTTT
This sequence comes from Solanum habrochaites, assembly GCA_027704765.1. Classification (NCBI taxonomy): domain Eukaryota; kingdom Viridiplantae; phylum Streptophyta; class Magnoliopsida; order Solanales; family Solanaceae; genus Solanum; species Solanum habrochaites. The sequence continues at coordinate 38,574,652 of JAKWJA010002492.1, read as the reverse complement.
TTTGTGGCCCCGGTTAGAGATTCTGTCCTACTTGCATCAATCCCCGTTGATGAACCCGGTCTAATCGAGGCATTCTAGATATGTTGACATTTCTTAGCGTAGTCCATTTTTAAGGTTGTTACATTATCCCCCTTTCCCTATGAATATTCGTCCCCGATGACAAATCACATTCTTATAAAAATAAGAGTTGAATTTTCGAAATATGTTAACATCTGAGATTCTTCTCTTTGTGATTATTTGTTTTCACACTTACTCTGAGAATAGTGGCTATTACGAAGCTCGTCAAAGCTTCATATTTGAGAATTGAGGAATGCTTCTCTAATCACACTTATCCCTGATGCACCTCACCAGTGGATGATAACGAAAAAAATCTTGTCCTGTTATACAAAAAAACACATGACATGAAAGCATGAATTCATTTTAAAACCATAGTGCAATTATTTAGTCATACGATTTTGGACTTACACACCAGTTGACTACGCAACACTAAAATTAAGAGTTTTTCTAACAAACCAACCGAAGAGGATATATCTAACCCCTTAGATACTCTAGTTGGCCTTAAGATTTTAAAATTGTATGGCGATCGTTGGTTGATCCATGCCCTGCCCATTTATAGCCCTAATCTCATTCGGAACTGCAACCTCATAACACTACCTACCCAGGTTGATAGTTTATGTATCATAACACTTTATGCAGAAAATCCACACAACGATATTCAATTCTTTTTTTAAATTGGTGAATGATCTTATTTTACCTATTCGTAGGTTACCGGTGGTACATCCTTGAAACCTACTGCATCTTCCCGCAATAAGAGAACCCCTAGGGATTTCATCCAAAACTAGTCCTCACAATGTATACAACAAAAAAAACAATGTCAACATAATCACCACAAAAAGGATGACTCCAACATATTTACATCATACTAGTGAATAAAACCATACACATGAAAAACTAATTTAGGCTATTCACACGAGAGATCAGCAGAGGTGTCTTCCCCTACCCCCTCTAGACTTGAGTACGAAGAATCGTTGCCTCGTTGGATCCTATTCACTTGAACCATCTAATTGAACTCTCTCCTTCCCTTTTTCAAGACCTCTCATTTACGGAAAATCATTCATCATGTGACCAAGTTTTCTACAACTGTAAGGAATGTTAGAGACTGTCTACACTCTCCTCTATGAGTTTGCCACACTTCCTACAAGGTGGTCTCACATGAGGTGTACCTACTTCAATGTTTCTGTTAAATCTACGTTCGGAATCCCTATAATAGCAACCCTTGAATGAACTTGAATACCGTTGGTGGGAGAATCTCTTTATAAACCTTGTCTTATCTCTTATTTTAGTTCTGCTATTGCTTGAAAGTTTCACCTCAGCTTGCCTTTACCTGTTCTCTGCCCTAGTATGCTTACTCTTCCTCTTTTTTCCCCACTTTTTGGGCATGTACCATAATTCATTAAAGGTACATGCTATTATGAATCATAGATTCCCTCCACTCCTCGTCGATATCCTCATCAATCATAGATCTAGTCACTTAACCTGTTACCCATGTAGCTAGCAGGTGGGTTCTCCCTGGGAACAACTTGTTGCTACGCCTGGGCTGTCATAGCCTAATCTTGTAAAATGATGTCTTGGGACATCTCTACCAAGGTTGTCCGCACATTTCCATATTTCAACCTCGTTGGGTTAACATGCATCTCACTTGCAGCAGCTGGAGCTTGGGGAGGAACATGATTTACCCCAGCAGTTGCTACTCCAAGATCTCCGCCTTTGTTTCTCCTCCTATTCATATTTATGAATCCAAAGAGTTGATGTTAGATACGATCTTACACCAAGAAATAAGACATTAGAGAAGGAACTATAAGATCATTAGAAGGGAATTTTCCTACGCATCATTCAGTATCTAAATCAGGATAGTGGTACACTTAACTACCATGACTTAGAAATTACTAGATGTGGTCAATGTGAACTTATTATCCTCAAAATTTAACTTACCGCTCTGATACAAACTTTTTCACGACAAAAGTATATACCCTTGATAAAACCGAAGTAGTTGACCTCTCAAAGGTCGTAGAGAAGCCTACATACGTCATAGTTACATCACCTCTTTAAATTTTAGCGGAAAAATTTAAACTTTTTGTTTACTTAGACTTTAAAGTTAGAAACATTGAATTCGTTTAAGAGTATCTACATACATCAGGAATTTCACAATACATATAATTCATATAACAAATGAAAGACTAGTATACTGTATAAATATGGAGTTGCATCTATGGCATCAATACAATACCTAAAAATAACTAGAAAAGAAACATTACTGAAACATACTCCACTAGATCATGTCTACATGTAAGCTAAAATATAAAATATAGTCATCCTCGAAATCAAGAGGTCCTACCAAGTCTGGATGAATGCTCCGCGTCCGGATAACTTCAGCGTATTCTCATAATGTCTAGCATTCACCTGCTCCTGCACCTAAAAGTAGAGAGTCATATGGGATTCGTACACACTTGTACTCGTAGGGTTAATAAGCAACACACACACCAGGACATGCAATGATTAGATCAGCTCTTCTCCTCAATATGATTATGGAATTCCAAGTCCTGTGGACTGCAAATCAGGATCAGGAAAGCATTGCTATAGAGTACAGCACAATCATACAATATCTTTTTTCCAAACCATGGCATACCATATTGAACATATTATTCACATAGTCCATATCATGTACTCATATGCATGATCCGTGGAACATGGCTTGACCTTAGACTTCCCAAAATGAGGGCTCAACATATGGGAACCTACTAGGGAGCATTTGTTTTTGAGCCACCACGAATCCTGCTTCATCATCCTACGTACTTCATGTGCAGATCATTCATATACTAGTGAAACAAAGCTATCTCAAGATGTAGTTTAGACGTTCATCAGGTTTCTTGTGAAGGACCAATATAGCTAGTGTCATTACGTTAATTCCTCGCTCTATTGAATTTATCCTATACTAACACCTTTGGTATCATTAATTTCATTATGTGAATTATTTGAGGCTGGCCTCATTCTTTCTTTGGAAACTTTAACCTTAACCAACATAGATTGTGTGATCATCATGAAATCCAGTGTTTAACCCCACATCTAAAAGAGGTGGAATCACCGACCAAAGTGAACCAAAACATGCTAGCATATATAGAGAGTAAAACCGTTCTAGATTCCTATGTTGGCAGTATAGGTTCAAAGACTATGCGATATAAGGATTCCCATACCCGTCTGGACAGACAGTCTTATATCATGAGAATTACACAAATCCATGCCTTATCAAAATAAGGAATCGCGACTCATAGCTAGCCTATCGTTGCTTAGTATCAAGTTCCATTACATTCATCTTATATATCATATAAGGTGGATTCTAGCATGAGGCATCATATCTGATTAGATGATTTCTCATATCATGATTACGCATTAAGTGTGAATTGTCCGCACTCTTACATATAGAGTGTGATTAAGAGTTTCCTCTTAATTTTCAACACTCTCGTAGGTGAATACTTTTGGTGACGTTATAATTGGCATACGTGCAGCTTGGTTCACTTGCACTAGCCTCATATTGTGATGCCACCTAGTTATCTTTTTAACATCTTTTCATTTTATCATTACTCATCTTTCATTATTTGTTCATAATGTAACATACCTATGCTCTCCTGGAGTTTTCATTGACGAGCAATTTATTCTAGCTAGATCAACTTGTCTCACTTTATTAGTCTCATCCTCATGTACCATCTTTCGTTGCTTGTTCTCTTTATCATAATATACTCTCTTAGACATTTCATTTAGTTATATTTATTTTCCGGCGGAGATTCGCTTGTCTCAACTTGAACAAGCCTCTAGTAGAGTCATAGTTCGTTCTTTACTATTAAATGGATGTATTTTTAACACTTTCTTCTCGTTTGGATATGCACACTTGCATCATTCTACACTCCCCTTGTGTGAATGATCATTTCGTCATATTCCAATGGACTTGGCCTTTTTATATTTTTCACAAACATACTCAAACCTCTTATGTTCACATCATTTCATTACATATATCCTAGGTTCACTTATTTTTAAACGTACTTTGGAATTATGGATCAATACATACAAGTTATGAGGCTTCATTCATAATTTTTCTAAGTGACTCATCTGATCCCTAATTTGTGTACAAGACTTTCGCATATTGTTGATATAAATATCATTCATTTCATGCTTAGAGGCCCACAGCATACTTAATTAGTTGTTCACATACAGAATTAAATGTGTCAATACGGCTTGGGGCAAAGGGCATCTCCCTATTTTCGCATCCATTGATAAACCGTTAATTTTATTATCTGATGAGTTGCGATTTCTCAGATTTGGGGACCCTAGCTCGATCCCTATCACTACCATATGTGTCCTTTGCTTTCCACTTTTCTTTATTTTGTTTAGGCAGGAGTTTGAGATCAATCTCCCCTGCATAGTCTTCATTCTTTTTCTTTTTAATTTCAACACATATCTTTCTAAACCTATTAAAGGGGATTGTCCGGTTAACTCCCCCTCTTCACTTTATTTTTCTCCGTTTATTTTTATCCGAACTCTATCAAACGTCTATATCCCATTAGGGTCGATGTGTTCAATCCCACTCTCCACATTTAATTTTTTCCTTTATATTTTCTCCTAACTCTTTCTCCTTAAGAGGTTGTGGGTTCATCCCCTCTCCACATGTTATTTTTTCCTTTTTTTTGTCAATAATGTTTCTTTTATGTGAGAACTTTTCGCTTGCATGTTTAGGTTATGAACCAGAAAGGGTAAACATCATCACAATCATCTTCTTCAAGACTTAACAAATGAAGACCTTACAATAATGGCAATAAGTCAGACAATCCACTACCACATTTACTCCCTAGTGATTTATTCTCAATTTCATATTATATCTATTCAATTAGATCATTAGAAGGCAATTCTCGTCATACATGATCACATAGGTTCAATTTCGACTTCCTTGTTCAAGGTCATCCTTAATCAATCAAACCTAGTTCAATTCATTTCTAGTTTATTCAATCATGATTATATAGTATTGAATACAATTTAATTAAGAAGATCAACATAACACCTTCATCTTGCCTCTAATGTCCTAAAATTACCATGATCTCCTTCAATATCAATTACTACATTCACCAAGAAAACTTCATCAAAACATATTATTATCATCATATTAACATAATTGAATGCGACCCACTAGATTTGGATTAGAATCAAGCCTTACCGACAATGCAATCTCAACCCTGTGTAAAATGGGATTCTTTTGATTCACAATTGAAGGAAACTAGGGAGACTCCATGGATGGAAAAATCCATGGATGAATAATCTTCAAATACCTTAGATAATAGAATTAAACCCATCTTGATTTCATGATCAATTCGACCGTAAATTTTTCTGCAATTTTTCTTCTTCTTCAATGGTGGTTTTTGGAGAACTTTGAGAGAGAAAGGTTTTGATTTATTATTTATTATTGTCTATTGGAGTTTTGGCTTGGGAAAGGGGTTAATAAGTCCTAAAAACTGTTTCTAACAATTTACCAAATTACCCAATTACTGCCCCATCCAATTACTGCCCCATTAATATGACCCTTTAAGACAAGCAATATAAACTTGAATTTTTGTATCTTTCATCGGGGAACTACTCCGCGATGCGGAACTTCTCCCATAAAATTTTTGAAAATAAATTCCAGTACAGTGGATTAAATCTTTTGCCCGCGACGCATACCTAGAATTTGACATCGTGGCCCAGGTCCGCAAAGTAGACATACTCTCACTAAGAACAAAAGTTGCTGCATTGGGCAACTTTCTAGCCCAAGGTTTGGGTCCTCCTCAAGGAAAAATATAGTGTTCCTTGGGGAGTCATGCCCGGACGTTTCCATCGTAAATATTACCGTATACATGTCTCAAACATTCCCTATCAATTTGAGCTCCAAAAACTAAATAAAACTCGTGAGACATACTAAGGTACGCTAGCACGTTTGGAAAGCTAACTTTCAAACTTAATCGGATGTTCTTGGACGTTTCACCTCCAAAATCTATCAAACTTTACACACTGCTTGTAAACACTATTTATAGTCATTTTAGGACCTTATAAGATAATGGCACTACATTTTCGTCTCTATTTGAATCTAATTCATTTTTTGGTCCTTACATAAGACTCATTAAGGTTAGACGTGAAGAAACCACCGTACAATTTTTTCAATACACAACTAAGTGATTATTCAATCTACAAAGGATAGGCATGCTTCATTTCACTTAACTATTCAATATTCAAAATAAAAGACACTAGAGGAACATACTTGCATTTAGGAAGTTCACATAAGAAACATCCTCCAAGACAACCCCCAAGTTACACTTAGTGCAATTTGAAAGTAGCATCCCATATAACTCTGTCCACCTTAGTGATCCTTGAAGATTCCCTTAGACTAGGAACATCACATTCATCATTTACATCATCTTCATAAATATTACGCATAAATTATTATACTTCATTAATCATAAACATAGAATCAACATGCTTCACTTTCTTCCTGCATAAAGTCATAATACTTCTTTTAGATAACATAATAACCCATTTATTGATTCCATATAACAGCACACCAGGACTCCCTACAAATGTCTACTTTTGCAATGGACAGGATAGTGTCCCATTCCAACACTTACCCTAAGTAACACATCATTTCTAAAACATACTTCTTTACATTCATTTGTGTGGGCTAGAATCCGGATATTAACCCCTAACGGATGAGGTCCTTACATGGCTAAAGTAGGCTCATTCTTCAGACTTTAGATAGGGCTTCCAATGGCTAATCCTATGAGGGAACATACATAAGGCATAAGGAGATTGCTTCTAAGGGACTCATTCAAATTCTAACGAGGATCACTCATCTCAAGAGGTACATTGAATACACAACTCTACTCACTAAGTGTACCCACCCCTTCTTTAAATCCTCTCGGTGCTAAGTAAAACTCCTCCACCGAATCTTAAAACAATCATTTGCTATAGATTAAGGGATTAATATTTGGCACCACATCTAAACTAACAAAGGGTATTTATCCCTAGAGGTTACTTTTGAGTACCACATCTCAACTCACAAAGGGTATTAAACATTCAACTTAGAAAGTTCTTGGAAATATTGAGATTTCTACGAAACACTTCATCTATACTCACGAAGAGTATTCACCCCATAAATCCCCTTTTTCATTCTAGAGATCATTAGGAATGGTAGGAAATGGTCTATAAACTTCATTGCTACTCACGAAGAGCGTCTAACCTACAATCCCCTGTTTAATTTCATAACTTCATTCGTACATTCAAAGTTCTTGTGGGTACATGTAAGAACACCTTTCACATAATTACAAATTCGTAACATTAACTTCCAGTTATGCTTACACCTTCATCATCATAGTTCACACACTATCACTGCGTCGGTACACATAGAATTCATTTATAACAAGATATCTCAGAGATCATTGTAACTTTATAAGACCCACTGGCATATACAAATCGTAATCATCCTTAACTTCAACTTCACATACGATGCTTAATGTCCAGATCACCGTACCAAAATACTAAATACCCTCAAATTACAACCCCTTCACAAAGGTGGACCATACCACTCAAAATTACTTTAATAAGAACTAAACAACATAAACCTCCTTACCCATAATCCAAGCCTTAGCCATATTTTATCAAGACTTCAAAGGTTCATTTAAATTTGAATAATTTGGTATTCTTCCTTGAAGCTTTAACTTCTCCAACGGAAGTTTCAATTAGTGAGAGAATTTAGAGAAAAGGGAGAGCATTCTAATTGAGGGTCCGTGGTTTTCGATTAGGCTAAAGGGTGTTTGATGACATAAAATTAATATATATTAAACCCCTAAAATACACAACACACTCCTGTATCGATTTGACCTTTTTAGATAAATCAAACTTCACTTAAATTTTCAAATTATCGTCGAGAAACAAGTCCACGACACAGAGCTGTTCCAACAACATTATTGAAAATAAATTTTGAGACAGTAGATTCTGAGTTGTATATGTGGTGCGGAGGCAGAATTTTTCCTTGGGGGGAACATGTTTGCCACACGAATATTTTTCTTCATATACAAAATCTGCAGGCTTGGGCAGATTGTTGGTCCTAGGTTTGATCCTTCTGAAGAACCCTTAGAACGGTCCTAGGGTAGTCGTAACCGGTCGTTTTGAACCTAAAAATTTCTCTCAAGGGGTTAGGGTCATCCCCACTTCTATAAGACTCCAAACAACACATAAAAACACATACAACATACAAGGATACACTATTACACACACGGCTAGATTCAGAAGGTCTTGGTCATCCCTTAACGTTTAACTTCTAAAGTTAAAAAAACTATCCTCTAACACAAGATTTACATTTAACACGGTTATTCTCTGATACCCACGAAAGTTCTGTTTGAGACCTATTCTTAGCAAATTGCTAACCTTTCATTGTTGATTGATGTTTTTGGTAGATAACGGCTCAATGACCAAGATGGAAAGAAGATATGATTGTTTATTATTGATGGAACTCATTAGATTGTAATGACGTTATATATGACACTCCAAAGTTTAAATGAATTACCCTATAGCCTGACTATATTAACTAAGACTTAGAACACATTTTATAAGCCAAAAATAATGTATTTAAACTAAGTAGGAAGTGTTAGAGATAAAATATCAAGAAACAACCATGACGTCCCCTAAATTGTGAAATGTGTGCTAGTGTTCCTTAGAATGGTTCATGGTGTTTTAAGAGTGAAAATTTAGGGAACATTTGTAAAAACATGTAAGATAGGTAAAAGATTGTGTTTAGGGTCAAAAAATTTAGGTACGACTACACGAGGACCACGCTAAGGGTCTTTGGAGAGGCCCTTCAGTTTGAACAAGAACTGTAAAATTAGACATTAGCATTCCACGAACCAATCAACGAGCCCATCGATGGTAGTAGTTGGTTAGTACTTATCCACATATCAAAAAGTGATCAAAATACACTCTCTGACCCAAACCACGGACCATCAGGACGGTCCGTGGTCCGGCCAATGGGTCGTAGGTCGGGGTCTCATCGGTTGGGGATCAAATTTTACTGTTAAGTTTTAATATTAGAAAGTTAGTTACTTAGTTAGGTAATTAATTAATGATTAATGGTTTTTTAATGAAGTTAATTGGGGATATATATAAACACGAAACCTCATTAAACTATCCTAAAACCCCATATTTCCAAAAACCAATTATTTCAAACATCTCTCTAATTTCTCTCTCTATTCAAAGACTCCATTGAAGACAAATATTGAAGAATACTAGCTTCAGGCCAGTCATATTTTCATCTACATAAAATACTTCCTAATGCCTAATCAGTATAGAGATATTCTCACCGTTTTGTGATATCTTTTACCCAAAGGCTCTTCAAAAATTGGTTTCTAATGATATCAAAAGCATAGGTTTTCATCCAATTTCCTAATAGATGTTTCAAATTGATTTTGTATTATTTTTCTATGATATTATTTGTAGTTTATAATTATATATGAGTTAGTTGTTGTAGTTGCTGTGGGAGTATTTGCCTAATTCTACGGAGAATTGTAATTGACCCATTTCCTCACGCAGTGCTACCTGGTCCGTGACAACTTTGTATCAAACCATGAGTTTGTAGTGATATGTGGATTAATGTCTTACTAAAACACTTCTACATAGATTCATGTTCATGGGTGTGAATCGCGTCACACATATGAATAAAAGTCTATGTGATGCTTAAGAAATCTCACTTATTGGTGATCTTAAAAGTCGTGCCTCAAGAGTGGTTAATCTATGTGTCCTTTATCCTATTATTGTTTTCTTGTGGATATAAAAGATGAATAGAAGATGGACAGCCGCAAGGAGAGTGGAGGAGGATTTGGCTAAAGTGGATGTTTCTTCAAAAGTGAACCAAGCCCCTCCACAAGGCAATCAAGTTCCTCTATAAGGACAAGGTTGGGTCATTCCTCCACCTATGACGGATGGAGAGATAAGGTCTGGTTTTCTAAGTTTGGCTCAAGTTATGACTACCCCAGCCATAGTGGTAGTTACTCAAGATCAAGACATGACGAATAAAGCAAATCAGGAAGTTGGACCCCGTGTTGAACAAATTTCTAGTAGAATGACTTCCCTCCTGAGGGAATTGACAATGAGTAACCCTTCAATTTTCTTAGGGTTTAAGGTCAACAAAGATCCCCAAGACTTTCTTAACGAGGTCTACAAGATCCTATATTCTATATTAGCGATCTAGTTCTACTGACAAGGCTGAGCTAGTCTATTATCAACTCAAGGACGTGGCTAAAACTTGGTATACCCAATGGAGAGATAATAGTGCTTAGACTTCAGGTATTATAACTTCGAAGGTTGTTTGAAGGGCCTTTCTTGATAGGTTCTTCCCAAGGGATAAAAAGGTGGTGAAAGTGGAAAAATTTATCAACATTCTTCAAGGATGTATGAGTGTGAATTAGTACTCCTTGAAGTTTAATAAGTTTTCCAAGTATACTACTTCTTTTGTATCCTATCCGAGAATGACAAGATCCTCTTTGTGACAGATGTTTCCAATGATCTAGTTGAGGACTGTCATTCGGTGATGCTTCATTAAAATACAGATATTTCTAGTGTGATGGTACATTTTCCACGAAGTTTAGGTGACTAGTATCAAAAGGATGAATATGAAGTTTAAGAAGGCCTAGTCTTATGAGAGAGGTATTTCCAAGGGTAGGCTTGAAATTCAAGACAAGCCTAGATTCAAGAAGAGGGTCCCAACCAAGTTTCTCCAATTTCTCTAAGGTTAACAAGGATAGGGTGTCTAACCCTAGGTTCCAAAAGGGAAAAAGTGGAAATTCATAAAATGAGAAACCTACTTTTTCCAAGTGTAGTAAAATCATCGGGGTGAATTCTTGGTGGGAATGGGGAAATTCTTTTGTTGCTTAAAAGAGGCCAGAAGGTTAGGGATTTTCCTAATGTGAGGAGTCAATTGAAAGGGACTGGTAAAGCTCAAGAATGTTTTCCTAGTTCGGATTATCCAAAGAGGACAAGTTTTATTCTCTACGCTCTAGAGTTGAGCAAGAGGAATATCCCGATGTGGTACGGTATTTACATGTCCTTCTTCAACTGTGTTTACCTTTCCTAGACATAACCAGTGCTCTTTAATCCTTTGTACTCCTCTAGTCAGCTACCAAGTTTGTGTCTAACTATATTCTAGTTGAACCTTTATGGTTAGTCATCTCGGTGGTGTAAACTTGTGGCTAGACGAGTCTTAGATGTTATCTATTATTTTTTTCAAAAAAATAAGTTACATATGGATTGGTATAAACTTTAGATAGTGAATTTCCTATGGAATTTTGGAATTGATGATGCAAGACAACATGCCCTATTTCGCTGTCCATTTATTGAAGAAAAAAAAAAAAACAAGGGTTTTAAGTAAATTTTCCTAATGAACCCATCCTAGAGTAGAATGGGGGGTAACACAATCCCTAGGACGTGTAAAGCTTGTACAATGATCTCTAAGGTTTTTTTACCATATTGTGAGAGTTAAGGATATTGAGTCCAACATTTCTCTTTTAGAGTCAGTAATCGTAATGAAGGATTTTCTGAAAGTCTTTCCGGATGACTTGCTCGTAATTCTTTCAGATTGGGAAATAAACTTTTGTATTGACTTGTTACCAAACACGAAGTCTGTATCAATCAATCTTTATCGGATGGCTCTGACCGAGTTGAAAGAAATAAAGCTTCTACTCAAACACTTATTAGTCAAGGGTTTTATAAAGCTTAGTATTTTTCCATGGGGAGCTCTAGTGTTGTTTGTTATGAAGAATTATAGGTCACTTAGGATGTGCATTGATTATCGTCAACTTAATAAGGTCAATAAAAAGAACAAGTATCCTCTCCCTTGGATTGACAACATTTTTATCAACTCGAAGGGATAATCTACTTTCCTAAATTTTATTTAAGGTTGAAGTATAACCAACTTAGAGTGAGTGGTTAAGACATACATAACATAACTTTCTGAACAAGCTATGGTCATTATAAGTTCTTAGTGATGTCTTTTAGTGACTCTAATGCCCCACCGACTTTTATAGAACTTATGAATAGATTGTTCCAAAATTACCTTAACTTGTTTGTAATTGTAACCATTAATGATATCTTCGTGTACCCTAAGAGTGACAATGATCACATGGGTCTTTTGAGGGTAGTATTGCAAGTCCTTTAGGAATACCAACTCTTTGCCAAGTATAGTAAATGTGATTTTTTTTCAAATCGGTTGAATTTATTTTTCATATTATATCAAGTGAGGGTATTGAGATTGACACGAGGAAAATCAAAGCAGTTGTGAATTAGCCTTGACCTTTGACTCCAACTACCATTAAAAGTTTCTTGGGTTTTTCTGGTACTATAGGAGTTTTGTAAATAGGTTTGAATCCATAGCTTCTCCTTTTACTACGTTGACACAAAAGAATGTTAAGTTTCAGTGGTCGGAAGATTGTTAAAGGGGCTTCCAAGTGTTGAAAGACAAGCTTAGTTACGCTTCGGTGTTGACCTTACTGGAGGGTACTCAGAGGGTTTTGGGTGTACTGTGATGCTTCCCAGGTTGGTTTTGGTTGTATCCTTATGCAACATGGCAAAGTAATAGTGTATGCCTCTAGGAAACTCAAGGTGCATGAGAAGAAGTATCCAACTAATGATCTAGAATTAGTGGCCGTAGTGTTTTCTTTGAATATATGGAGGAATTACTTATATTGTGTTTGTATGGACGTATTTACCGACCATTGAAGTATTAAATATGTGTTCACTTGAAAGGAGTTGAATATCTAACAAAGATGATGATTGTAACTCTTGAAGGACAATTACATGAGTGTCCATTACCACCCCAACAAGATGATAAGAATGAACTAGTGGAAGAGGTTCATATATTTTCTCGGTTGGGTGTTCAGTTTGAAGATTCTTTAAAGAGAGGGTCTATGGTTCATCATAAATCCGAATCATCTTTAGTGATGGAGCTGCATTCTAAGCGACACATTGATCCTCTATTGATTAAGTTGAAGGAATTGGTACTAAGAAAACTTAATGAGGACTTTTTCCATTAAGGGGATGGCGCGCTAAGGTACAAAGGTAGATTATATGTATCTTATGTGTATAATTTGAGGGGGGAAATTATGGGAGAAGTTTTTGGTTCCCGATATTTTATTCATGCGGGTTTGACGAAATTGTATCATGATCACGGGTATATTGATGGGATGATTCAAAAAAGGACATATAAGAGTTTATGGATGGTGTCCAAATTGCCAACAAGTTAAAGTCGAGCATCAAAGACCATGTGGTACAACCCTAGTAATGGATGTTCCTACATGGAAATGGTAAGAAACTATTATTGACTTTGTTATTGGGTTGCCTTAAACTCGGAGGAAAAATGACGCATTTAGGGTTGTTGTGGATAGATTGAAAAAATTCACTTTATCCCCATCAAGTCTACTTATTCGACATAGTGTATTTCAAGAATATACCTTAATGAGGTAGTGAGCTTACATGGGATGCATTTGTCCATCATTTCAGATAGAGGTGCTCAATCCACTTCTCCTTTTTAGAGGTATTTTCATAAAAGGTTGGGTACTTAAGCGATGCTTAACAACTCTTTTTATCCTCAAACGGATGGTAAAGAACAACCCTTGAAGACATGCTTCGAGATTGTATAATAAATTTAAATGGTAATAAGGACAATCACCTATCATTGATTGAGTTATCCCATAATAATAGCTATCATTCAAGTATTTCTATGGAACCTCTTGAAGTACTCTATTGTTGATGATGTAGGTCTCTAGATGGGTGGTTTAATGTTTTAGAGTGTTCACTCCATTGTCCCGAAATAATCTATTAAGCTTTGGAGAAGGTTAGGGTCATAAGGGATAGGTTGAAAACAGCCTATAGGTTGCAAAAATCATATACCGACAATAGAAGAAGAGACCTTGAATTTTTAGTAGGTTGTATAGTCTACTTGAAGATTTTGCCTGTTAAAAGGGGTGATGAGATTCCACAAAAAAGTGGAAGCTAAGTCCCCGCTATGTGGGCCCCTATGAAATATTGCAATGGGTTGGAAATATTGCATATGTGTTGAGACTACCTAGTGAACAAGCTTTGGTTCATCGGTTATTACATGTCTCTATGCCCAAGTAGTGTATTAGTGATCCCGTATCAATTCTCTCTATTAAAAATATAGGTTTGGATAACAACCTTTCCTATGAAGAGGTTCCGGTGGAAACTCTAGTTCTCTAAGTCAAGAATTTGAGGAACAAACAGGTGGCCTCCATAAAAGTCCCAAATGAGAAATCACCTAGTTAAGGGAGCAATATGGGAGGTAGGAGGCAACATGAAGTCCTTTTATCCTCATCTTTACCTCACAATTCTAGAAAAAATTAAGGTTAGTAGTAATCCTTTTAAAAATAATCAATAATATTGAATTTGGCTTGCTTTGCTAAAATGAGCATAATTGTGGTGAAGGTTAATGCTAAAAAATAATTTTCATGTAAAATTCTCTTTTGCATAACTTGCACTTATTTGTGTTTGGTGTATGTTGTTGCCTTCATGAAATGATAGTGAGAATGACTAATGAGCCTTGAAAAGAAGTTCTGCATAACTAACTCTTGATGTTTATGTTAAGTTCATGTTGATGTTGCGAAGGTTGTTCCTCATGTTGTGATATTGAGCTCTTATATGTGATGATTTGTGATTTTTGTTGCTATGTCTAAAGGAAATGTTTATTTATTGAATGGAGTTGTGAATTACTCGTATGAGTTGTGACTCATGATGATTACATGATCGTTGTTTGGCTTCTAGTCTTGAGTCTCCTAATTTTCCCATAAAAATATTTTTTTTAGTGCCATTCTAGGACGAATGTTCCCCATGAGGGGATAATGTAACACTCCAAAAGTACATGACATAGTTCATAGCCTCACTAGATGAACTAAGACTTAAAATATTGTTTATAAGCCTAAAGTAATGTATTTAAACTAAGTAGGCAATTATAGAGTGAAAACGTCAAGAAATGACCATGACATTGGAGGAATTGTGAAACGTGTGCTATGTGCTTTCGCATGTTTCATGGGGTTTTAGGATTCGAAATTTTGTGAGATTGGAAAAAGGTGTTAAATAGGTATAAGAGTTTTCTTAGAGTCTAAATGTTTGGGTACGAATTACCCAGGACCACCCTAAGGGTCTTTAGAGAGGACCCTTAAATTTGACCCAAAACTGTCAAAGTAGACAGTAGTAGTCCAAGAACCAATCGATGAGGCGTGTATGGTTCAACGGCCCATCGATGGTTGTCATTAAAATTAGAGTCTTTCTTATGGGTGACAAGCGCGCCAAAGTTATTAATGAGAGGCTATGTGATGCTTAGGAATTCTCACTTATTGATATTCTTGAAACTTGTACCTTATGAGTTTAAACTCTATGTGTCCCTTTTTTTAATCCGTTTATTTTGGATAAAGTATATTAATACTAAAAGTACAAGAGTGCAAGGAGAATGGAGGAATATTTTGTTGATGCAGGCGATCCTCCCCTAGAGAACCAAATCCCTCCACAAGGCAGCCAAGTGTGTCCTTAAGATCAAGCTCCGGTCATTCTTCAACCTATGACGGATGGAGAGATAAGGTTGCCATTTGTTACTTTGGCTCACGCTATGACTACCCAAGCAAAAGTGGTATCCACTCAAGCTCAAGCCATTGCAGTTAAAGTATATAAGGAGGTTGGACCCCATGTTCACCAAAATCCTTGTACCACGGCTTCCCACTTGAGGGACTTCACTAGGATGAACTCTCCGATGTTCTATGGGTGGAAAGTGAATGAAGATCCCCAATACTTCATTGATTAGGTATACAAGATTCT
This sequence comes from Solanum habrochaites, assembly GCA_027704765.1. Classification (NCBI taxonomy): domain Eukaryota; kingdom Viridiplantae; phylum Streptophyta; class Magnoliopsida; order Solanales; family Solanaceae; genus Solanum; species Solanum habrochaites. Next base: position 38,558,713 of record JAKWJA010002492.1, on the reverse strand, counting down.
TTATGTTATGGGTTTGAATAGAATTAAAGATCTAATTATCTTTCTATAAACTCAAGGACGTAGCTCACACATGCTACACCCAATGGAGAGACTATAAGGCTTTGAGAGCGGGTCCTATCTATTGGGAGACGTTTAGAAGGGATTTCCTTGATTTTTTCTTTTCGAGTTATAAAAGGGAGGTGAAAGTGGAGGTATTCATTAACATTCATCAAGGATGTATGAGTTTGCAAGAGTACTCCTTGAAGTTTATGAAATTGTCCAAATATGCTCCTTCCTTGGTATCTAATCTTTAGGATGATATTACTCTCTGTGTCGTGAATGTCCAATGACTTACGGGACGACTGTCGTTCAATGATGCTACATGACAATATGGATATCTCTCGTTTGATGGTTCATGAACAACAAGTTGAGGAAAATAGACTCAAGAGGAAGAATAGAGAGTTTAAAAGGGCCAAGTCTAATGAAAAAGGTATTTCCAAGGGTAGGTTTGAGATTCAAGACAAGCCTAGGTTCAAGAAGATGGTTTACAACATATTTCCTTAAAATTTCCCTAAGAGAAATAAGGATAAGGTTTCTAACCATAAGTCTCAAAAGTGAATGATTGGAAATTCACCAAGTGACAAACCTACTTGTGTATAGTGTGGTAAGAAGCATAGGGGTGAATGTTTGGTGGTAAAGGGAAATTGCTTTGGTTGTGGAAAAGAGAGAGATAAGGTTAGGTATTGTCCTGATATTAGGATTTAAGAGAAGGGGAGTGGTCAAGCTCAACCAGGTTGTTTCCTGATATTAGGATTTAAGAGAAGGGGAGTGGTCAAGCTCAACAAGGTTGTTCTAGTCCTGATGCTTCAAAGAGTAACTGCATTTATGCTCTGCGCTCTAGGGGTAAGCAAGAAGAATCCCCCGATGAAATCACCATTATGTTACAAGTCTTCTTTGTTGATGTTTATGACTAACTTGATCCATGTGCTAAGTTATCATTTTTAACTCCTCTAGTATATAAAAAGTTTGACGTTCTACCCGCTGTTTTGATTGAACCATTTTCATTTACAACCCAGGTGGGTGACACCATTGTGGCTAGAAGAGTCTATAGTAGTTGTCCTATATCTTATCCCAAAAGAGTTACATGGGTGGATTTGGTAGAGCTTGTTATGGTAGATTTAGAGGTTATTTTGGGAATTTATTGGTTGCATGCTTTTTTCTTTGACTTATTGTCAAATAAAAGTTTTTAACATCAATTTTTCTAATAAACTCGTCTTAGAGTGGAAGGGGTAACTCAATTCCTAGAGGTTGTATCATTTCTTGTCTAAAAGCTTGTAAAATGATCTCTAAGGGGTATATTTACCTTATTGTGAGGGTTAATAAACTTGAGTGAAACGTTCCTCCTATAGAATTGGTCCCCTTAGTGAATAAATTTCAGGAAGTCTTTCCAGAGTTGACTTGCATGAAATTCCACCCGAGCGTGCAATATACATTGGTATTGACTTCTTTCAATCCCTCCTTACCCTTGACTACGGCGGAATTAAAATATTAAAAGCTTCCACTCAAAGACTTTTTGACAAGGGTTTTATTCAACCTATTAATTCACCATGGGGAGCCCTAGTGTTGTTTGTAATGAAGAAATATGGGTACCTTAGGATGTGCATTGACTATTGTTACCTCAATAAGGTCACCATTAAGAACAAGTTTCCTCTCCCTCGGATTGAAGACTTGTTTGATAAACTCCAAAGGGAAATCTACTTTTGTAATATTGACTTGAGGTGGAGGATAAACAACATATGGTGAGAGGTGGGGACATACCTAAAACAACATTCTGAACTATTTTTGTAACTATTATTTCCTAGTAATTTTTCGAATGCCCCATTGGCATTTATGGACCTTATTAATAGGGTATTCCAAAAATTACCTAGATTCCTCTATGTCTTCTTCATTGACGATATCTTAGTAGATTTGAAGAATGAGGGTCAACACATTAACAATTTGAGTGTGGTATTACAATTCCTTAAGAAACACCAACTTTTTCCAACTATAGCAAGTTTGAGATTTGGTTAAGATCTGTGGTGTTTCTTGGTCATATTATCTCAAGTGAGGGTATAGAGGTCGATACAATGAAAACTGAGGCAATTATGAATTGTCCTACACCATTAAATCCAAAAGTCATTACAAGTTTCTTGGGTTTAGCCGGAACATCATTACCTCCTTTCACAATAGGAACTTGAGCACCTTGAGGAACTTTCTCAACTTGAGGAGGAATATTCTCATTCACATCATTGTTGTCAACTCTCCTAGAAGGTGACTTCCTCATAATCATCTTCCTAGAAACACAAGGAAAACCATAAGAGTACTTATAATTTTTACTCTACAGCAAGACATAGAAGAAGAAAACAAGGGAAACTATATGATCAAGACTCCTCTACTAGACATGATATGATAAGACTTCTAAATTCTTAAAACCACTTTCATAATCTATTCTCTGATACCAAGAATTTAACATTACAAGACTACACCTTAGAAATTACACTCTGAGAGTGTAACGTGCGTACTTGACCTCTCGGATGTCTTGTACAAGCACTTCCATATCATTCATCGCATATACACATATAAAAAGTAGTGCAGAATTAAAAATATTAACAAACATTCTATAAGTATTTAAAATATCTTTCATATAAAACTCATAAGTAATTCTAATACTCATTTCGTCAAATCATAGACACTAGAATACCTTGGTAAAAGGCCCCTACGCAATACAAATATAGTACTACTAATTTGATTACAATACTTCAAAAGAGAAATAAATGACATCTATACCCTCGAGTCAAATGAGGACATAATTCAACTAGCTTGAACAATATTCTAATCCAAGCTTAGCTCTCCAAAAACACATGAACCCGTGAATCACATTATAGATAGAAAAAACCTAGAAATTGGTACAACCACTTGTACTAAGTATGGCGTAATGCATAAAAATCATGAAAATGAACATTTATTGGAAACATGCTCTTTTTTACTTACATATCCTAATATTATCATAATAAAAACATTTAATACCTTAGAAACACATAAGAAATCACTTAAACAATTTAGAACATTTTTATGAACATTACAGTGAAACCATGTCACTTTTATAGTCAAGACTATCAAATTAACCTTGGGTACTCTCTAGCATACAATTCCCACAATAAAAATTATCATAAGTCTCAATCAATTAAGACCAAGAGAGACCTACCATACACCCTCCATAGGAACACCTAAATGATCCTTAAGACCACCTATAATGATATATTCACACTTACAAGACGCCAACCACATCAACGTGAGATCCTCCTACCAAAGGTAATTCTAAGTCTCACTTGACTGAGTTGTGAACTGACCTCCCATACATTCCCATACCCACACATTTAATAAATCATATAAACTACCTAAATAATATTATTTTTCCTTCCAAAGGATATAAAAAGACTTACTTAAGTAAATCAAGAAGATAATGTTCATAATTGATCTCATCAAGGTTACCTAAGTAATCCTTAAGACTAGCTAAGGCTTTGATCATGTCTACATAATTAACCAACTTTCCTAACTAGAGACATTCGTATGAATTATCTAGGTAAGATAGGAAGTTACCATTCCTATGCCTCCTTCACACCATCACGACAGAACCCTTAATTATTCTAGATAATCACTTATTCATTTAACATACTATTTTTAAAGTTAAGCCATTACATTCATTAGTTAATTTAAGACTCACTTATAACCTAACGACAATAAATACCTAGGGACTCTAACTAAAAGCTTCAAAGTCTATTGTGCACTGTCTAGATAGTGTCCCATACCACCATCTAGACTTTATAAAACTTCTCTAATGCTAGTTGGTATCCTACATGAAGAGAATACACAAGAAACGACAGAGACCATGATCGTTAGACATGGAGTCTGGTGTTCTAACCTAATACGATGAGGGTATTCTACTTGCCCAGGGTAGAAGTAAGACACATCTCATGTAGGTACATGGTTAAGGAATATGAAGGGTGTGCTTTGTACTCTAGTCTAATTCTTTTACTAGAACTACTTACCATACCATACTCACTCGGTCCTATCCTTTGTTCTCATAGTGTAATTTACATTAAATGTTCATAAAAAGGGGTTCCATACCATATTTATAACCCAATCACATTTACCCTACAAAAAAGGTCCACTAGGGCTACCTTACATTGGTGAAAATAATCTCATAATGATTTTCAAAAGAATTGATATGATTCCATTCAAGCCAACAAACCTTAAGTCCATTATTCATTACAAGAAGTATACCTTTACCACTTTCGATTTAAAGGTTCATAACCTTAACATTAGGTTTAAGGTTTAACATAAAGGAACATCTTAACATCATTGAAGGTCTCATGTAATTTATACATACAATACTAAGAGTATTTAGCATCCTATGTCCAGACATCTCACATTTACATTCATATATAGATCATGTAAGGGACACAATTCTACCACAAAAGACACATTAGTGCTTCACTTTATCACATATTACATATCATATTGAAGAAGCACATCGGCACAACCTTCACCACGTTTATATCACAATATACACTACTATAACATCATTAATATAGCCATCATAAGACTCAATAACCAAGTAGCAAGAATCAGGCATCAACCGTAAGACTACACACATAAAGTCGTAGTCATAGTCTAACATGATTATCAAATATCAATAGAAGAACACATACTCTCACATGACATCATTTGTATATAGATATGATCATACTTCACATAAATAAACTTCAAAAATCATTATAGTACTTATAGTAGTAAGGCCATTATCATCATAATAAATGAAGTAACGTTGACAACGCCACATCAATTACAAGTAAAGCACATAGAATCACCACAATATGTTGACCCTAACAATAACAACATAACTGAAGTCTAATTATTAAAAAATAAAGATAATAAGGGTAGAGTACCACCAATAAATTCTCAACACTTCCATCCGATGCTAAATTATGCAATTCAATTCCATAAGGACCTTAACCATGGCCATGGATATAAATTCAATATAAAAACTATGCTACTCAATGAATCTACGTCAATTCAATGTTTATTTATCAATATTAGAAAACCTATACATCATTTGAACAAAATTCTTACATCATTCAATAGTTCACAAACAACTACACTAGAATTCATAAGCATTAAATGAATATCAATAAACCCATAAAGTAGTCAAAAACTAGGGTTCATCAATTACATGGGTTCATAGTTTAACTGAGTTAAAATAATATAATTAACAACAATTAAATAAATATATAATTATTTAAAACCTTTAATGCAAGAACCCATGGATAGATCATAAAATTAGACAATTCTTCTTTGAAAACTGTAGAAAACTATTTGAATGTTGTGATCCTTGATGAATAGAGTATCAAGGATACATAATCATACCTCAATAAATATAATTCTCCAATTTTATGAAGAATCTCCACTAAATTCTCCAATTCAAGCCCTTCCTTGATTTTTGGCTTAAACGGAATTTTAGAGAGTTTCTAAGGAAACTTGGGTTTGGATTTTTAAGAATAAAATCTTCTAAGTGTTAAAGTCTTATAAACATGTTTAAAATACCCAAAATACTTCTAAGTGATCGACCTTTTTCTTATTTGTACGTGGCGTGAATTTACCAATTAACCTTTTAAACTTATAGTGAACTGCAAACTTGACAACCCTCATAGTCGGTTTCCCATCCACGAGGCGTCAGTCCACCAGCAGACCATCTTGTCCTCCGTCGATGGGTTCAGAGACTGGAAAATGAGATATTATCTCCCTATTATAAGTACCCAACGACACCCTCCACCTACGGAGCGTCAATAAGGCCACTTGCCGTCTTTGCCACCTTAGGCAATTTCGACCAATAACATAGGTCCTTCGTCAAGGACCCTTGGATAGTCCTTGAGGATGTTTTCCTTGATGTTTCAAACACAAATATGTTTGTATACTATTTTAGTACCTACAAAATCAATTTCATCGAAAAATAACACGTAACAATTGACGAAACATGCCAAGAAAAACAAGGTCGTTTCAAAGCAAACATTTTGAATGTCATGGACGTTCTTGGATGTTTGACCTTCAAATATTACGAAATTTGACACACTGCCTATAAACACCATAATAATGCTTTTAATGACCTTATAACTTCAAGCATCACACATGAAAACATAAAATACATATGAGGCACATAGGTGACATAGTCGTCGAACGTCTTGGTCGTCCCTTGACGTTTAACTTCCAATGCACATAAAACTCTTGACATTGGATCAATAACACATTTTAGACAACATTAGGACCTTATAACATTATGAAAATAATTTTAGTCTCTAGTTTCATCTATGTCATTTCCGAGGTATTACACGTTACATGTATAATGACTATTACGTGAACTAATAAACATAATGAATTATTTTAGAATCAATGTAAATGAATAAATACTTTTCTAGAGTATATGTTTTTCCTTATTAAGGTTTGAAGGGGGAATAAATAAAGGATTATATCTTCATGTCATACATATAAAAGTCTTAAGAATGACTGTAGATAGGAATGTTTTTTGATAAATTATACATGATCTATACTTAGGTAGTATTAAGAATTATTTAGGTCATATTGGAGAGGGTGTTTGGGAGTTATCTCCTTGAATTACTTAAGTAAGTCTTTTGATACATTTGGGAGGAGAATGTCATATATATATATATATATATATATGTTGGTGTATAAAGTGAGAATAATCTTATCCTATATACTCTAGAGGATCGCTTAGGTGTGTGTGAAATGATTGTATGGGCGATCGCTTCAAAACACACTCAAGTGAGCCACAGAATCACCTTTGGTAGGTGGTCACTTCATAACTCACTCAAGCGAGCTTTTGAATAACCTTTGGTAGGGGAATCTAATGTTTATTTATCATTTATGTGTCCTTGATTATATAATGTGAAATGTGAATTATTGGTGAAGTTAAAGTGAAGTCACTGTAAGCTCAAACTTAGTTCACTGTGACTTACTGTAATGTATATATAAATTGAGTATAATTTGTAATTTCATCCTATTGTATTATTTGGTGCTTAAATATGGTTCTTATACTTTTAATGTGGTGTTTCAATCAAAAAGAGTATATTTCTCATAAATGTCCGCTTCTCGTGATTTTATGCATTATGTCATACTTAGTACATGTGTTTGTACTAATTCCATAATTTTTGTCTATCTCTAAAGGTGTGGTTAGAAAGTGAGAGATATCACTGAAGCAATCTTGGAATCTAGTAATCGTTCAAACAAAGATGAAGTATGTCCAAACTTGACTTGAGGGCATAATCATCTTTAGACTTCTTTATTTAAAAGAATTGTAACAGAATAAGTAATTCAATATTTTGTATTGTATGGTCCATCTATCAAAGATCCTTGAGTCTAAGATTGACATATGTTGAGAATTATTGTTTTTTATGATGTTAATATGAAATAAGTTTTATGATATTTCATGTAAAAACTTTTAATTGTGCAATACCTTTAACACATGTTATACAATGATGTCAAGGGCTTGTACAAAACCTCAGAGAGGTCAAGTATACAACACCACACTCCGAGATTCCTATGTGTTCTAGGTTGTGCTCTCGGGGTTTGACATCAAGTGAATCATAGCACAACTTTTCATCCCCAAATGGATGATCAAATGGAGCATACTATTCAAAGCTAGAGGACATGTTAAGGGCTTGCGTGATATATTTCAAAAGGAATTGGGACAATCACCTAACATTGATTGAGTTCTCCTATCACAATAGCTACCATTCAATTATTTCCATGGAACCTTATGAAGCACTCTATGGTTGGCGATGTATGTCTCTCTTTGGGTTGTTTGAGGTTGGTAAGTCTTAACTCCTTTGTCCCTAAATACTATGACTCTCTCTTGAAGGTTTGGGTGATAACGGATTGTTTGAAAATAGCCTATAGTTGGAAAAAATCTTATTCCGACAATAAAAATAGAGATCTCGAATTTGAAATAGGTGATATGGTGTATTTGAACATTTCACCTACGAAAATGGTGAAGAGATTTAAAAAAAAAAAAAGAGAGTTAAGTCCCCACTATGTGGGTCCCTATGAGATTTTGCAATAATTTTGAAAGGTTGCATATGAGTTGAATATACCTACTGAACTATCTTTAGTTCATATGGTATTTCATATCTACATGCTTAAGAAGTGTATTTGCGATCCCGTATCCATTCCTCCTTTTGATTGGTTAGGTGTGGATGAGATCCTTTCCTACAAAAAGGTTTTGGTGGGAAATATAGATCGCCAAGTCAAGAAATTGTGGAACAAAAAGGTGGCCTTCGTAAAAGTCCTATGGAGAAACCACCTAGTTAAGGGAGTAACATGGGAGGCCGAGACCGACATGAAGTCCCATTATCCTCATATTTTTCTTAATTAAGGTTATAAATGCCTATTAATAATGAAAATACTATGTAAATTTTTATTTGGGTTGTTTTACTAAAATATGCATAATTTTCGTAAAGGTTCATGGTAAAATGAGTTGTTCTGTGAAAAATGCTATTTTTCTTAACTTGAACTTATTTCTATTTTGTGTATTGTTGCCTTCATGGGGTAGTATTGAGCATGTTAATGTGTTTTGAAATAAGGTTGGAAAGTGACTCTTGATTATCATATTGAGCTCATGTTGATAATTAAAGAGTAGTTCCTCGTCTTATAATGTTGAGCTCTTATGTGTGATAAACTGTTATTTTAGTTTCTATGTGTAAATGCTATGTCTAGGTGTTGAATGGAGTTTTAAAGTACTCTTATTAGCTGTTACTCATGATGATTACGAGTTGTTTTTGTTGGTAGGGTGATATGCTCAAACATACTTCTCAAATAAGATTTTCAACGGTCGTATCAAGTAAAGAACCCAACTAATGAGGTTAGGGTCGATCCCACGAGAAAAATAGTCCAGACTTACCTTTATTCCTTAGAAAACAAAAGACAGAAAAGGGGTTTTTAAACTCTAAATTAATGAAAATAATTAACTAAATTTAAGTAACTAACTAACATATTCAAATCTCGAAGCTTAATAAAACAATAAAAGTAACTACGGTTGAATTGTTCCCCATAGGTTCCTAACTTGATAATTCTAACTAAAACAATTCTTTCATAGTATCTTGCATGTATTGTGATAAGTTATGTATCTCTAAATCCTTGGTTTGGTGTATAGAAAATTTCACTCCGCACATTGGTACGGCTGCGTGTGTTGCTATACTAACCCTTACCTTAACCTCATATTAAGCGTTGTATTCGATATTTGACAAAGTTATTACCTCGTACCAACCGACACTGTCCTATTAGATAGTGTACACTAAATCTATGTTGATAATTCTTTTCCTAATTTCTACCTCCATGGTCCGGCAAGTAGCATTAAGGCGAGTTCTAACGTTCATCATCCGTTAAAATAAATTTAAAATGAAAGAATTCTCAATACATACAAGAAACTATTCTAGAATTGCGATTTTAATTAGATTTTACCTCATTATTCATCCATTGTTCCCACAACCCTAGTAAAAATTATCGAAAAATCTCGTCGTCTGTCGAAAAGTCTCACCCCAATAACGAGGTTTTTTGAACTATTTATAGTAAAAACAAAAACATAATAAAAGATGGATTTTAATTACTGAAAATATGTCAAAACGCGTCTGAGTTGACGGACCTCGTGATGAACCGTCATGGTCACGACGGGCGTCATGGCCTCCATCATCCCATACTTAAAAACTTCTTCTGTTTCTTTCTTCATTACCCTCAACGAACAGGTATGATGGACCGTTCCAAGCACGACGGTCCGTCGAGGATCTCCATTCCATAATAGTTTAACTTCTTAGAATTTGGGTACTTGACTACTCTCTGATCATTACGACGAACAAGCAAGAAGGACCATCATGGCTGTGACGGTCCGTAATGGACTTACGTAATCCTACACAAGGTCATACTTCCCCATCTTTCATTTGCAGCTTCTCTCCTAATTACGATGCCATATAAGGACTTTCACAGACTCGGCGGACCGTCATAAGCGCTCAAAAACATTCGCGTTCATCTTTGGACAAATTTCCTGCAAATAAGGATTAACTTGCATACAATCAATATAAAAAGGTTTTTGGACACACAGAAAACTGGTGCGTCCGGTTCCCCGAAACCCACTACCTCTTTAAACTACACACCCTCAGTAGTGTCCTCATAACCAACACCACTATCAGTCGTGACTCCCGATATCTCCACATTTCTGGAGCTAGATTCCCCAGCAGCTAATTTACAGCCCTTATCTTTATGCGCCTCCTCATCAGCAAGCGAGGCTCTCCTCGCATCCTCCATCTCACAATGCTCCTTCTTCTGTGCTCTAGCCTCATTCTCCTCGCGACCCCTAAGCCTCTTTGCATGCTATCGAGGGGGAGGTCGTGGAATCTCAGAAGTGGAGAATAAGGCCGCCATCGCTGTGTCCTCAGCATGATCTGCAGAGGGGGCCTCATACTCAAGCACCCTAGCCTCTAGAATCATATTGATGTATGCGCGAAGACTCTAGACCGCAGCCTGAAGGGTCGACATATCCAACTGAGGGGCTATCCAAGCACTTTAAACCTCAGCGATCTTCCATTCTGTGTGCTGGAAAATTCATCGTTACAAGCGCTCTGCAGCCACAACAATAGACCCCTACAACCAAGGCTGGATGTGATGCTGATGTGTAGCCATTTGTGTATCTAGTTTCTGGACCCTAGCAAGCGGGACCAGAGCGGGAAAGGGTCTTAGCGAGAGGGGATCGTGGCAGTGCTACTACCCGGAATAGAATTGACAGGGGTAGTGTCAGTGGAAGAAGCCTTTATAGCCGTGTGAGCATGTGCTACCGTATCAGCTAGATTTTCACCAAGTGCAGGCAACTCTGGACGGGGCCATCAACGTGGACCCAACTCATTGGCCTCATCCTTGATGAGGCGGATATCAACAGTGCCCAGCGGGGTCTTAAGCTTATCAATGTGCCAGATAGTCACACCTGCAGACCTGCATAAAGAAAATATCATCCACGGGAAAGGGTAAGAAGTTGTGACATTCAAAGCCCTCTCGTGCATGACCGCCTATAGAAGACAAGCAAAGTCCACCTCAAACCCGTCTATCATCGCCTCCATGAGTACTGCACGATCACATGTAACTACATTATTAGCGGTTGGGGAGGAAAGGTAGTGGCAGACAATCAAACATGAGAACTCCACTATGAAGGTCAGGATAGCCTTTTTGATGGCTCCGTTCGGCTCAGTTACCCAGTCAACACTCTCTCCATCAACAGACAAGTGCAGGGCCATCCATCTCTTGGTTGTCTCTTTTAGCGATGGCTCATGCAAGAATTGGTCGTCTTTGACAATTTGCCACCGGTATTCAAACTCAGCGGTGAGAGGGGTCCGGTTGGCATCAATATCCTCGCCGTATAGATACCGGTGGATGGCAGGCAGGGAGATATAAACCTGAATTCCATGTACTCGAACATGCTCCACTAAGGCCTGTTTGGCGGGGGTAGCCCGACTATCAATTTGTGATCTGAGAGTAGCCACGTAGGAGGCGTAGAACTATTGGACCAACTATTCACTATAACGGCCCAACGAACGCACTGTCCACTCCAGTCTGTGTCTGGTGAAGAGATTGTGGATCTGTGGCATAGTGGAGAGACTTTTCGTAAGGACCTGCCTCTCCAATGTAAGGGTCCGTGTCATGATTGCTTCATCATTCAGAAACTTTGTGTCTGAATAAACTTGATATTGCACGTCGACACACCACAACTTGGGCTGGTCGACAACCTAGTTGAGAGCACGAGTGTGGATTTAGAACTGTCTGCCTCATCAGACGAGACAAACTGTGCAGCTGTGGTGGGTGCAGGGACTTCAGAAGACACGACGTCTTTCTCCGACCACGAAACTCCTAATGATCGAGACGCTCCTTCTTTATGAGTAGCTGAACCAGAAGGTGTTCCGGTCAGTGTGCGCTCCTCATATGATTGGGAGGCAGTGACTACACCAGGCGACACCTTTTTAGGCGTAACTCTGGCAACACGTGCATCTCGGAATGGGGTGGAAGTTCCTGGGGACATGTATTTGGGGTCAAGCTCATCATCAGATCCAATGACAAGGCGGGCAGACGAGGCGACAGACTTCGATCGCCCACATGCGTATACTCGATCTTGTTTGGTGCCATAATAGATAGTACCTATAAAGAATCAATATTAGTACTAGATGGAGAAAACAAGACAAGCAAAATGACACAAAATAAATAAAAGAGTCAATATGTAATGACATTTCTTTAGTAACAGTGACACGCGACAAACAAGGTGACGGCTCGTCATGAGTACGATAGACCGTCATGGGTCCGTCATATCTTACTTAAACTATGCTTATGTGGAGACTCCTGAAGGAATGTCTCTGACAGTTATGACAGATAAGCAGGATGAACCACTGTAATGATGACGGTGCATCGTCAATGTCCGTTGTGGGACCTTTGGAAAAAGTATGGAGACCCTTAGCAGAGGGGTCTCTAACCATCATAACGGTTATGAAGGACGGACAATAGAGGGTGTGACGGTACATCGTAGATGTCTATAAGAGGACACATGGAAAAAGTTGGAGACCCTTAGAAAAGGGGTCTCCGACCGTCATGACGGTTATACAGGACAGACCTTCGAGGGTATGACGGTCCGTTATAGATGTCCTTAAGAGGACACTTAGAAAAAGAGAGAGAACCTTAGGAATAGGATCTCTGACAACCAGAATGGTTGTGCAGGACGGACCGTCGTGGGAACGAAGGTCTGTCGCATGTATCCGTTGGAGGACACTTAAAAAAAGTGAGAGAACCTTAGGAATAAGGTCTCTAAAAACTAGAACGGTTGTGAAAAACGGACCATCGTGGGAACGACGGTCCGTTTCATGTGTCCGTTGGTGGACACTTGGAGAAAATTGGACGTTGGGGTGTTTGGGATGTTGGGACAGACCCTATGACGGTCTATCGTGGGTACGAGGTCTGTCATCGGTGTCTCGTTCTGTCATTCAGTGATAGAACTAGGGATGCCACAATCATCCCCTATAACCCAAATTATATTTTTAGTGTTTTAATCTACATGTGTCTAACCCAAATACCTTGTAACCTATCAATACTAACACACCTATTTCTAGAGTATTAACAAGGCAATTAGCTAGGTCAGACAGAATATGTATTAATGAACGAACCCATCAATAAGAGGTTGGCTAATAAAAATTGATAAACAAAAATGCATTGTAAATGGGTAGAAATCAGAGATACATACCTGAGAATTTGAGAAAACAAGCGAGGAAGGTACTTGATGATCAAGTAGAGAACCACAACACCAAACTCCGACTAGTAGAGAATGGATTTTAGGAATTGGGGAATTTGGGAAAATGATCGATGGAAAGAGACGTAGGAAAATAGATGTTGAAAAGGAAGGTAAATGTGTGAAGAGGGAAGGAAATGGGTGGAATGAAGGTGTTGGGGTTTTAAATGTAAAGAATTTTTTAAAAACCCCAAATGGGTTGGGTGGGGTACGCTTCATTAATGACGCTACGATCCCTGACGATGGTCTGTCGCTGTTGTGACGGTCTGTCATTTGTTCCGTCGCGTGTGCCCTAGTTTTTAAAATGACAGAAAGACGTATATGCATGACGGGTTCATGCGACGGTCCATCGCATTCGTGACAGGACGTGAATGGGTCCATCAGTGACTGCTGCAGAATGATTTTCTACAGAATTTCTAGGTGGTATACCTGCAAATTTAAAACCCATTAGTAGAAAATGCTACCATTACTAGAAAGAAGTACTATAAAAATTGAGTTGCCTCCCGACAAGCGCCTGATTTAACATCGCGGCACGACTGAGGACACTTGATTACTCAGAATTCATCAAAAGGGTATGCCTCGATCACTTCATTCGCCGATTTAGCATGCCCAAATTAGATTTTTATGCATTGTCCATTCACCTTGAACCGCACACCCTCCTTGGTTTCAAACTCAACTGCTCCATGATGGAATAGTTGGTTATCAAGTAAGGACCAGTCCATTTGAACTTGAGCTTGCACGGAAACCAACGACACCTAGAATTGTACAAAAGAACAAAATACCCAACCATAAACTCTCGTTTTTCACTTTGTAGGTCATGGTGCTTCTTTATATCTTCTTTGTTTGATATAGTAGATACCGATTGGAGCTCACGAATCTGCTTCATGGACCTACAAATGTTGAAGGTCGCTTATTCATTGTTCAACCGAAATTTCATCAACCCCTTTTCCATATCAACTAAGGCTCTACCCGCAGCAAGGAATGTTCTCCCAAGAATAATAGGCACTTTAAAAATCTACTTCACAATCAAGAATAACAAAATCTGCCGGAAATATGAACGAATCCACTTTTACAAGCACATCGTGGAGTATCCCTATAAGACTTTTCACTATTCAATCGGCCATTAGTAGCCTCATCGCAGTGGGCTTTGGGTCACCCAAACCCGACTTCTTGTAAATTGAGAGAGGCATGAGATCTATGATTGACCCCAGATCACATAATGCTTTCATAAAATGTAATGACCCGACTGTACAAGGAATTGTGAATGCACCCGGATCTTCTTTATTTTGTACGAGAGATCTTGTAGCAATAGCACTACTATGTTGCATTCTATCATCATCCTCGAAATTGACCAATATTTTCTTTGTAACCAGATCTTTCATAAACTTGGCATAACTGGTTATTTTTTCTTGAGCTTTTACCAAAGGGGCATTGATAGAAAGATTCTTCAACATTGTTATAAAACGCCTATATTTACCGTCCTTGGAATTTTTCACTAATCTTCGAGGAAAGGGGGTGGTGATCTAGGCATGGGAATTACCTTTATAGGTACTTTTGCATCTTTTCACGTTCTATCTTCTGCTTCACCACTACCCTCTATCACATTATCATTATCTATTCTCACCTTTTCCTGATTAGACGGATAGGTGGGTCAATGGTTTTCTAACCACCCCGAGTAGTGATTTCCATACAGTGTGCATCATTTTTTAGATTTTGGACAATGTTGCTAGGAAGAGTGCCCGGTTTCCATCTGTTCACAATCGCAGATAATTGGGACGTTGCAACTCGATCTGCTTAATTGATATTGCATGTGTGTCGACTTTCTGCCCAGTACCATCTCAATCAATCCTTAACTCTTTAATGTGCTCATCATTAGTGTCGAACCTCATCATCATTTTGTGCAACATATACTCAACTCGCACCATACTAACTCTACCATCCCTAGGAGTAACTTCACGATTTTTAGGAGGGACATAGGGCCCATTCCAATCATATTTTTTACCATAGTTACCCCTGTTGAAGTTGTGTTCGCGATTGTATGTTTTATGTCCTACATATTGACCCTCACGGTTATAGTTACCATAGATCTTACCTTGGTTCCCTTGACCTTGGCGCAAATTATCCTTATTTGAGCCTTGAGCACTCGGTTGGAAACCCCCTATCTGCTCGTTTACCGCATAGGAATCCTCCACATAATAGCATTCGTTATTTGGTGGTGGTGGTTTAGACAAGTAGTTAACTGCATTTAACTTTTCTGCACCCCCTATGATATGTTTTAATACAAACCCAAGTTCAGTTCTCATCTGAGCAATTTTTTCACGAATCTCATCTGTGGCTGGGTTGTGAGTGGACTGTAGTATCTGATTTCCTTGTACTCGAAGCTTTATTATTCAGGGAGATTTTCTCTAACTTTTTAGCAGTCTCAGCATAAGGACACTCCCCATAAGAACCACCTACTATAGTATCCAACACCGCTTTATTATTATCATCCGGTTCCCGATACAAGTATTCTTTCAGTTACTCATCATCTATACGGTGATTGGGGACGCTTCTAAAAAATAAGGTGGATCTATCCTAAGAACTAGTAACTGACTCTCCTGGTAGTGACAAAAATTGTTCACTATGTTTTTGTGGTTTAGTTTCATGGAGAACGGGTAGTAGCGTGCTAAGAAAACGTCTGTTAGTTGGTTCCAAGTGAAAATTGAGTTACAAGGGAGCTCAGTGAACCACATAGCAGCCTCTCCCGTCAGTGAGAGAGGAAACACTCTTAGCCCTATTACATCCATGTCCAAGTATGGCCTCCCTACACTGCTTTTACACACTTCCCTAACCTTAACTATATGGGCATGTGGATCCTCAAAATGTAGCCCTGAAAATAAACCTCTGGCAGTGAGCATTTTCATCAGACTACTAGTTACAACAAAGGTGTGGCCTTGTGGTATAGGGGGCAAGACAAGTGGCCCATCGGAGTCTACTATATTGTCATAGCCTCTGTAGTATTGTTGGGGCCGTGGAGCGGGATTTTGTCCCCTTTGTTGGTATTCTCCCGGAGCATCGGGTAACAACTGACCATGAACATCAACCGGAGCTGGGATGTTCTAGTTTGGATCATCATCATTAATATCCAAGTTTCTATTCAAGTGACGTAGTATACGCTCTAATTCATGATAGTAGGGAAACAAGGGTTCTCTTCCTCTCTGTGTATTTGGCATAGAAGGAGGATGGTTCTACAAGAATCAAGAACAATAGAAAATTAAAACTTAGATAATATTGAATAAACTTTAGTAATAAGTTTATGTTAATCTAAATGCTACTTTCCCCGGTAGCGGCGCCAAAATTTGATACTCTCAAACTTACTTCTCAAATAAGAAGTAAATTGGTCGTATCAAGTAAAGAATCCAACTAATGAGGTTAGGATTGTTCCCACGAGGAAATCAGTTTAGACTTAACTTCAATCTATTATTACTACTATTTAGTCAATTATTCCGTTGGAAAAACATAGACAATAAAAAGGGCTTTTTTTATTTCTATATGAATGAAAATAACTAGTTAAACTAAAGGAGAAAACTAACAAATTCAAATGTTGGAGTTTAATCAATTAATAAAAGAAACTAGGGCTTACGTGTTCCCCACATGTTCCTAACTTGATAATTCTAACTATATCAATTCTTTCCTAGTATCTTGCATGCAAAGTGATAAGTTATGTATTTCTAAATAGTTAGTCCAGCATCTAGGAAATTTCACTCCACACCTTGGTTCGGCTACGTGCGTTGCTATACTAACTTTTACCTTTACCTCAGATTAAGCATCGTATTGATATTTGACTAAGTTATTACCACGTACCTATCAATACTAGCCTATAAAATAGTATACACTAAATCTATGTAGATAATTCTTTTCCTATTATCTACCTCCTTGGTCCGGTAAGTAACATTATGGCGAGTTGTAACATTGGCCATCCGTTACAAAGAGATCTAAGCGAAAGAATAATCAATATATGCAAGACATTATTCTAGAATTGTTATTTTAGTTAGATTTTATCTTATTATTTGCCCATGGTTCCCACAACCTTACTTAAGGAGTTTAGTTACCCATAGTCATAATCACAATATTCAATGTATAATATAAGAATTCATGTACTAACTTCAATGGGAGAGAATAAAATCCATAAATTTACTTGATTAATCAATAAAATCACCAACAATTGATTACTGAAATTAAGCAAAGACAAAAGATTCTCCTAAAGTGTAATAATAATCACAAAGTCTAATCCACAAAAGAAGCTAAAATAACAAAGAGTCTAACCCCAAACGAGGTTTTTTGAATTATTTAAGAAAAAAAACCAAAAACCTAATCAAAGAATGACTCTAATTGCTGAAAATATGTCAAAACGCGGCTGGGTCGACGGACCTCGCGATTGGTCGTCGTGGTCACGATGGGCCGTCATGGACTCCATCATCCCACACTTTGCAAATTCTTCTGCTTATATCTTCATTACTCTCGACGGAAGGTATGACGGATCGTCACAGGTACAACGGTCTGTCGAGGGTCATCGTTCCATAACACTTTAACTCTTGGAATTTCGGTATTAGGACTACTTCTTTGATCTTCATGTCGAATCAGCAGGACGGACCGTCATGGCTACGATGGTCCATCACGCACTTTGTATCCTCACACTTGGTCAGACTTCCCTATCTTCCTTCAGCACCTTCACTACGATGCCACCTACGGATCATCACAGGCACGACGGACCGTCACAAGCTACATAGGTGGTACTTTTTCTGCATTTCTTGCTCAAAAAACTTTAGCGTTCATCTTTAAATAGATTTCTTGCAAATAAAGAGAAACTTACATAAAAATTTATACAAAAAGGCTTTTGGAGACACACTAAACATAAAGAAAGACCAATAAAATTATCGTGAAACCAAGGTATATAAATGAATGGGCATGAGTTTGATTTTATGAGAACAAATACAAGGAGGAATCCCAATAATGTCCGCAACAGTCCACCCAGTAGCACTTTAGAACATTTTTAGTACATTCACAAAACTCTCATCTTGTTGTTCATTCAGGTCTAAGGCAATGATTACCGAAAAAGTGTCACCATTTCCTAAAAATTAATACCTGAGATGAGGTGGGAGATCTTTTAGTTTTAACTTTGGAGCCTCCTCTATAGATGGTTTTTCGGGTGGAGACTCGCGATTCTTCATGTCTAACTCATGTTTCTTCGGTTTAAACCGAACATCACCATGATCAAGAGGCGCTAATTCTTCCACACCTAGACGTTCTTCTATTTTTATCTCGGATGACTTACTAACTTTTTCGGATATAGCAGATACCAATTGGAGTTCACCACTTTACCTCCATGACCTAGAAATATTGGAGCTCACTTCTTCATTGTTCAACCGAAATTTCACATGATCCTTTTCCATATCAAGTAAGGCTCTACTTGTAGCAAGGAATGGCATCCCAAGAATGATAGGAACTTTAAAATCGACATCACAATCAAGAATAACAAAATCTATACAAAATATGAACGACTCCACTTTTACTAGAACATCGTGAAGTATCCCTATAGGCCTTTTTATTGTTCAATCGGCCATCAGTAGTCGTATCACAGTACCCAACTTCTTGTAAATCGAAAGGGGCATGAGATTTATGCTTGCCCCTAGATCACATAATGCTTTCACAAAATGTAATGACCCGATTGTAGAAGGAATAGTGAACGCACTCGGATATTCTTTCTTTTGTACTAGAAATCTAGTAGAAATAGCACTACAATGTTGCAATCTATCATCATCCTCAAACTTACCCATATTTTTTTTGTAACCTGATCTTTCATAAACTTGGCATTACCGGTCATTTGTTCTATATCTTCTACCAAAGAGACATTAATAGAAAGCTGCTTCAACATTGTTATAAAACGCTGATTTTTACCATCCTCGGTCTTTTTCACTAATCTTTGAGGTAAGGGTGGAGGAGGTCTAGGCATGGGAGTTACCTTTTTATCCACTCAGCATCTTTTCCAGTGTTAACTTCTACTTCACCACTAACCTCTACCACTTTATTATCATCTCTTATCACCTTTTCCTCAATAGACGGCATAAGTGGCTCAATGATTTGCTTACAACCCCGAGTAGTGATTGCCATATAGTGTCCATCATTTTTTTTGATTTTTGACAGTGTTGCTAGGAAGAGTGCCCGGTTGCCGTGTGTTCACAGTCACAGATAATTGGTCCATTTGCATATCAACCTTCTTAATCGATATTGCATGCGTATCGAATTTCTTCCCAATACCCACTAAATAACTCATTAAATCTTTAATGTGCTCAACACTAGCATCGAACCTCCTCCTAATTTTATGCATCATATCCTCAACTCGCGCCATACTACCTCCACCATCCCTAGGATCAACTTCACTATTTTGAGGAGGAACGTAGGGCCCATTCCTATCATTTCTATTACCATAGTTACCCTTGTTGAAGCTTTGTCGCTGTTGTAATTTTCATCTCGGACATAATTACCCTCACAATTATAGTTACCATAGTTCCGACCTTGATAACCTTGACCTTCGTGCCAATTCTCCTGATTTGAGCCTTGGGCATTTGGTTGAAAACCCCTCGTCTGCTCATTTACCGCATAAGAAATCTCCTCATAATAATATTCATTATTTGGTAGTGGTGGTTTAGACAAGTAGTTAACTGCATTTATCTTTTCTGCACCCCCAGTGACATGGTTTAATACCAACCCAAGCTCATTTCTCATTTAAGCCATCTGTTCACGAATCTCATCTGTGGATGGGTTGTGTGTGGATTGCATTGCAAAGGTATTTCTTCCAGTATGTGACTTCCTAGTACTCCAAGACTTATTGTTCTAGGAAATTTTCCCTAACTTTTTGGCTATCTCGTCATAAGGACACTCCCCATAAGAATCACCCACTATAGTATCGAATACCACTTTATTATTATCATCTTTTCCCCGATAGAAGTATTCCTTCATTGACTCATCATCTATGCGGTGATTGGGTACACTTCTCAAAAATGAAGTGAATCTATCCAAAGACCTGCTAACTAACTCTCCTGGTATTGCCACAAAGTTGTTCACTTTATCTTTGTGATTTAGTTTCTTGGACACCGGGTAGTAACGTGCTATGGAAACGTCCCTTAGTTGGTTCCACGAAAAAATTGAGTGATAAGGGAGCTTAGTGAACCAAATATCAGCCTCTCCCGTAAGTGAGAGAGGAAATACTCTTAGCCCCATTACATCAAATTCAAATCAGGACTCCCTACACATCATTTACACACTACCCTTACCTTAGCTATATAGGCATGTGGGTCCTCTGTAGGTAGCCCAAAAAACAAACCTTTAGCAGTGAGTATTTGGATCAGACTACCAGTTATCACAAAGGTGTGGCCTTGTGGTAGAGGGGGCTATACATGTGACCCATCATAGTCTGCAATATTATCATAACCTCTGTAGTATTCTTGAGGACTTGGAGCAGGATTTAGTCCCTTTTGCTGATTTTCACCAGGATCATCGGGTAATAACTTACCATGAGCCTCAACTGGATCTCGGTTGTTTTGGTTTGGATCATCATTGTTAATACCCCAAGTTTTGATTCATATTGCGTAGTGTACGCTCTAATTCATGGTCGTAGGGAAACAAGGGTTCTCTTCCTCTCCGTGTATTTGGCATACAAGGAAGTTAGTTCTACAATAATAAAAAACAATAGAAAAATAAAACTTAGAAAATATTGATTAAATATTAGTAATAAGTTTAAGTTAATCTAAAAGTTGCTTTCCCCAACAACAGCGCCAAAATTTGATATGCTCAAACTTACTTCTCAAATTAGAAGTAAAGCAGTCGTATCAAGTAAAGAACCCAACTAATAAGGTTAGGGTCGATCCCACGAGGAAAATAATTCAGACTTAACTTTATTCTATTATTACTATTATTTAGTCAACTATTTCATTAGAAAAAAAAATAGAAAAGGGGTTTTTTAACTCTAAATTAATGAAAATAATTAACAAAATTAAAGTAACTAACTAACAAATTCAAATCTCGGCGCTTTATCAATTAATAAAAGTCACTAGGGCTTAAGTGTTCCCCACATATTGCTAACTTGATAATTCTAACTATAACAATTCATTCTTAGTATCTTGCATTTAGAATAGTAAGTTATGTATCTCTAAATCCTTGGTCCCATATCTAGAAAATTTCACTCCGCACCTTGGTCTGGCTACGTGTGTTGCTATACTAACCCTCACTTTTACCTTATATTAATCATTATATTCTATATTTGACTAAGTTATTACCTCGTACTAACGAACACTAGCCTTTTGGATAGTGTACACTAAATCTATGTTGATAATTATTTTCCTATTATCTTCCTCCTTGCTCCGGTAAGTAGCATTAAGGCGAGTTCTAACGTTGGCCATCAGTTAAAAAGACTTCAAAATGAATGAAATATCAATACATGCAAGATACTATTACAGAATTTCTATTTCAGTTAGATTTTACCTTATTATTCACCCATGGTTCTCACAACCCTAGTTATGGAGTTTAGTTTCCCATAATCACACTATTCATATATTTAATATAAGAATTCATGCACTTACAGTAATGAGAAAGAATAAAATCCAAAAATTCACTTGATTAATCAACAAAAGTACCAACAATCAAATCCTAAGAAAAACTGTATCAATTACTGAAATTAATCCTTCAATACTTGAACAAGAGAACTAAAAATTATCGAAAAGTCTAACTATCAAAAAGTCTCACCGTCTATCGAAAAGTCTCACCCTAAAAATGATGTTTTTCAAACTATTTATAATAAAAACAAACACCTTATAAAATAAGAATTCTAATTACTGAAAATCTGTCAAAATGGGTCTGAGTCGACGGACCTCGTGACGGACAATCGTGGTCACGACGGGCCGTCTTGGCCTCCGTCATCCCATACTTCACAAATTCTTCTGCTCCTTTCTTCATTACCATCAACGAACAGATATGACGGACCATTCAAAGCACGACGGTCTGTTGAGGGTCTCCATTCCATAATACTTTAACTTCTTGGATTTTCGGTACTAGGACTACTCTCTGATCATTACAACGAACCAGCAGGACGGACCGTCGTGGCTATGACGGTCCGTCATGGACTTATGTAATCCCACATTAGTTCAGACTTCTCCATCTTTTTTCCGCGGCTTCTCTCCAACGATGCCACCTATTGACTGTCATAGATTCAATGGACCGTCATAAGCTCCGTAGGTGGTCTCTTTTGCATTTCTCGATCAAAAATTTCAGCGTTCATCTTTGGTTAGTTTTCCTGAAAATAAGGAGAAACTTACATAAAAGTTAATACAAAAAGGCTTAAGGACACACACTAAACTTAAGGAAAGAACATTAAAAGTAACGTGAAACAACCGTACATCAACTGCTAGCCTTGATGGGTATTTTGGGTACATTAGGGGAGGGTCATATAATGATTTTAAATTGTTTTTACCTCACATTCACTCACTCAAATAAAATCCCAATAATAACCCAAAAGGTCTCACCTCTCTCCACATTCTTTGTCTATTCAATCTCCATTGAAGGAACCAAGAATCTTCAAGAACAAGACAAAATTCCCTATGATTCCACTAAAGATTTATGGATTATGTCACTATAAGGTATTGATTCTTAATTCTTGGGATTCCTTTGCCCTATAGGTCCTTCAAAGTTTATTTCTGAATCACCCAATTCCAAGGGTTTTCCTCAAAAAAAGGATTTTCTTCTAAACTTGAAACTGATGATTAATTATAAAGAATTGTGATTATCTATGGCTAATTAATTATCAAATTTTTAGTATTGGATGTTTATAATAGGTATTACATGTCGATCATGTCCCTTCCCTCAATTTCCCAAATCGTAATTCTTGCTTATAAGTTGATGGGAACTGATGAATATATTGATTGCTAAACTTGTTTTATTTATTCTATATAATTTATGGACTCCCTAAAATCATGTATTGTTGGGATTGAATCAGTTTAGTTAAGAATTCACGATGAATCATTTTCCCTAACCCTAGGTACGAATTGGACTTATAGATGATTAGAGTTGGTAGAATTGATAATGTTAGTGCTTAATGCACTATATGATGATGATGATGGTGAGTGGATTATTGGATAATTGTGATGAATTGAGGGTAAGATTCTTGATAAAGACTATTTTGAAGTAGATTTCTTTTGTGTGGCTTGGATGATAAGATGATGATATGTTTATCTGACTAACGATGGTTATGTGATCAAAGGAAATTGTCATCCTATGCCTAATGACCTAACTGATATGCTATACAATGAGGTTCGTCTCCTATGACCTAAATTAAGCTATGATTGTTAAAGAATGACTTAATGAAATTTCAAAAGGGAGTTTATCTTCACACTGAGTGAACTTGACTATGAGATGTGTTGACTTCCTCTAGAAGAGAGATTCACCAAATGTTCTCATGACATGAGGGTTCCAATTTATAATGGTCATGTAGAGGGTTAAATACATGCCTACTATTTCCTTAACTATGTTTCCTTGAAAACTAGCTAGTGGATCCGCCTAGAATGCTATATTAATGTTTTGGTCTTACATTTGCAAGTACACCACCTTTATTCATTTTAAGGTTTCATGATAGTGGATGCCATGTTTAGTTCACATAGTCTATTTCAGTTAAGGCAATTGTTCCCAAAAGTAAACTGAAACTTATTAAGTGAACTCAAATTAGGATGAATTAAGGGGTTCTTCTTAGCATAGATAGGGGTATGGGATTCTACCTTTTAATTTCACTAGTTTGCCTTGAGGGAAGTCCTAGGAAGATTTTCTTCTGAACTTATGACTTTAATAATATCAAAATGTTGACTTTACATGTTAATGATCCTATATAAAATTAGTTTCACTTATGAACATGTTATTGTTCTATATTACTATATATGATAATGACTACTCATGATGCTATGTTTAATGAAGATAGGCATTATTTGTGATGTCTTTCCTTGGTTTCTTGACTATGTGGGGTTATGGGACTTCATATAAGCATTTCACTTGTAGGCAATGATATGAACTCTTGTGCATACTTTGTTGTTATGACACATGTTGAGGTTACTTTGGTTATATGATCTTTATAATATTCACGTTTACATGACCTTATGTTGATAGTATGAATTTTTTCATGACATAGTTTATGATTTTTGTCTTCTATTGCATATGGACTTCTCTGAATGAGTATGTGATAAAATGTTTGCGTGTGTTCTTATTTGCGCATTATGTTTTTCAAAACTGACGTAGCATAACATAAAAAAATAACATAAAAACGTCCTTTTAGCATGATTTCAAACCATGTAGGTGCATATATCCATACTTACTACAACTGGTTGTCGTAACCCATATTGTAGTTTTTCTACAAATATGTAGGTTCGGGCCGTTGAGGTAACAAGGCCAATTGCAAGGATACTTGGACATATTTCCCAAGTCAATTGGTGAGTTCTCAATGTTCAATAATTGTTTCTTATATCAAGCGTAGTCGGATTTGCTATAGTAAAAAAGAGATATTTTGTCTCTTATTTTTTAAGATATTGTTGTATGACCTAAGTGGCAATTATATTTTGGCCTATGACCGAATGATTCGATTTTACTTTAGATGGTTTTAATGTGAGGCGGTATTATAGACTAGACTCTTATATGTTATGTTTATTGTCTAAACGACAAGCCTATGTAAGCTTCCTATGCAAGGAGTCTTAGTAAACTCATTAATAGTATGTGACAGGTCTAATTAAACCTCATTATATAAAAGTTTTAATTAGCTTCCGCATTGTTAACTTATAAAATTTTATGACGAATTCTTAGAGTCTAGTCTTAGTCCTCCCCAAAGATGATGATACCTGTTACATATAGGGGTGATCCACGGTCGTTACATTAGGTTGGAGATATTTATGTTGATATGGTCTTCTTATGATTTCATTTATTTTGATATGACCATTTTTTTTAATATATATATATGTTAACTTGACTATATGATGATATTGGTGTTTTGTTTAATATGGACTTGTCTTGAGTAATATTATGTATATTTGCCTATACATGTTCTTAATAATGAATGAATGCTTTTTGTAGTGAGCATGGTTTTAAATAAAAGGTCTTTTAAAGCATGATTTCAATGATTTTACTTGTCTATGTTTCCATACATTGTAGATGTGGTTGTACTTACCAATTATCTTTCCCTTTCCCCAAACAAAGTAGGTTTGGGCCATTGAAGTGTCACATCCCAAAACCACACCCTAGAAATTAGGGCCAATATCGTATTGCAACCAGTATACATGACCTATCGGAGATCTTCTACAGGACCTTTCGGTATCGTTCATCGCATATAAATAATGAAAAGTAGTGTGAAATTAAAAATTTTCACAAAACATTAGAATATCTTTATTCACAACATTCATTAGAAATCGTAGGAAATACTAATTCTCAATCTCATCAAAGATAGACACAAGAATGCTTTGGGAACACGACCGATACT
The DNA here is from genome assembly GCA_027704765.1 of Solanum habrochaites. Lineage (NCBI taxonomy): Eukaryota > Viridiplantae > Streptophyta > Magnoliopsida > Solanales > Solanaceae > Solanum > Solanum habrochaites. The sequence continues at coordinate 38,532,776 of JAKWJA010002492.1, read as the reverse complement.
TCTAAATAAATAAATACATAGTCTAATTACAATATTTTGAAAATAATAGACATATATGTTTGCCCTCGATTCAATTGAGAACATACTTCACTTCTCTTGAATGACTCTAGAATTCAAGATTTCCTTCACGATACTTGTTATCTTTCACCTACACATATAGGTATAAACAAATGTATGAAATTAGTACAAACAATTGTACTAAGTATGGCTTTATGCACAAAATCATGAAAATAGACATTTATTTTAAATATGCATCTTTTCATTTAAAAATCATATCTTAATCATAAGAATAACATTAAACACCTTAGGAACACATATGACATTTAAGAAATTTATGATATTTTTCAACCAACTTTACAATAACATATACACTGTAATAGTAAAGTGCCTTCACTTACTTGTTGACACTTTTTAGCATGTAATTATCCCACTAAAAGCTATCCTAAGACTCACTTAAGCAACATAAAGAGCGACCGTCCATACACCCTGTCACATAAAAAAACCACACCCTATAAGCTAGGGTCAATCTCAGATTGCGACCGACGTACTTGACCTCTAAGTGGTCTTGTACAAGCCCTTACATATCATTCATCGAATATACCTAATGAAAAGTAGTGAGGAATAAAACTTTTAACAAAACATTTCATAATCTTTAAAAACTCATTCATATAAAATCATAGGAAATACTAAGTTTCAATCTCCTCAGCCTTAAAACAGGAAAATAGTTTTGGGACATGGACCATAACATACTAATATAATTCATTAATAAGAAACATAAAAGACATCTATATATGCCCTCGAGTCAACTGAGGACATACTTAACCTTCATTTGAATGATTCTATGATCCAATTCTTGCTTCCCAAATGCTCCTCACCTACTTACAAATATAGAGATATATAAAAGCATGGAATTAGTACAAACACATGTACTAGGTATGGCACTATGCATAAAAATATGAAAACGTACATTTATTTGAAATATGCATCTTTTCATTTAAATATAATAATATAATCATAATAACAAGATTTATAAACATAGAAACACATAAGATAAAATTTAATCAATTTAAAGAATTTTTAAGCGTAACCTTACAGTGAGCTAGCTATATTCACTGTACAGTGAATTGCTTCACTGTCATAGTGAAGTGCTTTTTTATTCCTTTTAACATTTTCTAGCATGTATTCTTCTCACTAAAATTTATCCTAACACTCACTTAAGCAACACAAAAAGAGACCACCCATACAAATTCCCTAAGCAACTGACCCTCAAGACTACTTATAATAAGACACATACACATTTACAAAACATCAAACATATGAACATGAGATTTCCTCTACCATAGGTGATTCTATGTCTCACTTGAGTGAGTTGTGAAACGACCGCCATACAATCCCTTATACACACACTTAAGAGATCCTATAGACTACCCATCATAGAATCATTCTCACTTACTACATCAACCCATAGATAAAATGATACTTTCCTTACCAAGGTTATTAAAAGACTTACTTATGTAAATCAAGAAGATAACGTCCATGATTGACCTTTTCAAGACTACCTAAATAATCTTTAAGGATACCTATATTTAGATCATGTCCACATATTCAACAATTTTCCCTAACTAGAGTCATCCTTAAGACTTATGTAGGTAAGATATAAAGTCACCATTCATGTTTCCCCTTCACACCTTAACTAGAAAACTGTTAACTACTCTAGATAAGTACTTATTCATTTAACATACTTTCTTACTTAAATTTTTATATTCATTAGTTCATTTAGGAGGCATTCATCAAATAAAAAACATTCAAGTAATGGTCTTGGACCATACCTAAGAACTCCAACTAACACCTTCAAAGCCTATTGTGCAATATCCAAATAGTGTCTCATACCACCTCCTAAACCTCATAGAACTTCTCTAATGCTAGCAGGTATCTCATATAATGAGAATAGGAAATATCCGACATAGAGCACGATAAAAAATCATGGAATGCAGAGTTCTATCCTACTCCGATGAGGGTGTTCTATTTTCCAATGGTAGAATTTGGATACATCCCATATACGTACATAGTTATGGAATATGAAGGGCTTTCTTTGTAATCTAGTATCATTCTTTAACAAGAACTACTTCCCTTACCAAACTCACTCAAGGATAGCCATCGTTCTCATAGAGTAAGTTACACTTAAGGTTCATATATAGGGCTTCCATATAAAATTCATAATCCAATAACATTTACCATACCAAAGAAAGGTCCACTAGGGCTACTTTGCAATGGCGACAAGAAGATCATTATGAATTTCCTAAGGTTTTATATGATTCCGTTCCAGCAAATAAACCATAATTCTGTCATTCCTTTCCTTCGAAGGATATCATTACGGATTTCGACTTCAACATTTAGAACCTTACCAGTATGATTAAGGTTTCACATTAAGGACCCTCTTAACATCATATAATGTATCATGTCATTAATACATTAAATACTAAGAGAATATAGAATCCTAAGTCAAGATGTATCATATTCACATTCATACATGTATCAAGTAAGGGACACAAGTCAACCAAGACAAGACACAACATACTTCACTTTAACACACATTACATGTTATTCTAGAAGTACATAGAAATAACCTCTATCATCTTTAAGTCATAATATACACTATCATATCATCATAAATATGACCATCATATAATCATATAGTCAAGTAGGGATAAGCATATATAAACTCTAAGACTATACACACAAAGCCTAACTTAAAGTGTAACATGATTTACTAAAATAACATCAATTCAAGCATACATATACTTTCACATTACTTATAATGTAGGTAGATATTATCATACTTCACATAATCAACTATACAAATAACCACCTTGCTTCAAGTAGTTGCCGACAAGGCCATGACCATCATATTACTTAAAATAACGTTGACAAGGGCACATCAATTGCAGGTAAAGCACATAACACCGCCACAATAAGTGGACTATACCAATATGGATATAATTAAAGTCTAAAATACAAAAAATAAAGGAAAATAGGGCATAGAACCACCAGTCCATCCTCAACAATATGATTCGATGCTAAACCACCCAATTCAATATCAAAAAGCTCTTATGGATGGCCATGGACAAAAATTCAATATAATTATAACGATACTCAATGAAATTAGGTCAATTCACTATATATTCACAAATATAATACAACCTAAATATAAATTGAACACGATTCTTACATCATTAGAGAGATCATAGAAAATTACATTAGAAGTAATAAACATTATGTCAATACCAAGTAACCCATAACTTAGTCAAAAACTAGGATTCCTCAAAAACATGGGTTTGTAGGTAATTGAGTTAAAATCATTAAATTAATAACAACTAAATCACTAATCAATGCTTAAAAACCTTTCATACGAGAATCCATTTATACATTATGAAATGGGAAAATTCAAATTTGAAAACATTAGAAAACATATTTCAAAATAGGCTCCGTGATGAATATAGTTTCAAGTATCAAAAACAATACATCATTGAAGCTAATTCTTCAATTTGATGAAAAATATCCACTCAATTCTTCAATTCGATCCCTTCATTGAGTTTTTGCTCTAATGGAATTCTAGAGAATTTTTAAGGGAATTTATGTTTTTGAATTTTAAGAATGAAATATTCTAAGTGTTTTAGGCTTATACACATAGTTAAAATACCCAAAAGACCCTTAAGGAACCTCCAATACCTTTATTTGGACGTGGGGTTAATTACAAATTCACCCCTCAACTTAACAGTGAACTGCGCAGGGAGGCAGTCCACCAACGGTTGCCAAACGACGGCCTATCCGTTGACCAACAAACCATCCTGTTGTGCCGTAGTTTGAGACTCAGACTTGTCTTTGGATACCTCTCCTCTCACGCTTAAGTGTCTACCAACGGCACCCATCGACGGAGTGTCGACTGGTCCACCACTCGTCCATTACCTAAAGCATTTGGTCCTGTCTTGGACACTAACTTGGGCCTGTCTCGACGAAATATTCCAAGATACACAAGGTCGTTTCAAGGAAAAACTTTCAAACGTCGTGGACGTTCTTGGACATATAACCTCCAAACTTCACGAAACATCAAATATTGACATAATAACACTTTTGAGGACCTTATAACCTCATTATTCACACTTAAACACATAAAACCACATATGAGGCACATAAGTGACTTAGTCGTCCAAAGTCTTAGTCCTCCCTTGACGTTTGACTTTGAATGAACCTAAACTCTTAGAAAGTATCTCAATACCACATTATAGACCTATTTATGACATTATAACATCATGAACAATAAATTACGCTCCAATTCACCTACGTCATTTTTGGGATTTTACACACCCTCTCTAAGCATGCCTAAATGATCCTCAAGACTACTTATAATGAGAAACATACACACATACAAGACATCATCAATATATGTCACACATGGATTCTATAATCTCAATGCAACTAGCGTCGTTAACCTTTCAGAGGTTACGTAGAAGCCTCTTCTTAGCTTTTATCACAATCATATAGTTAAATTTGCGGAAAATTTAATACTTTTAGAACATAACGAAGAATATATATACTTAATATAATTAATAGATAGAGTCATGTTATAATGAGCTCAAACTAAACAAACATCTATAATCGATTAAGTAATTCAATGAAGAAATCAATATATCGTAATAGTTTGCCAAACGGACTTAATACAAAGCTTTGAATAAAAGTCTAAAATGAAACGCTAGGGACAACATCCACGTCATTACTTACCTTTTCTTGTTTAATGACATTTTGTAGCTTTATGCTGCTCTTTATGAATTATATAAACTTTTTTCAGTGTACTATTATATTCATGGTGCATTTGGTTGAGTATTTTGGGACTTGTACCAAAGATTGGTATACCCTTAGTTATGAATTCATTGAGTTACATTGGTCATGCTTAAGTTTGTATAGCTTGGTAATTAGCCAATTTTATATTACATTTGGGAAATAATATAATAATCCAATTTTATTGAACATTTTGGGCATTACATTGTAAGCCAATTTATTGGCATAAGCCAAGGTTTCACATATTATGGCAATCCAAAGATTCATTTTAATAAATCAAACCTCTAAAAATTTAATTATCTTATAAGAAAAATTCAATGAAGAACTTATAACAGTAAAATCAACTTCACAATCGACTTATAGCAAACTTCACATTCTCGAACACAAATAAGTGTTACAACATTCTTTATCCCATGTAACTAATACCCTAATCATGTGAATCAAATATATAGGACTCATAAGACATTAAAAAATAAAGAAACCTACACACAATTATCAGTTAGCACAATATACCAACAACATGCTCGAAATTTACATCATACAACTTGCAAGAATTTGAAATCGGGAGAGCTAGGAAGATGGACGTGCGATTCATTGGGAACAACCCTAGCTTCAATATTCTTGATAGAAAAAACATTTAAAAATCCTCTTGAAGAAAATAATCCAAGATATAAAATGAATACCTTAATATGGAATTGAATCTACGAAGATCACCTTGCACGAAAACCTTGAAGAATACCCTGAAATCGCCTAAGAAACTTTTCTATTTTTCTTGCATTTTGTTCATTGTTTTTCTCACACTTGTTTTCTGTTTTAGTCGTGAGTTTCTATGTCTCGGGAAGTGATATTTATTATTTTAACTTAGACTAATTAACTTAATTAATACATAAATTAACTAATTTACTAAAATGCCCCTCCTAGATTGACTAGAATTAGAAGAACACTTGATTTAATCGAAATATGGAAATTGCTTAGTTATTTCCGTTTTTTCCAATTAGATTAATTAATTAATTTACTAATTTAATAAATTAGGTGAAATAGTTTAATTACTAAATTACCCCTAAGTTGTTAGGACCATAACCAACTCTTTAGACCATCTAAGTTAGGTATTATGATGTTTCTTAGTTAGTTACTTGTCTAGTTTAAGGATTTCGGTCTGCCTATTTGAAAAAATTAATTAAGTTCTTAATATAATTAATTAAATTACCTAGGTTAATTGATAAAGTAACCCTAAGTCATTAGGGACATAACTAACTCTTTTGGACCATCCTAGGTTAGGTACAAGGTTTTCTTTTGAACTAGTTTCTAGGTTATGTCATTCAATTAAATCTTAGGTTGTCGAGTGCACTTGATAGTTTATTTTTGTTTGTACTAGGTTAGTTAGATATTTATGTAAGTTAGTTAGAGTCTAGATTTTGTAGGAAGCTTAGTTCCACATGGATTGACCCCAACATGTGTGCCTGCCCCTAACCACCCTAATCGAATTCTTGCGCTTGTGCTTGCACATGGATTACACATGTGCTTTCACATGGGTTGATGATCATTTCCTAACAAACTATTCTTGATGGTTCATTATTAATTTTTAATTATTGTCCCAAGGATCCTCACTATTTCCTTGGGCACTTCTTATTCTACATGTCCATTTTAATTGGTCATGTGCTATGGTTCCTAGTCTTGACAAATGGATGCCTCGCACTTATTTTGTGGAAAATGAAAATGATGATTTTTATCTTAGGTTCATTATTTCAGGTAAATTTTTTGGACAATCTTTTTAATACATAGAAAATTGGCTAACACCCTTTAAGCCAATATATTCTAATATGCTCAATATTTCTAAAAATTGGGCATTGGGATGCCTATTGTAACACGTTGAAAATCCAAGACACATTGTAAAGACTAAAATAGGTGTCATAAAGTATTTACACTGTTTTTATATCCATTTTTATGAATATAGGTCATTTAGGTGGTTTATGAACTAAAACGTCTGGGAATTTTTTTCAGAGGGATGTTAGTGTGACTTAGACTATTTGTCTAACTTTTAGGAATCAGAAATGTATGAAAATTAGTGGAATGGTAATTAATAGACTTTTGAGTTGTTTCATGGTTAAAATGTTTTGGTACAACTCCCTAATGACCGACCAAGGGCCTTTGAGGAGGACACCTATAGTTTGATGCATCACAGCCTAACAGTATGCATTGACGGGACAAAAGACGGCAGGTACGTGGATCAACGGGGTATCGATGCTACTGTATTAACACACTTAAATTTGTTGATAGGTTCCCTTCATCGGAACAGTCTCTGGACACATATACGGAGTGAGGAGGTGCAGGCTACGGTCTGTGTGTGGATCAATGGTGCAACGATGCCACCTTCCTCTCACACTTAGACAAAACGGAGGAATCCTCGCCTGTAAACTCACTGACCGATAAGAAGGAGTGCAGGACGGGAGGGGGGGGGAGGGTTGTCCATTGACTCACAGACGGCCCGTAGATCGTGGTCTCATCTGTGAGGGTCGAGTTTCACTACCATATTTTAAATGATTTCATTGAATTAATTAAGTGGTTTAGGCGTTAGTTGGGAAGTAAAGGGAGACTAATTAAGTTAATTAATCCCCACTATAAATACCCTCAACCCTCATTAACCCAAAGACAACACTTAAATAATCACTCTTATTTCTCACTCTACACGAAGTCACCATCGATGGCTAGAAAGGACTAGGGTTTGGGGGCTAGAAAGGGACGAATTCACCATCAACTTTGTGGACAAACATTAAGTTATGGGTTATATTCACCTTTGAGATTCTTTCCTCAAAGGGTTCCTTCAAAATAGATTTCAAAAAGTTGAGTTTTGTTATGGGTTTCATCCAATTACGAAATTGAAATTATGTATTCAGTTGTTAATGAATTCTTAGGTTTATATTGATTATATTAAAATGTAATTCCACTTGTTGATGGTTTGGTCTAAATTAGAGAATATGATCCTCTATCCCTAACCCTAGGTAGTGATCTTGACATATATTGTATTGTCATCATTCAATTGAGTTGGTTATTGATTAGATTACTTTCCTATGGTGTTATTATGATCAAGGTGTTATTATGATCAAATTAAGATGAATTATCATTCTATAATGCTAGTTATTTAGATGTGATTTAGATTATGAATAATAATGTAAAATTATCCTATGTACCTTTTCTGAAGTTGTTATCTAAAGATGAATTGTGTTATAGAGATGCAATTGGCTTTGTTATATTATTGATTATCATTGTGTAATGATGTTACTTCCCAAGTTAGGTTGAGTTATGGGTTGATGATTATATTTTTGATGTTAGACTATAAGTAAGAATTGGTAAGTCTTAGAATCTCTATCTTTACTTCCAATTGTGATTAGTTCTTGTTAACTCATGATATTACATTTGAGTATGTCTTATAAAAGAATTATAGGGATGTATGATGTTGAATTGAAATGTCTTGACTATGTTGTGAGGTTTATTAGGGTGCGTGTGATGTAAGGATGGTGAAAAATATCAATGTTCCCTAATATACTATGAAATTATATTGTGTTAACCTCACTTATATGAACTGTGATGAAAGGACTTATACTCATACAAATCTTATTGATCTATTGATGATGATGATTATAGAAGGGGTAGACCTTATGGCCTAAATTAATATATGATGAAAATTAAAGGCTTAAATACATTTCAAAAAAGGACTGTAGCTTAGCACCAAGTGAACTAGATAGAGGAGTGTCCCTTCCCACATAGGGAAGGTAGGAACACTACATCACTATTGAGATTGGAGACTATAATGCCTGGCACATAAAGATGGTCTCAAATAAATCTCCTAGTTCTTGAACTATGTTGCTCCAAAAGGAATACTAGCTAGTGGATCCACGTAGTTGCTATGTTTCATGATTTGGTACTACTTTGACAAGTAGTCCGCCTTATTTCGGTGTAGGGTCTTATGACACCGGATTCCACACTAGCTCATGTGGTCTATGTCGTTTAGGGAAAGATGTTCCCAAAAGGTAAAATGAATTAAAGGACTTGAACTCTAATTTTGATAACCTAATGGGTTTAGCTTAGTCTTGGTAGGCGTATGGATTCTACCTAGACATTGCACTAGTAAACCTAGAGGTCAATCTTCGGAGGAGGTTCTTATATATCTTTATGTTGTGACAATATATGATGTATATATGATGACCATGGCACATTGTTCATACTATATGTTGATCAGTTCATTTATGAATATGCCTTGAATTATAATGATAATATACCTAAATGCCATGATATGTAAAGTTGGACATTGGTCATGTTTTCTTGGTGAGGATACTTTATTTAGTAATGTTATGGGGCTTTTCTTGGTCATTGCATTTGTTAACTTGATAAGGACTTGTGAGTAGTTGTCTTGCTTATTATAATGTGTTTAACTGTTATTCATTCATGTGATATTATTCCTTGATGTTAGGGTTGTAGGAAATCATGGTTTCAAGTATGTTGGGATAAGTATTACTTGTACGATAAGTTATCATGTTTGTTGATTGATATAACTTACTTCACTTTGCATTATGTCCTTAAAGGGGTAAAATGACATGTTTTGACTAAAAAGTCCCTGTTAACATGTTTTATTTGTGTATGTGCATAAGATATCATACTTAGCACATGTGGAGTACTAACCCCATTTTCTTCCTTTTCCCAATCATTTTAGGTTCCGGTCGTTGAAGAGTTTGGAAGGCGACATTTTTTTGAAGGCTTGGTTCCTTTAATGCAAGTAGGATAGGTTCTCAACTTTCAAGGGCAATTACATCATCTAGCTTTGGATTTTATTATGATTTTGTTGACTCTATCATTCCTTTTCTTTTAAATTAAATATTGTACTTTCGTATGACTTATACACGGTCTTGTTGAATTGGTGTAAGGGTTATGTCCATGTTGTCATATTCATTTAGATGGTATGATACGAGACAATATGAGAATATTTCTATACTTGTATATATTTATGTGCAATAAAAGTAGAAGGCTATGTAACCTTCCTATATGAAGGGTCTATGTATACTCGATATGAATATATATTATACGTATGTAGAGGTCTATGTAAACCTCCAAGTAGTGATAATTAAAGTTTTAAATTTTTCCACATTTTTCTACCTATGATTTTAATGACATGAAACTAAGAGGGGTTAGGCTTACTCCTTCAAAAGGACAACGATACTGGTTACGTCTAGGAGGTAAACCCAGATATGACAAACTTGGTATCAGAGCATGAGGTTGAATATCGTTGAGTCATATCTCTCTCTACCACGTGTATGTAGGTTTGTATTCATAATTGTGATGTGTTCCACATTTATGAGTAGGAACCTATGTGATGCTTAGGAATCACACTCTTTCTTCGAAATCTTATATCGTGATAATAGAGTATATATATTGTGTGCTACTGCATCTAATCCTATTGTTGTGGTTAGAGGAAAGATAAACACTTGAAGGAATGGGGCTCGAAGACTTGAGGAGAAACTTTCTAATGCGTGAGCTCCTCCCATGATGAGAAAGTTCCTCCAATTGAGGAAAATGCTAATGTTGATCGAGCCTAGGCTAACCCTCCACCTATGGCGGAGGTGGAGATGAGGGCTATTCTTCCTCAAATGGCCCAAGCCATGACTACTCAATCACAAGGCACGACTGTTCAATTCCAAGCTACGACGGTACAAGCCAATCGAGATATATTGCTCCCTGTCCTCATCAGCAAGTCACTATTGTGGCTTCTCGTCTAAGGGACTTCTCTCGAATGAACCCTCCTACTTTATATGGGTCTAAGGTTAAGGAAGACTCACAAGAATACATTGACGAGGTCTACAAGATACTATATGCTATGGGGGTGTCTTCATGTAAGAAGGTGAGTTGTCCACATTCAAACAAAAGGATGTGTCTCAAACATGGTATGTGCAATGGTGAGATAATAGGGCGTTGAGGGGTGTCCAATAACTTGGGAGATTTTTAATGCGGCTGTTCTAGATTGGTTCTTCCCTAGATATATGAGAGAGGACAAAGTGATGGAGTTCATAAATCTTCTCCAAGGAGGGAAGAGTGTCCATGAGTACTCTTTGGAATTCATTAAGTTCTCCAAATATGCTCCTAACTTGGTCTCCGATCCTAGAGACTAAATTATCCGTTTTGTAACGGGAGTGTCAGAGGACTTACAAGAGGAGTGCCAATCGGCCATGCTACATGACAACATGAACATTTCCCATCTTTTGGTTTATGTAAGAAGGGTTGAGGAGGCAAGGTCTAAGACAAAAAGTAGAGATTCTAAGAGAGAAAGTTAATTTGATGGAGGTTCTTCAAAGAATAGGCTTGAAGTACAAGACAAGCCTAAATTTCAGAAGATGGTTTCTAATAAGTCCCTTCAAAATTCCAAAGAGCTAGAGGTAATATGGTTTCTAACCTTAAATTCAAGAAGGTAAAAGTAATTAATTCACCGAATGAGAAGCCAACTTGATGAAAGTTTGGTAAAAATCACTATGGTGATTTCCTTAAGGGGACGGATAGTTGCTTTAGTTGTTGCAACAGTGATCACAGGATGAGAGATTGTCCATACTTGAAGATTCAAGACAAGGGTAGTCGCCAATCTCAATCAAGGTGTCCTAGTGATGCTCAAAAGATGACCGCTTCTATGGTCTCCGCTCTAGGGGTGATCAAGTTACCTCTCTTGATGTGGTGACCGGTATGTTGAATGTTTTCTCTCTTGATGTATATTCCTTACTTGATCCGTGTGCTACTGTATCATTTGTTACTCCTCTAATAGATAAAAAGTTTGAAATTTTACTTGATATTTTTCATGAACCTTTTATAGTGTTTACTCTAGTGGGTGAGTCGGTTTTTGCAAAAAGTGTGCATAAAAGTTGTCCTATAACGTTACCCAATAGTTTTTCTGATGTTGATCTAGTAGAACTCGATATGATCGATTTTTATATTATATTGGGTATAGATTGGTTGCATGCATGTTTTGCATCCATTCATTGTAGGACAAAAGTGGTGAGATTTAACTTCCCAAATGAACCCATTGTTGAGTGGAAAGGGGGAAATTCTATTCCTAGAGGTCATAATATTTCTTGTCTAAAATCATGCTAAATAATCTCAAAAGGGTGTCTTTATCATATCTTAAGAGTCTAAGATCTAGACTCCGAAGTTACTCCCATTTAGTCGGTACAAGTAGTGAATGAGTTTTTGGAGATCTACCCTAATAACATTCCCGGTATTCCTCTTGAATGGGAAATTGACTTCGGCATTGATTTGCTACTGCATATAAATCCCATATAATTCCTCCTTTTTAAATGGATCCGATCGACTTGACATAGTTGAAGGTTGAACTCAAGATTTACTAGATAAGGATTTTATAAGGCTTTTCTACGTGGGGTGCTTCGGTTTTTTTTTTGTGAAGAAGAAAGATGGGTTCATGAGAATGTATATTTATTGCCGCAGACTCAACAAGGTCATCATTATGAATAAGTCCCTCTCCCTTGGATTGATTACATATTGGCTAAATCTAAGGGGCGAGTTACATTTAAAAGATAGACTTGAGGTCGGGGTATCATCAACTTTCGGTGAGAGGGGAGGATATCCCAAAGACAGCCTTTCATACTAGGTATGGTAATTATGAGTTCTTGGTCATGTGTTTCAGTCTCACTAATGCTCCAGTGGCATTTATGGACATAATGAATAGAGTATTTTGAAATTACCTAGATTCATTTGTCATTGTCTTCATTAACGATATCTTGGTATAGTTGAAGAATGAGGATGATCATATGGGTCATATGAAGAAGGTAGTGCAAACCCTTAAAGAACATCAATTGTATGCCAAATATAGTAAGTGTGAGTTTTAGTTGAGTTCAGTTAATTTTCTTAGGCACATCATCTCTAGTAAGGGAGTTGAGGAAGACCAAAGGATAATCGAAGCAGTGAAAAACAGGCTTCGACCATTGACTCCGACTGGCATTAGGAGTTTCTTTAGTTTAGCGGGTTACTATCAGAGGTTATTGGATTGTTTCGAGTCTATTGCATCTTTTTCGACAAATTTAACCTGAAATATTAAAAAATTTGAGTAGTTGGAGGCATGTGAGAAGAGTTCCAAATTGTTGAAAGAGAGGCTACTTCCGCTCCCGTGTTGACTTTACCGGAAGGTACAAAGGAATGTGTGGTGTATTATGACGAATTCGGAGTGGGTTTGGGGTGTGTGCTTCAACAAAATGGGAAGGTGATAGCATATACCTCTAGGAAACTAAAGGTACATGAGAGAAACTACCCCAATCATGACCTTGAATTAGAGTCTGTGGTGTTTGCTTTTAAAATTTGGAGGCATTACTTGTATGGGGTTCATCTTGATGTATTTATTGATCATATAAGTCTCCAATATGTGTTTACCCAAAAGGAGTTGAATCTCCTCCAAAGAAGGTGGCTACAGTTGTTGAAGGATTATGATATGAGTGTCCTTTATCGCATTGGCAAGTCTATGTAGTTGTAGATGCCCTAAGTCGGATGACTATGGGTAGTGTATCCTATCTTGACGAAGCCAAGAAAGGACTAGCAAGGGAAGTACATACTTTAGCTAGATTGGGGGTACGATTGGAGAGTTCCCCGGATGGGGGTGCCATAGTTCATCATAACTCCGAGTCATTTTTAGTGGTTGAGGTGAAGTCCAAACAACATCATGATTTAGCCTTAATGGAGTTGAAAGAATCAGTCTCAGCAAATTGAATAAATCATATTCCTTGGCGGGATGGTGTGTTAAGGTACCAAGGGACATTATGTTTCCCGATGTATATGGGTTGAGGGATTGGATCCTAGAAGAAGCACATGGATCTCGCTACTCATTCATCCAAGGTCAACAAAAATGTACCATGACCTAAGAGAGGTATATTGATAGGAAGGTCTGAAAAGGGACATAGTATAGTTTGTCACTAAGTGTATGAATTAACAACAAATAAAGGCCAAACACCTTAGTCGGGTGGATTACAACAAGAAATCAGAATTCCTACTTGGAAGGGGAAAGACATCAATAGGGACTTTGTATTAGGTTTACCTCAGACCCAAATTTCCTATGATTCCATATGGGTGGTTATGGATCAATTTACTAAGTCCACTCATTTTATTCACATCAAATCTTCATATTCGGTGGTGGAATATGAAAAATCTTTGTACATGAGATTGTGTGCCTTCATGGCATTCTGTTATCCATCATATCGGATCGGGGCGCAGAATTCAATTCTAGATTTTTTAGGTTGTTACAAAAAGGGTTAGGTAATATGGTGAAATGGAGCATTGCTTTTCATCCCCAAACAGATGGTCAAGCAGAACATATGATACAAACCAGTGAATATATGCTTAGGGCGTCCATTATTGATTTTAAAGAGGGTTGGGATAGACAATTGGAGTTTTCCTACAACAATAGTATTCATTCTTCCATTTCAATGGATCCCTATGAAGCTTTGTATGGTAGGAGGTGTAGGACTCCTATTGGATTGTTTGAAGTGGGTGAGACATCACTTCATGGTCCCGAGTTGATATATAAGACTTTGGAAAAGGATCATATCATAAGGAACCGGTTGCAAACGAACTATAGTTGGCAAAATTCTGATGCTGATCATAGGAGGAGGGATTTGGAATTTGAAGAAGGTGATAAGATGTATTTGAATATTTCACCAATGAAAGGGGTTGTTAGATTTTGCATGAAAGGGAAATTTAGTCCTCATTATGTGGGTCCATATGAAATCTTGCAAAAGGGTTGGTAAGGTTGCCTATAAATTGAAACTTCCTAGTGAATTTTCTTTGATTCACCTAGTTTTACATTTTTCTATTTTGGAAAAGTGTATCGGTGTCCAGATTACATTCTTCCTTTTGAGGGTCTTGGTGTCGAGGATTTACTAAAGGAAGAGCTGGAAGAAGTTAAAATGCAACTGAATACTATTAGAAAGTCTTCAACTAATAGCTCTGATCAATCCAACAGAACAGTGCACTATGGAAGAAATTCTAACAACATAATACTTACATATATTCATCAAACATTAAATCTTTTGAAACTCCTGTAACAGTTACCTTCTATAGTTGTGGTGAATTCGGTCATAAATTCTTTAATTGCATAAAATATTCTTCTGCAAAATGGGTCTGGCGACCAAACCTCTAACCATCAAGGACCCAAAAATACTTGAGTACCTAAAAGAAATTAATCTGATTGTTTTTCAGTAGTAACCTAACAAAACCTACTAGAAAGGAATGTGGATACTAGACACTAGATGCTCCAGACACATGTGTGGAAAGAAAGAAATGTTTAAGACTATAAATAAAATTGATGTAGGATGTGTTAGAATAGAATACAACGCTAAAGGATAAGTAACAGGAGTCGGGAACTATTATATTCAGTTCTTCATGTGATCTAAGTGAAGTATTCTTGGTTGAAGGACTCAAACACAATCTTCTAAGTATTAGTCAACTATGTGATGCCAGTTTTCCAGTAAACTTTAATACAGCTAGCTGCATCATCAAGCATCCTGAAAAAAATCTATCCCTCGTCGGAGACCGGGTAAATAATTTATATGTATTAAATAATTTTAATTTTCCCTCCTTTACATGTCTTACTGCAGTTACCAATTATCCTTGGCTATGACATCAGAATATTGGTCATTCAAGTATGCATTCCCTCGAAAATCTATCTATACTTGAGTTGGTTATGGGCTTACCAAAATTAAAATTTTAAAAAAGATCATGTATATGACGCATTTCAACTTGGTAAGAAAAATCGACCATCATTCAAAGGAAAAGGCATTTTAAGTACCGCTAAACCCCTTCATATGGACTTAATTGGACCTACTAGAACTGCAAGTATTGGAGGAAAAAGGTATGCATTTGTAATTGTTGATGATTTCTCATGATTCACTTTGGTAATATTTTTAACTCATAAAAATGATGAGTATGCTAATTTTGAAGAATTGTGCAAAAGTATCTAGTTACTATATTACAACTATTCACAGTGATCATGGCGGTGAATTTTAAAACAAATCTTTTGAAGAATTCTGTGATCAAAACGGCTTTACTAGAAACTTATCCTCACCTAGATCACCAAAACAATATGGATTAGTCGAGCGGAAAATTCACTCCCTACTAGATACAACAAGAACCATGTTTCTTGATCGAAGTCTTCCAGATCACTTTTGGGCACAAGCTATAAAGTAGCTTCTCACATATTAAACATATGCTTGATAAGACCTATTCTAAAAAAGACTCCATACAAACTCTGGAAAGGTAAGAAACCTAACAAAAGTTATTTTTATCCTTTTGGATGCAAGTGTTTTATTCACAAGAATGCTAAGAATAATCTTGGAAAATTTTATCCAATGAGTGTTGAGAGGTATATTCCTTTGACATGCTCCTATCAGTAGAGCTTTTCATTTCTTCAATAAAAGAACACTTAGTGTAGAAGAATTTTTTTCATGTAGTATTTGATGATACTAACCCAAGAATGCAAAAAATTGAGGTGATTGATGATGAAATAAGTCCAGGAAAAGTTATAGAAGAAGTCTCAAAAGATTATTCGGGAACTACCAGTGTATAGTCAGCTACTATTGAAGCAGAGTTTACTACTCCAAGAAACATAAAGAAAATCCCTAGGGAATGGAGAAACAATGCTAACTATCCTGAAAATATTATTTTGGGCAAACATGATGATAAAATTAAACCTAGATCATCTCTTAGAAAATAAGCTTCTTTAGCTCTTATCTCACAGATTGAACCAAAAGGAATAAATGAAGCATTGGAGGATCAATCCTGGATACAAGAAAATAAAGAAGAACATGAACAATTTGAACGAAATCAAGTCTGGACTCTCATTGAAAGACCTAAGACCTACTCAGTTATTGAAACAAAATAGGTGTTTTGCACCAAGGTCAATGAGGATAGAAAAGTCATTCGAAATAAAGCAAGACTAGTAGATCAAGTCTACTCACAAAAAGAAGGAATTGACTATGATGAAATGTGTGCCCCCGTTGTAAGGTAAGAATCCATTCGATTTTTTTTAGCTTATGCTTCTTTCAAAAATTTCAAACTTTTTCAAACGGATGTTAAAAGCGCTTTATTCAGTGGTCTCATAAAAGAGGAAGTTTTCGTAAAACTACCTCCAGATTTTGAAAATCCTTCTTGTCACGATTATTTGTTTAAACATTCCAAAGATCTGTACGGTCTTAAACAAGCTCCTAAAGATTTTTATGAATGCCTTAGCACCTTTGTTATTAAAACTCATTTTAAACGAGTCAATATTGACACTACTCTTTTTTTGTGAGCTATTCAAATATTATGAAAGAAGAATTCCACATGAGTCTTATAGGAGAGCTATCATTTTTCCTCTGCCTACAAATTAAACAATCAAATAAAGGTATTTTCATCTATCGGAGAAAATACGTGAAAGAACTTATCAAAAACTTTGGACTTGAAAAGGGTAAAACATTTAAAACTCCTAGGAGTCCATCCACATGCTTTGATAATGAATTACAAGGAAAGGATTTGGATGATAAACTTTATCGAGGAATGATTCCTTCATTACTTTATCTCACGACCAGCCGTCCCGATATCATGTTATGTATATGCAAGTGTGCTAGATTTTGATCAGCACCAAAAGAATCCCATCTAATGGACGTTAAACGCATAATAAGATATCTTATTTGTAACTCATATATGGGCTTATCTTATCCAATTTCTGAACATTTTGATCTTATTGGATATTCAGATGCTGATTTTGGAAGTGATAGAAAAATTGCTAGTGGAACATGTCAAGTTCTAGGAAACTCTCTTACTTATTGGCATAATAAGAATCTAACTTCTGTGGCCTTATCTTCTACTGAATTTGAATACCTGGCAGTGGGCATGTGTGGTACTCAGTCTCTATGGATGATGCATCAATTACTTGATTACATTTTATCTTTTCAAGGTGTACCTATTTTCTGTGATAAAACTAGTACCATAAATTTATCAAAATATATTTTGCATCATTCTAGAGATAAACATATTGACATTAAGCATCATTTACTTCTTGATAATGTAGCAAATAGAGATTTCACTCTTGAATTTGTTGATACTGGAAATCAGCTAGCAGACATTTTCACAAAACCTTTGCTTGAAGACAGATTCTGTTATGTACAAAATTGTTTATGTATTATTTCTTTAAAAATTATTAGTTTTTATTAATTCATTCCTTAAATACTGTATATCTATTTTTGGTTATTTTTTATTTTATTTTGTGTTCCTTTTTTAAACTAACGCCCTTTTCTTTTCCCCTTAAATCCTCCGCCCTTTCATTTAAAATCCAACGTTCCTCTAGTACTCCCCTATGATCAATAAGGACAGGGTGTTTAACCCTAAGCCGCAAGGAGGTAATAGTGATTGTTTTTATGTGAATAGGACTAACTATGCATGGCATAGAACAAAATATGATGTTGAGTGCCTAGTTAGAACGGATGGTTTCTATGGTTGTGGAAGGAGCGACCATAAGATTAGAGATTTCCTCATGCTCATGGAAAAGAGGAAAGAAAGCAAGAAAACTTCTATTAGCTGTTAAAACTCCAACGCCCTAAAGCAAAACTGCTTTTATGCTCTCCAATCTCGTGTTGAGTAAGAGAGATCTTCAGATGTGGTAATCCGTATGTTAAAAATATTTCTAATAGATGTGTATGATTTATTAGATCCCGACACTATTTTATCCTTTCTGACATCTTATGTGGCCATGAACATTGATATTCTCCCTGTAGTGTGGCTAGAATTTTTTCCAGTCTCTGCCCTGGTTGGTGATTCAATGGTGGCTAAGAAGGTTTCTAGAATTTCTCCCATTGTATTGTCCTGTAGAGTTACTTTGGTGGATTGGGTAGAGTAGAAAGGTTATACTTTGATGTGATCTTCAGTATGGATCGGTTGCATGCGTGTTAAGCCTCTATCAATTGTAGGACTCAAATGGTTAGATTTAACTTTCCAAATGACACTATATTAGAGTTGAAGGGGATATATCTATGCCTAAAGGTCAATTTTTATCGTCTTAATGCTACGATGATGACTTCAAAGGGTGTATTTACCAACTTGTTATGGTATGGAATCTTGAATCTAAAACCCTTATCTTGAGTTGGTTTTAATAGTTAATGAGTTGCCGAAGGCTTCTCGATGATTTATCCAACATTTAACCTTACTGGGAAATAGATTTCAGTATTGACCTTATCTTCGATATGTTACCTATATCCATTACTCTTCCTAGAATAGATCATGCGGAGTTAAAAGAATTGAAAGGGAAGTTAAATGATTTTGTAGATAAGGGTTTTTATAAGACCGAGAATCTCTTCAAGGGGTGCTCATGTGTTATTTGTTAGAAAGAAGGATGGGTATATTATAATGTGCATACATTATTAACAATTGAATAATGCGACCATCTAGAATAAGTATCCTCTCCCAAGGATTAATTAAATTTTTTGAAAAAAATCAAGGGGAAAACTATTTTTCTAAGATTGATATTTATTCGGGCTATTACAAATTAAGGACTAGAGGAGTTGATATTCGCAAGATGGCTTAGTTATCTCAATATGGGCATTATGAATTTATAGTAATATCGTTTGAGTTAACTAATTATCCAACGGTATTTGTGGAGTTAATGAGTAGAGTGTTTAGGTAATACTTAAAAAAGTTCGGATTTGGTTTTACTCGTTTTATATTGATATATTCAAGGTGTGACAATGAACATATTGACAATTTAAGAATTTTGTTGCAGGTTGTTATGGACCAAAAACTTTTCGCAACGTTTAGCAAGTGTTAATTCGGTTAAGGCGTGTACCTTCCCTTGTTCATATTGTGTCATGCAAAGGTATTAAAGTAGATCCTAAGAAGATGGATGCTTTAAATATTTGCCCAAGACCTCTATATTTTTCTAACGTAAGAAGATTTTTAGCTTTTTCAAGTTACTATAGGAGATTTGTTGAGGGAAAATCCTCCCTTGACAACTTTCACTCAAACGAAGGCTAAGGTTGTGTGGTAGGAAGCTTGTGAGAAAATTTTCCAAGAGTTGAAAGATAAACCTACTATCGCACCGGTGTTGACCTTACCGGAAGGTATAGACAGTTTTGTGGTGAATTGTGAGGCCTCTAGAGTAGGGTTACCTATGCTTCAAGGTAACTCAAAGTACATTAGAAGAATTATCATACGGATGATCTTGAATTAGTAGAAGTTGTATTTTTCCTAAAATTATAGGTACTTATTTGTATGGGGGGTTTCCACCTATCACAAGCCTCGTCAATATGTGTTTTGTCAAAATGAGTTAAAGTTTCATCATTAAAGGTGGTTATCACTCTTGAGGAATTATGATATGAGCCTCCTCTACCACCTCTACAAAGGTAATGTGGTAGCAGATGCACTTAGTACATTATCCATAGGTACTGTGGCTCATGTAGAGGATAAAAAGAAAGAATTGGTTCCTGATGTGCATAGGTTGGCTCGGTAAGGTGTTCAACTAAGTGGATTCCACTACATGTGGTGTCATGGTCGATAATGGTTCTGAATCTTCCTTTGTGATGGATCTGAAATCTAAATTAGATCCTTATCCTATATAAGGTGTGTCTAAAGATTTAGTACTTAAGAACTCCGTTCAGGCTTTCTCTCAAGGAGAGATGGGTTGCATAGGTACCAATGAGGACATTGGGTGCATAGGTACAAAAGTCGGTTATGTCTTGTGGATGATGATAGTTTGAGGGAATACTTTTTGAAGGATTCTCATTGTTCTTGATATTTAGTTCATTCGGGAGCCATTTAGATTTATCGTGATCTGTGGGAAGTCTATTGGTTTAATTGTATGTAGAATGATATTGCGGAATTTATAGAAAAATTTCATAATTGTCAACAAGTTAAAGTTGAGCAACAAAGATTAGGAGGATTCTCCCATGATATAAGTATTCCCACATTGAAGTGGGAAAATAAAAATATGGAATTTATGGTGGGTTTTACTCGCACCCGAAGGCAACATGATTCCATTTAGGTAATTATAGATCGGATAAAAAAATGCCCACTTTGTTCCCTTCAAGGTTTTTCTTATTTGATGGAAAAATGTGCTTAGTTGTATACAAGGGAAATTGTGAAATTGCATGGAGTTCGTCTATCTATTATTCAAGATCATGGTACTCAATTCACTTCTTACTTTTGAAAGTCATTCAAAAAGGGTTTGGTAATAAGGTTAAGCTCAGCAAGACTCTTGATCCCTAAATAGATGGGTGAGTTGGAAGATATTTTAAGGGCATGTGTTATAGACTTCTAGGGTATTTCGGAAAACCATTTTCCATTAGTAAATTTTTACTAAACTAATCATTATCTTTCAAGTATCGGTACAGATCCTTTGAAACCTTTTATCACATAAGATGTAGGTCGTAAGATAGTTGTTGAAGCCATTGAGAATGTTCAACTCAAAACATAGAGATTGAGAACGACTCAAAGTAGACAAAAGTGTTAAGTCTATGTGAGAAGGAGGGATCTAGAATTTAAAGTTAATCATTTGGTGTAATAAAAAATCTGACTCATGATAGGTGTAATAATATTTTTAAAAGAAAGGGAAATGTAGTCCCCGGTATGTAGGCATATGCCAAACTTATGAAGTGTATTGGATTTTCCAAATGAGTTGGCCCAGATTCATCCGATATTTCATGTTTTTATGCATAAGAAATGTTTTGAGATTGGACATCAATAATTCAACTAGAAGGGTTAGAAATTGACGAAAGTATTTCATATGAAGAGGTCGGTAGAAATCCTAGACCAGCAAGTCAAGAGATTAAGAAACAAGGAAATATCTTTTGTGAAGGTTTTATGGAAAAAAACATAGTTTAGGGTGTTACTTTGGAGGTCGAGGACAATATGAAGTCCCGATATCCTTACCTCTTTCCTTCTACTCTTATTAAACCTTGAGAAAAGTAGTTCCGCTTGAATTTAGTGTTTTGGAAGTGATGTGTCTTACATTCTTTTTTCCATGATTTGCCTATGTTATGCATGTTCTTGAAAAACAATCATGTTTAATAAGAAAATGGGTTTTTATGATTATTTTTCCTCCTATTATTTTGCATTGAATATGAGTTGCCTATTTACTTCAGGAGATCAATTATTGGACATTCTTTTGTATGCTTTTAAATGTAAAATGCATGTATGTTTTATGAAATTGTGTTGAGCATGCTTTTAGTTTAGATAAAGTTGTTTCCGCTATGATTATAAGAAATGTTAAAATTCATGCATAATGGTGTTAAATGTAATTCGTATTTTTTTGTGATGCATTGATTATATTTGAGATGGAGTTCATGTTTCCTCCCTTGAATCGCATATTATTTAAAATTTTGCATAATGGGCATCTCGTCTTTAGTATTTAATTGTGTAAGGTGTCTAGATCGTCAATGGACGACGAATATATCCAAGGGGAAGATAACATCAAAAGAACTAGTAAACCAAGATAGAGCTAAAATGTGAAGGATAGAGTCAAGGAGGTTGGAAAGGGCTAACAGAGAGGACTAAGGCATTCGACTCTTCCCTAGACATTTCCCATGTTACAAAGACCACAACCACAGCTCGTGGTAATATCCGTTGTGTCTAGGTATTGAGCTCCTCAATCAGCCCAAAACAAGGTCCTCTTCACGGGCCACTTCATGGCTACTCGTGAAACTGCGACTCGTGAGAAGGCTCGTAGAAAAAATTTTATTGTGTAAGGGTGGAAAAAAATTATCTTAGCCAATGAATCTAGGTCAATTAGTGGAACCATGACTCGTGAAAGGTACCGCGGCTCATTGAGGCCCTCGTGAAGGAGCCTTGGAAATGTCGTCTATAGGACAAAGTTCACTAGAACCTTCATCAAGTTTACGAGATGGACCAACGCTCGCGGTCATGACCATGGCTCGTGGATCCCTTCATTGCACCTCGAAAGATAACTTTAAGATAAGGGTACATTGGGCATACCCTATTTAAATTTTATATAGTGAAGTCATTTTTCCTTAGTTTTATACACCTATATAAGTGAATTTAAGGAAAAATACACACCATTCGTCCCATTTCTACTAAAATTCATTCGACTTAATTACTAAGGTATGGTAGTTTTTTATCCATGGATAACTTTTAACCATGGAGTCCTTCAAAACCTCAACTTTAAATATAGAAATTCCCCTAAAGATAGGTTTTACTCTATGTCAGTGATTTCTTATAAAACTGACTGTAATGATTGAATTACTTTATATTGTTATGGAATTAATGATTTTTTAGAATTTTTTGTTGAAATCCCCATATATCCAATTTATGGCCTTGTTATGTGGGTAAATTGATGAAACAAAGATACTATGAGATTATGCTTGTAGTTATTTGAATCATGTTATTATCTATGTATAATGTGGTAATTCTAGATATCTTGATCGAATATGAATTTTTATCATTAAATTGCAAAGTATGAGAATAATGCATGATTATGAGATTATTTATATGATTTGATAACACTTTGGGAGTAAAGTGATATGATTATGACCTTGTTGTGTGTTATTGAAAGGATATTATAATTACACACCTATGTATGAATATGATAATATGTGAATTGTTTTCTTGAAATTTGATGATTCTAAGGTTGTAAGGTTATTTTCCATTATTGAATCTAGGAGCTATGTAGCTTGTATGAGTCCATTCAGGGTATTGCACACCTAGTACATCCAGGGGGTACCCCTAGGTCGTGAAATGCGTGGGTAATTTTCCGTCAATAACATCACTCATTAGTTAGTCCGACTGAGTTTGTTTCACTTTTCTTTAATAGGGGATGCAACAAAGTGCTTTCCTAATTAAGGAAAGAAAATAATTACTTTTTTCAAGGAGATCACTGATGCAATTATGTAAGGTTTTTACCTCCCTCGAATATAGTTAAGTTGAGATATAATTTTCAGAATATTGAGAGAGTGTATAGTGAACATTTTCATGACACAAGTTTGGCGTTTGACAAGTTTCTGCTCCAATGTCAAGCTCGTTGACTACCGAACAATGTGTTGCAAAAATATTTCTATGAGAGACTCAACACAATCAACAAGGGTATGGCAGACCAGCTCATTTGAATATAAATAATTCAATAATTGTTTGACATATCATATACCCTTCTTGATGAGATGACAAAATTCAATTGTGCTTTGTACACTATGGAAAATCAGGTGTCTCCTTTAAATTTAAGGATAATAAATGAACAACAAAAAAAGAGCAAATAAAGAGATGAATACATTGTCATGATGATGATACAAATGGATTTATTGTTGAAACATATCATAGGAAGTGGTTCTAAAAATGTGAATTTAGTATGTATTATAGGAGTAAAACCCTATGAAAAACTTTTATGTACATGTACATGAAGAAGTACATTTCTTAGAAAATTAGGCAGGATATTTGTGTTTGAACTATTCTAGATTAAGTTGAAATAAAGGTTTGATCAAACATCACGATGATGGCTGGACAGAAATATTCTTATACAACTAATGCTTCAGGTGTCTAGAGTGCCAACAATTAGACCCGGTTCACACGGATTGATGCGCGTAGAACCAGACCTCTGAACCCTTTCAACAACAAAGCCAACCAACTGGGTAAGTTAGTTGTGCTAGGAAAAGTTGGGTCCAGCAATTTAGGGCACCCGAATATGAATATCTACCCAGTTAAGTCTTAATCGGACTTAAAAAGGGGTAATCTTATGTTTGGAGTGTCACGGGGTAAAATGGTCTTTTTTTAGTTTAAGAATAGCACCATAATTACCCTAAATATTTAATTAATATTGTGGAGGGGCAATTTGGGTTGAAAGGGCAAAAATTGGCCTTTGAGCGAAATCTTGCTCCACCTGGGTTCGAACCTAGGTGGGAGCAATAATTTAATTTGAAAATTTATTTTTTTGAATTAAATTAATTAATTAATATTTTAATCATGATTTAAGAAAAAGGAAAATCAGATTTTTTTTATTATTAATTATTTTTTATTAACTATTATTTAATTGAATTTGACTAAGTCTTGTCTAAACGTCCTAGTTCTAAAGGAACACTACCTCACATCTCTCTCTTTTACGTTTATCTCTCTCTCTTCAAACACTCTCTCACAAATTCACTCTCTTTATAATTACATCACAGAATACAAAACAAAAACCACAAGTTCTTCATAGAACTTATAAAAAGGTACAAACCACAAGATAATTTAAAAAAGTTGAGCAAAAAGGTAATTTCTTGTCTGGTAAGGTGGGACGTTTGTTTATTTGTGGATTTGGCAGAAATTTGAAGGTATTGAAAGCTAAAACCAGGTATGGGTTTCTTTATCTGGTCCTTTTCCCAAGAGACCCTTAACACTCAAGTAAATCTACTCTGAAAACTATGGTTGTTCCCCATTACATGTTCCCTATAACTAGCTCCCGATGATCTTAGGGTTGTATGTCTGTTGGTAGATTAGGCGTGTAATGTGTTTTTGTGATGAATATGTTCATGAAACTGTGTTCGAAATTGTATGACTAATAATTTATGTCTTCCAAAATTATGTGACAAATTATGTGTGTGCAATGTGTAAGCCTTGACGTATACTTTCAGTTTGAATTTTAAAAATAACATGTTTTATGGTTGTATTTAACGTGCACAAACTTCTATAAATAGTGATGTTTATACGAGGTATAATGTGGCTTATTTGAGTGGAAAACTGTTATCTTTGAAACTACACCAAAAAAGAATACTTAATGATTCACGAAATGCACTAAGAACTAATGTATAATTGTTTATTAAAATGAGCTGAAAAAATGTGACCCAATTTCCAGCACCTTGTTTGTTTTTTTCGGCCAAGCAAACTTGTACAATATGCAATGCAAAATGAATGTAAAATAATAGAGGTCACTAAGGATTGAACCCGATATTTCACCATGTTAAAATCACTAAAAATGTAATTAATGATATGTGGTTAAGGGGAATCAAAATTTTGTGTCTTAGCCGATTCTCATACTTGAAAATAAAATAAATAAGTGAAGGGAGTAGGGTTCGAACCAACCATCACTCGGTGAAACATGAAAATAAGGAGAAAGTTAAAAATAATTTTTTTTTAAAAAAAAAGGACGAGCGGGATTCGAACCCACGACCTCTCGGTCGAATGAGTACACTAGGAGAAAGTAATAAAAATGATGAGATGAGAGGAGTGGGATTCCAACCCACATCCTCTCGGCCAACACAAAAGGATATAAGTAAAAAGAAAAATAAAGAAAATTGTGATTGTAGGGGTTCGATCTCGGGTTCCCTAATGCCTAAATGTTTAAGCTTATATGAGGGAAAGGAAAAAATATGGAAAAACAATGTTAGTGATGGGATTCAGAATCGGGTCTTCAAGCTGAGGGTGAAGATTAGGGAAAAGGGAGAGTAAAAACAAAAGGTAAGTGCTATCCAAGGTATTCTAAATCGGGTTCCCTTGCACAATTCCGTATTTACACATAAGTCGTATGTGAATAAATGTTCAAAATAATGTTGCCTACATAGATCAAAATCGATATCTTTGCATACATACAAGATGCATAAGTCTTTTATCACATAATCTTTGGTAAATATGAATCACTTAAATGAACAATGAATAAAGCCTCATCGTTTGTATGTATAGACTCATAAGTCTAGCATGTGTTTAAAAGTAAGTGAATCTATGATATATGTGATGAAATGATGTAACCCTAAAAGGGTTAAGTAAGAGTGTGAAATACACTAAAGGGCTAAGTGCATTGGCATATGATTAAATGAACATTCAAGTAAAAGAGGTGATTAATTATAAAAATAAAATGTGCTAAAGATAATGAATGTGGTGACAACATGATAATAGGCTAATGTGAAAGATGACAGAAATCTCAAAAAATGAGCCTAAGTTAATGTTACCAAAATGTACTCACCTATGAGAGTGTAAAATTAATAAAGGGACTAGTCTCTATGAACACTCTAATGAAATTATTGAAGTTAAAGCATAATTAATAGAAATGATGAGATGATAAATCATCTAATAAGCTATGATGTCCTGATGCTAGAAGCCAGCTTCCATGATGTATCATTTCAATGTAATGGAACTTTATACTGAGCACCGATAGGCTAGCTATGAGTGGTGATGCCTTTCTTCGGTAAAGGCGGAGGTTCACGTAAATCTCTTGAGATAAGACTGTCCGTCATGAAGGGTATGGGTCTCCTTATATCTCATAGTCTTTGAACCTATTCTACCAATATTAGGGATCTAGCAGGGTTCGACTCCCTATATACGCTAGCATGTTAGGGTCACTTTGGCCAGTGATTCCACCTCTTTTTGGTGTAGCGAAGACACTAGATTTCATGATGCTCACATGACCTATGTCGGTTAAGGTTAAACATCCCAATGAAATAACGAGGCCAGCCTCCATAAATGCGCATAATGAAATGAATGATACCAAAGGTGTTAGGATAGGATAATAAAGAGGTGAGCTAGAGTTATGTAATGACAGTAGGTTATGCTTGGTCATTACACATTGTACCCATTGAGAGGCTTTAACTACATACTAGGTATGACTGGTGGTTACACTATTATATGAAAGAATTAAAAATGAAGTACGTATGAATAAATAAAGCAGACTCTGTGTTTGCTAAATCAGGTTCCCTAGTTGAGGTCCCTTGTGTTAACCGTCTTTTTTGGAAGTCCTAATATCAATTCTATGACTCCAAGGTCTCATGGCATAAAGAAATATTGATATCAACTATGTCATATTATATGTGCAATATCTTATGTGTTTTTTGGAAAATAAGAAGTATGAGAAGTAATGTTACTCTCATGACATGACTTTCCTAATCCGATTTGGCAAGTCCACTGACTTAACATTCAATAATTCACATCGATATGAGAGAGTTATTCGTACTCATGCATGTCCTTGGTGTGTGCTTGCATATACCCATACTCAATACAATTTTGTACTTATCCCATATAACTCTATACTTTTAGGTGCAGGCACAGGTGGATGCTAGATCTTACGATACGACGTTGTAGCTATCCAGATGTGGAGAATTCATTCGGACTTGGTACGCCCTCATGCTTTCAAGGATATTTCCTATTATAATCTATTTTAGATTTACTTTTTATCTTGTGGAGTATGTTCCACTAGAGTTTCTCTCCCATATTATTTCAGACATTGTAGTGGTGTCGTTTTAGAAAGTTTACGTTTAATGCAGTATTGAAATATTTATTTTATTGGATGATCTTAATATTAGATAGTTGATTCTGAACGCCTATCATGTTAATTAGAATATGTTTCATATGAAATAAGTAAATAAAAAGTTTTAATTTTCCATTAAAATTAACCTAGATTAAGTAACAATGACGTAAGTAGGCTTGACTGCGACCTTTGATAGGTCAATGATGTCGATCTTGTCTGGTGTCTAGATTCAGGTCATGACAAAGTTTTTATCATAGCTTTAGGTTAAATTATGATGATAATAAGTTCACATCAACAATAGAGGGTAGTTTCTAAGTCATGGTAGTGAAGTGCACCACTATCCTTATTTATATACTGCATGATGCATAGGAAAAATTCCCTTCATGTGATCTTATTGTGCCTATCTAATGTCTGATTTCTTGGTGTAAGGAGAGTATCTATCATTAACTCTTGAGATTCAGAAAGATGAAAATGAGGAGAAAAGCAGATGGAGAGATTAAAGAAGCAGCTGCGGGGTACATCAAGTTCCTCCCGAAGCTCCAGCTGCTGGAATGGAGATTCTTGTTAACCCAACCAGGTTGTAGATAAAGAAGTAAGGACATCCTTAGTGCAGATGTACCAAGCCATCACTTTACAAGGTCATGCTATGAAAGGCCATGCGGAGCAACAAGGTGTTCCCAGGGAGAACCCACCATCCACCATCATGGCCAGCAAGTTAAGGGACTTAACAACGGTTAATCATCCCGTTTACACTAGATCTAAGATTACTGAGGATCTTGGGGAGGTATACCAAAGCCCAAGAAGGGCAATGGATGTGACTCGGAGTGTCCCAAAAAGGACTGCGTGAAGTGTGGTCGTGCTCATAGTGGAGAGTGCTGCCAAGGCACTAATATCTACTTTTTTTGAGGAAAGAACGGGCACATGGTCAAGTACTACCCATTGAACAGGGGTTAGGTTCGAGGTAATGATCAACCTGGGCCTAATCCATAGGGTGCATCAAAAGTCGAGCCTCCTATGAGGAAGATGTTCTACGCCTTAAAGACCAGGGAGGAGCAGGAGAAGTTTGTTGACGTGGTCACAAGTATACTGCAGGTATTCTGAACTTCTGTTTATGCCGCTTTCCTTTGTAACTCCTTTGTTTTCTCTCACTTTTGAGATATTGCCTGAAGTTTTGCATGATCCTATAGTGGTTAGTATACCTTTATGAGATAATGTAAGAATTGATAGATTATACAAGGATTGACTAATAGTTGTAGGTTGTAAGATTATGTGTGCAGACTTGGTGGAGTTACCAATAAACAATTTTGATGTTATTCTTGGCATGGACTTGCTTCATAATTGTTATGCTTGCATGGATTGCTGTAGTAGGGTCGTTATATTTCGTCTCCCTAAAGAAATATTCTTTCCATAGACTCAGTGTATGTAGTGAATAAGTTCAAAGAGGTGTTTCCTAATGATTTTTCTGGAGTTCTCCCCCTCGACAAATTGAGTTTGGTATCGACTTAAAACCCGATACTAAACCAATTTTTATTCCTCCTTACAGAATAGCTCCAGCTGAACTCAAAGAGTTGAAGTTGTAGTTAAAAGACCTCTCTAATAAGGGTTTCATTTAGCTTAGCATATCCCTTGGGGTACTCAAGTGTTGTTTGTGAAAAAGAAAGATGGAACCCTTAGATTGTGTATCGATTATCGGCAGCTCAACAAAGTCACTATAAAGAATAAGTATACACTTCCCAAAATAGATGACTTGTTCGATTCTCGAAGATTAATCTTAGTTTAGGGCACCATTAGCTTAGTGTTAGGGATGAAGATATTCCAAAGACATCCTTTCGTACCTGTTATGGTCATTACGAGTTTCTAATTATGTCATTTCGTCTCACTAATGCACGTGCTGCATTTATGGATCTCATTAACAGAGTCTTCCATGAATACCTTGACTCTTTCGTTCATTGTATTCATTGATGACATTCTTTTCTACTCTAAGACAAAGGAAGAACACGAACAACATTCAAGACTAACCTTTAGGTAAATAGACAACATAAGTTGTATGCCAAGTTAAGTAAGTGTGAATTCTGGCTAAGATCAGTGACCTTCCTGGGTCATGTTGTGTCCGACAAAGGTGTGGAGGTAGAACCCAGCAAGACTGAGGTTGTTAAGAACTGGCAAAAACTCTTACTCCCACAGATATCCATAGCTTCATGAGATTTTCTTGTTATTATCGAAGATTCATGGAGGATTTTTCTTCCAGTATTTCCCCACTCATAGCTTTGACGAAGAAGAAAGTAAAGTTTGAATGGGCGGAGACTTGTGAGAAGAGTTTCCAGAAGCTCAAGGACAGACTCACTTCAGCCCCGGTGCTTTGCCTAAGTGTGGTGAGAATTACAATGTTTATTGTGATGCATCTAGGGTTCGTTTTGGTTGTGTTTATATGCAGGGTGGTACGGTGATAGCTTATGCGTCCAGACAGTTCAAGGTTCATGAAATGAATTATCCCACTCATGACCTGGAGTTGGTAGATGTGGTGTTTTCACATAAACTGTGGAGGCACTCCTTGTATGGAGTGCCTGTGGATGTGTTCACATACCACAAAACTCTTCAGTATGTGTTCACACAGAGGGAGTTGAATCTACATCAGTGGAGGTGGTTGGAGATGTTGAAGGACTATAACATGAAAGTCCACTACAATCTAGGTAAGGCTAATTTTGTATTTGATTCTTTGAGCTGGACGAGCATGGGAAGTACAACCCATGTTGAGGATGAGAAGGAGTTGATGAATATATACATACACTTGAAAGATTGGAAGTGTGGTTAGATAACTCTACTAGTGTGGATGTTTCAGTTCATCCTAGTTCTTAATCATTCTTAGTAGTTGAAGTCAAAAAGTTCAGCATCTTGATCCTGTGTTGATGAAGCTGAAGGGCTCAGTGTTGGTTAAGATGAATGAATCTTTTTCTTTGGGAGTTGACTGCATACTTAGGTACTAGGACAAGATATATGTACTAGATGTGGATGATTTGCTGACCAAGATCATTGGAGAGGTCCATGGTTCCTGATATTCCATACATCCTGGTTCCACTAAGATGTATCATGATCTTAAACAGGTCTATTGGTAGGATGGCATGAAGAAGGACATTGTTGAATGTGTGGCCAAGTGTCCTAATTGTAAGTATGTGGAAGCAGAACATCTTAAGCCTGATGGCCTTACTCAGATTATTGAGGTTCTGACGTGGCAGTTGGAGGCCATTAATATGGACTTCGTGGTTGGTCTTCCAAAGACTAAGAGACGACATGACTCCATATGGGTTATTATGGACAAGATTACTAAGTCTGCCCACTTAATCCCTATGAAGTCTACTTAAAGAGCCGAGGATTATGCGAGACTCTACATTTATGAGATTGTGAGATGACATGGGATTTCTTTGTCTATCATTTCATAGAGAGGAGCTCATTTAACTTCCCATTTCTGGAGATCCTTCCAGAATATTTTAGGCACGCATGTAAAGCTTAGTACTGCCTTTCATCCTCAGACTGATGGGCAAGCAGAGTGCACCATTTAGACATTTGAGGACATGTTGAGAGTTTGTGTTATTGACTTAAATAGTATTTGGGACACCATTTACCTTTGATAGAAGTTTTTTTACAATAACAGTTATCACTCCAGCATTGGGATAGAACCCTTTGAGCCACTATATAGTAGGAGGTGTAGGTCTCCAGCTGGGTGGTTCGAGGTTGGAGAGTCATCCATTTTGGTTCCAGAGATCATTCATGAGGCCTTAGATAAGGTCAAAGTGATTAGGGACAGGTTGTCTACTTCTTACAGTCGGCATAAGTCTTATGCAGACAACAGAAAGTGGCCCTTAGTTTGGTGTTTGTGACAAGGTCTATTTGAAGATTTTATCTATGAAGGGGGTGATGAGGTTTTGCAGGAAGGGAAAGTTCAGTCAGAAGTATGTTGGGCCATATGAGATCCTACAGCGTGTGGGTAAGGTGGCCTATGAGTTGGCATTGTCTACAAAGACAGATTCTTTTCATCCATTCTTTCATGTCTCTATGTTAAAGAAGTGCCTAGGTGATCCAACATCGATTTTACCTATTGAAGGTTTGTTCGTTGATGAAGACTTGTCCTATGATGAGGTACCTTTTGAGATTTTAGAAAGACAGATCAAACGGCTGAGGAACAAGGAGATTACCACAGTGAAGGTATTGTGTAGGAATATTTTTGTTAAGGGTGCTACGTGGGAGTCTGAGGCCGATATGAGATCCCTATGCCCTCATCTTTTCAGCACATGAGGTTAGACTTCCTACTCTTAAGTCTAAGTTTCCTTATCTCCTCTACTCTTGGTTGTTGTTGCTTTATTATGTGTAATACATATGTTGTGATATGACTGTTGTAGTGCAAGATTATAAGAAGTATCATTCGGAGAAGAATGTTCCAAAGGGGGGGGGGGATAATGTAACAACCCTAAAAATTGCTATGCTAAGTAATGCTATGTTCATGTACGTGAAAAAGTACATTTATTAGAAAATCAGGCAGGATGTTTGTGTTTAAACTATCCTAGATCTGGTGCAAATAAAGGATTGAAAAAATACCGCGATAATGGTTGGACAGAATAAGATTTTAAATGTAATAACCCTAAAAATAGTTATGTTAAGGAATGCTTAATGTGTCTAGAGTGCCAACCATTATACTGGGTTAACAAGGATTGATGCGCGTAGAACCAAACCTCGAACCCTTGCAACAACCAAGACAAACAACACGGTGAGTTAGTTGAGCTAGCAAAAGTTGGGTCCAGCCATGTAGGACACCCGAATATGAAGATCTACCCGGTTAAGTTTTAACCGGATTTAAAAGGGGTAATCTTAAGTTTGTAGGGTTTAAGTATAAAATGGTGTTTTTTCAAGGATAAGGGTCGCATTGTAATTACCCTATATATTCATTTAAATATTTAATTAATATGGTAAGGGGTAATTTCGATAGACAGTGCCAAAATTGGGAATTGAGCAAAATCTTGGTCCACCCGGGTTCGAACCGAGGTCTGAGCAATTATTTAATTTTATTATTTCATTTGATGAATTAATTTAATTAATTAAAATTAAAATTATGATTTAAGAAAAATGAAAATCATATTCTTTATTATTAATTATTAAATATTAAATATTATTTAATCTAATTTGACTTAGTCTTGCCTAAAAGTCCTTGTTCTAAGGAACACTACCTCACATCTCTCCCTTTCACGTTTATCTCCCTCTCGTAAAATACACTCTCATGATTTCACACTCTTTCTTGTTACAAAACAGAATAAAAAAAGTTCTTCACACTTGAAGAATGTACTAAAAAATACAAATGACAAGATAATTTAAAAAAACGTCCAGCAAAAAGGTAATTTCTCATCGGGTAAGGTGGGACATTGGTTTATTGGTGGATTTGGAAGCACATTGAATGTGTTGAAATATAAAATCAGGTATGGTTTTCTTTCTCTTGTTCCTTTTCCCATGAGACGCTTTAATCTTAGATGAATCTACTCCGAAAACTAGGGTTGTTCCCCGTGGCATGTTCCATGTCACTAGCTCATGATGATCTTAGGTTGGTATGTCTTCTAGTAGATTAGGTTAACAATTTGATGTTTGTGATGAATATGTTCATGAAACTGTGTTCGGAATTGTATGACTAATAATTTATATCTTCGGAAACTATGTGAAAAATTATGTTTGTGCAATATGTAAGCCGTGACATATACTTTTGGTTTGAAGTTTGAAAATGACATGTTGTATGGTTGTATTTAACGTGAACAAACTTGTATAAATCGTGATGTTCATATGGGGTTTAATGTGGATTATTTGATTGGAAGACTCTTAGCTAAATGTAACTATGAAACTACACCTGAAAAATGTACTAAATGATTCATGAAATACCCTAATAACTAACGTATAATTGTTGATAAAAATGAGTTGAACAACGTGAACCAATTTCCAGAACCTTGTTGGTTGGTTTCGGCCAAGCAAAGTTATACAATATGCAATGTAAAATGAATGTAAAATAAGTTAGGTCACTAAGGATTGAACCCGAGACCTCACCATGTTAAATCAATAAAACAATGTGAGTAAGGAGATGAGGTTAAGGGGAATCGAAATTGGATGCCTTAGCCGATTGTCATACTTCAAAATAAAAATAAATACGAGTGGGATTGGAATCCACCACCTTTCAGTCAAACATGAGAATAAGGATTAAGTTAAAAATAAAAATAAAAGATGGAAGGAGTGGGATTCATTCCCACGACCTCTAAATCGAATGAGGAGACAAGGATAAAGTAATAAAAATAATGAGATGAGAAGAATGGGATTCAAACCCACATCCTCTCGGCCAACACAAAAGGAGTTAAGGAAAGAGAAAAATAAAGAAAAATGGTCTTGTGGGGGTTCAATGTCGGGTCCCCTAATGCCTAAATTTATGGTGATGTGAGGGAAAGGAAAAATGAAAGGAAACACAATGTTTGTGATTGGATTTGAAATCAGGTCCCCAAAACGAGGGTGAACATAGGAAAAAGGGAAAATAAATTAAAACGTAAGTGTTATCCAAGGGATTCGAAATTGGGTTCCCTTTCCCAATTTCGTATTGACACATAAGTCATATGTGAATAAATTTTCAAAAAATGATGCTTACATATCGAGATCTTAATATACATACAAGACGCATAAGTCTTGTACATATTATTAGGAAGATATGAATAACTTAAACGAACTATGAATGAAACCTCATCGCTTGTATGCATAGACTCATAGGTCTAGCATACGTTTAAAAGTAAGTGAACCTATGATGTATGTGATGAAATGATGTAACCCTAAAAGGGTTAAGTAAGAGTTTGAAACATACTAAAGGGCCAAGTACAGTGGCGTACGATGAAATGAACATTCAACTAAAAGGGGTGAATAATTATTAAGAGAAAATGTTCTAAAGCTAATGAACCTGGTGACAACATGATAAGAGGCTAATGGGAAAGATGAGAGCAATATCAACATTAGCCTAAGTAAATGTTACCATAATGTACTTACCTATGAGAGTGTAAAGTTAATGAAGAGACCAGTGTCTATGAACACTATAATGAAAGTATTGAAGTTAATGCATACTTAGTACAAATGATGAGATGAGAAATCATCTAATGAGCTATGATGTCCTCATGCTAGAAGCCAGCTTCCATGATGTATGATTTGAATGTAATTTAGCTTTATAATGAGCACCGATAGGATATCTATGAGATGTGATGCTTTTCTTTGGGAAGGGAGGAGGTTCACGTAAGTTTGAAGAGATGAGATTACCGTTATGACGGGAATGGGTCTCCTTATATTTTCTAGTCTTTGAACCTACACTGCCAATATAGGGATCTACTAGGGTTCGACTCCCTATATACTCTAGCATGTTTGGGTCACTTTTGCCGATGATTCCACCTCTTTTTGGTGTGGGGCACACACTGTATTTCATAATGCTCACATTATCTATGTTAGTTAAGGTTAAACATCCCAAAGAAAGAGTGAGGTGAGCCTGAACGAATGCACATAATGAAATGAATGAAACCAAAGGTGTTAGGATAGGATAATCAAGAGGTGAGATAGACTTAAGTAACGACACTATGTTATTCTTGGTCATTGCACAACATACCCGATGAGCGTCCTTATTTATATCCTAGGTATGACTGGTGGTTGCACTAATATATGAAAGAATGAAAAATTAAGTATGTATGATTGAATGAACCAGACTCTGTATTTTCTTAAGAAGGCTCCCTAGTTGAGGTCCCATGTGTTGAGCCTTGATTTTGGGAATTCCTAATGTCAAGTCCATGATACCAAGGTCTTATGGCATAAGAAAAAATGATATGAACTATGAGATATGATATGTGTCGTATGTTATGTGTTGTTTGCAAAATGATAAGTATGATAATGTATGTTACTCTCATGGCATGACTTTTATAATCCGATTTTGCAAGTCCACTTATTCGACTTTCCATAATTCATTTACGAGAGAGCGAGGATATTGTACTCATGTATTCCTTGGGTGTGCTAGTGTTGGTGTGGCTATGCATATACCCATACTTATTACAAGTGTGTACTAATCTCATACAACTATATACTTTTAGGTGCAGGTGCAGGCGGACGCTAGAGATTACGATACGACGTTGAAGCTATCCAGACGTGGAGCATTCATCCGAACATGGTAGGCCCTCATGCTTTTGAGGATGTCTGCTGTTATAATCTATCTTAGATGTAGGTTTTAGATAGTGAGTATTTTCCACTAGCGTTTCTTTCCCATATTATTTCAGACATTTTATTGGTGTCATTTTTACAAGTTTACGTTTAATGCAGTATTGAACTATTTAATTCATTTGATGCTCTTATTATTAGATGGTTGATTGTGAAAGCCTATGATATTAAGTAGAATATGTTTCATATGAAATAGGTAAACAAAAAGTTCAAATTTTCTGCTAAAATTAACCTAGATGAAGTAATAATGACGTAAGTACGCTTGTCTGCAACCTCTGAGAAGTCGACGACGCCTGTCTCGTCTGGGGTCTAGACTCATGTCGTGACAGGAAATGGCATGACCATAGTATTAATTTGACATAGAAGGATGTACATGAAGAATATATGTACATTCATATGAGTGTAATAATCCAAATGAACCAAGGGTTGATCATGTAAATTCTAACACTATAAATATGCTTGCTCGCATTCTAAACAAAGGGGAAGGATCGGAAAAGGATCTAAAGGTAATGAAATTCTTTTTATGTTCTTTTAAAAAAATAGTTACTTAACACTAGATATATTTTAAGAATTTGGAAACACAGACGGGTCAAATCTCAAATCACTTAAACCCAAGAGAAAAGGAGGATTACCGAATGATACGAAGTATACCCAAATAATGAAACTTGAAAGCATATATTCATGATGACACAATGTTAAATAAGGTGATTTGTGATAGGAAACCCATGTTTTAGTTTTTTACTTTGCTCTTTGAATAAATGTTGTTAGATCATTATATTGAAAAATTCAAATTTGGGGAAAAAGGGCAATTGGGCGAGCGCATTTACCATTTAACTAATCACCTAATAAGTTGGTGAACCTGATATAGATAACCTTTTTGACCAACCAAATTGTTGGAATTCTAGTAACCTCGTCAAGATAAACTACTATTCAACATAAAATCAAATGAATCGGCGACATAAGTCGATACGCCGATTGGGGAGCGAATTGCAGGGTCATAAAGGATTCTTACTATCTTAAACTAAAAAATTCCTTTAATTTTGCAGTTTTCAATAGATGAAAGTTTATACATTCAATTGAGATCATATTTTTTATCTTTATTATTTTGTGGGTGTGATTGCTTGGTGTCGTATTTACTCACATATTTTTTGTGTTTGTTAGCTTCTTTGGCATGTTACTCTTTATTTGAAATCGATATGTTTGACTTATGTCCTAATATTATTGTTATATCCTTTGCATTATTTTCACATTTATTGATTTTTAACTATGGATTACTTTATTTTTATGATAAATTTTGTGTTTAGCCCAAAAGTGTTGAATTTCGAGTTTACATTACTTAAACTTTCATCAGTGTAGTTTAAGAATGTTGGTATTGGTGTGGGTAAAATTTCTATCGATGAACTAAATATTCCCAATGATAGAGCAGGTAACGTCATTTGTATGTACAAAAGACGTTTATTGGTCGATTAAAGATAAGTTAGGGGAGATTTGAGTACCTTGGGTTTTGTTCTAATATAGGCTAGGTTTTAATTGCAAAAAGGTTTAATTTTTTTCTCATATGCTATGCACGGAGAATTGGAAGTAGTGATAGAAATCATGCACAAGAGGTAGTTCGTCAAGCTTAGCCGAGTTCGTTGACTTACTCTATGGTTTGCCACATATCTTTGTGATAGCCTTTTTAACCCTTAATGTTTGTTGTTAGTAACTTTAATATTTTGCAATATGCATTTACGACCCTATTTCATCTGCGACTCGATATCTCTCTTTCAGAATTCCATTATTTTGCCCAAATTTAGGTAAACAATATGTCATATTCGGCGAGCTACCTTTTGTTTGACGAATGAATTCAGCATCTCGTCGATTGTCCATAGACCTTGGTTACTTGTGATGATTTCTTTTTCATTATGTTTTGTATGTTTCAGCGAGCCATCTAAAGGTCGCCAAATGAGTTTAGGTACTTACCCAACTACTCCCCATATTTTTCTAAAATTTTATAACTTCATGTTTCGTTGACATATTTCTGATGCATTGGTTTGATATGTTTTTGTTTAGGGATATGGCCATACCTAAATTTCCATACTGAACCAACCACCCTAAAATAGATAACGAAGAATGGTTATTTCATAAGAGGTTTCCTCGCAATGATAAACAGGGTCCAAACTTCCTCGGATTGGGTGAAAGTAAAAAATTAAAGGTAAGGGTCCATTGGAGCCAAGTCTTGTTAAGTAAAGCTACGGCAGCATGGGCATTAACCAAAACCAGTGTAGGATCTGATCATAAGGATAATTCAAGGTCTACATCGCTAGTCTTTGTTCAGGACAAGAGGATGGGATAACTCTTCAGAGGAGACAGATTGAACTGTGCTGGAAAGTGTTGCATGATTTAGCTAGACACCTGGTCACTCCTCCACCTTCTGCACCTCTAGCATACCCTGCTAAGCACACACGACAAATGATCCTGGTACAGGAACCTCCATCTCGATGGATGAACAAATTGAAGGATTATAGGTCACTTAGATACCAGAAGAGGTTGTCTAGTGATAGAATGGTGGACGAGTATACAAATGTGTGGGACAAAATTCTATTCAACAAATTTAAGATGTTCACACAACCTTAAGTCTAATACATACCATATTGAGTTTGGGATTTGTACATAGAGTATTAGAGGCTAATCATGAAGGGGAAAGAAACCTGGTTCATTCACACCGGCTGATCATGTGGTTTTATAAGGTAAAAGGTAAAGTGCAGCAATTTAGATATTATTGAAGCGTTGTAGTAAACCATCAATATAAAATATTTCATCTAGGATAATACTTATAGTAATACCCTTGAATACCTTAAGCGGTTCCTACACCCATTGATTTCTGATATTAAACAGCCATGGATCGAGAAAGGGGTCCTGATTGAGATGAACGACCTGAATGTAGTTTCACTGTACGAGTTTTATTTTATTAGTAGAACATTGATACCATCATATTATGAGTCCATACTCCATCAATCAAGGGAAACATTGTTAGGTTATATTATTATTTTGTATAGATTAAATCTCTGGTTGATCATTATGGAAGAGATGGACATGAGGTCCATGTAGATGCAGATATCGCCCCCTTGTCCTAGTGATGATCATGGAACTGTGACAATATTTTAGAGATCCCATTGTGGTGAAGACTTATTTGGAAGTGATTTCTAAGTCTTTTACTAACATTCAGAGGATTGAGGGTGAGTAAACCATGGACCAGAATGAGCGGAGGCGATCAAAACCAATGGTAGCATCCCTGCCAGTCAATGTACACATGTTTGATCCAAATACAACTCCTTCCACTCAGGCCGGTGAGCCTTTAGATACTCCTAATACTCCTAATACTACTACTACTATTTCAGCTTTTGATACTACTACTATGGTTGTTTCTAGTGGTGTCCCCCCCCCCCTTGGTTTGACACAGGCTTTGGTATACAATATGGGACATGTATCCTAATTTGCTGATGTGCATTCCTCCCTAAATGAGGCACTTGTTCCCAGACTGATTTAGCAGGTGTTGCTACCCTAGTATATATCCGAGCAGAGTTGTGAGAGCACTGAGAGTTTACAAGTACTTGTGTCCTAGTCGTAGATGGTATGATGGTGGGAATTAAGTCTTGTGAGCAGGAAGGTCGCTACTTCGTTAATGATAAGACCTCGAGAGAAGATGTTTCTATATTTATACTTGACATATATGAGCTCAAATCAATAGATATGTCTATGTCACTCTGCATTGTGGATCTTCTTGAAGTTTCTAGTACAAAGATTCCAGCTATTTCTGATATCTCTTTGAATACTGCGGCGGGGGATGCTAGCTTTTATAGTTGATTATGATGTTGAGTCGGTAGCTCTCGACATGGATGAGGAGGATATTAGGACCCTTCATGTGACACTATAGTATTATCTTAAGAATATAGAGGGTGCGATAGTGCAGACGAACATGAAGATATCTTTTTAGGACACCTCGAGCATTGGCTCTAGTAGAGTAGAGGTTGTTGTTGGATATTAACGTGGAATTGATGCCTATATTAATAGATCCCACATGTTCAACGTGCACCTCAAGCTTATCCTAAAAGGAGGATCTTGACTCTCTTTTTTTTTTAATTTTGAGACAACTATTTTATTTTGAATTCCAGACTATATTATAGTGTGTTTGGTGGGGTAAAGTGTCTTTATACTTATATCATTGGGTTGTTTCTATATTTTTATGTTTGTGACTGTTAACTTTTGGTTTTTATGTGAATGTTTGTTTTTATCAGGAATTAAACTTGCTTCTTATGTTGTGTTTGTGTGATATGCTGTTCTCTACTTGAATTTTTGAGTATCGGTTGTGATCAATATAGATGACTTGAATAATGGTCTTCACTGAATGATATGTTTGTGTAGTTTCAATTAGGCAAAACTTGAGTTTCACAAGTTATGTGTGAACTCTTAGAATCTCACTGTGACTCGCTAATTGTTGAAATGAGTCTCATGATGATCATTGCACGCGAATTAAATTTGTATAATCTTGATCAATAATTGTGTTGAATTTTATGTGTTGTTAGATTTTCATGAAATATGTTCTTGGTGATACCTATACCAAGCCTTGTTGATTGAATTGACAAATGTTGGCGAACGAAAGAGATGATCTTAGGGACCAATTTTGGACAGTAAGAAAATTCTTTATCATACCTATTTGTTACAACCTTCTAACAGTGTGAACCAAGCTTGACACCATTTGTTCCTAACAGTTTCTTTGACTTGAAACCTGAACACATATGATCCCTCTCCTCCCATGTATAACTTTCATGAAATGTTGGCCCATTCGAATAGATAACTTGGGCGAAAAACCTAAGTTTGCGAGTGGAGAACAATAAGGAAAGTCAAAAAGTTTGTTAAATATACCCTTAAAGATTTTGTTGAAAAAGATGTAACCTCTCCATATAAAAAATACGAAAATAAAAGCAACATAAGAAAAAGATAGAAAAAGAATATTGCAATTTATACATGGGTAAAAGAAAAGGGGTATCCAACGAGTCATACAAGACTCAGAGAAAAATATTAGAAGTGAAATAGAAGTCATGTATCATGAAGAAAGAAGTCACTAAGATAAAATGATCATACATTTTCCTTCAGCCATGTAAAAGCCTCAAAAGACCTTAATGAACTTTATTGAGTTAAATGTCATGTTCATTGGAAAATATGTGCAAGTCTATACTAGAATTATACATGTGTTTATCTTTGAGAGTAAGAATTGATTTTGATTCCTTCGTTCGTAAGAGTTGATTTTGATTCCTTCATTCTTAAATTTTGATGATCTTTCTGTGGGTATGGAATCATTTTTTATGTGAGATCATTCAAATACTTTTGTTCAGCTTTATTTTGTATTTGAAGCAAGAATTTTGAGCTTCACTTCTTTTCAATGGTTACTAGTCACCGCTTTTAACTTGTAGTGCATAATTGAACATTGAATGGGTAGGTTGGACTTCATGTATATTGATAGTCTCAAGTGGCACTATTATTAGACATCTTTGTTGAGGTGTTTGATCTTGTATTTTACTTGAGTAGAACCAAAAGTTTTAGTTGAAGTGTTTTGAGTAAGGGTTTCCGGGGATTTAAACATCCATTAGGCTTGATATACTTTAAAAAAGATTATCCTATGCTCTATTATGGTCTAGAGATGATTAAAATGTTAAATTTTAATAATTGAAGGACTAAAAGAGCAAGATAAGAAGAATAAGGGCATTACAACGCACAACGAAGCGAAAAAACTCACAAAGTTGAAAGAAAAAAAAGTTGGTACTTGTCAAAACCACTCGGCGATTCGCCATGTAAACCTTCAGCTCGCATAAAGTTCCAGCATGACAAACCATGAACAAAACAATTTTCTAAAAAAATTGATGGTTCGACAACGCGTCGAATGATTCGACGATATAAATCTTGATTGCCTAGAGTCACAAAAGGTGATGGTGAAAGACTAAGACAAGAAGGTTGATTTTTTCATTTTTGGTTGGTAAAGGATATTAGAAAAGGATCAAGCTCACATGTTGATAATAATGTACATGTTTAATGCGTATGATATAAGATAAAGTTCACAGGTCAACAGAAGGGACTAGATCTCAAAAAATGAAACGAAAAAAAAGAGAGAACCATCTAATCTTTCATAGAGGATTTGCAAAATCTAATGATTAAGAAAACACAAGACTCCTTTGATATTAAACTTAGAAAAAAATCAAAAAATAAAAAACAAATAAATATTGTATACACAATACAGGTGAAGTCATATTTCTTCTCTATACACTGTTGAAATCATTCAAAGAGTGAGAAAGAAGATTTTGCAAGGGGTAAGACCCATGGATGAACCATAATCTACGATATTACGAATGATACGGTACATATAGTCTTTATAGGTGTTATCGAGGAAAATATTGACTAGATTTCACACCAGAAATTAATAAACTCAATTTTTTTGTTGATCAATTTAGTTTTTTCTAAATAAAAGAAATAACTCAAAGAAACTATCAACTGTAAAA
This sequence comes from Solanum habrochaites, assembly GCA_027704765.1. NCBI lineage: Eukaryota > Viridiplantae > Streptophyta > Magnoliopsida > Solanales > Solanaceae > Solanum > Solanum habrochaites. The sequence goes on along the minus strand of JAKWJA010002492.1, from coordinate 38,489,939 downwards.
TTGTTGGATACTATTTTTACGTCCATAATCATACTCATTGGCATTAACAAAGCGTCATTTCAACTTTAATATTTAGTGGAACCTTTTGATAGAGTAAAGAGTTCATGTATACAAACAAAGTATAATCATGAATATAACATAAACTCAAAAATTAATTTCAGAATATTAACCTCATGAAGGTTTTGTTGAATTCCTTCAACCTTGATAAAAATCAAGCACTTCAGCCTCTACTGATTCCAAACAAATCTCTATTGATTAGTGACATGTGTGGGCCGGAATTTTCAGAAAATGAAATGGATTTTTTCCTTCTCGAGAACACTTCTAATTAACCCTAATTATTAGGAGAAGGGAAGAGTTTTGGAAAAACACTTACAATCATTTGGGGGGGGGGTGTTAATGGTAATTTGAAATCCATCAAAACAAAAAAATATTTGTATTCTCATTAATAAAAATCAATTTATTATGATATTTTTAATTATTTTAAATAATTGATGATATTGAATCGAGAAGATTAGTACAAGATAATTTTTCTAGATATATATCTTTTTTGAAACTTGTTAACTACTACGGCACAGTAGCAACCAAAGTCTTTTGACCAAGTCTTTTAATTATTTTAGTAAATAAAAAATGAATGAGTTAGTGTATTAGATTAATTACACATTATTCAACTAAATATGAATTTGCACTTCTCGATTATTAATCGGAATAGACCATTAGATCTTATTTAAATCTCCATGTTAGAACTACCGACATCAATCAATTAAATAATTTTTTAAAAAAATGTAATTCATTGAAAAATTTGTTCCATTATTCTTTGGTAGATATAAAATCCACCTTAATTGTTTTGTAATGAAAACTTGTGAATAATATTAAACGGGTGTCTCCTATATTAAATCTGAGACATTTCTATCAACTACTAGTTATTTTACTGATGTGATTTCTTATTAACAAATAGATGCTGAGAAATATATTAACTCATAATATAGGAGCACCATTAAATAGATAAAAATAGTAAATCAAAGTACATAGATTTAAGTAACTATTTCAAGGAAAAGAGTATCAGTACACGTATTGGACTAGAGAAGTTGTTTAGAAATATTTAGAATATAAACAAACATCACTAATTTTTCAATTTAATACACATGGAATGTACTAGCACTAAAATTTGAAATTTTAATATTTCCATGATTAAGATCGAATTATATTTAATCTTAGCTTACAATGGTAAAGATTTTTTCAAATGATTCGTCAGATAGATTTTTCGATTTATTGAGCCAATATACGTTAGAAAAAGGTTTTGTCCTTAATTGCAATGTAATTACTTAACTAAGATATTCTGGAGATTACTTTGTCGGTTACTACTACGATTATTAAAGAAAAAGGCAAGGATAAATCTATGATAAAAATATAATAAATATTGAAAAAAGTGTTAACTCTTAGTTGGGATCCTGTAAAGCAAAGAGCAGATTCCCCAGTATAACTAGACACCACCAAAAGTGACAATATTCACGTTTGAGAATATTCAAGATAGATAGATGAAATAAAGTATAAATTGTTATTCGCCGAAATAGTTGGACGAGCTAAAAGTTATATAGATAAAGGTGACACGCTTTTAATTAAGAATGAAGGATGAATGAGTGAATGAAGGTGTCATCGACAATTTTCGAAACATGAAAGGCTAACTCAATTGAGTTAGCTTCTTGGCTTCAAACAAGTAATGTCAGAAGGCCAAAGAGGGGAAACCAGAACACGATCCGTTGAAAAAATGTACAGGAAGACTAATATCTTTTATCGGGTCATACATGGAATTTCAAAATAAAATTGGAAAAATTATAAATAAATCAAAGGAGAGAGAAGATATATCTTTTTACCTATTTTAACATTTTCATATTGAGAAATAGAATTTTCCTACTTTTCTGTAGTGTTGGGGTTTTGAGTAATGTTTTAATGGAAAATTGAGGGTTCAATCAAAAGTAAGTGTAGAAGATCATCAATTCTTCAATGGCTGAAACATAACTGATGTAATTTCTTTTCCCCTTTTACGTTTAGTTACTTCGTCTAGTATCTTACTCTATTTTACTGGTATTCACTCTTGGATTTGAGCTATTAAGAATGAGGTATATCTATAGGGTATATGTTTCAAACTCAATACCAGCTAGATCATTGGTTGATGCTCAAAGAGATTAATCGGCATGAGTAAATAACTTAAAACTTGCAAATATTGTTTGGTTATTGTAGTTTGCTCGAAAGAGATATTTCAGTTCAATTCTAATTGTTAAATCTGCTTGAAAAGTGTTTTTAGTATTGTATTGGGTTGATTTTTATTTTACATAGATGTGACTACAACAAGATTTTATAATATAATGCTTTGAGATAAAAATCGTTGTTAAAACTACCCAACGTATTTATATTTGTCTAGAATTATTGAGCAAGCACTAGTAGCCCTATCTTATGTTAGTACCAACTTCCTCACCCCTAGATTATCCTTCAGTTGTTTAAATCCATATTTTAAGTTGAATCTTATAATAGATTCTAAAATCTATATATTAAATTTGGTGAAATTATTCAATAACTTGTCCTAATTACTACAATGAATTGATTTTCACTTTCATTTTTCTCATTGGTTTCATACATTTAGATCACTCTTTGTGGGATTTGACCACGATTCGTTTGTTAGGTATTTATTTTTCTAGCGATATCTTACTCATTTAATTGTTTTTGCTAGTAACTTGAGTGTTACGAAAATTGCACTTTTTCTAGGGAGATATGAAGGTTATGTATGTTAATATCGTCAAAAGTATAGGGTAAATCTTGTTACTTCCTACTACTAAAAGAGCTATATTTTATGTGACCAGATATTTATTGCAATTATTCTAGATGAAAGAAATGTTTTGAGGTCATTATCATGAATATCTCCGAAATTTTATCGACATTTGTGGGCCTTTAATCTTTAAGAAAGTCTCACAAGAAACCATAATTTTGAGGTTGTGTCCTTTGTGATAAAAGAAATCAGGAGGATGGCCGACCTAACAAATGATTGCATAACTTCATGGGAGGACTAATAGAAACGTTCCTTAAAATATTTTCCCTCCTTCGAATCTAATAAAACATAGGCATGGCTTAAAGAATTTCAAGAGAATAGAAGTTGAACCTCTCTACGATACTTTGTTGTGATTTAAAAGTTAGTGGTTAACAATCCCTGGACACAGACGTTCACACAATTATTGCTATAAATTTCTGATTGGGTAGCTTTGATTAAGTGAAAACTTTCTTTAGACCCCAACATATAAAAAGCTTCAAATGCAATCAAATAATTTTTTCATGTGTTGATGTGTGACAACAATGTTTATTGATGTTACACCCAATACAATCCAATCATGGAAAGTAAAGGAGGATAAAGTATCTTCTTGGTGGTTGGATAGCGAAAGGAACAAATGGATATGAAAAAAGAGCTGATAATTATATGGCAAAGATGATGACTCTCTTGACTTCTTCATCATACATGCCATGGGGGTGGATGGATAACGGTCATCATAGTTGGTAAAAGTTGTTACAAGTATCTGTTTATGCCAAATTAGATAAATTATACAATAAAAAATTGGTGATACATGATGAACGAAGTTAGGGTTCATATCTGAACTATTCTAGTCTGGGAGAAAATGAAGGTTGTAATAATGAAAGAGATAATGGTTGAAGAGATTTGTGAGATACATGAGGTAATTGGATAGATTGTGATGTTGAGAAAAATATATACATACCACCTCCTAACCGTCAAAAAGAGAAAGAGATAGTTGCACCGCAGAGGAATCGAACTGATTTTATGTTTACTAGGATCCATATAAGGTTGAAGGGTTCTACATATTACTAGAAGACTTAAAAATTACTTGTCCACTTTGACTCAAACTGTTACTTTTTACTCTTTGTTATTTAAAAAATATAAATCCAAGGAAGCAAGAAACTTTTCATAGTGATACCATTCTCAATCCCATGACCAATATTTTATGAGTAAGAACTAAGTCATGCCACGGCGATAAATAAAGATCCTATTCTGACCCAAATGAAGTTTATATTATTACTTTAGTAAGATGTGTTGTAAGTACAAGATGAAATAGCATTACATAATGGGCGATGCAAATTTCCATCTAATAATCCGCCGAGTTAGTAAGACTGACATCTTTATAGTTTCCTTCTCTGCAATGTATTCTTAAAAATTGTACTGTCAACATCGGTTTATAGGGACTTTTTCGGTGATTAACTGAATGACATTTAGAGAACTACATCAGGTCTTCCGTGTTGAACTTCAATTTTTAAATTTTTACTTGTATCCTTTGTGACCTTATAATCTCATTCAGCAACATTAGTGGAAAACTCTAGAATACGCCTGACAACGAAATGCAAAAAAATATTTTCTATTTAAGAAGGCAATCCATTAATATTTTTCAATATTTCCAATTTATAAACACTAAACACTTAGTCTAAACAATAGTTTGAGTATTCTTTACTTCAATTTTCTTACGTCATGTTGTATACTGTTTGTAATTCTCAACCCAAACCCTTCATAACTTTTTTTTGAGGAACTTTAATCATTGAGGTTTATTCTTGACTCCACTTTTTAAATTTTTGACAATTTTTCTCTAGTAAAGATTCATATAGTTCTCCTCTTAAGTAAAATTAGGAAAGGGTGCCTAACCCTAAATCTCATGGAGGAAATAGAGGTGGTATTTCTTTTCCTAGATCTACACTTGTCAAGTGTGGGAAGAAACATGATTGTAAGTTCCTAGCTGACATCGACGAGTGTCTTAGTTATCGTAATATTGTCCACAAGATAAAATATTTCCCCATTCTTGCGGCAAAGGGAAAGGAAGGTAAACAACTTCCTCCAAGCGGTTCAAACTCCAATGACAACAAATCAAAACCACTTTTATGCTATTCCATCTCAAGGTAACCATCAAAGCTCCTCGGATGTGGTGACCGATATTTTAAAATTCCTTCTTATTCATTTGTATGCCTTGTTAGATCCCGATGCTACTTTGTTCTTTGTAAAAATCTATGTGTACATAAAGTTTGATATGCTTCCCAAAGTATTGTTAGACGCTTTATCTATCTTTACCTCGGTTGGTGTCTCGGTGGAGGATAAGAGAGTCTATAAGAGATATACTATTTCCTTATCCCATAAAGTATCTTTTGTTGACTTGGTAGAGTTACACATGTTGCACTTCTATGTGATTTTAGGTATGGATTAATTGCATGCATGTGATGCCTATATTGATTGTAGGACTCGGGTTGTTCGATTACAATTTTCAAATGAGCCTATGTCGGTGTGATGGAAAGGGGATAATATGACATGCAAAGATGGGTTGAATTTTCTCTATATTAAAGTTTAGTATTTTCATATCAAAAGGGTTTGGTATTATAATTTCGTCTTCTAGGTGCGAAAATGATATAATTTAAAATCCCTTCTCTAAAGTTGGTTCTACTGATTAATGAGTTCCCGAAAGTTCTATTTAATGATTTAACTAGTATTTCTCTTGAGCTAGAAATAGATTTTGGCAATGACCTTCTACCATATACGTAACCTATTCAATATCTTCTTATAGAATGGCTCCAATGTAGTTTAACAAGTTGAAAGAGCAATTGGAGAATTTATCATATAAGGGATTCATCGGAATGAGTATCTCTCTATCGGGTGATCTTGTGTTATTTGTTAGAAAGTAGGATGGGTCTCTTAGAATTTGCATCTGTAACGACCTGTTTAGTCGTTTTGAGCAACAGATTTTATTTCTGGAAAAAAAACTGGCTGGGACGACGGATGTAACGACGGACCGTCATAGTCACGACGGCCCGTCGAGGAGGTGTCGTCCCATGACACTTAGAATTTTGAAATTGGGTACTGAAAATCGATTCGCTGTAAATTGTGACGGACCTGCAGGACGTGCCGTCACATCCACGACGAACAGTCGTGAGTTTTCGCGTTGCAAACACTTCAACTTTTGAGAATTTGGTACAAGAAACGAGTTTCTGACCGTCATGACGAGGAACAGGACGGACCGCACAGCGGTGACGGGCTGTCACAGCTACGTGATTCGAGGGAGCGTGCGACGCACCTGTGTACGGACCGTCCGCAGGCACGGACGGCCCGTCAGGTTGCCGCAGTCCCAGGTAAAATAGGATTCCTCTACAACGTTTTAGGGGTCGTTTTGGACTATTCTTTCCTTAATTATAAAGATTGAGGTTAATATTAATAGGTCTAATTACTTGGGGTTAAAAGAGGTAACCTTAAGTTAATTAGTGGGTTTTATTGTCCTCCTTACACTTAATTTACTTTTAATTAGGGTAAAAAGAAGGAGGGTTTGAATAAAACAAAACAAAAGAAAAGAACAGAAGAGAGGAAAAACGAACGATTAGAGAGAGAGAAACAAAGAGGATAGCAAGGATTTTGAGAAGATAGCTTGTTGATTCAATTCTTCGGTGAGGTAGGTTATGGTTTATGTTACGATATTCGTAGTGAACTCTTAATAGTGAATATTATGTGTTGATAGTATTGTAAACCCTGCTATGTGCCTTAAGTTGTATGCTTGCATGATTATGATTATGAAATTGCGATGAATTAACAAAGCATGATGAAGCTATTGAATCCCAAATCTTGAAAGAACCCTAATCGCTTGATTATTATATAATGAGAATGATGATGCCTTAGTATGAAGAAAGGCTTGATAAATTATATAATGAGAATATGATGCCTTAGTGTAAAAGAAGGCTTGATGATTAGGGGATCGGGTGCCACGTTCCGGTACCAGGATAGAATGAATATGAGGATCGGGTGCCACTTTCCGTACCAGATAGAATTAATATGAGGATGGATGTCACGTCCGACAACCAGGATAGATATGGATCGGGGTGCCACGTTCCGGTACCAGGATAGAATATGAGGATCGGAGTGTCACTTCCGACACCAGGATAGAAAATGGATCGGTGTGCCACGTTCCGGTACCAGAGATAGAATGAGGATCGGAGTGCCACGTTCCGGCACCAGGATAGAAATAGAGGATCGGAGTTGTCACGTACCGCACAAGAGAGAAAGATAATGGAATCTTGAAGATAATGATATACTCAATCTAATGAACTTAATTCCCAATGAGTATGTATTGAGGCTTGAGTCCTCATGTGTGAACTCGGTTGTAGTTATTGATTGAATTCATGTTGTTATTGCTACATGTTGAGTATTGTAGTTGATTTTACATATTATTATTGATATTACTGTTCCCCTATTTGTGTTGGCCGATGATATCTACTCAGTACGTGGTTTGTACTGACCCCCTACGTTCAGTTTTCCTCTTTGTTATTTTGTGTAATGCGCAACACGTTCCGTCAACTTCAACTCAACAGTAGATCTAGCCAGTCTTCCCTCATTCGAAATCAGGGTGAGCTAATGCGTCTAGCTTGGACTGGGTCTTCTTCTTCAAGTCTTGATGCCTTGAACTTCCGGCATGGACTAGCTTTTTAGTTATTTTGTTCTTAGCACATTCCTAGTTAAGAATTTGAGATAGATGTTCTTGTGATGATGACTTCCAGATTTTGGGGATAATAATAATAGTATTGAATTGTTTTTATTAATGAGTTTAAGTCTTCCGCCGTTATTTCTGTTTATATATCTTGAAATGTTAAGGTTTAGATGGTTGTGTTCGCTCACATAGGAGGGTAAATGTGGGTGCCAGTCGCGTCCCATATATTTGGGTCGGTGACAAACTTGGTATCAAGCCTTAGGTTCATTGGCTCATCACACAAGAACAGTCTAGTAGAGTCTTAAGGAACGGTAGGGGGACGCCTTTACTTTTCCTTGAGAGGCATAAGACTTTGAAAATTTCACTCTTCATTCTTCTTTCTCAGTGACACTACTTGAGTCCAATTGGTATCTGGGCGATACGAATTGGTATCTGACCATCTTCACTCTATTTCGCAAATGGTTTAGAACTGAGCAACGACCGCACCAGCAGTACAACGAAAATACAAGAAACAACGGAGCCACCAGCCCTGGGCTGTAGCTCGAGGAAGAGCAACGACAAGAGGCCGTGGAGGACCCCCTCTAGAGGAGAGGACAAGCACCTAGCCCATCTGATACTAGGGCAGTGACTCCTCCACCGACCGAGGAGGTGATAAGAGGGGGGGGGAAGGGGAGAATGAACACGGGCAGAATGAGGAAATGCCACCCACAACCTACCCCAAGATGATCAACCAGGTACTTGCTTATCTTAGTGGTTATCCGATCAGGGTCAGGCACCTCCAGTGGTTTCTCGCACCAAACACCTCCGGTTTCAGAGGTACGACATGCGGCTACTATGGCTCCCCGCATGGATGCATCATTGGGAATAGGCACATTTTCCACGTCTGACTACTGGGCCTATTATGAACAAATGATCAGCATGAACTTTTCAGTAGTTCTTGAAATTGAAACCTCCAGTCTTAAGGGCGCTAGAATCGGAGGATGCCTACGATTTTCGGTTGATTGTCATAAGCTACTACCCAAGATGTGTATAGTAAGACGGTTTTGGCGTTGAGTTCGTGAGCTATCAGTTTCAAAGGAACCCCCAAAACGTGGTGGCGGTCACATGTTGAGTGTCAACCAACAGAGGCCCCCTATGACTTGGGGAATCATTCTCTACCCTGTTTATGGAGAATTAATCCCAAGGACTTTGAGAGATAAAAAAGGGACGATTCTTGGTCTAAGCAAGGGAGGATGACAGTTAACGCGTATGAGGCTAAATTTCGCGCACATCCAGATACGCCACCCAAACTTTGTTTCAGTCCACAAGAACGGATTCGCCGACTTCACCACGACATCGACAATCGAAAAGGTTTGAAGGGGAGGCGAGTTTAGGTTCTCACCTCTAAGGACGAGAGCTCCGGAGGTTACTCAAGTCTACCAATTCATTCTTCACACTACAGACACTGTAGTTGGGGGTCCACCTCAGAACGTCAACACTACTCTCCGAGAGACCTATGATGACCCCGAGAGTGTTATGGATGTGGGGGAGGTTGGACACGTCAAGAGGTATTTGTCCAAACCAGAGTTACAAACCACCCCACTAGCTAGAGGTAGAAGTGGTCATGGTAGGGCCGCTTTTGCTGGAGAGACGTACGTGGTGTCGAGGTAAGGTGGTCATCACAACGGCAGAGGTATGGGCAAATGGAGCCACTACTACGCACATGGTAGGGGCATGGACAGACAAAGGATAGGCCCATGTTACGCTTTCCCTGGGAGATCTGAACGAGGGCGTCTGATGCTGTTATCACAGGTTATATCTTTTGGTTTGTGATTGCATGGCATCTGTATTATTTGACCCTGGCTCCACGTTTTCATATGTATCTTCATCATTTGCTAATGGTCAAAATTGCATTGTGAATTACTATACGACATGCCTATTCGTGTTTCTACACCGGTGGGTGAGTCTGTGGTAGTTGAAAAGGTACATAGGTCTTGTTTGGTGTGTGAACTTTGTGGGTGAGCAACCACTTATGTAGATTGTGGTTATTTTGAAATGGGTGACTTTGATGTAATTCTGGTATGACTTGGCTTTCTCCAAATTTTGCGATCTTGGATTGTAATGCTAAAACTGTGACATTGGCCAAGCCTGGAACAGATCCGTTATGTGGGAGGGGTGACACACTTCCATCCGGTGCGTTATCATCTCATTTCTTCGTGCTAAGAAAATGGTTAGTAAAGGGTTTTAGCTTTCTTGGCCCATCTCAAGGATGACACTACCCAAGTACCTTCGATTGAGTGCTAGGTTTATTCCCGTGTTTCCGCGAGTTTTTTGGGGATGTTCCCTCATGGCGATCTTCCTGGTATGCCACCAATAGGGATATGACTTCTTATCGATCTTGAACCGGGCACACGCCCCATTTCTATACCCCCGTATAGATGGCTCCCGCGGTTAAGAGAGTTAAGGCTCAACTTCAAGAGTTGTTGAGCAAGGGCTTCATTAGACCAAGTGCATCTCCTTGGGGCTCCGGTTTTGTTTGTGAAGAAGAAGGATGGGAGTTTTCATCCATGTGCATAGACTACCGACGAGTTGAAACAGGTAACTATAAGAACAAGTATCCCTTCCTCGCGCATTGATACTTTATCGATCAATATACAAGGCTTGTGTCTTCTCTAGATTGACTTGAGATCCGGTTATCATCATTGAAAATACGGGCACGGATGTGCCAGACGGCTTTTCGAACGAGGGTATGGACATTACGAATTGTGTGGTGATGTCTTTTGGTCTTACAACGCCCCTGCTGCTGCGTTCATGAGCTTGATGAACGGGATATTTAACAGCCTATTGGACCTCTTTGTGATCGTATTTATAGATGATATACTGGTATAATTCTAAAAGTAAGAAGGAACATGAGAGCATTTGAGGGTTGTGTTGGAAATGTTGGGGAGAAAAAGCTTTACGCCCAAGTTCTCTAAGTGTGTTTTTTGGCTAGATGCAGTGTCCTTCTTGGGGATCTGGTTTCGAAGGATGGGTGTAGTGGTAGATCCTTCTAAGATTGAGACAGTGAAGAATTGGGTACCCACATATGTGTCAGAAATACGGAGTTTTGTTTGGGTTAGCTATCTACTACCAAGCGCTACCCCCGCTTTGTCAAAGGATTCTCTTCTATTGCTCCAATTGACGAACTTGACTAAGCAGAATGTTCCATTTGTATGGTCAGATGATGTGAGGAAAGCTTTCAGAGCTTAAGACTTTGTTGACTACCGCACTATCCTCACCTTGCCGGTAGAGGGTAAGAACTGCATTGTTTATTGTGATGCTCCTATTCGGGTTTGGGTGCAGTGCTAATGCAAGAGAAAACGTGATTGCTTATTGCCTCAAGACATTAAAAGTGCATGAACGTAACTATCCACTCATGACTTGAATTGGCCGCGGTAGTGTTTGCATTGAAGCAATGGAGACACTATTTATATGGGTTTAAGTGTGAGGTCTACACGGATCATCGTAGCCTTCAGTATGTCTTTACTCAGAAGATTTGAACTTGAGGCAAAGGAGATGGAGTGAACTACTGAAGGACTCTACGACCTACTATTTTGTATCAATCCGGGGAAGGCGAATGTTGTGGCAGATGCCTTGATATAGAAAGGCGGGAAGCATGGGAGTCTAGCTCATTTGCAAGCCTCTAGACGCCCATGGCTAGAGTTTCAGACTCTGGCTAACGACTTGATGAGGTTGGAAATAATGAGAAGGGAGGATTGTTGGCTAGTGTGGAGTCAGATCTTCTTTTCTTGACAAATTAAGGGAAAACATTTGATGTAATGAGAAACTAAGGCGAATCCGAGATAAAGTGTTGTGCGAGAGTCAAGAAGGCAACAATCGACGAGGAAGGTGTGTTGAGGATTAAGGGAAGGTATGTGTACCCCGCATTGATATTTGATCAACACTATTCGTGGCAGAAGCTCATAGTTCAAGGTATTCTATACATCCGGTGCAACCAAGATGTTTGCGAACCTAAACACACTTTTGGTGGAGTAGAATGAACCGCAATAATTGTTGACTTATTGCCAGTGTCCAAACTGTCAACAAGTGAAATATGAACACAAAGGCCCGGAGGAACACTTCAAAGAATGCCCATTCCTGAATGTAGTGGTGAGAGAATTGCAATGGACTTTGTGGTTGGTCTTCCAAAGACACTGGGGAAGTTTGATTCAATTTGGGTATTGTGGACAGATTGACTAAGTCTGCTCATTTCATTCCGGTCAAGGTGACTCACAATGCAGAGAAGTTAGCAAAAATCTACATCTCAGAAATCGTTCGATTGCATGGGGTTCCACTATCCTTATATCAGATAGAGGTACGCAGTTTACTTCTAAGTTTTGGAAAACATTGCATGCAGAATTGGGTACTAGGTTGGACCTTAGTACCATCAACGCGTTCCCATCCTCAGACCGATGGTCCGTCTGAGCGAACGATTTCAAGTGTTGGAGGATATGTCTCCGCGCATCGCGTGATAGAGTTTGGTGGCCATTGGGATAGCTTCTTACCTTTGGCAGAGTTTCGTACAATAATAGCTATCACTCCAGTATTGATATGGCTCCATTTGAAGCATTGTATGGAGGAGGTGTAGATCTCCCATTGGTTGGTTTGATGCATCCGAGGTTAGACCTTGGGTACCGATCTCTTGAGGGTGATCGTTAGAAAGGTGAAGGGCATTCAAGAAAAGCTTCTAGCGGCGCAAAGTAGACAAAAGGAGTATGCAGACCGGAAGTTAGAGACTTGGTAGTTCATGAAGGTGAACAGTCTTGTTTGAAGGTTTCACCCATGAAAGGGTGATGCGTTTTTGGCAAAAAGGTAAGCTAAGTCCAAGGTATTTGGACCATTTGAGTACTAAAGCGATAGGGGAGGTGGCTTATGAATTAGCCTTGCCCCCAGGGCTGTCCGGAGTGCATCCGGTATTTCATGTGTCCATGTTGAAAAGATACCATGGAGATGGAAACTACATTATCCGTTGGGACTGCAGTGTTGTTGGATGAGAACTTGACTTATGAGAGGAACCATTGCTATATTAGATAGAGAAGTTCGCAAGTTGAGATCGAGAGAGATTGCATCCATCAAAGTTCAATGGAAGAATCGACCGTTGAAGAGGCTACTTGGGAGAAGGAGAGCGGATATACAAGAAAAATACCCACATCTGTTCACAGATTCAGGTACTCCTTTCTCGCCATTGTTTTTCTTCTTTTGATCGTTCGGGGACGAACGATGGGTAAATTGGTTAGTATCTATTGTAACGACCTGTTTAGTCGTTTTTGAGCAACATATTTTATTTCTGGAAAAAAAAACTGGCTGGGACGACGGATGTAAACGACGGACCGTCATAGTCATGACGACCCGTCGAGGGTGTGTCCGTCCCATGACACTTAGAATTTTGAAATTGGTATTGAAATCGACTCGCTGTAAATTGTGACGGACCTGCAGGACGTGCCGTCACATCCACGACAAACCGTCGTGAGTTTTTCGTTGCAAAACACTTCAACTTTTGAGAATTTGGTACAAGAACGAGTTTCTGACCGTCATGACGGAGGAAGGACGGACCGTCACAGCGGTGACGGGCTGTCACAGGCTACGTGAGTTCAGGGAGCTGCGACGACCTGTTGACGGACCGTCGCAGGCACACGGCCCGTCACAGGTTGCGCAGTCCCAGGCAATAGGATTCCTCTACACGTTTTAGGGGTCGTTTTTGGACTATTCTTTCCTTAATATAAAGATTGAGGGGTTAAAATTAATGGTTCTAATTACTATTGGGGTTAAAAGAGGTAACCTTAAGTTATTAGTGGGTTTTTTGTCCTCCTTTACACTTAATTATACTTTATTAGGGTAAAAAGAAGGAGGGTTTGAATAAAACAAAACAAAAGAAAAGAACAGAACAAAGGAACAGACATATAGAGTAGAGAAAACGAAGAGGTGATAGCAGGATTTTGAGAAGATATCTTTTGATTCAATTCTTAGGTGAGGGTAGGTTATGGTTTTATGTTACGATATTCGTATTGAACTCTTAATAGTGAATATTATTGTGTTGATAGTATTGTAAACCCTGCTATGTGCTTAAGTTGTATGCTTGCATGATTATGATTATGAAATTGCGATGAATTAACAAAGCATGATGAAGCTATTGAATTCCAATCTTGAAAGACCCTAATTCGCTTGATATATTATATAAGGAAATGATGATGCCTTAGTATGAAAGAAGGCTTGATAAGTTATATAATGAGAATGATGATGCCTTAGTGTAAAAGAAGGCTTGATGAATTAGGGGATCGGTGCCACGTTCCGGTACTAGGATAGAATGAATATGAGGGAGTCGGGTGCCACGTTTCCGTACAGGCGAAGATAGTGATATATGGATATATATTGCAGGATCGGAGTGTCTCAGTTCCTACCCCTAGGATAGAATTGGATCGAGGCCACGTCCGACATGATAGAATATGATCAGGTCACGTCTCGGACACCAGGATAGAAAATGATCGGTGCCACTTCCGGTACTAGGATAGAATGAGGATCGAGTGCCACGTTCCGGCACCAGGATAAAAGAGGATCGATTGTACGTACCGACACAAAGGAAGAAAGATAATGAATCTTGAAAGATAATGAATATCTCAATCTAATGAACTTAATTCCCAAATGAGTATGGTATTGAGGCTTGAGTCCTCATGTGTGAACTCGGTTGTAGTTATTGATGAATTCATGTTTGTTATTGCTACATGTTGAGTATTTGTAGTTTGATTTACATTATTATTGATATATACTGTTCCCTATTTTGAGTTGGCCGATGATTCTACCATACGTGTGGTTGTACTGACCCCCTACTTTCATGTTTTGCCTCGTTTATTTTTGTGTAATGCAGCAAACGTTCCGTCACTTCAACTCAACAGTAGATCTAGCCAGTCTTCACTTCATCGGAAAATTCAGGGTGAGCTAATGCGTCTAGCTTGGACTGGGTCTTCTTCTTCAACTTGTATGCTTGAACTTCCTGCATGGACTAGCTTTTTAGTTATTTTTGTTTCTTAGACATTCCTAGTTAAGTAATTTGATAGAATGTTCATGTGATGATGACTTCCAGTATTTTGGGGATAATAATAATAGTATGAATTGGTTTTTATTTAATGAGTTTAAGTCTTTCCGCATTATTTTCTGTTGATAATATCTTGAAATGTTAAGGTTTAGATGGTTGGTTCCTCACACTAGGAGGTAACTGTGGGTGCCAGTCGCTGTCCCTAATTTGGGTCGTGACAGATCAATATTGCACCCATATACTAAACAAAACTCAAGAATAAATATCATGTTCCATGAATTGATGACTTCATTGACCAACTTCAAGGGGCTAGTTATTTCTCTAAATTTAATGTTCTTTCGGGTTATCACTTATTGAAGAGAATATGATATTCCGTAATGCAGGAGCCATGCTATATAATTCACACCCACAGATATACCTGATTAACTATGACGTTCAGTCCTGTATGATGCTAAGTTCTGAGTGTTGAGATATGTATTCCAAAGATACCCTTTAAAACCCAGTATAGTAACTATGAGTTAGTTGTAATGTCGTTTGGGTTGACTAATTACATGACGACTTTCACAATTTTGATGAATAGAGTGTTTTGGCAATAGCTACACATGTTTGTGATTGTGTCTATCTATGATATGTTGATCTATTCAAAAAGTTAGAATTAACATGTGTACCATGTTAGAAATGTGGTGCATGTTCTTAAGAACTAATAATTTTTTTAAAAGTTTATCATGTTATAATTTTGGTTAAGGTATATAGCTTTCCTTGATCATATTGTGACTGGCAAAGGGATTGAGATAGATGCTTAAAAGGCAGATATTATAATGGGTTGGCCTATACCTATAACTCCTTCCAAAATTAGAAGTTGTTTGGGTTTGGACGGTTACTATAAAAGGCTTTTTGAGGGATATTCTTTCATTGGTTCTCCTTTAATGCCTTTGACTCAAACTAAAGGTATGTTTTTGTGGTAAGAAGCTTGTGAGAATAGTTCCATGAATTGAAAGATAGACTAACTTCCACCCTAGTGTTGACCTTACTGGAAGGATTGGATTGTTTTTTGCTATATTGTGATGCCTCTAGAGTTGGATTGGGATGTTTTCTTATAAAGTTGTAAAGTCATAGCCTATTCTTCAAGGCAACTTAAACTCCATGAGAAGAATTATCCTATCGATGACTTTTATTGTGTTTTCCTTGAAAATTTGAGGCATTAATTGTATGGGATCCAAGTGGATGTTTTCACCGATCATAAAAGTCTTCAATATGGGTTTAGTTAAAAGGGCTTGAATCTTCGCCAAAGAAGGTGGATAGAACTCTTGAATGATTGTAATATGAATGTCCCTTATCACCTCCGACAAAGCTAATGTGGTAGTCGATGGACGTATTAGATTTTTTGTTGGTAGTAAGGCACATGTAGAGGACAAAAAGAAAAAATTGATTCTTGAGGTGCATAGGTTGGATTGACAAGGTGTTCAACTAGTTGAACCAAGTGTGGTTTCATGGTCCATAATGGTTCCAAATCTTTTTTTTGTGATGAATGTAAAGTCTAAGAAATATATTTATCGTATTTTATTTGAGTTTAAAGAGTAGGTATTTAAGAAGTCCGTTGAACAATTATCCTAAGGGGGAGATGGGGTGCTCAGGTACCAAGGTCTGTTAAAATATGTCGAATGTTGAAGGTTTGAGGGAAGAAATTTTATAGGAAGCTCATAATTAAACTGACAATGTTAATTGTGTTGTTGAAAGGTTATTCTAATGAAACACTTACAAATATGATGTTAAAGGTTTACTCTACATAGAAAGGAATCATAGGTTATAATGCTATTCTCATTTAATTGAATTAATCAATGAATAAGATCTATCCTAATTAACTAAATTTGGTTTGTTGTCAAGGACATATTTCCATGATACATGAGTTAAATAAGGTTTAATAAGTATTTTGTGGGAGTTATTCTTAGAACCGAGTTAATATTGACAATAAGATGGATGTTTTTGGGTCAGTAGACTCCGAGTTTCTAAATCGGGTATAAAGAGATGGAAGCTCTCCCGTGAGTAGAGGTCGGGTTTTTACTAGAAATCTATGTATACTTTTAATTATGTTCCCCCATAGGTTATCTAGCTAATGGATCCATATAATCCGAGAGTTCAATGTTCTACCTTTGGCAAGTAGAGCAACCCTTTTAAGTGTAGGAGACACTAACGATCATGTTTTAGCTCTCGTGGTCTCTATGTTGGTTAAGGTTGTTCTCTTACAATAAGTGGATGAATGAAAAAATATTGTTCTTAAAGAGACTTGATTATGAGCTCAATGGTTTTAAGGTGGTATTAAATTGTGTTATCCATTATTAAGACTTATGACTTCTATTGTATTATATGATGTTCGAGCTTGGCGAATGAATAGCTTTCAAATGGAATGTCCCTTTTCACATGCTTTTAACATTTTCATGCGTGTATGCATACTTAGTACATTGTTTTTACTAACCCTTACGTTTACTACATTTTTCCAAGTGTAGTGTCTAATTCTCAAGGTGATAATTCAAATTTCTAGTACTTGGACTTTCCTACCTTCCGAACTTATTAGTGAGTTCTCATGGTTTGAAGACGAGTTTTTATCATGTTAAATTTTCCTTTGTTCCTTTTAATTTTTGGACATGGTTTATGGGATAAACTTTATGGTATTCAAGTACTGTAATCGATAGCTATATTGAGATAAGTCTAGACATTTTCTACCATCTATGAATTTTTTTAAAAAAATTAGATGTGTTTTTCCAGTTTATTGATTTATGCTTCTGTTATGATATGCTAAGATTCTTACATAGAGACTTCTGGGGTTCTATGTGCTTTTTTTCATCTATGGGGTACTCAGGTTCGTGACATGGCCCAAACCCTTGGAAAAAATCCTAAGGAAAAATATCAATAGAAGACTCTAGTCAAGATTCTTTCAATCTTTTTAACAATACCTCTTCAAGGTAAGTCTCCTCTTACAATTATGAGTAACTAATGAAAATAATAATTATTAGTTATAGAGTTTCAAGAAACTAATTCAAGAATCTCAAGAAATGGTTACTTGATTGTTTACCTTCAAGATAGGGTGCAAGGCTTCTAATCAAGTTCCTCTTCAAGATCATGGTGTTGGACTAGTTCGTCCTCACTACCTACATCTTTTTTCAAATCAGTAACACAAACATCTAGGATTCTACCTCTCGTTTTAAGTGTTCGTTAGATAAGTTAATTTGTGTTTTCAGTTCATGGTTGTTTATAAAATTCTATTCATAATTATTGAGTTTGAATATTGTTATTGAGATCCTTGAGTTCATTTGTTCATGTTTATATTTCCGCATGAACCCTAGTTTAGGTTATTAATCTTGAGATGTATTTTAAAGCAAACACTTGAGTTTCAAACTGAATATAAAGCTAAATATGAATTTTTAGAGATTGTTTCTAAACCATGATTATTATGACATTAGTATTTAAGAAGTATGATATCTATTTATGTCATCAATGTTTAGGTTGTATTGCATTTAGTATACCATCAATGTTTTTATTAGTAAGGTATCTGGATATACAATCAATGTCTATGTAGTATGAATGCCCGAATTACCAATGGTAATATTAAAATATGATATTGATATATTTTTCAGAAAAAGTTTAAAATTAATAATTATGTAAGAGTATAAGGGAGCTACTCATTTTAATGTGTATCAGATATTACGTTGATAAAAGAGAAACTTTGATTTCTAAATGAGTTATGAGTTAAAGAGACATTCCAAGAGTGCTTACCTCTTTTGAAGAGGGCAGTTTGATAAATTATCTGAAACCAAACGAAGAGTTATGTTTTTAAACATATGAGAATGAATATATATTACTGAGAGTAGTATAGAGAACAAATATGGGGCCAGAGTTAAGAAAAGTTACATCTTCCATAAGCCATGTATGCAACATGGGTTAAGGATCATAATTTTTGGATGATTCCTTAATTCTTTATATGAATGGCTTTGTGGATACACTTAGTTGACGAGTTCTATACACTTGTCAAAGTATAGGAAATTCTAGTAGTGTAGGCGACACACTGTATTATAATGTTTCTCATAGTGATGGTTGTCAGTTAATGAATCTCCCTATAGAGTTAAAGTGTATTTATTATCTTGAGTTCAGTGATAAGAGAGTGTTTTGAAATGTTTTAAATGGTATTGCTTTTTTATTTCTTTACATTTAGTTGAATATATGTCTATATCTATTGTAGACCATTCGTTCAATTATTTATCATTCAACCATATGACATATTCGTACATTTCATGTATTGACATCATTCGACCTGTGTCCTTAAATTTCTTCATCTGCTTGCCATCTTTTGAGTTAAAACTCCTTGTTTTCAGAAAATTAAGTTTTAATAAAGCTATTGGAATTAGTACAAATTTCCCGTTGTCTGTTCAGTCAGGGAATTGTCCAAAAACTCGCAATAAATAAGGCTCATTAGATAAGAGGTTTTGTGCCAGAGTATTTGGAACTTTCCACCCCAATGTTCTAATTTGAATTTTCTTTTCATATTAAGTATATTCAAAAAAAAGTTTTGAGGATCCTCAGTATAAAAACGTTTAACGGATATCAATTTGAACCTGGATTAGTCTTGAGTAGTCTTACGGCTTGGAGTCATCCACGTTAGGGCCCTTTCCCCGTAGGGACCAACAATGGTTCTTGAGTGTAGGCAATGTCCAGTTAATTCTTTTTCTCAAAGGTTCTCCACTAAAAATTTAAACCAGGTGAAGAAATATGGAGCGAGAGGCAATTTCACAAAATTAATCAAACTCACCGACTTACTCGCGTGATTGCCCCAAATTCGTGGTGATAGGGACCTTTTACCCTGATACTATTTAGTTTCCCTCTATAGAATTTGACGATATTCTTCCTGATGTGTTTGTAGATTTCATTTATGTCTTATTGCCCATGTTGTAATTCTATAGGGGCTACAAGTGGCGAAAAGTCTTTCGCATAGAAAGCTGTTCACATTTCATTAGTTGAATATGGTTATCATCAAGGTATTGTAAGCTGAGATGCTAGATTATGACTGAACTCTTGTAATCCCCACCATGTTACCATCTTTCTATCTGTTTATCATTCATATACAAGCTGTGTAGTCAAGTTCAACGCCTCTTGAATAATCATGCCTTAGAGTGGAAGGGTCGAAATTATATGCAAAAATGTCAATATATTTTTTTGGCCTAAAGATACAAAGATTATTTATAAAGATTGTTTGAACTACCTAGTTAGGGTGTTGGATATGGATTCTTCTACCCCTAGTATTTAGTTACTCTCTCTTTTAACATTGGTTTTGCAATTTGCAGTGTTCGACGAGATTTACCAAGCCATATTCTCTGAACGAGAAGTAGATTTTGTACTAAGACTTATCCCAACAATATTCCGTCCCCCTATTCTTGTTCTTTATCTAGAATGCGTTTAACAACAGAATTAAGGACGTTTAAAAAGGAATCCAAGAGAGAGTTATTGCCTACCATGGGGCCGGTGCTCTTCGGCTTAGTTGTTTGTTTGTTAGAAGATGGATGGTTTCCTTCGTTGTGTACTGTGCACTACATAGCCAAATGCCCACACGGACCGTGACCTATTAAGAATACAGTATCCCTATCCATAAGACCAAGTCGATTGTCTTGCACAACTCGACTTAGGTAGTCCCAGTTAATTTCTAAGATTGACCTTTATAATCCAAATCTATACTTAGTGAGGGTGACGGGTTTTGTTGTTCCACAACAGCCAGCCTTTCCCTTTTCATAGACAAAAACCTAATTACATGGATCACTTTGTTTGATTTCGTTGCTGATGTCTTTCCTTGTTTGAATAAACCTTTGGCGGCATGCGATCGCTAGGTATATTTGCAGGAAGCCTCTTGTGGTTATGAAATTACCTCTTCGCAATGTTTGTATTACTCTTTGTTGATGCTATATTGATCTATTCAGGAAGTCAAGATGTGCATATTGATCAATTGAGGTTTGAGTTGCAAATTCTCAAGGGCCAAAAATTTTATGTGTAGATTAGAAAATGTGAGTTTTGGATAAGGTCTCTAGCTTTTCTTTCCCATGTTAATTCAAGAACAGTATTGAGGTAGATCGTAAAAACACGGATGGGATCAATAGTTGACCTAGATCTCTATCACATTCAAATATTAAATGTTTCTTTGGTTTAGTAGGTTACTAGGAAACGTTTATTAAGGGGATTTATTTTAGTTATCCCTCTATTTACAGCGTTGACTCAAAATAAGGCCAAGTTCATATGGTACAAAGCTTATGACAATAGTTTTCATAAAGAATAGACTAACTTCTACTCTTGTATTGACCTTATCGACAACACAGATGGTTTTGTGGTGTATTGTGATTCCTCAAGAATTGGGTTAGAATTTGTGCTTACGAACAATGATAAAGTTATTGCCTATTATTCAAGGAAACATAAGATCCATGAAACAAATTATCCAACCAATAATCTTGAACTAGCGCCAATAATCTATGTTTAATTTGAAATATCTAAATCTTCACCAAAAAAGTGGCTTGAGCTATTAAAAGATTATGATAAAACTGTTATATCGAACCCAAATAACGAGAATTTAGTAGTAGATGCTCTTAGCCGATTATGAATGGGTAACTTACCCATAAAAACGAAGTTAATATAGATTTGGTGTGTGATATACATAGATTGGCCTCAATAGGTTTTGAAGTTATTCCACTACACCAAGTATGGTGTTATTGTTCACAATGGCTCAGAATCCTTTTATTTGACAGATGTGAAGGCCAAGCAAGTTCTTTATCCGATTTTGTTAGAACTGAATGAACTGGTACTTAGAAAGTGCACTGAGGATTTCTCCAAATGTAGAGATGGTATGCTCTGTTATCAAGGTTGATTATGTGTTCCTAATGTTGATGAATTAAGGGAATATATCTTTTCATATTCCATAGTTCTTGGTATTTCATCCACTCAAGAACCACCAAGATGTACCGTGATTTACGTAAGATCTATTGGTGGAACAGGATTATATGGGATTAGTAGATAACTGTCAAAATTTCCAATAAATGAAAGGTGAGCACCAAAATCGGGAGATTTATATCGAGAAATAAATATTCATTCTTCTAAGTGATATGATTTATATATAGATTCATAATGTGTTTGCCTCCCACACACTGATAGCATGATATTATTTTGATTATAGTAGGCATGATGAAATTATAGGCCCATTCATTCTCGTCAAATATTCTTATTCAACAGAATATTATGATAAGCTGTATTAAATGGAAATTGTACAGTTTAATGGAGTGCCCTTCTCCATTATATGTGATAGAGATACTCAATTTACTTCTCTATCTTTGAAGTCTTTCCAAAAGGATTTTTGAACTAAAGTTAAGCTTAGATCGACTATTCATTGAACATGATAAATCATGAAATTTCATGCTTATTTGTTTGCTAGTTCTAGTTCTTACCTCTCTTATGATTCATTGAGTATGTTTATCTTGGATTCGATGTTTCCTCCTTCATATGTTCATTCCAATAAAATTTCATGCATGATGGGCTACTAGTTTTAAGTCTTTTATATCATGAGGTGTCTAGAATTCTTTTCGAAGACGTATGTTCCCATGGGGGAGATAATGTAACACCTAAGAATCCAGTTTTCTATGCAAGGGACCGAGTAAGAGGCCATGATCTAAAGAAGTTATCATGGGTAACCTTCAGATGGACCCATACGGTCCGTGAAGGGTACCACAAGGTGTAGTGCTGCCCGTGGACGCTCTCAGTAGCTAACCAAGGGTGTCTCACCTACCACGTTTTTCCCCCCTGCGTCTTGTGGTGGGGACCCCCTCTGTTGTGTTGCTGCCTGTGGGCGGCCTCGGGTCGTGGCCAGGCTAAGGCAGCCTCCTCCCACGAGCTACTTAACGGCTTATGAAGGCCTTGACGGCTCATATAGATGGGCGTGAAGGAAGCTGGGATTTAGGGGTGGTTTGACAAGAATTTGGTCAAGGACTAGGACTGGCACCACATATTTTTAAAGCCACCATAGTTTGTGGGGTGTGGAATGAAATGTTTTTCCTCTCCAACTATTTTCCTCTCAAGAAATTGAAGAAAAAGAAGGGTAAATCTTGGGAAAGGTCAGGTCTCCATTTTCTAATTTCTTGTGAGCATTGATAAGAACGTATGATATGTTTATTCATCTATGGAGCCCCTACGATTCCCAATTTGAATTGTAGGAATTCCCCAATTTTAGTTAAGGTTTTCTTCTAAAGTTGTGGGTGTTGATGAATGTTTATATAAATGATTAAGTCATGATTTTTTATATATGAATTGATATAATTACATTTTTTAAGATTAATTAACATGTACTTATGACTACCTAATGTCTAGAAATATTAAATTGATATAAATTGTTTTAATGCCATGAAAGGAGAATTTATGGGTTTAGATGTAATCTTATAGGTTTAAAGACAACTATTAGAACCATTTTGAGATGGAAGTGTATATGATTATTTATTACTAGAATTGCTTTGAGAATGAATCATATATTATGATTATGATATGAATTACTTTGAGAGTGAAGCTTGTTTATTATTTTTTTGTTATTGATGTTATTGATTGTGAAAGGGAATTTCCCACACGATATTCTATATGTATGTATGAATTTGAAATACTTTCTCACCTTGAATTGTTCTAGGTTGAATGGACTTTTCACCTAAAATCAATCTAAGTTAAAAGGCTACAAACTGACGAGGCTAGAGTATATTACACTTAACCTTAAAATGCGAAAGATATGAAGAGATTAGTCATATTCCTTAGAGTTGAATAAGAGGAAATTACCCTTATTTCCTAGAAGATTAAAACGAGGAAACTAACCATATTCCTATTATGATGATTAGATATGGAGGTGAGTACCCATGATTTTTATAGAAATATATGGAAGTGAAAACCCTTGCCACATGATGTTGCACATGTAGGTGAAACCTATGATCCTAAGTAAAAAGTCTACAAGGGAATACCCATGATCCTTAACAGTAAGGAAAGAGGTGAATACCCACTATACTTTATAGTAAGGCAAAGAGGTGATTCCCCATGTATTTACAAGTAACTAAGAATAATATGTGAAATGTTAAGATGACTGATTAGCTTGGGGTGTTGCTTAAGTTACGTTCCATGATATGTAAGACTAGAGGAGAATTACCCAAGACTTGACTGATGATGAATTGAGGTTACTTCAAGAAGTACCCCTCCTATATTATGATGATCTATTATGTGCATTAATTGTGCTTTATGAATTATCTTGTCTAACTCTTATATTTATGTTGTTTATGCAAGTTAGGATATTCAATACATATTTGTACTAACACATACTCTTGCCTACATTTTTTTATCAATATGTAGGGTCTGGCGATCTCGACTCCCATCTCCATGGCTAGAATCATTAGTAGTGGCATGACTTTAACATTGTTGAGTCCTCATAGAATTCAAAGATTTTACCACTATATTTTTATGTTTTCTTATTTTAGGTTTCGAACGTGTTTATATGGGTTGTATGCAAAAATAATATTGTATTAGACTGTTTCGAGACAATCGTACGAGACTTCCACTTAATTTTATGAAATAGTTCTTGTGTTGAAAATGTTGAAAATTTCCCTTACGTTTTTATTATCATGACTATGAAAGCTAAGTGGTTTGTATAAGGCCTCCCTAGATGCTATGTCATGATCTGAGTCGAGCTTCGGGATGCAACAGTTCTTACAAGACTCAGAAGATCCTCATAGAAGCCTCATAAAATTTGTAACATAAGATACTTGAAAAATAGTGTGGAATTTAAAACTTTCTTTTATAAACCAACAAATGAAAATTCATTTATAATGCATCGGAATAGTCTCTCATGGACATCTTAGACAAAACATGAACAAGAGTACGGACACGACCCTTTAAAATAGAAAGCTAATATAGTCTATAACATTAATAAAAGGAAAAAAATTCAAAAACACAGTTGTCCTTGATATATGCGTACATACACTCTAGCCTTAGAGGAATATGAATCTAAGCACTTCAATCTAGCTATAAGCAATAACTTTCGGAACCTACAATTGCAGTAAAAATAAGAAAAATATGGGCTAGACAACAAATATGTACTAAGTATGATGACAACATAAAAACATGATTTAAAAGGGACATTTTAGTTAGAAACCATGGGTTATACCACCTTACTTTTTTAAAATATCATGAAAAATAACATAGGACATACAATACAAGTATAATCATCATATAAGTCATAACCTCACCGTTAGAAAATATCACATGTAAACCATTACATTGACCTTAGGCCATCACCTCAAGTAAGCCTATTGTTATACCTTGTGAAATGTATATATAGTGTACCATACACCCATCCACACTAAGTCATCACAATAAGATCATCAAAACTGAACATACCATTCATTTCCCATTCACCCTAAACCATACCATACATAACAGGGGACTTAACATTTCAAAGCATAAAAAGTAAATAAATAATAATATAAAACCCCAAGTTATAGCATGATCACCACAATAGATTTAGACTCAACATTTCAATTAGTTAATTTAGAAGACTTTCATACACTAGTCATTTATACATAGCGAATTCAATATTACCCTCTTAAAGCCTACTGGTACAATAGATGGATGGCATCACATATTACAACCCACACGTCATAGAATTTGCCAAGAAATAATCATACGAATCTCACATGATGGAAAAGAATTTAAAAGACACAAACCATGAGATCTAGATGATGGAATTTTGTATCATATAGCCCCACACTTTAAAGAGGTAGTATAGTTCCCTAAGGTAAGACCATTAACTTTAACTTAAGTTGATCCAACTAGCCTTGGACATATGTTGGACTTTACTGTTGAATGCCCTTGAATCGGACCCCGGTTACCAAAACAAGAAAAGGGGACGCTTAGCACTATATATATATATAGACGGCTATGGCAAACCCTATTTTGTAATTATGTTTGCCTCTCCATATAAAAACTGCTCCCTCTTTCCCGGGGACGTAGCCAAATTTATTGGTGAACCACGTAAATTCTGTTGTCGTGTTTTTTCGTGTTTTATATATTTTCTCGTATTATCTCAAATTCCGCACAACAATACTTAAGAGTGAAGGAATATGTTCATTGAAATTCGGCCTAACTTAGGGTGAACTTCAATCTTGCCATATCCTTCCGTCGCTTAGCATACATTCCCATAGAATAGTTTCATTACATTACCTTATTGTACTTCAGAGGGACACTAACATTAGTCCTACAAACCCAAGGTAAATTACAGGTATAGCTCATTGACTTTCCTATAGAGGGCAACCACCTTTAAGTCTACCATTTCAAGGTTCATAATTTCACATAAAATAGAGGAACCATTATTAGGTCTATTGTTTAAAGTTTTAACATCACATTGGATCCTAGAAGAATCATGAAGGGCTACAAACATTATGTCTACCGCTTCAAGACATGTGCTAGAATAATTCATTCATTAAATCATTCATGAAAGTCTACCACAATTATATCTAAAAATTCAAGACATTAAGACATGAGTAAAGATACTTACATTATACAAGAATAGGATGCCTAAACTTACTAATTAAAGATATACAATTTGTAGAAGGCAACACTTTACATTTAATCATCATTCATGAGTTTAAAATTGAGAAATAACCTTTCAATAATCACGCAAATACATTCAATACATGATCACCTTAACTTCATTGAATTCATATTCACATAATTAGTAAGTAAAAACCTCCACATTTTAAATGGATTAATAGTCAAAGAACATTCTACTTCAACATATAGTTTATTCATAACTTGCCTTCAAGAGCATGAATCTAAAATTTTCAACATACAAACAATTTAACATAATTAAGGAATTTATTATGATACAATCAATAACCCAAAGAAATTTAGAAATAATCAATCATAAGCTTTCAGAATCAACGAACCCATTTCATGAAGGCATAATTTAGAAGTTGAGATAAATCATGGGTTCATAGAGTATTTTCATCATAAATCATCAGCTAAATACCAATAAAATCATAATATGACATTAGTAATCATTTGAAATTTTTTGAATAAATAACCCATTAGATTAAGTAAAGCCGTTTTTTGAGAACTTGAAAACTTTAAAAACTTATTTGAAATTGACTCTAGTCTGAGAGCTAACCCTAGAATAATTATTATCATACCTTTACTAAGATTCTCAAAGATTTTTTTTGAAGAAAACACATTGAATCCATACCCTAGCTCTTATTTCTTCTTCTTTCTTAAGTTAGTGATCGAAATACTGAAAGAGGAAAAACTATTTTAATTTGATTTGGGTTTTCTTAAAAAGTCAATATATTAATGGAATTTCAACTTACAAGGTTATATAGTTTCTAGGAAAGGATTAAAATAATAAGGGTTCAAGTTTGGAAAAGAAATAAGGAACTTTATAGTTTAAACTTAAAATTTTCCCCTTGCCTGTTGAAGTTCGCCCTTTTGACCCCTAGGCTAGCCAAGGGCACTAGGAGACTCACCAAGTGCACCCTTGACTCGCCAAAATTTCTAGTGAGCTCATCAGAGGTGAAGGATAAATAGGCGATAGAGGGGACAATGGGCTACACACCAAACTGGTTGGCGAGCTTGGACATGGCTCACTATTTGGTCTAGTACCTAGGACAAATAGGAAGATTACTAAGTGATCACAAGGGCATAAAGGTGACATTCCAAGCCTTTTGGGCGTTCAAGCACTCCCATCGCCAAATAGCCTCTCAAAGAACAAGGTCTCTCTCACTCTAACTTTAGAGCTAAGGCCCTTGTTTTCACGCTACGCTTCCTCCTTGCTAATGATAGGTCTAAAATAGCCTAGATATGAACTAAAGTTATACTAATTCTCGCAATGATGCTCTAATTAAACCTATCATTTATGGGTCGTTACATTATTCCCCATTTACGAACATTCGTCCTCAAATGACACTTTTAAACACATTAAGGGGAAAATAAATCAAAACGAGCAACACATAAAAATGGAAGTCAACATAAATGCATAATCATAGAAGAAAACATGAACTCCCCATTAATAATATCTATACATACTTCTTAAAAACTCATTACGCACAATATCATCAACATTTCTCATTTGTTGGATGAACTTCTTTTTCCAACTCCCATCATGCTGAATACAAAAACAAAAGGCAATGTATGCAATTATTTAAACAACACATTTAAACATGATCAACAAGTCAAATCAAGAATTATTAAGGCAACAAATAATATATGCATATCAACATGAGGAAACACAATAATGAAAACTCAGTTTTTCTCATTTCCACAAGAATTCAACTATAATATGCATAACATAAAGATATCATGTAAACATATAATCATACAATACTTCAAATATGGGAAATATACAAGGATCTCTAGGTCTAAACCTTGAATCGGAATTGAAGGAATAAATAAGGGTAATGGGACTCTCAAAACCTTACTATTCATCATACTATCCCCCACTTGAGAGGCACCCCAACTAAGGGTAAAATAAAGTCAATATATCAAATAGAAAATTCACAACCACAAGAAATAAGCATTTACCGGTGCTTTCATTTGCACTAGATTCTTTGTCCTTGTTCGCTTGAAGCACATAGATATCACACCCCGAGAGCACACCCTAGAAGATATGGCACTCTCTGTGAGCGACATGGCGTACTTGACCTCTCGGAGGTCTTGGAAAAAATATGTCATTGTTAGACTCAAGAATATTAGGGACACGTCCCATAGAATACTAAATATGGAATTACTTAGTCTATTACAAGACTGGAATAAAAGAAGTGTAAAGATAGTTATGCCCTCGAGTAAAGTGAAAACATACTTCAACTTGCTTAAAAGAATCCTAGTATCCGAGATTTGCTTCAACACGCTTCTCACCTTCAACCAACACCTTTAGATAAAGAGACAAAAATATGAAATAGTACAAACACATGTACTAAGTATGGCTTAATGCAAAAAATCATGAGAAAGTGACATTTATGAGAAATATACTCATTTTGATTAAAATATAACCTTAAAAGTATAATAACCACATTTAAGCAGCAAACATAACATTTAGAATACAATACAATTCATATGCAATTTACATAAAATTACAAAATCTTACAGTAAGGTTATAGTGAACTTCACTATAACATCAAGTAAGACTCACACATTAAAATATAGCAACAGTAACACCTACAAGAAACATATAGTTGATATTCACCTACCAATGGTAATTCTAAGGCTGACATGAGTGAGTTATGAAGTGACCGCCCATACAATACCTTCACACATACTTAAGAGATCCTTTATGTAAGGACCCTCGAAATGAATTAAGGTACTAAGAGCCTCACATGTGCCTAAAATTTTTTAAAATATATTCGTTAAGTGTTTTATAGTATACACTCTTGTTTTTAGGTTATTTGGAAGCCAAACGTCAACGGACGACCAAGACGTTCAACGACTAGTCACCAAAGTTATCTTAAGTGTTTTTATGTTGTTATAAATGTTTCATGGTCTTAAGATGTCTTTATATGATTTATAATGATGTTATAAGTAGTGTGTTAAGTTTAATGAAGTTTATAGGTCAAACGTCCAAGACGTTCGAAAGTTAGCCCTTGAAACGTGTGTGTATGTTCTATTGTGCCATGGTATGTTATATATGTTGTTTTATGATACAACTTATAATAGAGGTTCCTAATATGCATATGGGAGTATTTGAGGTTGAAACGTTCGGGCTAAACACCCCAAAGACCAACAAAAGGGTCCTTGAAGAGGACCCAACCTTGGGCCAACAAGCTTCCCACGGCAGCAGCGTTTGTTCCTTAGTTAAATAGGAATGCCTCTCATAATTTTTCCACCATAAGTAAACAAGTTGGTCCAAGTCGCGGACAAAAAGAAGACTAAAAAATAGAAGTTGAGTTTGGCATTTCTAAAAGCCCAAATAAGTTTTGCAGTATTTTGGTAATATTGGGAGACGGTTATAAACACATTTTAAGACTTATTTAACAACATTCCGAAGTTATAACCCAACACCCAATCTGTAAATCTAAAATCCCAAAACTCTCTTCTTCTCAAAATTCTCTCAAACCTCCATTGGAGGGAAAAGTAATGTTCAAGATAGGGTCAAGATATTCATGGTCTATTCTCACATTTCTCATGGGTATTCAATCAAAAAGGTATGGTGATCCTTCATCCTTAGTTATCCATTCACCTTAGGAGTCAAAAAAGAATTTTCAAATGTATTTAAGGACTAAAATTCCCAATTTTCAATTTATCCATGGATATTAATTTCAAAAGCATGTTTATGATAAATTGATGATTATCTACTGTTTTTAAGATGAATTCCTATCAATTTAATGTCCTCCTACTTTATCAAATTATCTTATAATGTCGGTCTTGTGATCTTGACTCTATGTTGATTGAATTATGTTTCAATTATGTTGAATCCCCTATTACTATTGTTATTCATTTTAGTTTAATATGAATTGTTTATTATTGATCTATGATTATCAAGGTTTAGTTATTGGATAAATTTACCTACATTCCTTTACTTTCTATGGACTTGATGAAGTAGTGTACCTTATGTGTTCTTGAAACCATCATGTTTGAAGTAAGATTTCGTTTAAGTAGTGATAATTTTAGCTACTCTTTTATTCATGTATTGATATTAAATTATTGTAATTTATCAATGATGATCAAAGGTTAAAGGAATTGTATGTTGGCCCTATTCTCTCTACTTTTCTATATAATTGGTAAATGTTTGGCCTTGTATGGCATTGCGTGGTATGGTCCACTTATGGTGGCGGTGTTTACCTTGTTGTCAATCCTTATATGTGTTGTTCATTGAATTGAAGGCAATTGTATCTTGAAATCATGGTTATACGCCTAGTCTTCAATGCTAGTTCATGATCTAGGTTATATGGATGATGTTTCCTATACGTTTAAATGATTATGTTACGCTAGGTATGGTCTACATGTTGATGTTTGAATACTCTTGTGCAGTATGATCTCCACATATAAACCTCTATATCAATGTGTGGTATTAATCATGATTAGGAGCCTTAAATTCAAGTAATTAAGACGTCTCGTCTCAGATGTTAAAATTTTATTTTGTTTGGGCTATAGTTCCCGTTACTCTATATATGATTTTTATATGGTTTAGGGGAATTGAATGCGTATTGTGACCTTTGTAAGGTGGCTGCTTCAATTCTAGGGTTGCTTCCTTTATGTGATCATGTTGTCAAATGTACACATACACCTGATGCATGATTATAAGTAGGATAGACTAAAGGTTACTAATGAAATCATATGCACCTAATGTCTACTATTATGTATTAAAAGAATATGTTCATGAAAGGATGATAGTATAACTTTAATATTATGACTTTATAGGTGTACTAGTACGAACAAGGGTATGGGACCTTGTCTATGCATTGCACATCCGTACCCTGATAGGATAGTTCCTAGGTTTAGCTTTCTATTTACATGATTATGAATGCATCGTTATGTTATGAATGTGAATAGTATTTTAATGTGTTTATATGGAAAGAGTTATCATAAATACACTTATGTGTTAATGTATGAACATGTGTGGCCCTAATGTGTAATGCGAAAGGGTTGCTCACATATATGTATACACACACTTATGTATGATGATATACTCAATAGAGGGGTGCTTGGAAGGTGTTTCCAAGTGTAACCTAAAATAGATGGTGTTTTACATATGTTATGTCCATGTAAAAGGGTTTCTGACATGATTTGGGTTGATTAATTCTTATCTATGACCAATGAGCTAAGCATATGAGTAGTTAATTCTCCTAAGACTATATTTTATAAAGTAAATATAAGAATGGTTTTTCAATAAAGGAAACTTAGCTTAGCACTGAGTGAACTTGAATATGAGGGGTGACGCCTTCCCAATGTGGGATGGTAGGTTTCACCATAGTTCTCACGAGGTGGTTAGTGTCTTTGCCCAAAGGGCATAGAGTGATATTTCCTTGTATGCCTTTAATTTCCAAAAACTATGCTTGCCACATAGGATCAAGAAAGTGATATCACTTACTATGGTAGCATGTGTTAACACTCTACCTTGGCTAGGTAAGTACACCTTCCATTGGTGGAAGGCTCTACAACCTCAAATTCAATGTTAAGCACCCATGGTCTTAGTGTCAGTTAAGGCTATAGTTTCCCTAAAGTAAAATGGACAGTGAAACTAAAGTAAAATAAAGGACCCTAAATAATATAACCTAAGGGAATGTACTTAGGATAGGTGTTAGTAATGAACCTACCTAGACATTCCACAAGTAGCTATCTAAGGGATTCCTAGAAAGGTACTCTAATGTATGTGAATATGTTTGTGGTTCTCTTGAATGACATTGCTTTTAGGTCTACATGATGTGATTATTCGGATGATATGAAGTTGTAATAGGTTTATGTGATAAGGTACTACATTAAAATGTATGTGGTTGACTATAGTATTGTGTTTGGTATATGAAGGATATGTAAGGTCTTATAATCTCATGATAGGTTTACTTAGTATGTGTGAAGTTATGGGGCTTCACATGTAGATTGCACTAGTAGACTAACATTTTGGATTGTGAATAAGGTATTATGATATTCTATGTAAAGTAAAATAGGTACATGTGCATAATGACTAAAACTTACTGTAATGTGCGTGTGGTCTCTGCTTAAATGTGTCTTTGATGAATTATACTGCCTTGATGGTATGTGTTGGCTTATGTAAATTGTTTGTATGGTTTTCCTTGTGACCTTGAAGTGATGCATTGTACAAATTATGACTATAGGGTTACTTGGGGAAGTAAAGGAGTTAAAGTAGAAGGAGTTCACTGTAAAGAGAGAAAACGAGTTAACTGTAAAGGGAGAGAAGTTACTGTAATGATTATTCGAAGTGATTTTGAAAAATGTAATGTGTGACTTTATTGGATATTGTGACTATGGTATATGCCTATATGAAGTATGTAAACTGTATAATGTTATTGTACCACAGTTTTATGAGATTTTCACAACAAGGCATGATGCCTGGTTTCAAGTTAAATGTCCCTTTTAAATCCATGTTTTTGCTTTGTTGCCATACTTCGTGCATTTTATAACTAACACCATTCTTCTTCCCCTTTTAATACAAAGTGTAGGTTATGGATTGTTGAAGGATTTATCTAAGGAAAAGGGCTTGATATGTGATTCCCAATCTCAATAAAAATGATCCTTAAGTTAAAGGATTTCCTACGTCAAGTTTCTCTAAAGTGTGAAATAGATTACTTTAGTTTTTATGTCGTAAGGGTCGTGTCCCCAATGTAATATAATTATGTTATGTCTAAGATGGCCACTTCAAGTCTAAATATGTATTATGACTTAGATTTTATATCTACATATATATATATATATATATATATGAAGCCATGTTTCTACCATATGATATGCTATGAAAAGTTTTTAATTTTTTGCCTAATTTACTAAGACAGTGTGATGAATGATAACTATGGGATTGTATAAGACCTCCGAGGTCATGTACGCCATGTTACTTCTAGGGGGTAGTCCTCGGTCGTGACAAACGTGGTATCAGAGCATGAGGTCTAAGAAAGTGGTTTTAGGTTCAAAAGTCTCATATTTTCACGTCTAGTAGAGTCTCGATCATCGTGCTGAGTCGCGACACGTCTATGAGCGAGAGACTATAGGATGATAGAGTTTCCCTTCTTCATCATCCTCATATCGTGCCATAGAACTTAACTCTATAAGATTTCTTTCTTATATATTTTTGTCCGGTGGTCTTATATATGTTATTGATTAGATGAGATGGTATCTATAAGCTTGAGGGAGATAAGGTAAGAAGCATGGTTGTAGTCACTTTTGATATGTAAGGTTTAGCCTTAAATTGATAAATTGAGCCTCTATAAAATGAAAATGATGTGTATAGTATCTTGAAAATTTTGTGACTTGTATAGTTTAAAAAGTATGATTGTAGGCTCTCTCTTTAAAAGAGAAGGAATGTCTAGCTAATGTACTTGTGTGTTCTTATAAATTGTGAGATTTTTTCCTATATGATGTTTGCTGGTGAAGGCTAGTGTTAATCTTGAAATTGAAACTTTTTGAAATGACTTCCTATTGTTGTGATGTGTGTGTTGTGCATTACCCTTTTAGATTCACTAGGAACGAAGTTTGAGCATGCTTTTGTTAAAAGTTGAGAATTTCTCATTCTAAAATGAATTGACCTTTATGCGCTGCTTAGGTAAGGATTCATGAGATACGTAAGTGTGTTGAGGAGAAGTAGATTGCTCCATAAACATGACTAAGAATGGTATGGTTGAATATGACCTTTAAGTAACTATATCTAACTAATAAACATCCTTGTTGATTTACTTAACTCAAGTCTATGGGCATTATAGTAGGAGTGCTTATTAGTTCTTGAGTGTGGATGAATCTTCCGATGTGTGACTTAATGTGGTTGCATAAAGACCTCTGAATGAATTAAATTGTAATTACCATGTTATGATTAGGATAAGGGTGTTCCTCTTATGAACATTACAAGATCCTATGTGTAAGATGCATTATTGAATGAGTAAATTAGGATTTTGCTTGCTTGCGTGCATTGAGTATTAAGTGGCTTGGAGGTTGATGTTCCTTGTAAGTTCAGTGCATTGACTTCTATGTGATGATGTTAAGAATGTTATGAGCTGCTCTAGGATTCATTAAAGTCCTTAATGTTTTAAAGGTGTTCGAAGTGTCATACGAGGACGAATGTTCCCAAGTGGGGGATATTGTAAGGACCCTCAAAATTAATGAAGGTTCTTAGAGCCTCCTATGTGTCTAAAAAGGTTAAAATATCTTCATTAAGTGTTCTATAGTATGTACACTTGTTTCTAGGTGACTTGGAAGTCAAACGTCAAGAGACGACCAAGACGTTCGACGACTAGTCACACTAGGGTTCTTAAGTGTTTGTATGTTCTTATGAGTGTTTAATGATTTTATGAGGATATAAATGAGTTATAATTATGTATATATTAAGTGTGTTAAGTTTCTTGAAGTTTAGAGGTCAAATGATTGAGAACGTCCAAGACGTTCGAATGTTAGCCCTCGAAACGTGCGTGTGTGTTCTAGTGTTCCTTGGTATGTTTTATGTGATTTTTTATGCTAAAATTTTAAGTATAAGTTACTAATAGGTATATGAGAGTATTTGACGTGGAAATGTCCGGGTAAAACTCCTCAAGGACCAACCAAAGGGTCCTTGAGGAGGACCCAACCATTAGCCAACAAGTTGCCCATGGCAGCAGCTTTGTTCCTTAGTGAAATAGGTTCGCGTCACGTACCTTGTCCCCCATAGTTAAAAATGTTGGGCCACGTCGCGTACACAACTCATACTAAAATTCCCCAGAAGTTATTGTCAAAATATTCATGTGGGAACATCTCCGCGTTGCGGACTTGTTCCCCGACGAATATTTCAAAAATAGAAGTTAAGTTTGACATGTCTAAAAGTTCAAATAAGTGTGGGTGTGTTTTGGTAATATTGGTAGACGGTTATAAACATTTTTTTAGACTTATTTAACCCATTTCCTAAGTTAAAACAGCAACACCAATAAGAAAATCAAAAATCCCAAAAATCTCTTCTTCTCTAAATTCTCTCAAATCTCCATTGGCGGGGAGGGGGGGGGGGGGGAACCCTAGTTCAATCTAGGGGATTGATATTCATTCTTTATTCTCAAATTTCTCACGGGTCTTCAATCAAAAAGTTATGGTGATCCTTCATCCTTAGTTATCCATTCATCTAAGGAGTCGATCAAGGATTTTCAAATATGATTCAAAAACCAAATTACCAATTTTAAATCTAGCTATGGGTTCTTTTTCAAATTGATTTCAAAGAATGTTTATGATAGATTGATGATTATCTACAATTTTATGATGAATTTCAATCAAATTTTATGATGAACCCATGATCCTCCTAATTTCTCAAATTGCCCTATAATGTGGGGAGGGGGGAGGAGGGAAGGAGGGGGAGGGAATGAGAGGGGCAAGGAGGGGGAAGGGGCGAGAACAGGAGGAGGAGGCGGGGAAGGGAAGTGAGGAAGGAGGAGGAGGGAGAACGAAGGAGAAAGGGGGAAAGAGAGGGAGAAAAGCGGTAAAGAAGGAGCGAATGGTAGAGGGAAGGGAGGAAATGGGAGGGGAAAGAAGGGGAGCGGGAAACCAGAGGGGGGAAGGAGGAGGGGAAGGGAGGGAAGCGGACGGGGGACAGAGAGGGGGGAAAGGCACAGGGAGGGGGGGAAGGGGGGGAAGGGAGCAAGGAGGAGCAAAGTGGGGGAAGGGAGGGGGCCCGAGGGGAGGGGAGGGGGGGGGGGGGGGGGGCGGGGGGGGGGGGCGGGGAGAGGGGGGGGGTGGGGGGGCGGGAGGGGGGGGAAGGGGGGGGCAGGGGAGGGGGGGGCAGGGGGGGAGGGGAGGGGGGGAGGGGGGGGGGGGAGGGGGTTGCTGGGGGGGAAGGGTAGGGAGAGCGGAGGGGGGGGGGGGGGGGGAGTGCGGTGGGGGCGCGGGGGGGGGGGGGGGGTTCTTTCGCAGGAAAGGGGGGGGGGCGGGAGGGGGGGGGGGGGGGGGGGGGGGGGGCGGGGAGGATGGTGGGGGGGGGGGGGGAGGTGGGGGGGGGGGGGTGGCGGGGGGAGGGTGAGAGGGGGGGGGCGTGGGTGGAGGGGGGGTTTGGGGGGGGGGGGGGGGGGCGGCGAGTCGTTTGGGGGGGGGGGGGGGGTGTGTGTGGGGGGGGGGTGGTGTTGGGGGGGGGAGGGGGTTCTCCTCTGGGGGGGTGGGGGGGGGGCGGGGGGGGGCGGGGGGGCGGGGAGGGGGGCGCGAAGGGGGGCCGGAGGGGGGGGCGGGGGGGAGGGGGGGGCAGAAAGAAGGGGGGGGGGGGACGGGGTGGGGGTGGGGGGGGGGGGGGAGGGGCGGGGAAAGGGGGGGCGGGTGAGGGGGGGATGGGGGAGGGGAAGGGGGCGGAGGGGGGAGGGCTTGGTGCGCTGGGATGTTGGGGGGGGCAACGGGGTGGGGGGGGTGGGGTGGTGGCGGGGGGGGGGGGGGGGGGGGGGGGGTTTGTGGGGGGGGGGGGGGGGGGGGCGGAGGGGGGGCCCGAGGGGGGGGGTGGGGGGGGGGGGGGGGGGGTTCGTGTTGGGGGGGGGGGCGGGGGGGGGGGGGGGGGGGGGGGGGGGGGGGGGGGGGGGGAGAGGGAGAAGGGGGTTTTTGGGGGCGGGGGGGGGAGGGAGGGGTGTGGTCGTGAGCGGGGGGGGGGTTGTGGTGGGGGGGGTGCGGTAATGTGGTTTGTTTTTTTTGTGTATGGGGGTGGTGTGTGTCTGTGGGCACGGGGGGGGGGGCGGGCGGGAGGGGGGGGGGTGAGGGTGGGCGCATCGAGGGGTGCGGGGAGGGGGGGGGGTGCGCGGGCTTCTTTTTGCCCTTGTGTGGGGGAGGGGGGGGGGGAGGGGGGTTGGGGGGGGGGGGGGGGGGAGGCCGAGGGTGGGGGGGGGGGGGGGGGGGGGGGGGGGGGGGGGGGAGTTTGGGGGGGGCGGGGGTTTCGGGGGGCGAGGGGGAGAGGGGGCGGGGGGGGGGGAGGAAGGGGGGGGGGAGGGGGGGGGGGGCGGGAGGGGGCGGGAGGGGGCGCAGGGGGGGGGGGGGGGGGGTAGGAGGGGGGGGTGTGGGGTTGTTGTTTTTTGTGTGCAGGTGGTTTTTCTTCTTTTTGGCTTCGGGTTGTTAGGGTGGGTCTCGGGGGGGGGGGGGGGGAGGGTGGGGAAGGTGGCGGTGGGGGGGGGGGCCGGGGGTGGGGGGTGGGTGTTGGGGGGGGGGGGGGGAGGGGGGTGTGGGGGGGGGGGGGCGGGGGGGGGGGGGGTCGGGGGGGGGGGGGGAGAGGGAGGCGCCGGGGCCCGGGGGGCGGGGAGGGGGGGAGGGGGGGGGGGGGGGGGGGGAAAGGGGGGGGCGAAGAGGGGGGGGGTTGTGGGGGGGAGGGGGGGGGGGGGGGGGAGAGGGGGGGGGGGGGGGCTGGGGGGAGGGGGCCGGCGGGGGAAGGGGGTGGATGGAGGATTGTCTCTGTGTGGTGTTTTATTGGGGCGGAAGGGGTGGTGTGTGTTTTTGGTGGGGGAATGGGGCGGGGGGCGAGGGTGGTGGTGGTGTCGGGGGTGCCGGTTCGTGGGCACGGGTGGGGAGGGTGGTGGGGGGTTTTTTTTTTTTTTTTTTTTTTTTTTTTTTTTTTTTTTGTGTAGGTGGTTTGGGTGTGGGTGGGGAGTGCGGGGGGGGTTTTCTGGGGGCGGGGTTGTGGGTTGTGTGCGGGGGGGGGGGGGGGGTGGTGTGGGGTGTGGGGATGGTGGGGGGTGATTTTTGCTTGGTGAGGTGGGTGGATTTTTTTGCTTTTGATTTTGTTTAAATTCTTTCTTTTTTTTTTTTTTTCATTTTTTTTTTCTTTTTGTTTTTTTTTTTTTTTTCTTTTTTTT
Source organism: Solanum habrochaites (assembly GCA_027704765.1). Lineage (NCBI taxonomy): Eukaryota > Viridiplantae > Streptophyta > Magnoliopsida > Solanales > Solanaceae > Solanum > Solanum habrochaites. Next base: position 38,451,873 of record JAKWJA010002492.1, on the reverse strand, counting down.
CTTATTTTTTTTTTTTGTTTTTCATTTCCTTTTTTTTTTTTTTTTTAATTTCTCTATACTTATTTATGGAATGCTAGATGCTTGGGCCTTGTATGACATGTGTGGTATAGTCCACTTATGGTTGCGGTGGTTTATCTTTTGTCAATCCCTATATGTGTGTTCAGGACTTTAAAGAACATTGTGTATTCGTAAAAGATGGTTCTGATTGATCACACAATGTGGAAGTTTAGTATAGTCGTGTAATGGCGGAGTTCATCGATTTAGGTTATGTGGATGACTGCTTCCTATTACTTGTAAATGAGTATGTTTGGATAGGTATGGGTCTGACATGGTGACGTTTGAATACTCTTGTGTTAGTATGATTCCTTCACATATGGAAACCTCTACATGAATGTGTGCATTAAGAATGATTAGGGAGTCTAGATTTCAAGTGATGATGATGTTTTGTTTTCTACTATGTCGTATGTTTTTTGGTGTGGGATATAGTCTATTAATTCTATGTTTGGTTGTCTATAGCTTGGTGGACTTGAATGGTATTGTGACCTATGTTGTTAGGCATCTTGCCTCAATTGATAGGATTGCTGCCTTACGATCAGTGTCCAATGTACACCACACACCACCAATGCATGATGAAGTAGATAGGGACTAAAGGTAGCTAATGATAAAGGATATTTCTCAGATGGCATTGCTACGTCTACTACTATATATGTGGAAATAATATTTTCATGAAAACATGATGTGAACTTAATATGAGACTGAAGGCCTGTACTAGTATGGATAGGTATGGGACCTTGTCTATGCATTGCACATGTGTAACTTGATAGAATAGTTCCTAAGTTTGGTTTTTTATGTCCACGAATATGAATGCATGGTTATGTTATGAATGTGCATAGTGTTTTAATGTGTTTATATGACAGGATTTGCCATAAATACAATTATGTATTAATGTATGAACATGTATGTCACTAATGATTTATGTGAAAGGATTGCTCACATATATATATACACAAACACATGTATGATGATCTACTCAATAGAGGGGCGCTTGAAAGGTGTTCCTAAGAGTACCCTAAACTAGATGGTGCTTTACATAAGCTATGTCCACGTGAAAGGGTTTCTCACATGATTTAGGTTGATGATCTCTCATATATGACCTATGAGCTAAGCATATGAAGAGTTAAGTCTCATAAGCCTATATTTTATAATGTATAATAATGATTTTTCAATAAAGAGAACTTAGCTTAGCATAGAGCGAACTTGAAGATGAGGAGTGACACATTCCCAATGGAAAGGTAGGATTCACCATAGTCCTGACGAGGTGGTTAGCCTCATAGCCCAAAGGGCATAGCGTGATATTTTTCATGTATGCCTCTAAGTTCCATATATTATGCTTTCCACATAGGATGTAGCAAGTGATATAACTTAGTATGCTACCATGTGTTAATGTTTAATCTTTTCTAGGTAAGAGCACCTTCCATTGGTGTTATACTCTACAACACAAAATTTAGTGTTTAGCACCCATGGTCTTAGTGTCGGTTAAGACTATAAATTGCCTAAAGTAAAATGGACAGTTGAATTAAAGTAAAGTAAAGGACCTAACTAGGATAACCTAAGGGAAGGTACTTAGGATACGCGAAAGTAATGAAATCCCACTAGATATGACAGTAGCTATCTAAGGGCAGGCAGGGGAAGGGGGGGACGCAAGCCAGGAGCGGTCATCCCTTCGTCATATGTGTTCCTGCATCCCTTCGGTCGCTATTCTTCCTTCACCCGCCCCTCATTCCCAATATCCTCCTTTAATTTCACTCCCCCTTTTTTCGCCCCATTACTTCTCATCTCTCTTGTCCTCCTCATCCTACCCCTCACTCCCGCTCCCCCTTCCTTTCTCCCCACTCCGCCTCCCCCCTCCCACTCACCTCTACCTTTCCTTCCCTTACCCCCGCCCCTCTTCTCTTCTTGCTCATCCATATTCCCGACTTTCTATTTGCCCCTCCGCCTTTCCTTTCCTCCCCTCCCGTTCCTTATTTCCACTCCTGTTCTTCCTCCCACTCACGTTTCCTGTCCCCCATTCCCTCCCCACTTGTCACCCTGTCAACCTGTTATTTCCTTCCTCTTCGTCCCCTCCTTTACCGTTCCCTTTAACTCCTCCTCCTGCCTTCCCTTCCTTCGTATTCTCTACTCCTCCTTGCTCCTTACTTTCACCCTTTCCCTATACCCACTCTTCTCCCCTACTCCCAAGATATTTATGGTTCTCTTGCATGGGACATTGTCTTAGGGTTCTACATGATATTATGATATGGAGATATGAAGGTCTAATAGGAGAATGTGACAAAGGTACTATAACGGACATGTTTGTCGTTTTGAGCAGTAAGATTTTATTTCTGGAAACTGGCAGAGGCAACGGATGCCACGACGGACTGTCACCGGGTACACGAAGGTACCGCGTGGATGGTCTCGTCCACTTGACACTTAGAACATTCTGGAATTGGTACTGAAATCGACTATATGAATGTGCCACGAAGAATTGAGGACGGACCGTCTCAGGCATGACGGCCCGTCACAAGACTTTTACAAAAATCAGGTGTTCTGACCCTTGCGACGGAAAACAGACGGACCATCGCAGGACGGGACGGCCCGTTCACGGGGCCGGCGTTAATCCAAGGCAGGGTCGGATTTCTGATGAATTAATTTAAGGGGCGTTTTGGACTATTTCCTGCTTTAAGACCTTATAAAGTAATGGGTTAATGTTAACTAGTCTAAAATACTTGAAAGGTTAAAAGAGGTAACCTAATTTAATTAGTGGATTATTATTAGTGCCATCTTTTAAAACTTAATTATATGATAATTTAGGGTAAAAAGAAAGAGGGTTAAATAAGAAAAAGAAAAAGAAACAGCAAGAGAGAGAGAGGATTCGAACGAGAGAAAAAGGGGAGAATCGAACGAGAAGAGGGAAAAACACCAAGGCTTGGGAAATACTTGTTGTATCACTAGTCTTCGGTGGAGGTAAGGTTATGGTGTTTCACATATCGAGTAAAAACTCTTAATAGCGCAATGATGTGTTGGGGTAGTATTATTCAGTTTCTATATGATTTAAATGTGTGTATGCATTGATTGAGTTTAGTATATATATAGATATATATATATATATATAGATATATATATATATATATATATATATATTATATATATATGGATTGTGATGTGAAAATACGCATGATGAAGCTATAATCTAAATCTTGAAGAAAAACCCTAATTACTTGTTACTGATAATGGGGCCTTGGTATAAAAAGAGCTTAAGGAACAGAAAGGAGTGAGTTAGGGGTCGGGGTGCCAAGTCCCGGTACCAGGATAGAATATGAGGATCGGAATGTTCAACGTTCGACACCAGGATAGTATTGGATGGGTGCCACGTACACCGCTCTCATCCCGACGGGGTACCAGGATAGAATATGAGGATCGGAGGTCACCATTTTCGGGACACCGGATAGTATATGGATCGGGGACACGTTCACGGCTACAGGATTAGAATATGAGGATCGGAGTGTCACGTTCCTTACACCAGGATAGTATATGGATCGGGGTTGGCCAGCCACGTTCGGTACAGGATTTAGCATTATGAGGAGCAGAGCAGGGTCACGTAACGGACACGTAGATGTAGGGAGCAGAGGAGTGTTCACGTACCGACCCGAGAGTTAAATAATATAATGAATCTTGAAAGACGTAATATACTCAATTAATGAACCTAATTCCCAAAATGAGTATGATGGAGGAGGCGTGAGCCTCATTGATGTGCTTGGTGTTGTTGTAACAAGGCTTATGGTAATTGTAAATGCATTGCATTGCTAGGAGATTAGTTGATTTTATGATGTTACTTGAATATATACTGTGTTCGATTTTGAGTTGGCCGATGATACTACTCAGTACTTTGTGTTTGTACTGACCCCTACTTTTATGTTTTCTTCTTTGTTATTGTGGAGTGAAAGCAAACGCCACCGCGTTTCAATCAACCGAGGGACTCTAGCCAGTTTCAGTTTACACCGGGGATTTCAGGGTGAGATAAGCTTCTTAGCTTGGACTGGATCTTCTTCCATCATGTTCTGATGCTAAGTTCCGGCATGGGACAGCTTTGTTTTATTTAGTTCTTAGAAACACTCGTAGTTTAGTAATTTGATCATAGATGTTCTTGTGGTGATGACTTCCAGATTTTGGGGATAATAATAGATGTTGAATTTTAGAAGTTATTGAATTGGTTTTATTTAATGAATTTAAGTATTCCGCATTACTTTCGGTTGATATTACATTGAAATGTTAAGGTTTAGATTGGTTGGTTCGCTCACATAGGAGGATAAGTGTGGGTGCCAGTCGCGATCCGATTTGGGTCGTGACAGGTACTACATTGAAGTGTATGTGATTGACTATAGTATTGCGTTTGGTATATGAAGGATATGTTAAGTCTTGTGGTCTCATTATATGTTTACTAAGCATGTGTGAGGTTACGGGTATTCACATATACATTGCAATAGTAGACTTATATTGGTATTCTGAGTAAGGTTTTATAATGTTCTATGTGAAGTAAAATAGGTATCTATGCGTAATGACTAGAGCTTAGTGTAATGTCCTTATGGTCTTGGCTTAAATGTGTCTATGATGAATTTTACTTTCATAATGATATGTGTTGTCTTATGTAAATTGTATATATGGCTTTCCTAGTGACCTTAAAGTTATGCATTGCACCAAGTAGGGTTACTTGGGAAAGTAAGTGAGTTAAAGTAGAAGGAGTTCACTATAATGAGAGAAAGAGGTTACTATAATGGCAGAAAAGTTATTGTAGTGATTATTCAAAATGTGGTTTATATTTAATGTGTAATTTTATTTGATATTGTGACAATGGTATAATCCTATATGAAGTATGTAAATTGTATAATGTTATTGTACCAAAGGTTTATGAGGTTTTCACAAAAAACATGATGCATGGTTTCAAGTAAAATGTCCCTTTTGAATGCATGGTAGACAGACTTTGTGCATTCTTGCACTAACACTATTCTTCTTCACCTTTTTACACAAAGTGTAGGTAATGGATGCTTACAAGATATATCTCAGGTGAAGGACTTGATACGTCATTCCCAAGCTCAATGAAACGGATTATTAAGTTCAAGGATTTGCTATGTCAAGTTTCTCTAAAGTCTTGTAATAACTTTATTAATATTTTATGTTCTAAGGGTCGTGTCCCTAATGTACTCTCATTATGTTGAGTTTAAGATGGCAAAGAGACTTAGAGTCTAACTATGCCTATATTACTTGCACACATATCAGATAAATAGATATATATATATATATTTATATATATTATATATATATATATATATTATATATCTAAGATTTTTTTTTTTTTTTGGGAAACAAAAAAATTAAAAGTTTAGTTACAGTTTACCCTTAACTAAAATTAAAAATGTTATAAGCATTAATTTACTTAGTTAAATGTAAAATGCCATCAATTTAACATGATGTAGTGTAGATCACGTTTGCATTTACTTAACTTAACTCTTAATATTATATAAGAAAATAAATAATTGTTTGGATGTTAAAAGATACATTTAATTGTACAGTTATCCTAGAACACAATTACTGGCATATGAAAAAGAGTGAATCCGATTTATCCGATTAATACAACTGATTTAGTTATGATTTATTATACGAAGATTATTAAAAGTGTGGCTGTTGGTTATATATATGAATTAATTTAGAATAAATGTATTGAGATGACTTGTAATTGCACTCATTTATTAATATTTCAAGATTTGTGTGTTATTATTTGTAATTAATTCATTCAAAACTAGACTAGATTCCAAGTTCAAAGTTATAATAATTATTAGTGGTAATCTTAATTCTCTTATTAAGTCTAACCTATGCATTTCATTTGTCATCTTTCCATCATTATATATTAAAAACATTGGATAAAAAGTTTATCATTGATATGTAGATCTAAAAAGACGTATAAATATGCTTAAATGAGACCTTACTATATATTAATTAATTTTCACATTACGTTGTTTTGCTTGATGCCAAATGCGCAATCCCATTTTTTTTTGATACATGAAATATATTTGGTAAAATAACATTGTTGAATTAAACATTTTATATTTTGATAGCACAATTTTATATTATATAGCAATAGTAAAAAATAAATGTTCAACGCACGTTTTCAAAAACTAGTATAATAAGAGGGAACAAAAAAAGTTAAAAGTGAATTACCATTTTATCCCTCTGTTAGATTAAAATTTACTGAATATAAATATTTTAAATTTAATAGGAATTGACAATTCGTAAGACCCTTAAAAAATTCAAATTATCATTTTTATAAATGAGTATATCGATAATGCTTTTAGAGTAATCTAAAATCATTAATGGAAGAATTTTATAGAAGTCATTTTCTTTTATGCTATTTAAGAACCAACTTTCAAAGATAAAAGCTACAAATAAATTGAATATGAAAATTGCACCAAAGTCAACTCAACTTGAGGATGATACAAAGAATTCACAAGATTGCACAATGTATACAAAAGTGCAATCAAATGCATGCATTCAACTGATTATTGATTAAACCATTTTCGTATCAGGAAAGAATAAAAAATAAACAAGAAAGTTAATAAAGAATCATTTTTTAAAAAAGAAATAAACTCAATATTGAATTATAATTAAAAGAGAAAGGAAGGTAAGGAGTCAAATTGATCAATTATATCGGCTATGACAAGGTTTTGTTTGTCAAATACTGACAACTTTTTAATTTTATTAAAACGAAAATCATTATGGTCTTAGGTGTCCCAAAATATAGGAAAAACAGTACAAGTGTTATGCAGGGTGGGAAATCAATGAAAGAGCCACCGAACAATTGTGCTTTAGTGTTATTAGTACTCCAAAGGGGATCTGTACAATAACATTTTTCATTCTATCCCACTTACTCAGTAATTGTTTCTATGTACTATTCCCACTTTTACTGACGTCCTTTCTCTTTCTTCTCCACTTTATTGATCTTTTGTGTCTTACAGTAATTTTTAAATACAAAAGATCACGAATTGACTCCCTCTTCAAAACAGGATTGTTATTTGGGTTAGTTTTTATATGGGTTCTTGTTGCTTTTGATTTTTGTAAGTGGGTTTGGTGCATTAGGCGTACAGTTTCAATCTTACTTGTCGGTTAAAGGAAAGAAATCCAAGATTCATTTACTGTTTCGTTTCTCATGTATTTCGAGGGCTTTTATGGTAGATTATATGTGTATAGTAGATGGTTTTTTTTTTATTTTTATGGTTGTGCGTTTTTTAGGTGGATTTGTATGGCATTTTAGATTGAGCTTTGATTTTGACTGGGTTGACTATATAGAAACTTATTGGGTTAGTGTCTTATGGGTTTCTTGTTGTTTCTGTCGGTTGGGGTTGTGCATTTACCTTTAAAGCTCTTATCCTGACGTTGGTTGAAGAAAGATTCACAGATTCATTTTAGTGGCTCTCTATCATGTATTTCACCGAGCTGTATGTAGGTTACATTTGCATTGAGAGGTTTTATGGTTGTGTTTGGGTAGGGGATTCTATATTGCATTAGCTTGATCTTTGACTTTTCACTTGGTGACCTATACATTACGTATGTGGGGGGAGTTTCGTCTATGGGATTGTGTTGTTTTTGTATATGGGTTATGTGAATTAGCTTAAAACGTTTTAATCTTGATGTGGTTTGAAGAAAGACATCACCATTTCATTTTTATTGCCTATCTCATGTGTTTTCTTGAGTTTCTGTAGATTTCATCTAATAGATGTAGTTGGGTTTATATTTGTGTATTGTATACTAGGTATATTTGATTCATTTAGCTGAGCTTTATTTTGCGTTGGGTTGACTATATAGAGTTAGGGGTGGTGAAGTTTTCTGTTTATTCAGTTGAAAAGGATTGACGGGGCGGGGGCTATTTGGTTTCTTTGCAGAAAAATTTCGTGTTTTTTGAACTTACTTACGTGGATTTCAATTCACTCGCTTTGAATGATATTAAAGGTAATTTCTTGTGTTGATTCTGTATGCTATTGTTTGATTTCTTATGGAGCGCAGTGAGTAAAACTGTACAAAGCATTATGGTGTTGTCGGAAAAAGATTTGCCTGAGTGGAGAGAAACTGGTATATATATTATATATACATATTAATATATAGATATATATATATATTAGTATATATATGTTATATATATGAAATGATGTTTTCTATCATATGATGTGCTTTTATTGAAAAGTTTTAAATTTTTCCGCTAAATTACTAAGTCAATGCGTTAAATGAAACTATGTGCTTGTATAGAGTCGGAGCGGTCAAGTACGCTATTGTTCAACTTCTAGGGGTGCTCCTCCGGTGTGGACAACTTTAGACTATCTAGGACAATATTATTCTCACTTCATACAATAACATATACATATATATATATATATATATATTTATATGACATTCTCTTTCCAAAGGTTAGCAAAAGACTTACTTAAGTAATTCAAGAATAAAACACCCGTACTCCCTTTCAAAGATTAACTAAATAATCCTTCAGACTACCCATGTTTAGATTATGTCTATTTATTAAATTTACTTCCCTATCTAGAGTCATTTTTAAGACTTCCCTTAGTAAGACATGTAGAGACCACCCTTTATGCCCTCTTCACACTTTAACTAGGCAACCGTTAAACTACTCTAGATAAATACTTATTCATCAACATACTTTCTAACTTAAGTCATTATCTTCACATAAAAGACATTCAACATATAATGACATTCAAGTATTAGTCTTGGAGAAGACCTAGGGGCTCACTCACTAACATTTTCAAAGCCTAATCGTGCAATGTCTAGATAGCAACCCATACTACCACCTAAAATTCATTGAACTTCTCCACCACTAGTAGGTATTACATATGATTAGAATAGGCAATAACCGACATAGACAATACTAGCTAAGCATGGAATTCGGAGTCATGAACATACTTCGATGGAGGTTTATTCTACGGGCAAATGGTAGAACTACGATACATGCCTTGTAGGCACATGGTTAAGGAATATGAAGGCTTATTCGTACTCTATCCACATCCTTAACTAGAGCTACTCCCAAAACCATACTCACTCCGTGCTATACTTTGTTCTCATAGAGTACATGAAGAAGTTCCATATCAGGTTCACATCCCAATCACATTACACCTTACCAAAGAGGGTCCACTAGTGTTACCTACAATTGTCAAGAGAATAACTCAATGATTTTCCTAAGGAAGATTTTATGTCGTTCAAGTCAACAAAGCCGAAGTCCACAATTCACACAAGAACGACACCATTATGACTTTCAACTTCAAGAATTTCATAACTTTACATATAGGATGAAGGTTTAACATAAAGGACCTTCTCAGCTATGTTCAAGGTCACATGTCAATCACACCAACAAGACTAAGATGATTTAGCATACTAAGTCAAGAAGTCAACTTCCCATTATACATGTATCAACTAAAGGACACAAGTGTACAAAAATAAGATACACATACTTTCCATATAACATATCATTCTAGAAGAATATAGGCTTAACCAACATCATCTATAGGTCACCCTATTCACTACTATAATATCATCAAGTTGAGTATCACAAGTATCATATAATCTATCAAGAAAATATTATACTTTAACATCAAGTAATCCACATAATGACAACACAATAGTCTACTAGAGACACACATCATCAACTAGAAGAACTCATGCTTTTACTCCACATGCATACATAAGTCATCAAGATATTCATATCCACATAATCAAGTTAATACATTATAAAGCCATAATGCATAAGGTAATTCTGGCGAGACAACATTAATTCACATTTCATAACTAATGCCAACAAGCCACATTAGTCAAAAGTATAGCACATAAGCATCGCCGCCATTAATGGACCATACCAAGCATCACTACTATCTAAAGCGTATAATACATAATATAGAGAAAGTTAGGTCAACATACCATCGATCCAACCTCACAACTTCAATCCATAATGAATTCATCCAATACAATACTCAAAGTCCCTTACCAATTTCCATATTTTATAGTTCATCCCAATAATCACAATACATTAAGAGATAAAGATAATTCAACATGAACATATATATATTTAGGGAACATCACTAGCAATTTAAACATGATTATTTCATAATTCAATAGCCCTAATAAAACTACATAAGAATTAAATAGCATTGTGACATAATAAAATCACCCACAAAGTAGTCAAAAACTACGGTACATGAATTTCATAGGTTCATAGAGTAATTAGGTTAAAACCATAAAATTAACATTAATTAAATCATTATGTAATTATTCAAAACATTTTATGCTAGAACTCATGAATAGAAATCAAACATGGACAAGTTCATCTTAAGAAGACTTAGGAAATCAAAGATGAAAAACTGTACCTCAATTGATGCTAGACCGCGAATTTGATGAAGAATGACTAACCAATCTTCAATCCAAGATCTATATTGATTATTGGCTTCAATGGAGTCTAGAGAGTTTTCCTAGATATTTTAGATTTTGATTTGGATAAGGAATTCATCTAGGTGTTTAAGACTTATAAATCCACTTGAAATACCCAAAATCCCCCTCGGAAACCTATAACAAGTTTTTGATTTGGAGTAAATTTACCAGGCACGCCCCTTCATTGTATAGTGGAGCCTGGACAGGTGAAGAACCCGGAACGACGTATTCCATCGATGGGTTTTAGGCGTTAGTTATTGTCCCCAAATGGACCATCTGAGGTATCTGTTAATGGGGTCAGAGTCTGTAAAAATGGGAGATTATCTCCCTAGGCTAATTCACCATCAACGCCACGACCTACGAGGCGTTGACCAGCCTACTCGGCATGTTGCTCTCCCTAGGTGGGACTGCCTTAGGCAGTTATGGCAATCAAGATGGGCCCTTCTTCCAGGACCCTTGGTTTGTCCTTGGGGAGTTTCAGTCGGACGTTTCCAACCCGAATATGTTTTTATTCCATTATAAGACTCCCACATCAATTTCATCCAATAAGAACACATAAAAACTAATAAAAAACACCCAGACACACAACGTCCTATAACCTCCAGCTCATTGTGTCACAACTCACACTAATGAATAAGACTCTACTAGACGTGTCTTGTGAGACATCAAACCGTTAAACCATTTCAAAAATCATGTGCTTTGATACCATGGTTTTCATTATTTGAGTCAAGATCCCAGATGCACACAACATACAAGACTCCGAAGAGTCTCAGAGAAGACTCATGACATAAGTTAGTTGAAAAATTGTGCGGAACTAAAATATTCTTTAATAAAAAAGACGAGTCAAAAGTCCATTTATAACAAGCATAATATGAGTCTCCCGGGCCATCATAGGCCAAAAACTAGACCAAGAGTGCGACACATGACCTTACATAGAAGCTAAAATATTATATTACATGAATAAAAGGAGATGAACTTAAAAAAGACATTTGTCCTCAATACATGAGGACATACAAATATAGGCTTTGAGGAATAATAGTGTAAGCACTTCTATCTAGATAGAAACAATCACTTGCTTGAACCTGCAATTTTAGTAAAAATAAGAGAAATTTGGTTAGCATAGAAAATTGTACTAAATATGATGACCATGCAAAGTCATGATTTAAAAAGGGACTTTTTTGGTTAGAACCATCCATTATACAACCTTATTTTTTAAAATGTCATGAACAATAGCATACGAGACATAAAATACAAGTAATCATACCAGTCATAACCTCACCGTTATACAATAACACATGTGAACCATTATCTACAACATTGACCTTTACCTCAAGTAACCCTCATGATATACAATGTGCAATGTATGGATAGAGTTCCATACTACCATCCATACTAACGCATAACATTAACGTCACCGGAAGTGAACATAAAATTTTTAAAGGCATGAAAAAGTAAAATACCTCATGATATAACCCAAAGTATAACATGCATCATCATAATAAGCATTTAAGTTTCAACATATTCATATTCTTCATTTAATGGAATTCCATACATTAGTCAATTAGACATAGAGAACTCATTAGGACCCTATTAAAATTTACTCGTTCAATGCCTTGATGGTATCCCATACTACCACCAACACATCATTTGTAAGACCTCAAAAATGATGTAGGTGAACTAGAGCATAAATTTGTTGTAATAATTTTCCAAGGTCCTAAAGAGGTCTATATGTGTCAATAAGGCAGTGTCAAAGATTGTAGGTGCATTGAAAGTAAAGCGTCAAGGGACGACCAAGACATTCGACGACTAAGTCACCTATGTGCCTCATATGTGGTTCTATGTGTTTATGTGTGATTGATTCGGTTATAAGGTCCTTAAATGAGTTATTATAGTGTATATAGGTAGTTTTTCATGTTTCGTGAAGTTTGGAGGTTAAACGTCCAATAACGTCCTTGATGTTTGAAAGGTTTTCCTTGTAACGACATTATGTGTCTAGGCATATTTCGTCGAGTTAAATGTGTTTGTTTTGGATGAAATTCATTTGATAGATCCTAAACTCGTATTTGATCATGTTTGGGTTGCAAATGTCTGGGAAAACATCCCCAATGACCATCCAAGGGTCCTTGAGGAAGGACCCAAAGTTGGTGTCCAAGACAGCCCAAAAAAGCCTACCAACGGAAGGCAATCAACACCCAGTAGGTCAATCGACGCCCCGTTGGTGGTGTATCATCGATTTTTACTTAGGAAGGGGAAAGGATAGAACCAAGCTGAGTATCTAAACCAATAACCGGAAGGACAGGATGGTCCATTTGTGGACTAACGGTCTGTCGACTACAAATCGTTGATAGGTCTGTCCCTGCGTGTAGTTCACTGTTAAGTGAGGGGCAAAATTGTAAATTCACCCCACATCAAAATAAGGCTATTTTTTGTTCCTAAAGGGCTCTTAAGTATTTTAAATGTGTCTATAAGACTAAAACACTAACAATATTTCATTCTTAAAAAGTCAAAACCTAAATCCCTTAGAAATTTCTCCAGAACTCCATGGGAGCCAAAACTCAAGTCGGGACTTGGATTTGAGAATTTAATGGATATTATTCATCAAATTGAAGAATTATATTCATTTAGTTATAGTCTTTTATCCTTGAAACTCTCTTCATCAAGGAGCCCAACTTTCGAAGATGTTTTCTAAAGTTTTCAAAGTTGAACTGTCCAATTTTATTTTGTATTGAATCTTTACTAATTAGCTGATTTTGAACTTAATTAACCAATGAACCAATGAATTGGACGAACCCTAGTTTTTGACTATGTTATGGGTTACTTGATATTGATCTAATGCTTATGAATTCTAATGTAGTTTCATATGGTCTGTTGATTGATGTAATAATTGTTGTAAACTGATATCTAGGTTGCATTAGCTTTATGAATATGTAGTTAATTGACCTAGTTTCATAAATATTGTTATAATGATATTGAATTGTTGGTCATGTCCATGGGTAGGGCCTTATTATATCGAATTGGGTGATTCGACATTGCATTGAGGATAGAGTGGAAGTACGCTTCCCTGTTCCCTTTATTTTATGTTTATTATACTTCAATTATGTTGTGATTTTTATAGTCCACTTATGGTGGCTGTGTTATGTGATTTACTTGCAATTGATGTGGCCTTGTCGGCGTTATTTTAAGTAATATGATGATTGTGGCCTTGTTGGCAACTACTCGAAGTATTATAAGTATTATTTTATTTGATTTATGTGTCTATGATTGTCATATCGGTTATGATAAGGTAGTGTATAAGATGACTAAACATGATCATGGTTATTCCTATGTGTTTCTAGAATGACATGTAATATGAGTTAGAGCGAAGTATGTGATGTCTTGTATTGGTTTAATTGTGTCCCTTAATTGATGCATGTATGAATGTGAATATGATATGTATTGACTTAATATGCTAAGGTCTCTTAGTTTTGACTGTATGAATGACATGTGACCTTAAATGATGTTAAGAGGGTGTGTTATGTGAAACCTTTAACCTAGTGGTAAGGTTATGAATGTTGAAGTCGAAAGCCGTAATGGTATAAATCAAGTAAATGAATGATATACTTAAGGTTAATTAGTTGTAATGACATCATATTAATTTTTAGGAAAGTCATGATGAGCTTCTTGTTGCCATTGTGATGTAGCCCAAGTGGACCTTTCTTTGGTAGGTTAAAAGTGATTGGGTTATGAACTTGATATTGAACCCTTTTATGTGAACCTTAAGTGTAAATTATTCTATGAGAACAACCTCTAGAAACGAGTCTGTATGGTAAAGGAAGTAGTTCTAGTTAAAGAATGAGACTAGATTACAAAGCATGCCCTTCATATTCCTTAACCATGTGCCTACATAGAGTGTGTCCATGTTCTACCATTGGAAATTAGAACACCCTCATTGGAGTAGCTTAGAACTTCGGATCCCCTGTTATGCTATCATGTTCTATGTAGGTTATTATCTATTCTCATCATATGGAATACTTACTACCATTAGAGAATAACTATGAAGTGTAGGTGGTGGTATGGAACACTATTTAGACATTGCTTAATAGGTACTTATTTGGAGTAGTTAAGGGTTGTCTAGATAAGGTGTGAAGGGGGCATAGGAATGGTCACTTTGTACCTAAAGGGTGTTTTGGGTATTTTAAATATGCTTATAATCCTAAAACACTTAGAAGATTTCATTCTTCAAAATCAAAACCCAAATTCCCTTAGAAAATACCTAAAACTCCATTACAACCAAAACTCAAGGAAGGGCTTGGATTGGAGAATTGAGTGGAGATTATTCATAAAATTTAAGGATTAGATTTATTATATAAGGTTTTTGATCCTTGAAACTCTATTCATTAAGGAGACCAACTTTCAAAGACGTTTTCTAAAGTTTTCAAAGATGAATTGTCCAATATCATGATTTATGCATGGGTTCTTGCATTAAAGGTATTTAAGAATTAAATATTGATTTAATTATTATTAATTAGATTATTTTAAATCAATTAACATCGTATCCCATGTAATTGATGAGCCCTAGTATTTTATTACTTTATGTGTTAAGTAATTTAAATCTAATGCTTATGAATTCTAGTGTAGTTTTCTATGGACGATTGATTGATGTAATAATTGTATTGAATTTATATCTAGGTTGTATTAGATCTATGAATCTATATTGAATTGACCTAGTCTAATTGAGTATGATAGTTTTTATATTGAATTGTTTGTTATGGGCATGGGTAAGGGCCTTGTGTTATTGAATTGAATTGTTTAGCATTGGATTGAAGTGTTGAGGATGGAGTGGTGGTACGCTTCCCTTATTCCCTTTATTTTATGTTAATTAGACTTAAATTATGTTGTGATTGGTTTTGGCCACTTATGGTGTCGGTGTTATGTGTTTTACCTATAATTGATGTAGCATTATCGGTATTACTTTAAGTAATATGATGATAATGGCCTTGTCGGAAACTAGTTTAAGTATTATTATGATTATATAAAGTTGGATAATGTCCATTTACATGATAAGTAACGTGAGAGTATATGTGTTGTTCTATTGATGCTATTTAGGTGATCATGTTAGACAATAAATGTGGCTTTATGTGTATAGTCTTAGGGTTGGTTTATGGTTATTCCTACTTGACTATATGAGTCTATGATGTTCATTTTTATTATAATATGGTAGTGTATAGGATGAATTAAAGATGATAAGGTTTATTCATATGCACTTCTAGAATGACATGTAATATTTGTTAAAGTAAAGTATGTTGTATCTTGTCTTGGTTGACTTGTGTCCCTTACTTGATGCATGTATGAATGTGAATATGATATGTCTTGACTTAGGATGCTAAAGCCTCTTAGTATTGTATGTATGAGTAACATGAGACCTTAAATGATGTTAAGTGTTCTTTATGTGAAACCTCGAACCTAGTGGTAAGGTTATGAATGTTGAAGTAGAAATCCATAATGGTATCCTTCAAGTAAAGGAATGATAGACTTAACGTTGATTGGCTGGTACGACATCATATCAAACCGTAGAAGTCGTTACAATCTTTTTGTCGCCATTGTAAGGTAGCCCTAGAGGAACTTTCTTTGGTAGGATAAATGTGATTGAGTTATGTACTTGATATGGAACCCTTTTATTTGAACCTTTAATGCAAATTTCTCAATGAGAACAAAGGCTAGTACCGAATGAGTATGGTAAGGGAAGTAGTTCTAGTTAAAGAATGAAACTAGAGTACAAAGCATGCCCTTCATATTCCTTAACCATGTACCTACATGGGATGTATCCAAATTCTACCATTGGCAAAAAAAACACCCTCATTGGCGTAGGATATAACTTCGGATTCCATGTTTTTCTATTATGGTCTGTGGCAGTTATTGCCTATTCTCATCATATGGGATACCTTCTAGCATTATAGATGTTTTATGAGGTTTAGGTGGTGGTATGAGACGCTATCTACACATTGCACAATAGGCTTTGAAGGTGTTAGTTAGAGTCCCTAGGTCTTTTCCAAGACCCTTACTTGAATGTCCTTTAAGTGATGAATGAGTCTTAAATGAAATAGTGAATGTAATGACTTAAGTTAATAAAGTCAGTTAATGACTGAGTACTTATCTAGAGTTATTAAGGGTTAACTAGTTAAGGTGTCATGGGGGAATAGAAATGGTCACTTCGTATCTTACCTAGATAAGTGTTAAGGATGACTCTAGATAGGGAATATATTCATTATGTGGACGTGATCTAATCCTTAGGTAGTCTTAAGGATTATTTAGGTAGTCTTGAAGAGGTCAATCATGGACGTTATCTTCTTGATTTACTTAAGTAAGAATGTAAGTTGAAGGAATAAGTACTTATTTGAACTAGTTAAGGGTTGTCTAGTTAAGGTGTGAAGGGGGCATAGGAATATTTATTTTGTGTTTTACCTAGATGAGTCTTAAGCATGACTCTAGGTAGGGAAGATGTTGATTGTTTGAATATAATCTAAACTTAGGTAGTCTTATTAATTATTTAGGTAGTCTTGCAGAGGTCAATCATGGATATTATCTACTTGACTTACTTAAGTAAGTCTTTTGATAGTCTTTGGTAAGAGAATGTCATATTATCTATATGTTGTTGTGTTAAGTGAGAATGATTCTATCATAGGTAGTCTATAGGATCTCTTAAGTATGTGTGTAAGGAATTGAATGTGCGGTCGATTCACAACTCACTCAAGTGAAACTTAGAATCACCTTTGGTAGAAGGATGTCATGATTCATGTGTATGGTTGATCGTAAGTGTGTTTGTCTCTTATTATGAGTAGTCTTGAGGAGCATTTAGGCATGCTTAAAGAGGGTGTATGTGCAGTCTCTCTTTGTACGACTTAAGTGAGACTTAGGATAACTTTTAGTGAGATATTTTGATGATAGAAGGAGTCTTAGGTAAAGAGAAGGCACTTCACTGTTACTGGGAAGCAATTCACTGTACAGTGAACATAAGTCACTGTAATGTTTTCTCAAAAATGTCCTAAATTGCTTAAATGCTATCTTTTGTGTTTATAAGGTGTTAAATGTTGTTCTTATGATTATGTTATGATATTTCAGTAAAAAAGATGCATATTTCTAATAAATATCTGTGTCCATGATTTTATGCATTATGCCACACTTAGTGCAAGTGTTTGTACTAACTCCATACATTTTGTTTTCTCTAAAGGTTTAGGTGAAAGGTGAGAAGAATTGTGAATGAAAGCTTGGATTCTAGAGTCGTTCAAGCGAAGTGAAGTATGTCCTCAATTGATTCGAGGGGATACATACATATATTTCTTTTGTTTCAAGTTATTGTAATAGACTAAGTATTTCTATATTTTAAAGTATAGGTCATGTTCCCAAAATATTCTCTTGTCTTATGTTTGATGAGATTGAGAATTAGTATTTCCTATGATTTCTAATGAAAGATGTTATTAAAGATATTCTAATGTTTTGTGAAAAGTTTTAATTTTACACTACTTTTCATTATGAATATGCGATGAACGATACAAAAAGGACTTGTACAAGAACTCCAATAGGTCAACTACGGAGGTTGAAATCCGAGATTGGTCCTAACTTCTAGGGTGTGGTTTCGGGATGTGACAATTCTTGGGATGGGTTGGTCTGACATAAATTATGCTTCTACTGATTGTAGAACTAGTGTAATCAAGTTTTAGTTCCTGAATGAGCCTATCTTAGAGAGGAAAGGGGAATACTATGTTGAAAGGTCATTTATTTCTTGTAATAAATATAGAAATATGATTTCAAAGGGTGGGTTGTACCATGTATCTAGGTTACGAAATATGAGTCTAAAACCCTAGTCTTGAGTCAGTCCCATTGTCAACGATTTCCAAAAATATTGCCAAATAATCTACCTGGTATTACTTCAGAAAGGGAAACATATTTCAATATTGACCTTCTCTTATATAAGTGACATGTTTCTATTCCTCCTTATAGAATGTCTCTTGTACAACTTAAGGAATTAAAGGAGAAATTGAAATATTTGTCTGATAAGAGTTCATCCGATTGTGTATCTCTCCATGGGTTGTTCAAGTTTTATTTATTAAAAAGAATGATGTTTCACTTAGGATGTGTATTGAATATTGAAAATTGAAAAAGGTGACCATTAAGGATAAGTATCCTCTTCCAAGGATAGATGATTGGTTTGACCGACTACAAGGAGCGAGTTACTTTTCTAAGTTTAACCTCCAATCGGGTTTTCACCTATTGAAGGTGAAGGAAGATAATGTTGTGAAAACATCTTTTAGAACTCGGTATTTTCATATTGAGTTTTTGGAGATGTTAGTTGTTTGACTAATGCTCCAATGACATTTAAGGATTTTATGAATAAGGTGTTCAGACAATACCTTGATATGTTTGTAATAGTGTTTGTGGATAATATATTTATATATTGAAGAGGCTAGGATAAGCATATTGATCATTTGAGGATAGTGTTTATGTTTCTCACAAACCCACAACTCATTGCGATGTTTATTCAATGTGAGTTTTCGCTAAGGTTCGTAGATTTTCTTGGATATACTAATTTATGTAAGGATATTGGATCCTAAGAAGATGCATATGGTCAAGATTGTACCTTGACTAGTATCACCTTTTGATATTAGAAGTTTATTGGATTTATCTTGTTAGTCATAAGGTTTATTGAGGGGTTTTCCTCCTGTAATACTTTAGATACTAGTAGGCTAAATTAGATCTATATTTGAAGGTTAACATCAAGATAAAAGGGTTAGGAATAAGGAAATATGAGAAGTTCCAACTGAGTGGTAAAATGCAGCCACCTTTGGTGTAGGAACTTCTAAACCTACCACACCCATCACCATGACTCATCGAGGGTTAGGTGGTATCATTGCAAAATCTACCAAAACATAAAATTTTCTTTTCACGAGCTACTTCACGGATCGTTTTGATGACCTCGGTTCATAAGAAGAATCGTGGGACAGAGTTTTTAGTGTGAAGGGTGAGAGAAGTGGCTTAGACACTGCCTCAAGGTCCACTAGAAAGACCATGGTTCTTGGATTCCTCCACGGTTCGTGGCTTGATCCACCACTCGTGGAGCCCCTCATGAATATGCCTTGGGCATGTAGGCTAAAAGTAGTGTATGCATATGCACATTCTCAAGACCACTAGAGGGATTACGACTCATGGGACCCCTCGTGGCACTCGGGGAACTCACTTTAGTGAGAGTCATTTTTGGTATTTTCTTTTTGATCCCTATCAAAGTGAGATAGTCTTGTATTATTATTATACAACTATATATGTCTTTTAAGGTTAAAATCTACCCAATTACTTCACATTTTAAAAAGCACCCAAACACTTTCCCCAAAGTTCATCTTATACACAAATTTTTTTCTCTATACAACTCAAGGAAGAAGAAGAAGAAGAAGAGTATAAAGTATCTAGGGCTTGAAGAATTAAGTCTTTTTATTGACATGTAATGATTCTAAGGTTGGAAGACTAGTATCACCTCTTGAGTATATGAGCTATAGTACTAATTATGTATGATTGAGTGTGAAGACACTATTCCATGAATATGAACTTAACTCAACACTTAATACACAATCTATTGTAATTAATCCTTACCACCGAGGGGATATAAATATTAAATGGAATCTTTTTTGATGGTTGAGTTTGATTTACCAATGAAAGCTTTTACACTAATTGAGTTCGACATTCTTAATTGGTTCCTTCTACCTTCGTTCAATCGAGGTTCCCAAAGTATATATCTCATGAGATGGAAATCTTATACCTTTGTTGAGTCAAGGTTTCTCCAAGTAATTTCCATATTTCATAAGCTATGTTCAAACATGGGTTTTTAGCTAGTCGGTCCACCTAAGGTAACAATATCTTTCTATCTTAGGCAGGTATGGCGACCTCTTTTCGATGTTGGGTAGACACTGAATTTCTTTGTAAGGTCAGATGGTTTATGTCGGTTAAGGTGCATCCCCCACTATGATAATATGAAAAAGAACATGAGTGATGAACTATATTTACTCAAGAAGCTTTCCTTAGTGTGTTTAGGATTATGGGATCTTATCCATTCATTTCCCAATCATGCTTTCAGGGCATTTTTGGTATGTATCAATTATGATTTGATGACATAGATGTTGAATATGCTTATGGATTATGATTTTAAACTAATCTTCATGATGAATCTTAAACTTTGTAAAGTGCATAATTTTAAACTAAATAGTCCCTTTTTGCATGTTTTTAAGAATTTTATGCATAACTATGATACTTGGTGCATTTCAGTATGAATTGATATTTTCTGAACTTTTCCCAAAGTATATACTTGAGGTGATTATCTATTTGTTCAAGGTTTTATTTGACTATTGTCCTGGATTTTATGAGTCCATATGGTTCAATATGGAGTTTAACTTGGATATTTATTTTTAGTACTTCAAATTTTGGACTATGTTGTTGTGGTTGTGGCCTTAATTTGACTCTCGAGTTGTAATAGATGGCCTATAGAGACAAGTTTCAATCTAATTGTTCTAATTCTTTCTGTTATTATATAATATGTTGCTTAAATGGTGCCTGTAGGGTTATTATGTGCTTTGTTACATTTAATGGGTACTGTTGGTTCATGACAAACTTCGTGATTAGAGCACACGGTTTAGAATGATTCTAGAACTATGTCTCATAAGCCACATCTAGAAGGGTCTTGCTCATGATTGTAAAGTGTGGCACATTTATGAATGAGAAGATATATGATATTAGAAAATTTCACTTTTTTCATTACCCTTAAATCGTGCATTAGAGTTTAACTTTACATAAGTCCCTCTCTTAATCCTTCTCTTGTGTTTTCAGCAAATGAAACGAAGGGCTACCTCCAGTTGATCTCGTGATTAAAAATGTGACACAAGCAAAGTTTCAGTTTACTATCCAAATGTTGGATCAAGTTATAATTGCTCAATCCAATAGAGAAGTGGTAGGTCTGGTTATTTGAAATATTAGTCTGCTGTTTCTCGTGTTTATTCATTTAAAAGTGGGAGAGATCCTCAAGTTTTTGAAAGAGGTCTTGTAAGATAATTGATGCCATGAGGGTTGCTTTGGCAGAGAAAGTGTAGTTAGCTGCTTACTAATTGAACAATGTGGCTAATGCATGGCATACTGAATGAAAGAACAATAGGCTGGTATGAGCGGGTAGAATATATTGGAACGTTTTAAATAGACATTCCTTGATAGGTTCTTTTCCGCAAGAGTTTACAGACGCTAAGGTAGAAGAATTGGTAAGCCTTCATGAAGGGGTATGATTGTTGATGAATATTCTCTAAAGTTTACTCAATTGTTCAAGTATTCTCATGCTTTAGTAGCGGACTCAAGAGATATAGTGAGTAGGTATTTGATGGGTATGTATAGATTGGTAAGAAAAGAACTTCATTCAATAATGCTTCATGATAATATGGATATCCCACATGTAATATTGTATGCTCAACAAATTGAGGAAGAGAAAATCCAAGACAAGAATAGAGAGGTGAAAAGACCTAGAACCGGTGATTGGAATTTCTCCAATGCTTAATTTGATGGACAAGGTCGAAGGAGGTTCAAGTATATGTTATCTAATCAAGTCTCATCTAGTTCTCCAAGGTTCAACAAGTATAGGGTTTCAAACTCTTAACCTACAGGAGGTAATAGTGATTGTTCTTATATTGATAGGACTAATTGGGCAAAATTTGAAAGAAAACATGAGGGAAAATCTTTTTTATGGCTTGGATGGGTGCTACACTTATTGAAAGAGTGGAAACAAGATGAGAGATTTTTACAATTCTCAAGGTTCAGGGAAGGTAAAAAAACAAGCTCCTCAAGTGGTTCCAACTCTAATTCCCAAAAGCAAAACTGTTTTCATGCTCTTCAATCCCGAGGTGACCAAGTGAGATCTTTGGATGTTTCGATCGGTATGTTCAAAGTCTTTTCTATTGACTGGTATGCCTTGCTAGATCGTGGTTCCACTTTATCACTTTTTTACACATTTTGTGTCCATGAAGCTTGAAATACTCCCCAAGGTGTTAGTAGAATCTTCTTCGTTTACAATACTGGTTGGTGACTCAATAGTTTCTAAAAGAGTATGTAGGAGTTGTCCCATTTCTTTGTCTCATTACTTACTTTAGTGGATTTGGTAGATTTAGCCCTTTTCTTTGTGTCATAACTTACTTTAGTGGATTTAGACATCCTATATTTTGATGTGATTCTTTTAATGGATTGATTTCATGCTTTTTATGTCTATATATTTTAGGACTCAGGGGTCAAATTCAAATTTCCAAATGAGAAAATTTTAGAGTTTAAGGGAGGAAATTCTATCTCAAAACGTCAATTCATTGCTTGTCTTGAGGAATAAACCTCTTCTCGAGAGTCGGTTCATGTAATAAATGAGTTTTCAGAAGTTTCCCCGATTACTTTCCCGATATTGCTTCCGAACAGAAAATTTATTTTTTCATTGATCTTTTACCGAATATGCAAACTATCTTCATTCCTTTTTATGGAATGACTCCTGCTGAGTTTGAAGAGTTGAAAGAAAAGCTAAAAGATTTATTAGATAAGGGCTTTATCTGACCGAGTATCTCTCAACGGGGTGCTCCAGTATTCTTTGTTAGAAAGAAGTATGGGTCTCTTAGAATTTGCTCTGATTACAGTCAATTGAACAAAGTGACCATAAAGAATGAATATCCCCTTCTGAGAATCGATGAATTGTTTGATAAACTTGAACGGTCTAGATATTTATCCAAAATTGATCTTTGTTTGGGTTATCACCAATTAAGGGTGAATGGGATTGATATTCCCAAGACACGCTTTAGAGCTCAATATGGTCACAATGAATTTGTGGCAATGTCATTTGTGGGTTCAGCCAAATACTAAAGGAGGTTTGTTGATGGTTTTTCCTCCCTTGCTTCTCTACTGAGGACTTTGACTCAAAATAAGGCTAAGTTGGAGTCCGAGGCTTGTGAGAAGATCTTTCAAGAGTTGAATGATAGGCCTACTACCGCTGTGGTGTTGACCTTATCTGAGGGTATGAATGGTTTTAATGTTATTGTTATGCATCTAGAGTTGTGTTAGGATGTGTGCCTATGAAAAATGGTAAAGTGATAACCTACAATTTGAGGCACCTCAAAGTACATGGGAAGAATTATCCAACGCATGATTCTAAATTAGCGTTGGTAGTGTTTGCGTTGAAAATATGAAGATGATACTTGTATGGTGTCCATGTGTTTGCATTAACCAATCACGTAAGTCTTCAATACGTGTTTAGCCTAAAATAATTGAATCTCTGGCGAAGAAGGTGGTTGAAACTTTTGAAGTATAATGACATGAGTGTTCTTTAATTTACCACCCCTGCAAAGCTAATGTTGTGGTGGATGCATTTAGTATATCATCCATGGGTAGTGTCGCTTATGTAGAAGACTAAAAGAGAGAATTTTTTTTCATGATGTGCATAGTTAGCTCGTCTAGGTGTTCAATTAATGGATTCCACCAAGGATGGTGTCATAGTACATAATGGGTCGAAATCATCCTTTTTGATTTATGTGAAGGACAAGCAAAGCCTTGATGCCATATTCATTGAATTGAAAGAATCGGTACTCAAGAAGTCCGTTGAGGCTTTCTTCAATGGGGAGATTTGGGTGCTTAGGTACCAACGTTGATTATGTGTTTATGATGTTTATGGGTCGAGGGAACAAATTTTAGATGAGGCTCATAGTTCTTGATATTCTATTCATTCATAAGCCACAAAAATGCACTGTGATCTTCGGGAAGTCTATGGTGGAATGGTATGAAAATAGATATTGCGGAATTAGTAGCCAAATGTCCTAATTGTGAACAAGTTAATGTTCAACATCAAAGGCTAGGAGGACTTTTTTAAGATATACCAATTCCCTCTTTGAAGTTGGAAGAGGTAAATATGAACTTTATTGTAGACCCCTTTTCAGATCGGCTACATGATTTTATCAATTTAAATGACGTTATTGATTAAAACATTTTTTTTCCAAAGTCGCTATATGAAATTTATTTCTTGTGTTGCAAGCTTTTTTAATCCCTAATAAAAAGGAAATGACTCTTCATTTTGTTTGCAAACTAGAAATTGGGGTAAGGAATTTTGTTGATCGAGGGTATGGTAATAGGCATCCCTCAAGTCTCGTGAATCTAGCACAATCACTCTTATTGACTTATAATTATTTTAACTACTTTTAGATATATTTTTATCGGTCATGATTAATTTGCTCACTTTTTTATCTGTTCAACTTTTATTTGGTTTCCACCTAGATATGTAAATGCATCCTTAATCTTTACGATTAGAGACATAATTGTCTTCTTTAAATCACACTTAATAACCTTATTTTTTTCTTTACTTTAAATTAATTAGATTTAATTATATTACAAGACAAGGTATGTTACAACATGATTGAGTTTATTTTGACATCTAATGAAAAACAAATATGTGTAATTACATTCTTAATTGAAACAAATATTTTTATCATGCCAAAGTGCTAATTCTAACGTTAAATGAAACATATTTATTCCTTATAAGCAAAAAATATACAAATAAAGTAAAATGATAAATTTCTAGAATAAATTTTAGACCGTTTTATATTATTTTAGTCTTTACTATTCTTAAACTTGACATAAGTATTAAACAAATACCTTCTAATACAAAAAAAAAAAAAAAAAACAATACCTAATTGTTAAAAATAAATATCAATTTTTTATTGATAAAATAAAATTACAGTAATTTATTTGCCTATTTTTATCTTAACAACTTCTACTTTATCCTTATTATCTAAATGAAGACAACAACAATATCATGAACTTTTATTTTTATGTGGTCACAACTAACGAATAAAAATAAATAAATAGAAAATAATCATTGATTAAATATCTCTTCATTCATTTATAAGTGATATAACTCTTTAACCCGATATTCATTTCTATTATATTATAAATAAAATAAAAAATAATCAAACTAATCATGTAATTAAATTAAGTTTCATAAATAAATTAAAGATCTAAGGCAAGTTATACCTGAAATGAAGAAAAAAAGTACGACAAAACATTGATTAAAGATCGATTAAAACACCCACAAATTTTTAGTAGATTGTATCGAGTGATATATGTATTTTGTTGGTCTGAAAATTTTGAAAAAGTAATAACAATATGAATGCAGTGGTAAATTTTTGAATAAAGAATAAAAACAAGATATGTGTTTTCTTCTTTTTTTTTTGATCGGGTTGTGGAATGATTTTTGTTATTTTCTGTGTTGTCCTTTTTTTGTTTAGCATGTATTTGGGAAGTGGGGTTTGTGTTGGTTTTCTTTTTCAAAATTGTGTATGTTTTGGAAGTGGGATTTTTTTTCTTTCTTAGTTTGCAAATTATGTATGTTTTTTTTCTTTTTTATGATTTCCCGTATGCTGCCTCTATTGTTGTTTTTGTCGTAGTATTCTAATGGACATATATGGTATCGTACGTGTGCGGTATAACATTCCGGAAAATGTACTCGTCTAGTGAAGAGTCTATTTAGTTTTAAGAATAGTTATTGGGGTACATAAGCATCTCAATGCCCAATATTAAGTAATATTAGGCATATTAGAGAATATTGGCTTAAGGGTGTTATCCAATTTTCTATGTATTAAGATATACTTTGATGTTAAAATGCTCCTATCCAAGATTGTTTAGGAATTGTACCTGTAATGAAGCCCATAAGCTAACATTTTTGACTACGTATTACACACATAAGGTACGAGGCATCCAAGTGTCAAGCCTAGGTACCATAGAACATGATCATTTAAAATGATCATGTAGAGTAAGCATTTCCCAAAGCTATAGGGAGGATACTTGGGCCAACAAGAAACGAGCAGCAACACATGTGGAAGCACATGTGCAAGAATTCGGTTAGGGTGGTTAGGGGAAGGCACACATGTGGGGGTCAAGCCATGTGGGGCTGAGATTCCTAACCAACTATAGGCTCTAACTGAATTACCTATCTAGATAATTAACCTAGCAATAACTGAAATAAACTAACTAGTGCACCCGACAACCTAAGACCTAATCGGGTGACACTAACCTAGTAACTAACTAAAGAAACATCCTAGTACCTAACCTAGGATGGTCCAAAAGGGTTGGTTATGGTCCTACTAACTTACGGGTTCTTTGGTAATTACACTATATCACTTAATTAATTCAATTAACAAACTAATTAATTAATTTAAATTGTCAAACCGAAATCCTTACATTAGACAAGTAACTAACTAAGAAATATCCTACTACCTAACCTAGGATGTTCCAAAGGGTTTGTTATGGTCCTAATAACATAGGGGTACTTTAGTAATTATCGTACGTTACATAATTAATTAATTATATACTTAATTAATTAATTTAATTGGTTAAAAGTGAAACCACTAAGAAATTTCAAGATTTCAGTTAAGTCAAGTGTTCTTAAAATTCTAGTTAGTTTAGTAGGGGCATTTTAGTAAATTAACTAATTGATTTATCAATTAAGTTAATCAGTATAAGTTAAATTACTCAGTATTCAGTTCCTAATACCTAGACTCACGGGCAAATACTAGAAATCGCTCGACTGAAAACCGTAAACAATTGGGAGAAAAATAGAAAACTTCTCTCGATTCTCTTTGGCGATTTCAAGGTATTCTTCAAGGTTTTCGTGCAAGGTGATCTTCTTAGTTTCTATTATACATAAGGTATGGGTTCTATATCTTGGTTTAAATTCCCCAATAGGCTTTTCAAATGTTGAAATAAAGAATAACGAAACTAGGATTGTTCCCAATGACATTGTTGAACGTCCATCTCCCTAGATATCCTTGTTTTCGATTCTAATAATATGTAGATGTAATATAAAATATTTTTTTGTATGTGGTGCTAATTTATCATTATATGTAGGTTTCTTGTCCGTTTAATGTCTAATGAGACCTATATATTTGATTTGTATGATTAGGGTATTAGTTACATGAGTTAAAGAATGTTTTAATGCCTAATTGTGTTCAAGAAGATGAAGTTTTTATGAATCATTCATGAAGTTTAGTTCACTTTTAAATGTCAACCTATTTATAATGATGAAATCACTATAGTTTATTCATGAAGTTGATTGAATTGTCTTATGATATTCTCATGACCATTTTCTAGTGAAAAATTGGCTTATACCAATAAATCTTCCAACAATATTCTATATTACTATAATATGTGAAAGTTTAGTCTATGCCAATAAATTGGCTTACAAAATGTATTTCCAAAATATAATACAAAATTTGCTAATGACTAAGTTCTACCAAATTAAGCATGACCTATGTAATTTTGAATTCATAACCAACGGTATGTCAATCATTGGGACAAGTCCAAACATACCCTTTCCAAATGAACGATGAATATAAGTTAGTAGATTGATGAAAGTTTATAACGTTCATAAAGAGTGATAAAAGCTACCAACTGTCATTGAGCAAGATAAGGTGAGTAGTGACATAATTAAAATTTATGAATTATGAAAGTGACCAGAATGAGGTGTTAAAATAACTGAGACAAGTCTCACTCACACCTAGACAATTATGTTAAAAATATTCACATAAGAGGCTGTTAATAATCGTGAGACAAGTCTCATTAACATCAAGATGATAATGAAAGGTTAAATAAAATTTCATCAAGTAAAGTTAGGGATGACCGGTTATCCAACGAGTTAAGTAAACCTCATAACTAGAAGAAAACTTCCATAATGTTTGAGTTAACTCTAAAAGTTATAAAGAAAAAGTAGTTGAGCAAAGCACCGATAGACTAGCAATGAGCTTGTGCCAGCACATATAAGCCTTATGAGATGAGGCTCCACTATGGTGGATAAGTGTCTCCAAAAATATCCTAGTCTTCGAACTATGTTGCCAAGATAGGAACTAGCCAGTGTATTCCACCTGAAAGAGCTAGGTATGATGCGTTTTGACTTTAGCCGGTGAAACCACCCCTTTTTGCTGTGTGGCAGACACTGGATTTCATGCTTATCTAACATTATCTATGTCGGTAAATGCTCAAAGAAAGTATTTGGTTCACTTCATCTGTGAACCACCTCTTTTCGGAGTGGGGAAGATACTGTACTTGGTTTTACTTTAGCCGGTGAACCACTACTTTCCGGTGTGGGGCAGACGTTGGATTTCATATTTAGCTCACATGATCTAGTTTCACTTTTATCGGTGAACCTCCCTTTTTCGGTGAGGGAAAGACACTGATTTCATGATAGCTCGCATGACCTTCATGCTAAAGATTTCTTTAAGATTGTAAGAAAAAAATTTTAAGAAAGTGAGATAAGAAAGCAAGAGCTTAAGTATGTCAAATCATTTTTGGTGGACAAGAATGAATTTTTAATAAGTTATTGGCTTGTGCCAAATCAACATATATGCTTCAATATCTTCATATTATGCGAATGATTAAAAAATAGGCATAACCAAGTAAAATTTAGCTTATAATGACTTCTTGTATTATGTCAATATAAGGGGAGTAAAACATAATGGCTATTCAATGTCCAATAACCTTCATAGTATGAAAATGATGAAATAAGTGGCCTGGACAATAAATATTGGATTATATTGATTTCATGCCCAATTTAACAAGAATGGAAAGAATAACTTGTAGTAAAGGTAGCATAATCATTTTCCTAGGTCTTTGAATTACTTGCTCGATTCATTGTAGGTATGTCACTATAATGAATCATTCCACTTGTAAGTAATACATAGGATTAAGGATCATTGAACTACACAACAACAAGAAGAAAAAGATGAAAAATAAACTAAGTCCTGGGGAAAGATCTCTCAGATTTGAGAGGAGAAAATTTATAATTTTTCGTTTGAGGTGTTCTAAAATTATGTTCTGATTTCAAGCTCTTATGTTCATATATAAAATAATTTATGTGCTTTGAATGCATTAAAATATGTCATATTCATACCATAATTCACAAATAACGAATTAAGAATGTTTAGTGACTTCACTTTCTAGAAGTGGCATGTCGTTATAGGAAGAGATTTCCTTGATCATGCATTGTCCTTAGGTGTATATGTGCATATACCCATACTTAGTACAAGTGTGTACTAACCCTACACTATAACTTTTTTATAGGCACAGGTCAGAAAGAAGATTGAGGAAACGTTGAAGCGGTTTGGACTAGCAATCTCCAGACATTGGTAGGTTCTCTTGAGTTCGAGGATGCTACATCACTCTACCTTAGCACTTTAGACATAGCTAGTGGATGTTGTCCCTAGATTTTTATTTTAGACGTTTTATTCAATGTTGTGTATTAAGGTTGTTTGCCAAGATATCATTGATGTATTGATTCATTCATTTGAACTGTTTAATCAATTGGATATTGTTATTTAGTTTGAGATTATTACAATATCATTCTATATAGTAATTATGTGACGTCTATGTATACTTCATTATGTTCTAAAAGTTTTAAATTTTCCACAAATTTAACGATATGATTGTGATGAAAACTAAAAAGAGGCTTACCTGCGACCTATGAGAGGTTAACGACTCCGGATTCATTCGGATTCCAGAATCCATGTGTGACATGCGCGTATGTGTTGTGCAGGTTTCTAGGGTGAGGGAGAGTGGGTTATTTTTGAAGGGGAAGTAGGGTGAGGTTACATGTATTGGGTAGAATGGTTAGTTTATATCATTATTTATTTTATTATTAATTTAATATAATATACTCTTATACAATATAATATAAGATGATATCCTAGAAATCAAACATTAGTTTGAAATAAACTTATTTTTTATTTAGAAATAACTAAACCATTATGTATAACGATTTTCATGAAAATCTCAAGATGCTTAATTTGAGATTCAAGAGTTTTTGAATAAACTAAAATATCATCAATATAAACAATTATCAAATCCATATATGGATTAAAAATATTATTCATAATCTTCTGAAATTAAGACAGAGCGTTTTTCAAACCGAATGGCATAACATTCCATTCATATTGTCAAAAAGGAACATTGAAAGCAGTCCGATAAGTATGTTCCCTAAAAATCTGAATTTGTCAATATCTTGACTTTAAATCAAATTTAGAAAATATATTAGCATCATATAACCTTAATAAAATATCTTTTTTATTTGGAATAAGATATCTAATCCATTTTAAATTTTTGTTTAAAGGTTTATAGTTTATAACTAACCTGGGAACACCTCTTTCTTGTTATGCAACTTTATTTACATAAAAAGCAATACAAGACCAAGGAGATTTTGAAGGCTTTATCAATCTTTTCTATAATAAATTATCCATTTCTTTTTTACAAAAATCCACTAATTCAGCATACATTTGGCAGGGGCGAGATTTAGTGGGAATATCATTTTCAGAAAAAAAATCTTCATATAATAGAGTAACAATATGCTTTTTCCTATCCCAAAAAGCACTAGGATGGTCTGCACAAATGTCAGCTGCCATTTTCCCAGAAATCAATTTAATTTTTTCTTGTATTGTAGCTAATTGAATAGATTAAGAAATATTATTTCTATAAATTTCCATTTGTAAAAAATCAATATGTTTCAGCCTTAAATGGATCAAAGATTTAATATCTCTAGTGATTAGTTCAGTTATAAATTCAAAGTTAATGGTATGACCAATATAATTCACTGAAAAACCTTTTACATTTAAATTTGAAAAAGGATAGATAGCATTTATAAAAGGAGTTACAAGAATTATCGAAGGATGTAAATGATTTTTAACTAAAAAGAAAAAATGAGTAATACAGACTATACTCTAATATATACAAGTATTAGACAACTTATACATAATGTCTAAAGCATTATTAGATGCATATTTAACAATATGAGTTGTTTTTTAAACAAATCTTGAAGGAATTAACCCTTCTTGAATGTAACTAACATTTACACCACTATCAATCATAGCAATACTAGTTACTTTAAAATAATTCTTAATTAGAATGGTACAATTAATATACCAATGATGCGCAGTAAAATCTGCATCATTCCAAGAAAATTATTAGGTTTAGAACTACGAGATTCATTTATCTCTTCGTCTATAACTGCCTTACCTTTATCAGTAAGATGAGTCGAAGAAATATCTTTTTCATTTTATAACTGCGAAATTCTATATTAATCATTTGATTTTGTTTTAAAGATTTAATCCCCTTTTTTTAAGTTTTCAACTTCATGTTTCAAATCATCAAGAGAAGTATATCTGGTTTTGACAATATCTTGTCCTTTTTTTTCAAGACGAAAAAAAGACTGCTTGCAAAGAATAACGGCTAGGGTTATAATTTAAAGTTTCACTCTTCTTTGGTGTTTCAAAAGATTTTGAAGAAGAGGTTTGAGAATAATCCATTTTAAAAATTTTATTTCTAAGATTTTCATCAGAAACATCTTCTAAATGTTAAATGACATTATCAAAAGATATCATATGAAAATCGAAGTCTGTAAATTGAGACTGTAATTTATCTAAATTTAATTCTTCTATTTTAGACTGTATTTTATAAAATTCATGTTGTCCGCAGACACAAGTATCACCTGTACAATTGACACACTTATTAGTAGCATCAGCTTTATCATTATCCCTATTAGAAGAAGCTGAACTATAACGAGAAGAACCCGAATCTGATTCGTATGAAATCTCATAATTTTTTTCTTCTGTTGAATCATCCAATTCCAAAGCTTTGAGCTTTTCTACCTTGCATTTCGAGGAAAGATGACAAAATTTCCCACATTTGTAACATTTAATATTTTTTGAATCATTTTTAGAGAAATTTCTGGCAAATCTTGTTGCCTTCCTAAAAGCTTTCTTATTTTCCTTATATCGTTTTATACGATGACACTTTTTTTATTATCTTTGTTGATCTTCTTCTAAAGAAAAAACATTTTGATTGGGATTAGAAGGTCCTTCAATCCCAAATTGTGCACAAAAGTCTCCCGATTGTGATCTTTCTGACATTTGATTTCTCTTAATTTTTTGAGCTAGCTTAAGCTCATTACATAGATTTAATCCTTCCTGAGTACAAGTACCTATTAATTTTCCATAGGTTAAAGTATCATAAGGAATCTATGTATGATCCCCTCTTAGCGTTTTCTTGACTCTTTCCACAAACAAGGGAGGAATACCATCTATAAATCTGGCTTTCCAATAACTTATTTTACTTTCTGGTAAATCTATGACCCTTCTTAGAAAGGTATCTTTATACCATCTGAATTCTCCTATGTGTCTACACTTAAGACCATTTAGCAGAGTTCTAATAGTTTCATTCTGGTTGGAAAATCATCTATTAAAATGTTCCAAAATTGTGAGGACTAGGGTATAAACTGCATCCTCAGTCTTGTAACTAGTTATATTTTCTCCTGGTTTTCCATCTTCACGAGTGACTATTTCTCTTTTTATCTCTTATTTATATTCATTTGTAATGGCATACCTTTCTTCAGGAGATAGAAAAATATCCCACCATCATCGAAGTTGTCCTGTAAATCCTGCAATAATCATCTTACAGGTAGCATGGTGAGAATTATTATTAGTATGCCTGCAAATAGTGTAATACATCAGCATTCGATGTACCATAATGGAAACTTGTCGATCTGTCAAAGAATCCAGATTCCATTCATAAACCTCATTTCCACTATATGACGTGTTAGTTTGATTCCAATCTCTTTCCTCTATTAAGACATCTTGAAGAGTTGGACTAGGTTATTAATAAGTCATCATAGAAGGGATAGTAGCATAGCCACCTTTAACAACAATCTTTTATTGATTATGATAACCAGATTTAAACCTTCTATAATTAATCTCAGAAGTTTGTAAATTATTATTTTTTCCATAAAATTGTCCTTCATTTTAATTAATATCTAAAATATCATTTGTAAAAATCAATGGGTTTAGTACTTAAACCAGAAGTTCTTATCAAATAAAACATTTCTAAACTCATTGAAAGTTTTTTTCATTTAAAAGCAGTAGTTCTTGGGATACTTGGGACGCTGGATTTATGCGTTGGTACACCATTTAAAAAGGAGTTTAGAAGTGAAGCAATATTTTCTTGAGGAACTCCAACGAAATTCTTTTACAAAAATCTTAAATTCCTGCTAATGTTTTGGTGAGAACTAATATGTTCTCCTAAGACATAACATATAGACTAAATAATTATTTCGAAAACAATTATTTTTTGAAATTATTATTATTCATTAATAGTGAACTGGCAACATCATTTTGGGATAAATTTTTGAAAAGCTGAAAAGTTAACCAATATTATTAGGCAATATAAGAAACGAGATTTGTTGGAGGATGATGGCCTTATTAATCGCTAACCATCACTTTCTTTAAAAGAAGTTCTTTCAATAACTTTTGATGTATAACGGTAAATAATTTTTAAACCAGGGGACAAAATAAATAATTTATATTCTGGTAAAGAACAATTTTCAATAAAATCTTGCGATATAGGTATTTAAATCTGCTTGGGCTACAACTCTCAAAAACCCAAGTTCTAAACTTTTTTTATTTCTAGTTGAAATTCATCTTGAATATGTCCTTTTTTGCCAGCGATCCTGGACTAAAATCAATTTGGTGACTCGTCCATAATTCAAATACTATTTTTCATTCATGTCTTATTACGTCAACTGTCCCTCTCAAATGGAGTTGTCTATTCAGACAACCTTCTTCTGCCTGCACAAATAGTAGTATTAGGGTCAATCTTACCCTTTCCACTTTCTAATCACTCAGAGTAATCACTTAAGTGTGCCAAGGATAAGTCTACTTCTAACTGATCCTATGTAGGAATATTTACGATTTAATCAGGGAAATATGTGTATTCCTACAAAGCTCTATAACCAGAAATGATCTCCCATTGTAAAATAGGAAGTTTCTCATTGACTCAATACAAATTTTTTTTCCGCATGATTTTAGTAAGTTTAGCATATTCACTATTAGTAGCTTCATCATCTACCTTCTTCTGAAGAAACAGTTCGCGTTAAAATCTATTTATCTGGAAAATTAATTTCTCCCCCTCTTCTCCCATTTACATATCTTCTGATTGTTGTACTTTTAGATTTTCATAAATTAGTTTTTCACCAAAGAAATCGTTTCATTCAAATTTATCAATATTTACATTAGGTTTACGTGGATAATAACTTAATAGTCTATAAGATAAACATATAAGTTTAGATTCAGAGCATAGTTATACCATTGAGTCTTAACTTGAATGTTAAAGCATCAAGCATAGTAGCATCAGATAAGGACAGTTGGAAGATTAGGCCGAGTATTAAAATATATTTGTCATATGCTACAATTGGTCATTGAACCCATTAAGATTGTCTAAATTCAATTTCTAGCATCTCTTAAAGTAGCTAAAAATGTTTCATTAACTCCTTTAAGAGTTTAAAGGGTTTAAAAATCATTTGAACCCATTCCTATAATTCATCCAATTATATTTAGTTTTATATAATCAAACGTCTTGTTTATTTATAAACGAATAACCTGTTCAATCAGAATTAAGAAGTCAAGACGCTCAGTTTTTTTCATCATTGTTTTTGTAAGAAAGTTTTATCGAACCAACCATAATCATAAATAAGTTTTTTGTATCTACTTATAGGGATAGTCCATTTATTTAATAACTCAAGATTAAGAGGTATATCTACCTCTTCTAATCTAGTACTTTTGATACTAGATTCTCCAAAATCCATGGATCTAGCAGCTTTCATATCTATGCCTTACATACATTAAATATACTATAAGTTCATAAAATATCTGGCTCTGATACCAAAACCGAATCTAAAAGGTTGGCGGTAGTCCACTCGGCCATCTAGATATAGTTTAATATACGACCAAAATATATTAACATATTATAATTTAGTAAACTCTTATCCTTTGCTTTTGTTGTATGGTAAACTTTTAGCCAAGCACGGGGCCTGTTTAGATTATAAGCCTATTGATAAATAGTAGTTCTAACATGGGTTTTAAATTGCCCCTTGTTAAAATGTTTTACGGGGATTTACGACACCACATGCTCGCTATGATCAAGATTTTATAACCTGAGTTTTCCTCCATCTCAGAACCAAGTCAAGGACTATGATAAGAATTTTTGAAATTATAATATGTTAATATATCTTGACTAGATCAAGATATATTATTAGAACCTTATACAAAAATCATGCATGTGGCATAGATATGAAAGGTATTTAGGCGGACATAGTCACGACGGTAATAAAGGAAATAGAATAATAAAAGTAGTTTTGAAACCTAAGATATCACACCGAAGCTTGAATTATTATTTATTCACAACAGAATATTTTACAAGAGAGAAGAGAGAAGAGAGAGAAAAATAAAAATTCTATGGAAGAGCTCCTGCCTCTTATCTGAGGGAGAGTTCTCCTTATATAGGCAAATTATAAGCTAAGTGGGTACCTTATATGTTCCCTTACCACAGAGTTTTACTATTTTTACTATTTAAAGAAAACCCCTTTCTGTCAAGGCTTTGTCCTTGAGTTATCAGAATGGGGCTTCTGCATATACCATTGCTGTTGCAACTTTTCAATTGAAGTTTCAGTTTATCAAATTCGAGATGTTTTTGTAGATATTCCCTCTTAATATATTCCGATATTCATGAATCATTTTCATCTTATAACTCGCCTTCTTAGAATAGGAATTCTTCTGGAATATGCTTGATAGAATTTTCACTAACAAGTTCTTTTGGGGTAATTGATCCTTGTTTCTAATAATCTTTGCTCTATTTGATTTAACACAAGTTTTATCCATGAGGTTACCAATTTTTTGGTCTTGTCCTTGTGACTTAGCACCAAAAGTTGTGGTCATAAGTCCCGATAAAGACATGGAATTTTTTCCTCCAATGGTAATACCCTATCTCTGGGATCCATTTATGAATCCATGGTATATTAGAAATTCGATGAAAAAGTAGCATTTGATCGATTTTTTTATATTACAATATGATCTGATAAATATAAATTTGTTAGAAAAGGGAAAATTACCAAGTCCCTTGTAAGATTTAAATATTGTTTGGTAAAAGCTTTACCGAATGTCCAGTGTAATCTCCAACCAATTAAATTAACCAATTTTGTACAGTTTGTTCAAACACTTTTGCACAATTTTTATCAACCAAGTGTGTCTTTATATTTGTCAATTGTTTAATAAAATTATTTTATGGAAGGCTTGAATAAATCCCAATATGTCAGTTCACTACTGATTTGTGACATATAACTTGCCTTTCTTGGATAGTGGATATTTCCATTCTTCTAGTCCCATTCTTCTACAGATATAATTTTGTTTAAAATAGTAATTTAGAGAAGTTTTAAGCTTCTGGGTTTTTTCCTTTTCTAAAGTAAGTGTTGGAATTCCACACTTGCGTATGAAATGAATAGCCTCGTAATATGATCGAAGTCCTTATAAGATCTCCAGGGAACTATAACCCCTTTATTAGATAATAACTTGGAATTTCAATCTGTCCAGTTTCATTACTTCTACTGCTAAATTTCAGAGTTTTCCAAAAGATATATGAATATTCTTTGGAAGGTTGCTTTTTTGAGAGTATTTTTGCATATCGCCTGTTTTGGCCAAAGAACATAGGTATCACCTTGCTCTTTTGTTTCAGATATGCTTGTAAATTGCTCATATAATGGACTATTTGGTTTGGAATATCCTTCAACTTGCTAGTTGAAGAATGATTGATATGCCTCATCGTTTTTGAATTAACAATCCTTTCTCTTATTTTCCTATATTATTTTTGAATGATGATCGTATGAAGACCCTTGAGAAGATTGAGAAGTCAATCTTCCTCTTCTTGCCTCGATTTCTACCCCTCTGCCACTTGCTTGTCACCAAGGAGGTGGATCAATTTTCCTCCCATGCTGTAATAACAAACTTTTTATGATAATCAAAATATATCAAAGTCCAGGTAAGAGGACTAATATTCTTCATAATCATGTAATAGAAAAGTAGAAGTCATCTTGTATTTTGACAGTATCATTTTGTCAAGAATTATTCTAGAATATCTTTTTCTAAGGGAGTACCTTTAGAATGGGAATTAGAGATCTGTCATCAAAGAAAAATGCAAATAAGACATAATAAAAAATATTGTCTAGGATGTTAGATATTCCATGGATAAGAAGTCTGGGAGGGAATTATCAATTCCTTTTTATGTTGGATTTCGAAATAAAAGGGGCTAGTTGGGCCTGCCACCTAGCAAATATCAAATTTGAAGCATCCTGTTTAAAATCTTTATCAAAAATCTATTTAACAATACAAAGAATTTCATGTTCTATAGTCGCATATTTGCGTTGGGTTTCAGACCATTTACCTTAATGAAAATGAATAAGATATGAATGTTTATCGTGCTGGTTAACTTTGGTTTTAAAGAATTCCTCCTTTCCTACCATAACCAATATTTGAAGCAGCGATTTTCAATAATTTTGGTCCCACCATACTGGGTTAGCAAGAGTTAAAAAGTAATGGTTGTTAATCCTTTGTTTTTAATGCTTCGAACAAGCGTAGTAAAGATTCATCATTCCAAGGCATTTATTACCCTTTTTTAATCTATTTTGTCAAAGGTGCAAGATCTTTTGAAAGATTTTTATAAAAAGGGGAAATGTAATTTAAAATTCCCAAAAATCTTTGTAACATAGTCCTGTCTGTTATCACATCATATAATATAATTTAATAATAATATTTATATTTTTTTTAAAAGTATTAAAAAATAAGTAACTAATAATAAATTATAATTAATGAATACTAAATTATTTATTAAACTAAAATTCAAAATAAAACATACTTTTTTTTGTTATTTATAATTTTAAAACAAATCTACTAAAAAAAGATAAAATAAAGATATCAAATTATATGTAAAAGCAATATTTATGTATTAAAAATGGTGTAAGACCTTATATTCGGTAAAAAAATTACGTGTCTAGAGTTCTCCCCCCTCTTTGACTATATACACGAAATTTTTTCAGACATTGAAGTAGCTATTGTGAGAAATTTATACCGGACTTGTATTTTAAGAAAATTTGTGCAACCGAAGTCTTGGTTTTGGACATCCTACATATCTCAGTTTATAAGGTATTCAGGTCATGAGTAGTTCAAGAAGAGGAGGTGATGAGTTGGAACTTAAGTGAGTTTCAATCGAGGCTCCAGCTTGCGACTCCTATCGTTACATAAAAAAAGGAAGCTACTAGTCAAAAGAAAAATAAAAGTAACAAGTTCATATGTATCAAACTTCTCTTTAGTCAACACATGAGTCTTGATTTTCATTGGTGAGCATGTTAATCTCGAACAGGATTTGAGGTTTAAATTGTCACTTAGAGGATTCTTTTTAACTAAATCCCATTATGTAGGAGGTTCCTTCTTAACTAAATCCCATTACGTGAAGGGGGGGGTAATGCTAATCCCATTTTATAGGAGGGTCTTGATAATCATAAATGTCATCATGTAGGAAGGTCTTGTTAATACCATTATGTAGAAGAGTTCTTCTATACTAAATATCATTATGTAGGAGGGTACTTCTAATCCCATAATGTAGGATGGTCCTCCTAATCTAAATCTATTTGTGCAGGAGGGTCCTTGTCACGATCCAAACCATTGTGACTTATACCCACACTAACATCCGGTGGGAGAACCACTACTATACCCAAACTAAGAGACTAAACCAAAACTAAGGCAATAAATTTACAAATACAAGTTTAATTAACTAAAAAAAAATACAAAATTAGATACCTAGAACCAGAAAGTCAATGTACCGAAACTCTACCAAAGACAAATCTAAGAACAAGGGATACAACCATAAAACTAACAACAACTTAACCAATAATCTGAATACGAAAAGAGCGTACTTAATGAAAGAGAATTGAAGGCATCCCAGAAGAACTAGCTCATCCTTGAATTCAAATGATCACTATTGTTTTAAACGAGGTTTGTTAATAGTTGTCAGCAGATGCCCTGTACTCAACTAAATAAGAGCAAGTGCAAAAACAGTACACAATCACAGTGTACTGGTAGGGTCACGAGGCTATCCCACTAAGTGAAAGATATATGTGTAACCACATCAATATAAAAAAGCATATACCAAACATATACATATAATAATCATTCACATCAACGAACATGTTTAAAATTCTTAACAATATATAACCAAATTATATTAGAACAACAATCAGTCCTTCCATAACCATCATCATTATTTATGAATGTAATCATCACAAGTATATACACAAAACAATTTAATTGTCCTCTCACGGAAACCTATTTAATTGTCTACTAATGGAACCCACACCCAAACTGTTATGTTGTCGGAACGTGATAATTCAATCTATTTTATGCTGGAACATCATAACGGATCTAATTTTTGTGAAATATCATTGTAAACCCATCCAATATTTATGACAAAATGTGGAAATCTGATCCAAGTAGCTTGCCAAAATGCGGCAATCCGACCTCCATTCACACACCATAATCATAATCACAACTACATCATCACGATCATATAACACGTGGTTATAATGGAATAACATTATTCATTTATTCTCATTTATGATTAGGATGATCAATAATGCAACATTCACATATATACATGCATTATACGTAGCAATTGCCAACGTGAAATAACAATTATCACCTGCATCGAATCAAAGCTTCAACTCTCTAAGGCACATGAATCTTCCCTTTTCAGATTCTTTGTGCCTGTTCTAGGTCTACAACAAATTAATATATGAAGGAATTAATCAAAGGTCTAATTATGTGGATCATCACAAGCCCAATAACCCTACACCAACTGAAGATCCTAACGCCCCACTTAGTTTTTGCACACTAATTCTTAAATAAAACCTTCACCATCGATAATAACACAACAAAAAACATTATGTGGATTGAAAAACGGATTCATTGTGTTAAAACCATACCTTTTACATTAAGAAAGGTGAAAAATCGTAAAGAACTCGTCTAGGGTTGCCTCCTTAGCCATAAAAGTAAAAAACTATCAAATATGGTCGTTTACGGGTTTATCTGCAACTTTAAGTTGCTTTTGTCCTGCTACAACAAATCCATCCCTCTCCAGTGCCGCAGCTCGAGCGAACTTGAAATAGAACGAATGTACCCATTCACAAAAAGATCATTACCGAGAGTTCTACTCGCCCGAATTTGATTTCGTAAAGTTGGATGAGTTTCTTATCATCTTAGATGTCCACTCATCTAATCAAAATCACAATTATATCACTCATTAATTGCTATATTTCCCTAAACCTAGACTAGGTTGGGAAATTTGAAGTTACTAAGAAAATATTTTCTGGCTCCAATTCTTTCTTTATTGAATTTTCCTTAAAGACGGAATCATGTCTTTACCATAGATAAAAATTTACCCATCATTTGTCGTCGAGTGATCAACTAGAAAATATTTGGGTAAAATAAGGGTAGAGTAGTATCTGAAATGTTGAATTAATAAGGATACTTATCTCGTATGCCCTTTTTACCGAAACTCACTACCCCTTAAGGGTTTCACATCTCCAACCTCAAACTAATAAATTTAATACCTACACATCCTGGTTTACCATGTATTAATGAAGTAATCTCAACACTCGAGCTATAAATATTGTTGTATGTAACTTAGATAATCATCAAAAAAGAATCTTCATAACCACCACAGTTGATGGACACATGTCTACAACATGTTAACAAAGACGTAACATAATAATCAAGATTAATATGTAACACTTCAAAAATCAAAGTCGTTTTCTAGATCTTAACATAAGTGTCATAAAGTTTAGACAGTGTTATAAGGTCCATTTTAATAAATATAATTCAATTAGGAAGTCTAGAACTAAAATGTCCAAGACGTCCGGAAACTAGTTCAATGAGGTACTAGCGTGCCTTATCCTATTTGACAAGCTTTTAGGAGTTCGAAAATGATGAAAATTGGTGGAAGGGTTTCTAATATGTATTAGAGTTAATTAATAGTTGAAACGTCTAGGAGAGACTCCCCAAGAACTAACCAAGGGCCGTTGAGGAGGACCCTTGCATTTTTGTGTCAAAGGACTGCCCAAGGCAGTTTGCACAAACGAGTGCCATCGACGAGGTGTGTGCCAATCGATGGGGAATTGATGGCCACCGTAGATGGTCACTTAGAAAAAATATTGGAAGGTTCATTTAAACGTCTCTGAACTTATCGATGGATGTGCACTATGGAAGGGGACAGTGGTCGTCGATTGACCAACGATCCATCGATCGTGGTGTCATCTGTGATGACTAGTTTTTACTGCACGTTTTCACTCAAGTTAATTAATTAGTTGGTTTAGTTAGAAAGTTAATTAGGGTTAAGGGAGGTGTATTTAAGTTAATTATCCACTTATATAAATCCCTAACCTAATTAGACTAACCTAAACTCTCATAAGTGACAAACCCAAACTCTTTTATTCTCTCTTCTTTCTCTCTCTAGTGAAAAACTCCACAGAAGACAAAGCTAGGGGATGGTTTAAGGGATTCAAAGGGCCGATTTTCTCCATAAATATTCTTCAATTAGTAAGGTATGGGATCTATTTCACCTCTGAGACCTCTTTCCTCAAAGGGTTTAATCAAATTGTATTTCTAAAGTTGAGTTTTCGTGTGAGTCTTTACCAATCTCGAATATTGATGTTATGAATTACATTGTTTATGATTTTTAGATATTATGAATATATTGACATGTAATTTAACTCAATCATGTTATATCTTGATGAATTGGTCTATTTTATAGAAGATGACCTATTCCCCTTAACCATAGGTTGTGATCTTGATATGAATACGGTAATGTTGGTTCAATTGAATTGGTTATTGGTTGAATTACTATCGTAAGATGTTGTTGTGTAAAAAATAACTAAATTAGGATGAATTATAGTCCTATCATGCTAGTTCTTAAGAAGTTGATCTAGGTTATGGTGTATATTGTGAATTGACCTAAGTATTTTCTCTTAAGCTATAAACTAGTGATGAATTGTGATGTAGTGATTCAATTAGCCTTGTTATCATTTTTTGATAGTTATATTATGATACTACACCCTAATTGGGTTGAGCAAATTGTTGATGGTAAGGCCTTGATGATGAATTATGAAGGAGACTTGGTAAGTCTTGTGATCCCTATCCTTTACTTCAATTATGGTTAATTGTAATTGTGTCATGATGTTGTATTGGAGTATGCCTTGTGTGAGGACTTATAGGGTTGGTATTATATCGAATTGAAATGTTTTGACTATGGTTTGTGATGTGTTAGATAAATTGTAAATGATATAAGGATGGTGAATGATTTATTAATGTGCCTTATTATGAAGTCATATGTAAATGTGCTAACCTCACTTATATGAATTGTAATGAAAGGACTATACTCATACAATTCTTATTGATCTATGATGATGATGATGTTTATACAAGGGTTAGACCTTATGACCTACATTAAGTTATGATGATTAATAAAGACATTAAAGATATTTCAAAAAGGGACTCTAGCTTAGCACCGAGTGAACTAGAATGAGGAGTGTCCCTTCCCACATAGGGAAGGTAGGATCACTAATGTACTCTTGAGATTGGAGACTATAATTCATATAGCATAAAGAGGGTCCCAACTATATCTCTTATTTCTTGAACTATGTTGACCCCATAGGAATACGATCTAGTGGATCCACTAGTTGCTATGTCCATGTTTTGGTACTACCTTGGTCAGTAGTTCACCTTCTTTTTTGTTGTAGGGTCCTATGTCACCATATTCTACATTAGCTCATGTGGTCTATGTCGGTTAGGGCAATATGTTCCCAAAAGGTAAAATGAATTAAAGGAATGAACTCTAACTAAGATAACCTAAGGGGTTTAGCTTAGTCTATGTAGGGTTATGGGACTCAACCTAAACATTGCACTAGTTACCCTTGAGGGAAGTCTTAGGAGGATGTTCCTATGTATGATTATGTTTATCATGGTATATGATATGCATATGATTAACTGATACATCGTAGATACTATATGTTTATTAGTTTCACCTATGAATACATGGAGGTCTACATTGTTAAAGGATGATGATAGGTACTCTTAAAAGTCATGCTATGTGAAGTGGTATGTTAGTCATGATTCTTGTTGAGTTAATTGATTGATTAAGATTATGGGTCTTTGCTTGGTCATTACACTTGTTGACTTAATAGGGGTTCATGGGTAATTTTCTTTCTTAGGTTATGTTGAAATGTACTCTTATTCATGCTTGTTGATGTTAGTACTTGATGATAGAGTTCCTTTCACTATATGTCCAATGATATGATATGCATGTTGATTTGACTAGACTTGATGTTGTTGGTCTTGTGATTTACATGTCTATGACATAATGAACATGTCTTTTTGGTTGGTATAGTCTTGGTGAATGTGCATAAATATTTTCAAGATAAACTGTAGACTTATTCAAATGTCCCTTTTCTTATCATGATTTCAAAATATGTGTGCATATGGTCTCATACTTAGTAAAAGTGGTGTACTAACCCCATTTCTTTCTTTTTCCCAATATTTTAGGTTTCGGTCGTTGAAGGGCTTTTCAAGACGACTTTGAAAAAGACTAAGAATTCTTAATCATTCAAGTTGTATAGGTCCTCACTTTCCGAATGCAATGCCACTATCAATCCTATAATGTTACTTTAGTTTTAAGATTATTATGTTTCTTTGCTTTGTATTTGGATACTAGACATTATATGACCTATATGTGGTCTTATTATATTGATGTGTGGGCTAGGACCAATATGATATACTCATTGTTATGAGATGAGATGACTATTTGACACGAGGTTATATTCTACATATCTATGTGAAATAAAGGTAAAAGACTAAGTAATCTCCCTATATGAAGGGTCTATGTACTCGATATATATCTATTATGTGTATGTAGAGGTCTATGTAATCCTCAATGTAGAAGTTGTAAAAATGTTTTAAATTTCCGCTAATTTTGACCTTTGAATGTAATGATGTGTGCTAATAGGCTAGTCTTAGTCCTCAAATAGGACGACTATGTCGGTTACGTCTAGGGGGTATTCCCAG
The DNA here is from genome assembly GCA_027704765.1 of Solanum habrochaites. NCBI lineage: Eukaryota > Viridiplantae > Streptophyta > Magnoliopsida > Solanales > Solanaceae > Solanum > Solanum habrochaites. The sequence goes on along the minus strand of JAKWJA010002492.1, from coordinate 38,407,318 downwards.
ATGTGACATAATCACTGCTCACATAACCATGATAAAATCTAAAGTCAAAGCTTGTCACAATTAGAAGTGAACCTAAACCCAGTAACCCACGCTCATAATACCCAAACAATTATAGTTCTTATCAACATCTCCATATCACAATATAAAATTCCATTAGCTTAAGTTACACAAATTTCAATCTTTAGACATCAGATTCTCCTTTGGAGATATGTCCAACCATACTAACCATCAAACAACACTACCAAAATGCTAGATTTCATAATTGTAGATTACCTCTTAACACAACAGAATTTGATTCAAATCTCCACATTTAATCACACATTATCGGTACATGACCTTGACGATAAGATTAAAATCAAGATTGTCAGACAACCATCAATATGCAAGGAAGCTCTTCTATAATTTCTCATAAGCAAGGTGGTACAAGTAGAACCATTGAAATACTTTAACAACCCCAAGACCATAACACATAAGTAATCTAAATTATCCATGTCTTCTCAAATCATTCCACTCAACCAAGAGAACATCGTATAATCAATACAACTGATCAACCACAAGGGACCTATCATTAAAAGGGAAAACAAAGGTGATCCTAGCTAGTTCATCACACTCACAACCATTTACAAAATGAAATAGATGGTCACATAAGAACTTATCAAATAATACGAATGTTTTTTCCTTTTAAGAGTCGATATTAGTCATTTCCATTCACTTAACACCATGAAATACTTGTTTAACCAAAATAAATAAAATAATGGGAATACTAAATATTTCCCAAGAAGAGTGTGTGTGCCCTCAAATATTTACCTATTTTCTGCTCTTATTTTATTCCTCACATTTAACATATTGGGACTAATATCAATTAGACTCTAACAATATCTTTAGCATCAACCAATATATATATTAGACTCTAAATATTTCGTAGAACTTTTTCTTACTTTTTACTTTTTACTAATATACCATTTTACATTTGCACTTGAAATTGGTTGTAATAAAATTTTCTATAACACATTGTTAGTGAAAAATTACAAGATAATAAAATTGCAAGATTACAATAGAATATAAAAATGAAGAAATAAATCACTTCAGGATGAGGCGCACATATCTCGCTCTCTTTAAGGGGATTCAAGCCCACTACAACAAATGTTTTCACTGGTCCAACAAAGTCCTTCTTGACTATTCCCCTCCAATATATATACAACATCTTTCACACAATGTATAATTCAAAAAATGTGGACAAGACTTGAGTCCAAAGCTCAACAAAAGAAACACCTCCCTTCAACTAATAAGAAATCTCTTTTTTCAAATAACTTTTGTGCACTCTACATTTTCTTGTATTGTATGTTTAACAAACCAAATGAATATCATCTATTTATAGTATAAGAAGTCTTACAAGAAATGAAAATAAATATAATAATATAGTAAATAGTGAAGATAAATAGCCTTAGGAGTTACATATGTTACAAGGATAATGGAGGATTAAACAATAAAATAAAGTAAGGATAACCGATGCAAATGGCTGATGAAGAAGTTATCCATTCAAACGTTCATTGGAACGTTTTTTCTCACAATTAATTCATACAATAAAGCCAAAAGTAATGTCATTACATGGCTACCAAGTCAAAGATGAACAACATGAGTAATGTGGTAGGTTAATATACAATTGCCTATCAATGGTAGTAAATAAAACTGCCCACTATTTGTTGGATATTTCAGCATTCTTATAACTCCAAAATAAAGAAAATTAATATATTAAATATTAATATTAAAATTCTAACAACCTAACAATCCCCCAATCATTTTAATATTAGATAAGACAGTATATCAACTGATGGAAGACTACTATGCATAATGATGGTGTGCTATGCATACAACCTCCACTTAGTGAAAAGTAACTTTTAATCTAGAGTCGTAGTGGTCTCAGACATGAATTATGACTGGTTAAGGGAAATAAAATATCACTGTTCACACACAATAATCATGGTGTTGACATAATCTTTAAATCCAACACTTTATGGCCATGTGTTATCTCGGTTTCATGAGTGCATTTGAGAATAAGCCTGATTCGCATAGGAAGAGACTTACTTCCACACATTACATAGGTGAAACCCTCAAGAGTACTCCTGCAAGCTTAACATTCCACCCATACAGACTGCAAATATTTATTAGAAGTTTTATCAACTCAACCTTCCCAAACCATGCATGTAAACTTCTTTCTATGAATTTTTTTAAAATTAAAGATATACATTATATATTTATTCATAGAAAAAATACATGTGAGTCATTTGTTTGTTTTTTTTTAACTATATAAACACTTAAAGATTGTTGTATATAGTGCCGATTAAATAAACCCATATTTTGATTATCCATTTAATTTGTTTCATATTTCTATGGGTTGGGTGGGTGACTTTTTACATGGATAAACTATGTGTTGGTATACATATTCAACTCATGTAAATATGGATTAAATATGGGTTAATTATGGTTGAAATATTGATTAGCTAAATGATTTAAGTTTCTAACTTTAATTCACTTAAATTCATGATATCATTGAAAATATTGTAACTTCTCTTCCTTTTTATGTTCTATAGAACTAATTATTTTTGTGTATAATTGAAAACATGAAGAATTTGGCCCTCCAAAAAGATATATTTTCAATGTTTATATATTTTGTTAATTTTTATTTTATTTTGTTTATTTGTTTAATTTTATATTTGATAATAAATAATAGTGTAAAATAAGCAAATTATGCATTGATATTGGCTATGCTTAAAGTGCATTAAACATGTTTTAGTCCCAAAATGCAAATATTCATTTACTTTGAAATTAAAAATATTTTCCCCTTATTATGACATAGACTTATGTATTGAAAAGTTATAGAATTTTTATTTTCTTTTTTTACTTTTGTGATATAACAAAATGAAACATTTCCAATATTTTCATAGAGCCTTCACATAGTTTACAAATTCTGCTTAGTAGGGACCTAAATACACTCATCACATCTTTCCACTGAAGCTCACACTCTCAAAACTAACCACCATCACAGAAACTCCGGCCATTTACTCTACTCTAAGAAAACACTTTTCAAATGAAAACTTTTCTTAGGTACAGTAGCAATCAAAAGCAATAAACATTACAACTCAATGCATATATACGTCTTTTCAAATGTTCACTACTTGATACAAGTGACCATTTCACACATTTTTAAAGTAATAACTTTTAACAAAATATATCACCTTGAATGTAGATTGACAATGAAAAAAATATGAATTGTCAATTCAACCGTATAACACAATCCCCTAATCTATCAACATTAGCTTATTCCTCGAAAATTTTTATGAACTCATGGATCTTTGCTTATAATTATTGATCGCATTCCCATCAATATCACAATATCCTTTTCTTAGATTCAATTGTACTCATTACTAAATTCAAAACAAAAAATAAAGAACTTATCATCACACTCGAGCTAATGTTTGTGCACTTCTTTCTCAAGTCCTTTTTCGATCATATTAAACAAATCCGACAGACTTGTAACCCTATTACCATAGCCACATAATAACGAAATATAACACGTGTCTATGAACTCAACTACTTATACTCCTTAATATATCTCTTTAGCCTTTCGAATCAATACGATATTCTTGCTCTCGCCTCTCTTGAAAGGTTGCACTCACCCCACTATTTTACTTTGTTTTGACTCTAGCTCTTTTATATTCTGTTCTGGTGGTGTCCCACCATCTCTTTAAACCTTCCATACGACCAAGTTATTCACCAAATATTGGAAAAATAAAACTTTAGATACTCACAATTCATAAATTACTACAACTAAATTTGCTTAGCCACATTCTTACTATATTGTTGCATTTCGTGACCATCTACTACGAACTCATACACAATTATATTCATTCATTCCTTACTATCTCTAGAAGATATTATTTTCATCCACATAATCCTCAAACTCAGGTAGACTCATTAAATTCAAAGGACTAGTACAATTTGTTGTATGAACTTTCCAAAATATTTTATTGCCTTCACCCAAGTATGCTCAATGGATATTTCTTTATGCAAAAGCTTATGATTTTTGTATTAATCTAATCCCTTATGATTTAATATAATATCACTAGTCCACATACTACCCTTCTTCTTCCTAAAACCAAGACAAGAGCACCCCACAGAAAGACACTAGGGTGGATGAAGCCTTTATCAAGAAGCCCTTGTGAGATTTTAAGCTCTCCCAATTCGAATAAAACAGGATTAGAATCAATAGACAGGGCTTTGACCTCAACATATCGAATATGAATCTTTTACACCCCTTCCCACTAGTATCGTTCCGCATCGGGGATCTCTAGTTTTATCATCTTGGCATTATAATTAATCCCGGTATAATAGGGGAATAACAAAGTCATGTATAATGTTAAATAAAGTTATTCATATCCATTATAACTAAATTAACCCAAATAGGAGAATCCACCACAGAACAGGACAACAAGATAAACATGGGAGACTAAGATGACTCCTAAAAAAGGGTGGAAACATAGATGTTAGCATCAGGTATATTACAAACCACATCAAATCCTAAAGCAATTAAACTCACACATACGAATAACTAAAATCCATATAAACATCACATTAGTCCTCTGGTCACAACAATTTTAGCAGTTGTGATCACTACATCCGACCCTTTTATGCCAAGGTTTTCCATAATTTTAACACACCTCATAACTTATATTCGACTGTTGAACACTAAGGTACAATTGTAGCTCCGAAATTATGAATAGGAATTAGGGGAAAACTGGTGAGGTGCTTCCTCCCTTTGTCTCTCTCTAGCTGAAAAATTCCCACTGTAGCAGCTCTTATGGGACCATAAGCTAGGTCAAATTATTTCCTGGGATTTTCTTTTACCTTTTCAATTTTCACCAAGGTCCGAGCTTTAATTAGGAACTTGGAAATAATCTCCATAGCTAGGACAATCATTAGTTACCCCGAGTCAATCTTAACAACACACGTTCCACAGTTTCCCTTATGTTACCTTCAACACTACAACTCAGTTGTTCCAATATACACCCAAACATTCACACGATTATCAGTTTGTTGAAATGCATATAAATATTTATCTCTTACAAACAACATCGTAATTTTTTTATCCGCTTGCGCCTAATCTCAGGATAATTTTCCTTTTACAACAAGTCTAGAAACACTAAAGAGGTTAAAACAAGCACACTTTCAACATTTAGAACAATTCATTGCTCATATCACAATAAGTCAAGAAATACTAGGCACTTAGTCATATCAAAGCATTTACATAATACACTATTTACATTCATAGTTATTTTTAGAAATCTACAAGCACGCATTCACCGTTCTAAGTTACAATTCATAAATTTTCATTAAATTAGTTCATTCCATAAATGACCATCAATCATGCCTTATATGTTTCCTAAGGCTAAATACCGATTGTAACCCTCTCAGTTCCAATGAAATTTCTTGTGTTCCATCCAGTTCACTTCGTTGAGACACCAGTTGGAATCGAGAGATACCAAATGGACTCAACTCATATCACAAGTCACAATAGTAGCTAGCAAGACCCACAAAACTACAATTTTTAATCATCGAACATGGTGTAATCTATTTTTTAATCGCCTCAATCTTTAACTCATGGTAACAAGACCTTAAATCAATCTTATAGAAAATCAATGCACCTTGTTCTAAATGGTAATCATATTCAACTTTCATTAATCTATACATATGATCTATTGCTAGTGACTATGTTACCACTTTTGTTGTTCTCGTTTGAACCATAGAGTGAAGAAAGAAAAATATGAATTTGTATCACCCAAAACAAATTTGTTTTAAGTCATAGCATAAAGGAGTAGAAAAAAATTAGTTTTTCTTAAAGTCCTATAGACTCTCGAAGAAAAGTACAAACGTCATAGTATCGTTGTACAAGACCCTACTAGACTCGTCTTAGTTCAATGAGATCAAAGAATTTAGGCTCTAATACCAATTTTTCACAAACCCAAACCATTGTTATTGACACCTACACTAACATCCACTGGGAGAACCACTATTACACCCCAAACTAAGCAAATAAATAACTAACGCAATTACTTTACAAAGACAAGTTTAATTAACAAAAAACTACAGAATTAAATACCTAGAACCTGAAAGTCAATGTACAAAAATTCTACGTAAGAAAAATCTAAGAACAAGGGGTACAACTCCAAAACTAGTAACAACTTAATTAATATTTAGAGTATGAAAAGAATGGACTTAAAAAAAGAGAACTCAATGTAGCCCAGAATAATTATCTCACCCTTGAATTCAAAAGGTCACTAATCTTCTAAACGAGGATTGTCAATAGCCGCCAGATGATGCCCTTTGCTGAACAAAAATAATACAACTACAGTATAAGTACGACAACAGTGTACTGGTAGGATCATGTAGCTACCCCACTAAGTGAAACATATTTGAGTAACCACAACACTATAAACAAATATATACCAAACTTATACAATATCATCACCATTTACATCAATGAACATGTTCATAATTCATAATAATATACTATTAAATCATTTTAGAGCAACTATTATCCATAATCATAAGGTATGAACATAATCATCACAAGTAGATACACAACACAATACAATGGTCCTCTCACAGAACACAATTCATTGTTCCTCTTTTGGAACCCACACCAACACTATTAGTTTGTTGAAACATGACATTCTAATCCCATTTTTATGCCAGAAAGTGGAAACAGATCCCAAAGTTGTGCCAGAGCGTGGAAACATGATTTAATATTGATGCAGAATGTGGCAACCTGATCCAAGTTAGCTTGCCAAAAAGTGGCAATCCCATCCCTATTCACACACCACAATCACAATAAAAAGTACATCATAAATATCATACAATTAGAGGTTATTCATGACATAAAATTATTCAATTATCATTATTTACAATTAGGGTGATCAACAATGAAACATTAGCATGTAAACATGAATTATACCGAAGCAATTACAAACATATATCACACGAATATAAAAATCACAACTATCATTTACCTCAAATCCAAGCTTGAATCCCATAAGGAACTTGAATCTTTCCTTTACAGAGTTCTTTCGCTTGTTCTAGGTCTAGAATAATTAATATACAAAAGGATGAACAAGCAAAGTTCTAATTATTTGGATTATATAAACCAAATAATCCCACACCAACCCAAGATCCTAATACCCAAATTAGGGTTTTTTCCACCATAATTCTTAGATCAAAATCCTTTCTCAAAGATAATAACCCAAGAAAAAAGGTTCTTCGGATAAAAAATCAGATCCGGAGTGTTATAACTTTATTGTTGGCCTGAAGAATGGTTTAAACTGTTAAGAGCTCATCTAGCGTCGCCTCCTTCTCCAGCAGCGCCGCTCCAGTGCCCAGAATCCTGCTCTAGTGGCCTTGACAGATACAAATTGTACTCATTTTCAGTAGTTCCACTCGCCCAAATTCAATTTTGTAAAGTGGTGAGGGTTCTATATCACATTATCTATCCACTAATTTAATAAAATTCATATTTAGATCTATCATTCATCACTAGTTTTCCTTACACCTTAATGCCTCTGAATTCATCCAAATTTTTACTAGGTTTGGAAATTCCTAGTTATTACAAAAAAATTTCTAACCAAAATTTTTTCTTCGTTGACATTTCAATAACGATAGAATAAGGTCGTTACATTCCTTCTAATATAAACCTCATTATGTAGAAGGGTCCTACTAATTCCATTATGTAGGAGGATCCTTCTAAACCTAATCTCATTAAGTAGGAAGCCCTGCTAATCTAAATCCAATCATGTATGAGGGTCCTTCTAATCCCATCCAAACCCATCGATCACCCTCTAAAGTTGGCACCAAATTTCAATTAGACACCTTAACTAAGCGATGTTCATTTGAGATACCTCATATAGAGTCCCATTGTGTCATTTTGACACTTTCTGTTGACATAGCCTATTTTTCATTTTATTTTCTCTTTTTCTTCTCCAATTGTCAAATCACTACCTCCCACCATTTTTTCATGCTTAAAATCCTTCAATGGAGGTCAAATATTTTAATTCAAATATGTTTTTAAGTCAATGTTTTTCTTCATTGTATTACCTTTCTAAATTTACCATCACCTCCCCCTACCTTTTTTGCCGGATAAATGTATACCAACACCCATAGTTCATATTTTTTCTCTCCTTCTCTTCCCACAAAACAACACTAGAAAAAAAAACAAAATAGTAAAAGAATATAAAAGAGCACAAAAGAGATATGGAGTGTGTGGAAATAGACTGTTTCCGATTCCACCTTTTTCACCAAAAAAATGCATATAAATAGTTATATTTTATAATTTTTTCGTTCTTTCTCTCCTTTTATACCTCATTTTCCTCTCTCTCTCTCAAAGAAACACTAAGATAAAACGAAAAAAAGAATCTAAATTAATTTCAAAGATAAATTTTAGAAAATTGTTGGGTATCATAGAGAAGACAATTATGATGGGGAGGGGAGGAGAGGAGTTAAATTGTTTTATCTTTATAATAATAGTTTTATTTTATTTACTGAATAGATTTTAATGTAATTTTTAATTTAAAATAACACTTAATCACTTATTTCGTCGATTGTCACGTCATCAACGATTGTATTACACTCTCCTTCAACTTTTTCTTATTGTAAAAAAAGTGGCAAAGCGGGATCCTACATGAGGTATGTAAAATGAACATCACACAATTGAAGTGTCTATGTGAAACTTGGTTGAAACATTAGGAGGACACCTATGGGTTTGGCCCTAATAAAATTAAGTAGGAGAGTTCTACAAACCTAAATTATCAAATACGATAACCATAACCTTTTACCTTTCTTATTATTAGTTGTTACATGTCTTAGATAAGGAAATGTTTATCCTAGTAGAAAATTTAAAATAATTGCCTTAGGTTAGAAAATGTTTATACTAGGATAGAGAAAAAGTAATTGTAACACTCTGTATATGAAATAGAATGAATAAAACAAATTTTTATAAGTTCAAGGTGCAACCCACAGTTTCCACCCATGGACCGTAGGGTGACCCATGACTTGTTTTGTTGGTCTGCAGTTAATGTCAGTTGGCTCCCCCATAACCCTTGAGAAAAATTCGCTTAAGTAATGACCCTTTGCCGGACCTACGGTTCGTAGGTCAGGTCAGGAGCCGTGTTCTGTGTACATGAGTCGACACGTCCATACTACAGACTCTAGTACTAATCGACGTTTACTAGCACAGAGGATTAGTCGATCCATGGTCCATTAGTCATGTTATCAGTCACTCCGACATCAGTTAAGTCAAGGGTCTTTTTGCATTTTCCTACTTTATTAGACCCCTCAATGATGTTGTTTTAAGCCTAAACTACGTGGTTTTGATTAGTTTTAGTGTAGAAAGATAAATAGAACTTACCTAAGTTAAATTATTAATAAAAAGTATAGAGAAATTAGAGCTACAAAGGAGAAAAAAGTCAAGAACCCTAGTTAGAGAACGCAAAAACAATCCATCATTTCTATCCTCAAAATAAAATGATTTCTCTGTGTTATGTGGGATTGTACTAGTTGGTTCTTTTCTCAGATTTGGGCCCTAGAATTCAGTGAGATTTTTGATTCATTACTATTAACTAAACCTAGGGTTTATAGAACTTCAACATATTGTCATTAATTAGTTATTTAAATATTCCAAATCAGATTAACATTATTACTTGTTATGTTGCACAAATTATAGATCCTTAATTATGGTGTTCTTTAGTTCTTTAATTACACATGCTAGGCCAGATATTTTAGTTACTTCAAGTATACATGCCTATGTTTTTTAATGTGTTATTATTAGTATAACAATGTTGCATTCTAAGTTGCTTGTAAGTTTTGACCTATCGAGTATATTACAGAAAAACAGTCTTAATGTGTTAATTATTTAACATATTAGGTGTATCATAATACCAAGTTGGATTAGGTTTACTTACTCATATACTCCCAAAACTACGAGCGACGTAGGTTGTATTTCCCCTCTATTGGCATCATTTTAGTGATCACGCCACCATGCCTCTACACCTATGGTAAGGAGTATTGGGTCCTCTCGATGGGGAATAAACATTGGAATCCACATTATCACATGTTGCTTTATGTTTGTTATTCGTAGGTCCCAGAGTTCTGTCAGACTCTATTTTATTAACTAGGTCTCTATATTTTGCTTCAACATCTTATAACTTGATCGTTGCATTCAGCTTAGTTATGTTCATTTTTCCAATATCCTTATGATGTTTATAGTATATTATTATTTTATTGCATTGTTAATTTATAAGTTATTTCATCTTTACTATATCCCTCATGCTTAGTACCTTTCAAGTACTAACAAATACTCTGTGTTAAATGTTGTCATGATGTAGGTTCAGGTCCTCAAAAGTCAAATCACGCATAGATTGGTTCCTGATCTTCATTTCAGTAGCATCAGTGGCTAGTCCTTATTCGTCAAGGACTAGAAACATGACTACTCTTATCTCTTTTAGTCTTTAGTTTTCATTTTTTTTCTAAATCTAGCGGGGGCATATCCCAACACTTATAGTTAGCTCAGAGGCTTATTTCAGACATAGTTAGATCCATTTTAGTCATTGCATCTGACTTTTACTTTGTATACAAACTCTCTGTTATCTATATTAAGAATTAGTATATGTGTATTCCCCATCATTTAAGTTTAATCATGATTTACTTCTACACAATATTTAATGTTTTAGTTTATCTCTACTTTTCTCATGATTATTCCAGTAGGGTAAGCTTTGGGTCATTCATGATCCTACATCCCATTTTTGTGTCTTGGGGTAGCTCGAGGTGTGGCAAACTTAATATCATAGTATTTCCTAGGATGTTTCAAAATCCTCACTAAGTAGAGTACTTTTCATGTATATGATGTGTACCACATTCAATGAACAGGGGGCTATAAAGTGTTTTAGGAAAACATCACTCTCTTTATTACTCTTATTGTGCATGAGGTATGAACCAGTTTGCTCGTACTAATTTGTCATTATGTTCTTACAATCATGCTTCCCTATAGAGCTTACGCATGGAATTATAATGCACAAAATGCTACTCCACTTTCTCTAGTCCTAGATCCGAAGGTTTCTATTGCAGAGTTTTTGAATGCTATTTCATCTTTTGACTAAGAGTATGACCAACTAGAACAATCAGTAGGTTCTAGTTCCTATGAATAAAAATGATAGATGATTGGCAGCTAGAGTTTAAGATTTTGTTATGATGAATTTGCCTCATTTTGAGGGTCACAAGTTCGTGAGAACCCATAAAACTTCATTCATGAAGTTAAAAAAAATTCTTAAAGTGATGCAAGTGTTTGGTAATTGTAGGGTTGAGTTTTCATCCTACCATCTTAAGGATGTGTCTTACATATGGTACGCTTAGTTGAAATATCTATGGGATAATCTTTTCTCTACAACTCTCTTTATAGCATTCAAATTTGATTTTAGTCCAAAAACACTCAAAATCTTCCTCAGTTTCTGCTCATATATGTGAGCCAAATATAGCTTGATGGGTATAGAGAAATTGACCTATCACAGTCTCCCATAATGTCACCTCAAAATATATTGTGAAGTTAGAAATTTTAGACTTCGATAGAATTCTAGGCATACATTGATTAGATTAATGATATGCCTCAGTCAATTGTTGAACTAGGATTATTCGCATTCAGTTTCTAGACAAACCAATCATAGAATGGAAGGTTAGTATGTTAGCGCCGACGTGTTTATTCATTTATTACATGAAGGTCAGAAAAATTATTTCTAATGTCTATCTTTATCATCTTGTTCGGGATAAGAATTCAAGCTCCAAACCTGCAACTCTTGAGGAAGTTCCCATGGTTAATGAGTTTCTAGAAGATCTTCCTTGTAATACCTCAAAAATGACTTAGGTTAAGCTAGAGACTAACATGTTTTTAATGAGGGTATAAGTTTCTAAAATGGTTTATAATATGTTAATGATGCAGTGTCAAAATTATTAAATGATTTGGAAGTGAAACATCAAGCGACGACTATGACGTTGGACGACTAGTCATCTATATGCCTCATGTGTTTTTATGTGCCTATATGTGTGTTATTTAATGAGGTACTTATATGATTTATAATAGTGTTTATAGGAAGTGTGTAAAGTTTCATGAAGTTTGGAGGTCAAACTTCCAAGAACGTCCATGACACTCGAAAGGTTTGCCTTCAAACGACCTTATGTGTCATAGCATGTTTCGTCGGGTTTTACATGTTTGTTTTGGATGAAATTGAAATGAGAGGTCCTAAACTCATGTAATAACATAGTTGGGTTGGAAAAGTCTAGGAAAAAGTCCCCAAGGATGATCCAAGGTCCCTTGAGAAAGGACCCTTCCTAGAGCCAAAGGTTGTCAAGACAGGCCCCAATCGACTAAGGCAAATGACGGCTCTTTGGCCAGTCGACTCCCGTTGATGGGAGTCGTTGTGCAATACTTACTCTAGGGATATCAATCTTCCAATTTCAAGTATCAATAAAAAATGATGATAAGATAGGACGGTCCATTTTGTGGACAAATGGTCCGTATGTGGCCAAGTCGTTGGTGGGTATGTTCCTGCGCAGTTCACTGTAAGTTGCAAGGGTGAATTGGTGAATTCACCTACCGTAAAAATAAGTGTTCTGGAGGTTAGTAATGGTTATTTTAGGTATTTTAAGTGGGTTTAAAAGTCCTAAATACCTAGATGAACTAATTCTTCCAAATCGAAACCCCAAAATCTCTATGAAATTCTCAAACTGAAATTCTCAAACTCCATTGAAGCCAAAACTCAAGGAAGATGTTTGATTTGACATTTGAGTGGTGATTATTAATGAATTTCGTGGATTAACATCATTGATGTATTATTTTTTATCCTTTATACACTATTTCTCAAGGAGTCTAAAATTCAAAGATATTTCTAATGTTTTCAAAGATGCACTTGTCCAATTTCATGATCTATCCATGGGTTCTTGCATTAAATCTTGTAAATCATTGTATATTGATTTAATTTTTATTAGTTAGATGATTTTAACTCAATTAACCTATGAACCCATGTAATTCATGAACCCGAGTTTTTGACTATTTTCTAGGTTAATTGATATTGTCGTAATGCTTATGAATTCTAGCGTAGTTTTCATTGGGTTATTAAATGATGTAAGACTTGTATTTAATTGATGTATAGGTTGTCTTAGATTGGTAAATATATATTAAAATTGACCTAGATACATTGAGTATCATTCTTTTAATATTGAATTGATGTTCATGGTCATGGGTAAGTACTTTATGGTATTGAATTGGATGATTTAGCTATGGATTGAAGTGGTGAGAATTTATTGGTGGTACGCTTCCCTAATTCTATTTATATTATGTAAATTAGGTCTTGAATTATGTCTTGATTGGTATGGTTCATTTATGATGGCGGTGTTATATGAATGATGTGGCCTCGTCGCCATTACTTTATGTATTATGATGATCATGGACTTATCGTAAATTACTTGATATACTATGATGCTTTGTGTAGTGATTTATGTGAAGTATGATCATATCTATGTACGTGTGAGTAATGTGAAAGTATGTGTTTTTTTTGTATTTTTATTAGGTGATTATGTTACACTATAACTATGTCCTTGTGTGTGTAGTCTTAGAGTTGATGCATGATTATTCCTACTTTACTATGTGATTATATGATGGTGATATTGATGATGTTATAATAGTGTATAGGATGACTTATATATGATAATGGTTATTCATATGTTCTTCTAGACTTATATACAATATGTGTTAAAGTGAAGTATTGGTGTGTCTTGTGTGAAAGAATTGCGTCCTTTACTTGATACCTGTCTGAATGTGTATATGAGATGTCTTGACTTAGAATGCTAAAGATTCTTAGTCTTGTATGTATGAATTATATGAGACCTTGAATGTTTCTAAGAAGATCCTTTATATGGAACCTTAAACCTATTGGTAAAGTTATAAGCCTTGAAGTCAAAAGTCATAAGGTATCCTTATTGTATGAATGATGGACTTAAAGTTGGTTGTCTGGAACGACATCATACCATCCTTATGAAAGTCATTAAGCTATCTTCGACTCCATTTTGAGGCAGTCCTAGGGGACCGCTTTGGTAGGGTCAATGTGATTGGGTTATGAACTAGATATGGAACCTATTCATGTGATCTTTAATGTAAATTACTCCATGAGAAAGAAGGCTAGAAGTGAGTGAGTATGGTAAGAGAAGTGGCTCTAGTTAAAGAATGAGTCTAAACGGAAAGGAAACCCTTCATATTCCTTAACCATGTGCCTACATAGGATGTGTCCATGTTCTATTATTGGCAAGTACACCCTCCGTCGGAGTAGGTTACAACTCCAGATTCCATGCTTAGCTACCATGGTCTATATCGGTTATTGCCTATTCTTATCATATGGGCTACCTACTAGTATTTGAGAAGTTCTAGGAAGTTTAGGTGGTGGTATGAGACACTATCTAGACATTGCACAATAGTCTTTGAAGATGTTAGTGAGAGTCCTTAGGTCTACCCCAAGACCATTACTTGAATGTCCTTATGTAATGAATGTCTCTTAATTGAACTAATGAATATAACGACTTAAGTTATAAAGTATGTTAGATGAATAAGTATTTATTTAGAGTAGCTAATCGTTGTCTAGTAAAGGTGTGAAGGGGGCATAGGAATGGTCACTTTGTATCTAACCTAGATAAGTCTTAAGAATAACTCTAGTTAGGAAAGATATTTGATTATTTAGACATGATCCAAACTTAGGTAGATTTAAGGATTACTTAGGTAATCTTGAAGAGGTCAATCGTGGATATTCTCTTCTTGAGTTACTTGAGTAAGTCTTTTGGTAACCTTTCGAAGGAGAATATCATAGTCTTTTAATGCTATTGTTTTAAGTGAGAATAGTCTTATCCTAGGTAGTCTAAAGGATCTCTTAGGTGTGTGTGAAAGGGATTGTATGGGCGGTCGCTTCACTACTCACTCAAGTGAACCTTAGAATCACCTTTGATAGGAGAATCTCATGTTTATGTGGTTTGGTGTATCGTAAGTATGTATATCTCATTATGGGTGGTCTTAAGGATCATTTATGTGTGCCTAGAGAGGATGTATGGGCGGTTTGTCATTGTCTTACTTAAGTGAGTCTTAGGATAGATATTAGTGAGTGTATTACATGCTAGAAATTATCCATTGTAATGTTGAGAAACTTCACTGTAACAGTGAAGGAGTTCACGGTAACAATGAACTTAGTTACTGTAAAGTTGTACGTAAAATGTGATTAATTGTGTAAGTTACTTCCTATGTGTTTCTAAGGTGTTAAATGTTATTTTTTTGCTTATATTATGATATATAAATCACAAGATGCATATTTCCATTAAATGTCCATTTTCATGATTTTTATACATTGTGTCATACTTAGTATATGTGTTTGTACTAATTCCATGCTTTTATCTGTCTCTAAGGTTATTTATAGGTAAAGATGCTTTTGGGATCTAAAGCATGGATTATAGGATCATTTAAAGCAAGTTGAAGTATGTCCTCATTTGTCTCGAGGGCATAGATGTTATTTCTCTTATTAAAGTGTCGTAATAGAATTAGTAGTACTATATTTCTATTGTATGGGCCGTGTCCCAAGTATTCTTGTGTCTATGATTTGATGAAATGAGATGTAGTATTTCCTATGGATTTATATGAAAGGTATTTTAAAGACTATTAGAATGTGAAAATTTTTAATTCCGCAGTACTTTTCATATGTATATATGCGATGAACGATGCGAAAGAGCTTGTACAATACTTCAGAGAAGTCAAGTACGTCGTGGCACGATCCAAGATTGCACCTATGTTCTAAGGTTTGGTCTCAGGTCGTGACATTCCCTTAGTTCCTCCTGAAAGGGAAATCAACTTTGGAATTGATCTACATCAAGATACCTAACATATTTCTATTCTTCTTTACATAATGACTCCACATAACATAATGAACTGAAAGAGCAGTTGCAACACCTTCTAGATAGGGGCTTCATCAGACCTAGTATTTCTCTATGGGGTGCACCTATGATTTTTCGCAAATAAGAAAGATAGTTCTTTCAGGATATGTATTGACTATAGCCAATTGAAGAAGGTCACAATCAAGAATAAGTATTCCATCCCCAGGATTGATGACTTATTTTACCAACTTTAGGGCGCTAGTCATTTAAATAAGATATACCTCAGATGGGTTCTCATCTTATCAAAGTCAGAGATAGTGACATTCCAAAGACAACCCTTAGAACTCGATATGGTCATTTTGTAGTTATGTCATTTGGACTAACTAATGCTCCTACAACTCTCATGGATTTGATTAACAAAGCATTCAAGTAGTACATTGAATAGTTCATTATCTTATTTAGTGATTATATCTTCATTTACTCTAGGAATGAGGAAGAACATGCAAGTCATTGAGAATTGTTCTGCAAACTCTCAAAGATTGCCAATTATTCACCAAAAACTTAACAAGTGTGAGTTCAGGTTATAGTCAGTATCTCTCCTTGGGCATATATTATCCCACGAAGTGATCCAATTGGATTCTCAGGAAATAGAAACAGTGAAACAATGGCCCAAACCTACTTCTCTTACAAATAACAGAAGTTTCTTTGGTCTAGAGGGTTACTATAGAAGGTTCATGCAATATTTTTCATCCATAGCCTCTTCATTGACTAAGTTGACTCAAAAATATTAATATTGAATAATCAGATTATTCTAAGAAGAGCTTGACAAAAGTGAAAAGTAGGTCGACACAACTCCTTTGTTGACTCTACTAGAGTGTTCGTATGGTTATGTTATCTATTTTTAAGTTTCCAGATTTGTCCTATGTTATCGATTCTGATGTGTGCATTGTTGTCCTAGGTTCTTTGTTGATGTATGTAGGTAAGGTTATAGCTTATGATTCTAAATAGATTAAGGTGCGTTAGAAGAACTACATGAATCATGAGCTTGAGCTTCATCAATGGTCTTTGCACTAAATATTTGGAGATATTACTTTTATGGTGTTCACATACCATAAGTGTATTCTGTATGTTTTAACCCAGAAAGAGTTGAATCTTCGTTAAAGGGGATGGCTTGAGTTCCTCAAGGATTCTTATAGGAGTGTGTTTTACCCTCTTAGTAAGGCTAATGTAGTAACAGATGCTCTTACTAGACTATATATGGGAAGTGTAGAACATGTTGAGGAAGAAAAGAAGGAAATAGAAAATTAGGTTCACAGACTTTCTCTCCTACAAGTTCGTCTTATGAGAAGATCAGAGTGTGATGTAACGGTTCAAAATAAGGTAAAGTATTCACTGGTGGTGGTGGTTGAGTAAAACTAAGTTATTAATCTAAAATTTCATGAACTCAAGGGTTCAGTCCATGAACTTATAATTGAGACTTTATCCCAAAGAGGGATGGCGTGCTTTGTTATCACGGTCGATTATGTGTTCCAAAGGTGGGTGAGTTGAGACAACATATCCTGGAAGAGGCCCATAAATCTAAAGATTCTTTTCATCGATGTGCCACTAAGATGTATCGTCATCTGCGGGAAGTCTATTGGTACAAGGTGTGAAAAAGTAATAGCGGATTTCGTGTCTAAATGCCCAAATTATCAGCAAGTCAAGGTAGAACATCACAAAAACCAGGAGGTATGACTCAAGAGATTGACGTTCCTACTTGGAAGTTGAAGTCATCAACATGAACTTCTTTACAAGTTGACCTCTTACTCGTAGACATCATGACTCCATTGGTGTGATAGTGGTTAGATTTACTTTTTTCATGATTTTGACGGTTAAGACTACAATTTTGACGGAGGACTACACCAAGATTTACATTAACGAGATGTAAAGTTGCATGGGGTTCCTTTGTCTAGTCGTGTGAGGCAAAAAAATATTTTAAGAATTATTTGCCTCACATTTATTATTTAAATTTGTTATTTTTGAGCTTAAATTTTTTTAATTGTGGTAAATAGTGTATTTCATTTGTACGAATAAATTGATACAACATTGAAGAAGTTTGGAGCTAAAATGAATTAAATATAATAAAAAATTAAAGAAGGAAATCAAGCAGATAGCTTAATAGATTAATTTGAATATGATAATATTTAATTTATATAAATTGAACTTAAGGAAAGAATTGGAGTTGAGTAATTATAAGTTTTCATGTGGCAGCACTGGAAGACTGAGGTAATTTGGCAACGCAGTTCTGCCTGAAGAGGAAGTCTTATTCCGCTTGATTTTTGTTTCCCAATTTGTTTTGGACTCAATTATTTTATTCAGAATTTTCTACATCTATAAATAGTCCACAGAAATAATTATGAGAAAAAAATTAGAGGAAGGAATTGAGTGGTGAAGATTAAAGTTTAAAATTATCAATACTTTTGAGGGTTCTTTTTCTTCTTCTTCTTTCCATAGACTTTTGTATCTAAAGCCCTTGTTCTAGACTGTAGCTACAGATTCAATGTTGATTATTTAAGGCTTTTTGAATTAATTCTTGGTTGTTGATTCAAATTACTTTTATATTCTTTCTTTACTCTTTTATGATTGAGCACCGTAAAATAAACCTCATGTCTAATTTTGAATTGGCCATAGGAAAATTAGATAGACCAGAAAATATAGAGAGAACGATCCGCCCATTAAATTATGAAGATTAGTGTTCAAGAGTGATTCCCGAAAGACGAACACCTTTCTTGGTTACAAAATAGAATGAAATATAAATGCTCTCCAATAAGTCTATTATCCCCGCTCAATGATGTAGTTAGATAGTTAACCTGGGTAGGCAACGAGAGGTGTGTAACCCGGATCATAATATCATTTCTATAATCTAGTAATTTGACAACTCAAATTAGTTATAAGCAAAAATATGATACATGAAGTCCAATATATGTTGTATCCTTGGGATTTTCTAACTATTGTAAGTAAATTTTTTATTTAATTCCTACATTCCATTTTTTTGGCATTCTTAAATAAATAATTATAGTAGTATAGTTTAGTAAAAATAGGTAATTGACAAGTCCTTTCGGATTGATATTATGATTCTTTTAGGAACCACTATATTATTTGTATGATTCCGTACACTTGGATATGCATTTGGGAGCAACATATTTTTTGCGCCGATGTTGGGGAAATTAACTATTCTTCTATGTTATACTTTTTCTTTTTATTTATTTGAATTTTATTTTAGTTAGTTTTTTTCTCAACAGTTAATTTTGTTTTCTCTTTCTTTCTTTTAATAATTTGGTACTCTTATTGATATGGATGATTGTGAATTCTTATATATCAAGGTTAGGTGATTAAAGTCCTTCATGGCATATATATGGTCGTCAATATATCGATTAGAATAGTTTTCCTAAAACTTATTCCCTTTCCCCGAACCCCTATTATGATTCTTCTGTTATTTTTTATGTTGGTAGGGGATATGAAGCAGAGAATGCAAAACAAGAGGCGCTTGAATGTAAAGACATGTTGGACAAGGTTAATTCAAATATGATCGAAGAAATATATGAATGCACATAAGGGTTCAAAGAAATCGTTTAACTAGAATATAATCTTGATGTTCTTTAATCAAAAGATACAATCCAAACTAAATTAGAAGATATTGGGGGCCATCAAGGAGAAAGTTATGAAGAAAAAGAGATAGGGAGTCAATATTGGATACATGGATGAATTCAACTTCTAAAGATCGAAGAGTCTATCCGTGATGAAATAACACACATGAGAAACCATCTCATTGAGAAAAGAGTTTAGCTCACACAAAAATTTGATAAATTTGGCGAAGATATTCATTACTTAGAGACTCACTTGGAAAAAAAGATTGAGGCGTCTGAAGCCCAATTACTAGTTGTTGTGGATTATGTCCAACTAGTGGAGCAAAAAGAGGAACTTCAACCATTCAAATACAACTTATTCCTTCATATTGATGTTGAGAAAGAGTACAAAAGTGATAATATTTTAAATAATGCTTATTTAAAGTGGAGGGAAATTGAATCTCCTTCAAAACACTTTTCTATAAAATTTGCACCAATCGATGAGTGTATCGATTAGGAACAAGGTTTCTACATTCTAAAGTATTTTAGTCAACATAGAAAAAATGACATTCCTCATTCAAGGGTCAAGAAGTGAAAGAACCAACATATATTATTTTGTTCCTTTATCTTTATACCACCCCCAAGAGGACTAGGAAAATAGATTCAAAGTTGGGGTAAGAATTAATATGTTCAAACTGGAAAGAGAAGTGGTGAATTTATTTGTATCATGTCGCGACGTTAAATTAAGCGCTTATTGGGTGGAAACACAATTATAGTGTAACTTGTTAGTTTTATTTTTATTTTACTATTCGTATACTTTTTTTGTGTTGTTCTTATAGATTTTGGTGAAGTCTGAGTATCTAAAGTTTGAATCTAAGGAGCACATTGGAGCTTAAGTGTGGGGTCATACGAACCATGATGAAAATAAAGATAACATGCTACTAGCTAAGACGAAAGTCCTCATGGAGTTTTCCTAACCCTTGTTTTAAATTTTATTTGATGCTTTGGAGACATAACATTTTTTATGTGTGGGGTGGAGGAACAAATTCCTAGTTTTTATTGTTTTATTGAGTCTTTTTATTTTTTTAGGAAAGGCTCCTTGACTTTTGTTTTCGGTTCATTTACCAAGGATATTCCCTTTTTAAACGAGTGTCTTTTATTTTTTTAGGAATAATTTTTTGATGTTATTATTTTAGAGAAAAGAAAAGACCCTTTTGAGTGGTATGATTCGTCCTATATAGGCCTTATTTTTGAGTAGTTATTTCTTGTGAATGGTTAACTGATAAGGAAATTTCATACTCTTTGACACCTAAGTTCATGGTTGTGACTTTGTATATACCTTATTTTATTTTGTAGTTTGTTATGATCTTGTCTCTCTTAAAAGTGGAATTGACCCATCTTTATTAATACTTGTATAATGCAATGTGAGAATTTGTTTATTTCATGTTTGTATCTTAGTCTAGAACTTTCGCTTCGTGTTTTTGAAGCAAAATAAAACGTGTATTTTGTTTAGGAGATGCTAATTAAATTTCTTTGATTTGTGTGGTAAATTTTAGTCTTTTTTAGATATGACATCACTAGTTATCCCTTTTGAGCCTGTAGCCTATTGTTGGTAGCCATATTTTTCCCTTGATTATTTTGTTGAATCCCTAGTTTTTGCGCCTTGCTTCCTTGATTATTATAGCAGAAACTTATTAAAATTATCTATTATGATAAAAAGAGATGGTTGAGTGAAATGGTAATCACTGATAGCTACAAAGTTATTAAAACCCTCATTGAAAGAATGTGAAAGAAAAGTTGCCTTGATGATGACTTTGGTCCTTCCAAGGACATCGTGAACCATAACGCATGTAAAATACATAAGTTGAGGGTGACTATTATGAAGGATAACTTAAGAAAATAAATAATAAAAAAAACGCTGAAACATTTTTGAGATGATGAGAATTACTTGTGAAATAATGTTGAGAAATGACTAAAAATAAAGAGAAGAAAATAATTGGTGATGAAGTATAAAATTGCAAATTGCTTAAGGAAGTGTAAGTAACTATTTTATAGTTTTTCTACCTGTCCCCTAGCCTACGTTATAACCCGTTAAATTTCTATTTGATTCTATTAAAACATGCTTAATTAGTGGAGATGTACATAATGGGCAAGTTTATGGTTCTTTGTGCATACATGTGAATTTTATTAGTGAGTGTGAGAGTTGTTCTTGATATGAAGTCCTTAATCTATATTCAATTTTTTTCAAATTGAATATGTGGACTATTTAGTTTTGTGAGGGCACTTGTTTCATGATGGATAGATGATTTTATTAGCTTGTTTCATTATGGATAGATGATTTTATTATCTTTCTTTGATGAGAGTAGGTTAGCAAGCTTAAATTTAATGGGTTCAAAGTTTTTCTTTCAGGTTAGAAGGTTAGAGGCTTGTTTGAGTGTCTTGCCTAATGATTGAAAAATACTAATTGATGTTTTGAAATTGGTATATAGACTAATTGTTTGTATTAAAAAAATGATGAAATTCCTATTTTGATTTATTTGAGATGTGCTTTAATGCTCAGTCGAGGACAAACAAAAGTTTAAGTGTACGGTGATGATCTAAGGCCAAAATATACATATATTAATTATTATTTTCCTCATAATTATTATTTATGTTTTTTCCTTTTTGATCATAAAATTTATGGGTTTTTCTAAATTGTATAATTTATTTGTTAAAATAAATTGGTACGAAATTGAAGAAGTTTGGAGTTAAAACGAATTAAACATGAAAGATTTAAGTAGGAAATAAAGAAGGAAACTTAATCGATTAAATTGAATATAATAATATTTAGTTTATATGAATTTCAGTAAAGGAAATAATTGGAGTTTAGTGACCATAAGCTTCCACGTGGAAGAAATGGAAGGCAATTATAGCGTGAGGTGGTTCGGCAATGCAGCTTTACGCGGAAAGGAATTCTTATTCCGCTTGATTTTGGTTTTCCAATTTTTTGGGGCTCAATTTTTTTATTTAGGATTTTCTACTTCTATACATAGTCCACAAAAATAATTATGAGAAAAAAAATTAGGGGAAGAAATTGAGTGGTGAAGATCAAAATATAAAATTGTCAATAGTTTTTAGGGTTCTTTTTCTTCTTCTTCTTTCCTTAGACATTAGTAGATAAAGCCCTTATTCTGGGGTTGTAGCTACTGATTTAATGTTGGTAATTTAATGATTTTTTAATTTATTCTTGATTGTCAATTCAAATTACTTTTATATTCTTTCTTTATTATTGTATGCTTGTGCAGCATAAAATAAACCTAGTGTCTAATCTTGAATTAACCATATGAGAAATTTGATAGACTAGAGAATATGTAGAGCTCGATGTACACATTAAATTGACAATATTAGTGTTTAAGAGTGACACCTGAAAGACAAACATATTTCTTTGTTACAAAATAATATGAAATATAAATGCTCGCCAGTTACTCTATTTATCCCCGCCCAATGATGTACTTAGATAGATAACTAGGGTAGGAAACAAAAGGTGCCTAACCCATTTCATACTATCAATCCTATAAATCAGTAACTTGACAACTAAAATAGTTATAAACCAAAATATTATACATGAAATCCAATATAAGTTGCTGCCCTAAGATTTTCCAACTATTGTAAGTAAATTTATTATTTAATTACTACATTATTTTGTTTTGGCATTCTTAAATAAATAATTAGACTAATATAATTTAGTAAAAATAGTTAATTGACAATTCCATTGGAATCAATAATCTGGTTCTTTAAAGAGCTACTATATTACTTACGCGACCACGTACACTTACGTTTGCAATTGGGAGCAACATCTATCATTTCACATCATTGAAGAAATGTCTTGGTACTCGAGTTAATCTAGCAAAACATTTCATCCATTTACGGAATGTCAAACAGAGAGTACCATTCAGACCTTAGAGGTAATGTTGAGAGAATGTGTGATCGACATCAAGGGTAGTTGGGATGATCACCTTGCTCTTATTGAGTTTGCTTAGAATAATACCTACAATTCCAGCATTCAAATGGACTCTTATAAGGAATTGTATCAGCGTAGAAGTAGATCTCCAGTTGGTTAGTTTGAGGAATGTAAAATATCCTTGATAGATCCAGATTCAGTTCATTATGCTATGGAGAAAGTGCAACTCATTAGTAACAAACTTAAGACATCCCAGAGTCTCATGAAATCTTCTGCAAATGTAACGAGAATGGAACTAGAGTTCTAAATTGATGATTTGGTTTTCTTGAAAGTGTCACCTATGAAAAGGGCGATGAGGTTTCGAAAGAAAGTGATACTAAATCCTAGATATGTAGGACCTTAAAACATTTTAACAGGATCGGTAAAATGTCTGATGAGATAGACTTGCCAACATTATTAACATTACTACATTTGATTTTTCACATTTCAATTTTGAAGAAGTGTGTGGGTGATCATCATCCATATTACCATTAAAGAGTGTGTCCATGAAAGATAATCTCTCATATGAAGATGTACTAGTTGAGATTATCGATCGTCAATTCAAGAAGATCGAGAAATAAGAAGCCACTTAAGTAAAGGTTTTGTGAAGGAGTTAGTTAAGGATGCTACTTGGGAATCGGAAGCATCTTTGAGGCCAAGTATCCGGAACAAACCCCAAAATGCAGATTTCCAGTTATTGTAGGTGCAATTTACGGACCGTAGGGTGATGCACGACCCATGTTGGTGGTCCGTGGTTCGGATCAGTAACCTCTTAGAACCCTAGAGAAATATTTGGCTAAATGTTGACCCACGTCCGTACCTATTGTCCCTATTTCATGTCACAGAACATTATCCGTGGATCAACGCCCCGTACTTCAACCTCAAGTACTTATTGATGGTTGACCAGCATGGACCGTTAGTCAGTTGATGGTCTGTCATTCCCATATGTCAATCACTTTAACAATAGTTAAGTCAGGGGTCTATTGGTCTTTTATTATTTTTTTAGACCCCTAAACTACATCGTTCTAACCCTAAGCTATGTCATTTTGATTAGTTTTTACCTAGATAAATAACTAGAACATGCCTAAGTCAAACCATTAATAAAAATCCTAGAGAAATTAGAGTTGTACATGGAGAAAAGAAGTCAAAAACCCTTGTTCAAGAACACAACAAGAATCCTTCCGTTCCAGACCCAAAATCAAAAGATTTCTTTATGCAATTCCTCACAAAGTAAGTGGGAATTCACTAGTGGGTTCCTTTTGCCGATTAGGTAAATAGAATTAAGTTATATTCTTGATTGCCTACTATTAACTAGACCTATTGTTTCTACAACTTAAATGGATTATCATTAATTTGTTATTTAAATGTTCCAAATAAAATTAACATGTTATTACTTTGTTTCTAGCATGATTTTCATATCATTTGCTATATGGTTCTTTAGTTTATTAATTACACTATCTAGGCTAAGGTATTTTTGTTATTTCAGGTATACATGCCTCAACTGTTGAATGTATCATTATCAGTATAATAATGTTGCATTCTAAGTTGCATGTCAACTTTGAGCTATCTAGTATATTATCAAAATTCATTCTTAATATATGAAACATTTAACCTATTTGGAGTATCATAATATCGAGTTGGACTAGGGTGAGTCAGCTATATATTGCCCAAACTACGAGCAATGTAGGATGTAAGTCCCCTATGTGGGAATCATTTTAGTGATCACATCATCATACCTCTATACCTTTGGTCGGCTGTATTGGGTCCTCTCGATGGGGTGAAAACATATGACTCTAGATTTAGATAATATGGTTTTATGTCGTTTACTAGTAGCTCCCACAGTTCAGTCACACTCTATTGCATTTACCATTCTTCAATATTCAATCTAAACAAGTTATAACTTGGTTGTTGCATTCATCTTAGTTATCTTCAGTATTTCAGTATCATTATCATGTTCAGAATATATTAGTTCTTTATTGCATTAATGAGTTATCTTATTTAATGTTTACTTTATGCCTTAGCCATATCTTCTAGTGATGTAGGCTTAGGTCCTCAGCAGTAAGATCATGTATAGATCAGTTCCCAATCTTTATTTCAGCAGCATCAGTGGTGAGTACTCATCTTCGAAGACTAACAACATATCTATTTTTATTGCGTGTTTATCTTTAAGATTTTCTAGATCTAGTTGGGGCATGTCCTAACACTATAGTAAGTTTATAGACTTATTTTAGACATAGTTAGTTCCACCTTAAGTCTTTCAGTTTGAGTTATCCTTTGTGTTCAAACAATCAGTTATCTATATTCGGATTTAGGATTTGGTTATTCCCATCATTTCAATTTTATCATGAGTTAGCTTCCACACAATACTTATTGTTTCAATTTATCTGTAGTATGTTCATGATTACTCTAGCAGCATTAGCATGGGGTCACTTGTGATCCTAGTTCATGCGTCCGCGTCTCAGGGGTAGCTCGGGATGTGACAATAATAACAGTCTACGACTAGGAGGTTTTCATCCTAGGAGAAAATGACAAATAACAACATTAGAATAGACAGTTTTTATCCTTGGAGAAAATAAAAAAATAACAATTTCAAACTAGGAAGTGTTTATTCTAGGAGAAAAATAAACTAAAAATCTCAGACAATGTAGTATTTATCCTAGGTAAAAATGAAAAATAAAAACCTCTGGCTAGGGAAAGTTTATCCTAGGATAGAAAAAATAACGGCCTCAGTCTAGGAAATGATTATCCTATGCGAAAATAAAAAATAATTGTCTAAGACTGGAGTATTTATCCTACGAGAAGATAGAAATAACTTTTGTGCTGGTATATAAACAAAGTTGTTAATAGGTTTTTATTGTAACTTTGTTATACAATTTGCACTTGTGAAACAATGTTTATTTTAGCAAGAAAGCCTCTTGTTTAATAAAATGTGAGTTTTAAATTTGTGGTCGATTTATGGCCTTGGCTTTGAAGATCATGTCTCTTATTATTGCAATGTTGAACCATATCTATAGGGGCATAATATTTTCTTTCTCTATTCAGTCACCTTGATAATCTTGAAAACAACTTTAATGTTTTAGAATTTCAAACTTCATATTTATCTTATTGTTACCACCCTTCAACAATCACTGAATCTTTTATTCATATAAATTTTCAAAGTTTGTTAATTATTGACAAGTTACCATGAATATCACTATTTCTAGATTAATATCACATTTGACGTGTTGATCAAACTCTGCTTTCTACAATTGAAGAGATTGAAGCAATTTTGGAATCATTTTTTGCTTGATATAATAAAGACTAAGCTTAGATCAAATTAAGCAACACAAAATAAGAAGAAAAATATTTGACCATTTTAAGAAAAAGAAAATAAATAAACCTTAATGGACTCTATTAATAGTGGTGGTCAATTCTAATGATCATAGCCAGCATTTCGGATAAATGGACTAGTCTATCCAATCAATCTAAACTTTATCTGCATCAAACTTTAAATTTTAAAGTCAGACTTCTATAATCCAAATTTTGCATTATATTTATGGCTAACACTTGACTTGTGGTGCCTCGAAAGGTTTCACAGGAAAGTCTCCCTCCTTTTTATTATCTCTCAGTCACGATTAGTTGACGATGCTCTGAGGGTTTTCACCAATAAGACTCTCTCATTTTTAACTTTATCTTTAACTTGTAACATCCGGGGAGAACCCCTTAAACGTAACTGGTATTGTCGTTCTCATCGATGACTAAGACTAGACTCTTAGCTTACATCAATACATTAGGTTAAAAATGCGGAAAATTTAAAACTTTTCTAATTATCAATCATGATGTTTACATAGATCTCTCGCATACACATATTTCATTCATATTGAGTATGCATAGACCCTTAATATAAGAAGATTACATAGTATTTTACTTTTATTGCACACACATACACACACACACACACACATACACACACACACACGCACACACACACACACACACACATACACACACACACGCACACACACACACACACACACATACACACACACACACACATACACACACACACTCACACATATTTATATATATATATATATAACATAGTCTTAAACGGATGTCTCATCTCATAACCATATAAACAAGAGTATAACAATTGGGTATAGCCCATATATCAATAAACCAAGAACTACGTATAGGCTATACAAGCTTTAGTACTCAAATGAAAGGAATTGAACATGTTTTCGTTATGACTTATCAATATTCAATGCTAGAAAGTTGCATTGTCATCGAAGTGGTGAGGACCTACCAAACTTGGAGAATGAAAATCCAAGTCTTCTTTCAAAAGTCGTTACAAGCCCTTCAACGACTGGCATCTAAAATGTTGGGGAAAAGGGAGAAAATGGGGTTATCACATCGTTGTATACTAAGTATGGCGAGCCCCCGCCCCCCCCCCCGGCCCCCCCCCTCCCCACGGCCCCCCCCCCCGCCACGCCCCCCCTCGACGCCCCGGCCCAAAAAGGAAAAAAAAACCCCCCTCCCCCAGGAGAAACCCGAAACCCCCAAACCCCCCCCCCCCCAAAGCCCCGCCCCCGCTCGCCCCCACCCCAAGGGCCCCCACGTCCCCCCTGTCCCCTCCCCCCCCCCCACCCCCCCGTCACCCCGCCCGGGTGCCCTGCCCCCTCCTCCACGCACCATTTACACACACAACATAAATCCAATGCTAAAGAGGGACTTTTATCAAAGTATTTAACTTCTTTGAAAACCTTATGTACATTCAGACAAACACGATAAGTCTTTAAAGTCCGACATACATATGAACATCTTTAGCATATAATCACGACAAAACTCTATCATCAAGTCATACATCAACAACCTGAAACCTTACTTCTCAATTTAATATCAACAGAAGCATGCGGAAGACTTACACTCATAATAAAAGACAATTCAATACCTTCTAAAATTCGCATCTAGTAATTTCCTAAAATCTGGAAGTCATCACCACAAGAACATCTATGGATCAATTACTAATAAGAGTATCTAATAAGCTAAATAAATAAAAGCTAGTCTATCCGAAACTTCAAGGCATCATACTGAGGAAGGAGATCTATTCGCAAGCTAGAAGCATTAGCTCACCCTGCAGATCCGGTGTGACGAAGACTGGCTTGAACTACTGTTGAGTCGAAGATGACGGCCGTTTTGCTGACTCCACAATAAACAAAAGGAAACTAACAGTATGGGGGGTCATACACGCACAAGACTGAGTAGGTATCATCGGCCAACCAAAATAGAAAACATATATCTCAGACACATCATAAAATCAACTAATATTCTTAACATTGATAGCAACAAGTACAAACATCATTATATAATATCACCAGATCATATCTATGATACCTCAATCCCTCCATGCCATACTTATTTGGGATACATGTTCTTTAATTGAGTAAATTAGTATCTTTCAAGATTCATTATCTTTATTATTCCTCTTGTGTCGGTACTGACACGCCGATCCCCTACTACTATGTATCGGAACGTGACACTCGATCCCTACTACTATGTGTCGGAACGGACACTCCCGATCCCCTAGTTCAATGTGTCGGTACTTGACACTCCGATCCCTCATCTACGTGTCGGTTCGTGACACTCGTCCCACTAATTTCTATGTTTCGGTACGTACACTCCGATCCCTACTCTACGTGTCGGTTCGGACACCCGTCCCTTCTAATTTCATTCTATTAAATTCATCAAGTCCTTCTTTATACAAGGCTCATCATCTCAAGAGATTTAGGTTTATACACGGGGGAGATTTGGATTCATAGCTTCATCATGCTTGTTTCATCAAATCATATATATAAATACATCATGCAATACACACAATTAAGCATAAAGAAGACTCTATAATTAACTGCCCACACATATCATTCGCTATTAAGAGTTTACTACGAATAGTGTAAAAACCATAACCTATACATCCACCGAAGAATCGTGATCAAGCAAGCAAATTCCTCAATTCTTGTTGTCCTCTTCGTTCCTCTCGTCTCTCTACTCGTTCCCCTCTCTTTTTTCTTTCTGTCTGTTCTTCTATTTTTCTTATTCAAAACACCCTCTTTCTTTTACCCTAATTAGTATGTAATTAAGAGGAATATGGCAATAATACCCACTAATAACTTAAGGTTCCTCTTTTAAACCCCAAGTGATTAGACTTATTAACATTAACCCTCTACTTTAGATTTAAAGCCAGGAATAGTCAAAAACGTCCCTTACAACGTGTAAAGAAATCCGACCCAACTGGGATTGCGTAGGCCCGTGATGGGCCGTCTCGCCTGCGACGTGCCGTCCTGCTGTCCGTCGCATGAACCGAGACTTGTTTGTAAGTGGATGGCCTGTGACTGGCCGTCGAGCCTACGACTGTCCGGTCCTGCCACTCCGTCACGACGTCAGAGAGTCCGATTTTTCCGTACCCATTTCAGATTTTCTAAGTGTTTTTGAAACGACACCACATCCATGACGGTCCGTCTGCACGTGACGGTCCGTCGTGGCCGCCGTCACCTCGGCCCATTTTTTCCAGAATAAATCTTTTGCTCAAAACGACTAAATAGGTTCGTTACAACAAAACTACCCTCAATGATGCCATACATGTCATCCTCATTCTTCGAATATACCAAGATATTCGCCATAAAGACAATGCCAACCAATCTAGGAATTTTGAAATCTTTATTCATTAGGATCCATAAATGTCCGTCGGAGTCATAGTGAGACCGAAAGACATGACCAAGAACTCATAATGCCATACCGATACCAAAGGCCGTCTTAGGTCATCCTCCCCTCTCAACCTAAGTTTTATATACCCCGCCGGACTTCAAGTCTATCTTTGAAAAATAACTCGGCGCCCTTGGAATTGGTCAAATAAGTCATCAAATCCAAGGGAGAGGGTACTTATTCTTAATGGTGACCTTGTTTTAGTTTTGTCAGTTAGTCCATCACACTCTCAAAGACCCTCCTTCTTTTTTATAAAAACACCGGGGGAGCACCACATGGAGATAGTGTAGGCCTTATAAAGTCCTTTGTTCAGCCAAATCCTTTAGTTGAGCTCTTGCACTCATTTCATTTGGAC
Source organism: Solanum habrochaites (assembly GCA_027704765.1). Classification (NCBI taxonomy): domain Eukaryota; kingdom Viridiplantae; phylum Streptophyta; class Magnoliopsida; order Solanales; family Solanaceae; genus Solanum; species Solanum habrochaites. The sequence continues at coordinate 38,376,645 of JAKWJA010002492.1, read as the reverse complement.
GAAACAAGCCGATATGGAAGGATTGAATTGGGATTTGTTTCTAGTAGCAAATTGATACCAAAATCAATTTCCCATTGGGGGGGAATACAGGGAAGGTCATTTGGAAAAACCTCTGGAAATTTATTCACTACGGGGACCGACTCAATAGGAGGAATTCCAGAATTCAAATCATGGAATCTTACGATGTGATAGAGACAACCCTTTCAGTTCATTTTTCTTGCTTTTAGATAAGATATGATGCGACCTCTCAGAATAGAATCCCCCCCCCCCTCCACTCAACAACGGGTTCATTTGGGAAGTTAAACATCACCACTCTTGTCCTACAATCAATGGACCCAAAACATGCATGCAACCAATCCATACCCAATATAATATCAAAATCAAGCATATCGAGTTCTACTAGATCACACATAAGAAACTCTATTGCCGAAAGAAATAGGACAATTTTGATAGACTCTTTTAGCAACAATCGACTCTCCCACTTGAGTAGACACTAGAAAAGGCTCAAGAAAAATATCGGGTAAAGCATCAAACTTTTAACTACTAGTGGTGTAAGAAATTATAAATTATCACCCGGATAAAATAAAGCATACACATCAAGAGTAATGATTTTTAACATACTGGTCACCACGTCGAGAGAGGTATCTTGCTCACCCCTACAGTACAGAGCATAGAAGCGGTTCTTCTTTGGAGCATCACTAGAACCACTTGCTTGAGCTTGTCCACTACCCTTGTCTTGACTCTTAAAGTTTGGACAATCTCACATTTTGTGACCAGTCTTTCCATAACTAAAGCAATGATCCGTCCCCTTAAGGCACTCACCATAGTGCTTCTTACCACACTTTCCACAAGCTGGCTTCTCCTTTGGTGAATTAGAACCTTTTCCCTACTTAAATTTAGGGTTAGACACCCTATCACCACTAGCTCTTGGGATTTTGGTAGGGACTTGATTTGAACCCCGTTTCTCAAATTTAGGCTTATATTGTATCTCAAGCCTATTCTTTAAGGAGCCTCCATCAAATGACCTAGCCCTCTTAGCATATTTACTTTTTCTCTTAGTTGTTGCCTCCTCAACCCTTCTTGCATAAACTATAAGACGGAAAATATTCATGTTGTCATGTATCATAGACGATTGGCACTCCTCTTGTAAGTCCTCTGACATCGCCGTCACAAAATGATTTCTCTAGAATCGGAGACTAAAGAAGGAGCATATTTGGACAACTTAACAAATTCCACAGAGTACTCTTGATAACACTTCCGTCCTTGGAAAATATTTATGAACTCAGTCACCTTGTCCTCCCTCATCTCTCTAGAGAATAACCGATATAGAAAAGTCGCCTTAAAGATCTCCCAAGTCACCCCTATAGCATATAGCACTTTGTAGACCTCATCAAGGAATTCTTTGGTGTATTCATCAACCTTAGACCCATAGAAAGTAGGAGGGTTCATCCGAGTGAAGTCCCTTAGACATGAAGTCATAGTAGTGACTTGCTGGAGCAACATCCCGATTGGCTTGAGTGTCACAACCGGAATCTAAATCCCAGATGAGACCGGCATCGTTGACCTCTAAGAGGTCGCAGACAAGACTACATACGTCATACTTAGATCAATTAGGTTAATTTTAGCGGAAAATTTAACTTTTTTGTTTTCTTATTTCATGCGAAACATATTATACTTAACAAAATAGGATTTCACAAATCATTCATCTAATATAGAGATAATAAAATGAAAGAAGCAGTTCATAATTGCATTAAACGTATTTTTCCAAAAACGGCACCAATAAAAAGTCTGCAATGAAATGGAAAATGAAACAGTAGTGGAACATGCTCACCTAGATAAAGCCTACATCTAAGCTAGATAATAACGGTATACATCCTCAAAAGAATGAGGGCCAACCAAGTCCGGACGTAAGTTCCACGTTCGGATAGCTGCAACGTCGTACCATAAGCTTTAACATCCACCTATGCCGACACCTAAACATAGATATTGTATGGGATTAGTACATACTTGAACTAAGTATGGGTATATGCAAGCACACACCAATGACATGCATGAGTAATAATATTTGTTTCCTAACAACATGATTTATGGAAAGTCAAGTAGTAGACTTGACAAATTTGGATTAGGAAAGTTAGTGGACCTACCAAATTCGGATTAGAAAAGTAATGCCATGAGAGTAACATGCATCATTACACGTATCATATTGCACACAGCACGTAACTTCTTGCATATACCACATAACATATTGCATATAGCACATAACATTATTCATATCATTCGTTCATGTGCCATGAAATTTTGGAATCATGGACTTGACATCAAGACTTTCTAAAAATGAGGGCTCAACATATGGGAACTCAAATACGGAGCCTTTTTTATCAAACACAAAGTGTGCTTCATTCATTCCTACGTACTTCACTTCGTACATTCATAAGCTAGTGTAAACACCAACTATACCTAAGATGTAGTTTAAGATTTTCATCGGGTTCACTGTGCAATAATGAAGAATGACCTAGTGTCATTACATAAGTCTAGCTCACCTTTTAATTATCCTATCCTAACACCTTTGGTATCATTCATTTCATTATGTGCATCATTTGAGGCTAGAATCATTCATTCATGGGGAACATTAACTTTACTCATATTATCATAGTGAGGCATCACGAGATCAGTGCCCCCCACATCAAAAATAGTGGAATCACCAGTCCAAAGTGACCCAAACATGCTAGCGTACATGGGATTGAACCGGCAATATCCCTATATTGCAGTATAGTTCGAATACTAAGAGATATAAGGGAGACCCTACTTGGCATGCCTGAAATTCTCCTCTCATGAGAGTTATGTGAACTCTACCTTCTCCTAAAGAGGCTTCACCGCTCATAGCTATGTTCTAAATCGTGCTCAGTATAAGTTCCATTTTCAACTCATAAGTCATAGAATTTGGCTCCAGTATGAGACTATACCTCATAGATGATTTCCTCATCTCATCATTATTTATTACTTGTATAGCATCCCCAATACTTTCATCATAGTGTTCATAGAGATCGGTCTCTTCATTAACTTTACACTATCATAGGTGAGTACATTTTTGTAACATTTACTTAGGCTTATTTGAGATTGCTCTCATCTTTTAAATTAGCCTCTTATCATATTGTCACCACATTCATTAACTTTAACACATTTGCTCGTCATAATTACTCACCCCTTATAACGTGAATGTTCATTTCATCATATGCCAATGCACTTGGCCATTTAGTGTCTTTCACACTCTTACTTAACCCTCCTAGGGTTTCATCATTTCATTGCATACATTTTAGGTTCACTTACTTTTGAAGTTATGTTATACTTATGGTTCTATACATACAAGACAAGAGGCTTCATTCATAGTTCTTTTAAGTGATTCATATCTTCCTATGATTATGTGGTACAAGACTTATTACGCATCTTGTATGTATGCGAAGATCTCAATTTCAATATATGTGGGGAACATTACTTTGAACATTTATTCATGTATGACTTTTGTATCAATACGGAGTTTGGGAAAGGGAGCCCGGTTTCGAATCCCTTGGTTAACATTTGTCTTTTAAATTATTTTTGACTTAACCTCACTTCGGCTTGAGGACCCAAGATCGAGCCCCAACAACCTCATTTCTTTTATTTTCTTTTTCCTTGACTTTTCCGAATTGACCGTGAGGGTGTGGGATAAAATACCCAAGACCTCACTTTATTTCTCTCTTTAATTCCCTTAATAAGACTAGAGTTCATGGGTTCGATCCCACACGCCTCAACCTTTATTTTCTTTTTAATTCCTTTTGTCTGGCTGAAATGTTGTGGGATTGAGTCCCACTCCACTCATTTCTTATTTTTTGAATTACATTTTCAGTCAAGGCCACGGGTTCGAATCCTTCTTACCACATTTCTTTAACGTACATTATTATTTTGAATTTTAATATGGTGAGGTCACGCGTTTGATTCTCAGTGATCTCACTTATTTTTCTTCATTTTTTTTTCATAACATGTTAATTGACTTAACTTGACCGAAACTAACATCAAATTGCTGGAATTTTGATCACATTTTTTAAGCCCATTTTCTCACCCATTTCACGTTAAATGTGTAAACGTTTTGAGTAGTTTTTTTAGTGAGTTCTTTGGATGCATTTTCAAGATCACATTCTATAAATATTTTTCACTCAAATAAGAAGTTTTACATCACTTATCTTGGCCGAAACTCATCAACAAGATGCTGGAAATTTTGTACGTTTTTCAGCTCATTTTCACTAACGTTTACATGTTAGTTTTTAGGGTAATTCATGGATCATTTAGTACATCTTTAGGTACCGTTTCATGGATTCATTTATCTAGTTATTTCCATTCAAATCAGCCACATATACTTCATATGAACATCACGATTTCTACAAGTTTGTGCATATAAGAATACAACCATTACATGTCATTTTTGAACTTCAAACGAAGAGTATATGTCATGGCTACACATTGCACAGACATAAACACATAATTTCGGAAAACATGCTTAACATTCACATAACTCCAAACATACATTCATAACCATAATCTACACGAAAACACATTACATCCCTGATTCTACCAGCAATCATACCCAACCAAGAAATCGATGGGAGCTAGTGACAGGGAACATGTTAAGGGGAACAACCCAAGTTTTGGAGTAGATTCATCAGAGTCCTGACGGTCTTTTGGGAAAGGGACCAAGAGTAAGAAAACCCATACCTTTTATGTAGTTCAAACCTTGAATTTCTTCCCAAAACCTTCCCCAAAAATCACATCCAAATCCCCTCAACTTCAACACCAAATCGATGAAATAATCCTCCATTTTGCCTAACGTTTTTTATTTTCTTGTGTTTCTTATATTTTTGTGTAAGTTCTTAAATTGTGAAGAAATTTAGTAATTTTCAGCTTTAGTACTTTTGTTGGGAGAGAAACGTGAAAAAGAAGAGAGAATGAGAGAGACGTGAGCGAGAGAGAGAGATGATCGTGACTAGGTAGTTTAGGCTTAGGTAATGACTTAGTCAAACTAGGACTCTTTTAAACCTTTAATGAAAATCTAATTTTCTTTTTGTTTTATCAGAGAATAAATATTAATTAGTTAAATAAATTAACAATTTAAATAAAAACAATTTAAATCATTGCTTCCACCTTGGTTCGAACCCGAGTGCAGCAAGACTTCACTCAAAGGCATATTTTCATCCCTCTCTCCCTAAAATGCCCCTCCACCTTATTAAATAATATTTTATGACATATTTAGGGTAATTACGATACTACCCTTAGCCTAGAAAAAGACAATTTTACCCCTAGACCCTCCATACATAAGATTTCCCCTTTTTAAATCTGTTGAAGACTCATTTTTTTAAATCTTCCTATTCGGGAATCCTACATGGCTGGACCCATCCTTTGATAGCTCAACTAACTCCCCAAGTTAGTTGGGTTGGCTGTCACAAGGGTTCATAGGTCTAGTTCTATGCGCATCAATCCTTGCGAACCTGGTCTAATTGTAGGCATTCTAGACGCATTGAGCATTAATTAGCATATCCATTTTTTTGGGTTGTTACATTATTCCCCTTCTTAGGAACATTCGTCCCTGAATGACACTTCTTGTAATCTAGCACAACGCCAGTCATATCATAACATAATCATTATGCACTGTCAAGCAATAGAAACAAAGAATTGTAAGATAACGAAACTAATGCTTAAGAGTAGGAAATTTAACCTCAATAGCTGAAAAGATGAGGGTACCAGGATCTCATATTAGCCTAGGCCTCCCACGTAACACCCTCAACAAGAAATTCATCCACAATACCTTCACTGTGGATATCTCCTTGTTCCTTAGCCGCTTGATCTGTCTCTCTAAAATCTTAACAGGTACCTCCTCATAAGACAAGTCTTCATCGACCCCCAAACCTTACGCATGTAGAATCGATGTTGGATCACCTAGGCACTTCTTTAACATAGATACATGAAAGACTAGATGAACAGATGCTAGCTCTGCAGGCAATGCCAACTGATAGGCCACCTAACCAACTGGCTGTAGGATGTTATATGGCCCAACATACCTCAGACTCAACTTCTCCTTCCTGCCAAATCTCATCACCCCCTTCATAGGTGTTTTATCTTCAAATAGACCTGGTCACCAACATCAAACTCCAAAGGTCATTATTTGTTGTCCGCATAATACTTCTACCAATTGTGCGCATTAGTCAACCTGACGCTAATCACCCTAACCTTCTCTAAGGCCTCATGAATGGTATCTGGACCCAAAATGGATGACTCTCCAACCTCTAACCACCCAACTGGAGACCTACACCTTCTACCAATGCTAGAGTGATAATTGTTATTATATGAGAACTCTATCAAAGGCAAATGATCGTCCCAACTACCTCTGAAGTCAATCACACATGCTCTCAACATGTACTCCAATGTCTGAATGGTGCACTCTGCCTGCCCATCAGTTTGAGGACAAATGGCGTAATAAGCTTTACCTGAGTCAACTAACCGCACACCCAGTCTGTGTATATTTTTCACCAAGTCCTTCATCTCATCCTTAATAAGGGCTGCACTTCCCATGCTCATTCTACTCAAACCATCAGCTACTCATTAGCCTTACCTGGATGGTAGTGGACATTCATGTCATAGTCCTTCAACAGCTCCTACCACCTCAGCTGACGTAGATTCAACTTGTATCACTTGTACTAGACTATCCTCATGTAGACACTCTTTATTTGCTTGTTCATCATTTAGCATAAATATACTCAATTGGTCATTTAATTTAGTGACATTGAATTTAGGCGTAGATGCAGCTTGTCTCACTTGCACTAGTCTATAGTCATGAAGTCTTTCTTTTCTTTACATATTAACTATGAATTCATTCTTAACACTTTCTTTTGGAGTGTGCTTGAGATTTGAATTTACATTATTCTACACTCCTCTTACGTGATCCTCAGCAATCTTAGATCTAGTGTAAATGGGATGATACATCCTCGTGAAGTCCCTTAACCTGTTAGCCATGTTGCTGGCAGATGGATTTTTCCTGGGAAGACCTTGTTGCTCCGCCTGGGCTATCATAGCCTGAGCTTGTAAAGTAATGGCTTAGGTGATCTCTACTAAGGTTTTCCTCACTTCTCCATCGGTCAACCCAGTTGGGTTAACAGGCATCTCCATTCCAACAACTGGAGCCTGGGGAGGAACTTGATTTACCCCAGCAGCTGCTCCTCTAATATCTCCGCCGGCATTTCTCCTCATTTTCATCTTTCTAAATTTCAAGAGTTTATGTTAGATACGATCTTAACACCAAAAAATTAGACATTAGAGAAGGCACGATAATATCAGAAGAAGGGAATTTTCCTACGCATCATGCAGTCTCTAAATCAAGATAGTGGTTAACTTCACTACCATGACTTAGAAAATACTCAATGTGGTTGATGTGAACTTATCATCCTAGGAATTTAACCTAGGGATCTGATACCAGCTTTATCACGACCAAAATCTAGACCCTAGTTGAGACCGGCGTCGTTGACCTCCCAGTGGTCGCAGACAAGCCTACATACATCATACTTACTTCATCTATGTTAATTTTAGCAGAAAATTTTAACTTTTTGTTTTCTCATTTCATGCGAAACATATTATACTTAACATCATAGGCTTTCACATATCAACCATCTCATATAGAGATAATCAAATGAAAGAAGCAGTTCATAATTGCATTAAACGCATTCTTGCCAAAACGGCACCAATAGAAAATCTTAAATGAAACACCAGTGGAACATGATCCACTATCTAAATCCTACATCTAAGATAGATAATAACGATAGAAATTCTCAAAAGTATGAGGGCCTACCATGTCCAGATGTAAGTTCCACGTTCGGAAAGCTGCAACGTCGTACCGTAAGCTCTAACATCCACCTGTGCCTGCACCTAAAAATAGATATTGAATGGGATTAGTACACACTTGTACTAAGTATGGGTATATGCAAGAATACACCAAGTACATTCAAGAGTAAGAATAGCTATTTTCTAACAACATGATTTATGGAAAGTCAAGTCAGTAGACTTGTCAAATTTGGATTAAGAAAGTTAGTGGACCTACAAAATTCAGATTAGGAAAGTCATGCCATGAGAGTATCATGCATCATCATACGTATCATATTGCACAAAGCACATAACGAATTTCAAGAGTTGAAATTAGATACGATCTTAACACCAAGAAATCAGACATTAGAGAAGGCACGATAATATCAGAAGAAGAGAATTTTCCTACGCATCATGCAGTCTCTAAATTAAGATAGTGGTTAACTTCACTACCATGACTTAGAAAATACTCAATGTGGTTGATGTGAACTTATCATCCTAGGAATTTAACTTAGGTATCTGATACCAACTTTATCACGACCAGAATCTATACCCCAGTTGAGACCGGCGTCGTTGACCTCTCAGTGGTCGCAGACAAGCCTACATACATCATAATTACTTCATCTATGTAAAATTTAGCAAAAAAATTGAACTTTTTGTTTTCTCATTTCATGCGAAACATATTATACTTAACATCATAGGCTTTCACAAATCAACCATCTCATATAGAGATAATCAAATGAAAGAAGTAGTTCATAATTACATTAAACACATTCTTGCCAAAACGGCACCAATAGAAAATCTGAAATGAAACACTAGTGGAACATGTTCCACTATCTAAATCCTACATCTAAGATAGATAATAAGGATAGAAATCCTCAAAAGTATGAGGGCCTACCATGTACGGATGTAAGTTCCAAGTCCGGATAACTGCAACATCGTACCGTAAGCTCTAACGTCCACCTATGCGTGCACCTAAAAGTAGATATTGTATGGGATTAGTACACACTTGTACTAAGTATGGGTATATGCAAGCATACACCAAGTACATTCAAGAGTAAGAATAGCTATTTCCTAACAACATGATTTATGGAAAGTCAAGTCAGTAGACTTGTCAAATTTTGATTAAGAAAGTTAGTGGACCTGCAAAATTCAAATTAGGAAAGTCATGCCATGAGAGTAACATGCATCATCATACTTATCATATTTCACAAAGCACATAACGTCTTACACATAATACAGAACATATTGCATATGGCACATAACATCTTTAATATCATTCTTTCATATGCCATAAAACTTTGAAATTATGGACTTGACATCAAGACTTCCCAAAACTAAGGTCTCAACATATGAGAACTCAACTAGGGAGCCTCTTTAGAAAACATAGAGTCTGTTTCATTCATTCATACGTACTTCACTTCATACATTCATAAGCAAGTGTATACAACAACTATACCTAGGATGTAGTTTAAGATTTTCATCGAGTTCGTCGTGCAATGATCAAGAATGACCTAGTGTCATTACTTAAGTCTAGCTCACCTCTTCATTATCCTATCCTAAAACCTTTGGTATCATTCATTTCATTATGTGCATCATTCGATGCTGGCCACATTCATTCATGGGGAACTTTAACTTTAACCGACATATATCATGTGAGCATCATGAAATACAGTGTCTCCCCCACATAAAAAATAAGTGGAATCACCGGCCAAAGTGACCCAGAACATGCTAGTGTACATGAGAATTTAACCCCGGCATATCCCTATATTGGCAGTATAGGTTCAAAGACTATGAGATATAAGGAGACCCATACCCGCATGCCTGACAGTCTCATCTCATTAGAGTTACGTGATCCTCCGCCCTTCCCGAAAGAAGGCATCACCGCTCGTAGCTAGTCTATCAGTGCTCTGTATAAAGTTTCATTACATTCAACTCATAAGTCATGGAAGTTGGATTCTAGTATGAGGACATCACAACTTTAATAGATGATTTCTCATGTCATCATTAGTATTAAGCGTATATTAATCCCAATAATTTAATCAGAGTATTCTTAGAGATTGGTCTCTTCATTAAATTTACACTCTTATAGGTGAGTATGTTTTGGTAACGTTTACTTAAGCTCATTTGTGATTGCTCTCATCTTTTACATTAGCGTGTTATCATGTAGTCACCATATTCATTAAGTTTAGCACATTTTCTCTTCATAATTACTCACCCCTTATTACGTGAATGTTCATTTCATCATATGCCATTGCAGTTGGCCATTTAGTGTCTTTCACACTCTTATTTAAACATCCTAGGGTTTCATAATTTCATTGCATACATTTTAGGATCACTTACTTTTAATGTATGCTAGACTTATGGGTCTATATATACAATCCATGAGGCTTCATTCATAGTTCGTTTAAGTGATTCATATCTTCCTAAGATTATGTGGTACAAGACTGGTGCATCTTTTATGTATGTCAAGATCTCGATTTTGATATATGTGGGCAGCATTACTTTGAACATTTATTCACGTATCACTTATGTATCAATACGGATTTTGTGCAAGGGAGACCGGTTTTGAATCCCTTGGTTATCACTTGTATTTTAAATTATTTTTGACTTAACCTCACTTCGGCTTGGGGAGCCAAGATCGATCCCAACGCCAACACTTACTTTCCCTTATTTTTTTCTTTCTTTTCTTTTTCATTCATTGGGGACCGAGAGGTTGTGGGATCAATCGCCCACAACCTCATTTCTTTTATTTTCTTTTTCCTTGACGTTTCCAAATTGAGCGTGAGGGTGTGAGATCTCATCCCCACGGCTTCACTTTATTTCTCTTTAATTCCCTTAATCAGCCTAGAGGTCGTGGGTTCGATTCCCACATGCCATTAACCTTTATTTTCTTTTTAATTCCTTAAGTTTGACCAAGAGGTTGTGGGCTCGAGTCCCACTCCTCTCATTTCTTATTTTTAGAATTACATTTTCGGTCAAGTCACGTGTTCGAACTCCCCTTACCACATTCCTTTAACGTACATTAATATTTTGAATTTTAACATGGTGAGGTCACGAGTTCGATCCTCTGTGACCTCACTTATTTTTCATGATTTTTCATAACATGTTAATTGAACTTAACTTGACAAAAACTAACAACAAAGTGCTGGAATTTTGATAACATTTTGGCAGACTATTTTCTCACCCATTTCATGTGAAATGTGTATACGTTTGGAGTAGTTTTTTTTTAGTGATTTCATCGGGTGAATTTTCAAGATCACGTTCTATAAAGAGTTTGCACTCAAATCAACATTTTTATCATTTACATGTTAGTTTTTAGGGTAATTCATGGATCAGTTCGTAAATATTTAGGTGAATTTTCATGGATTCATTTAGCTAATAATTTTCATTAAAAATCACCCCCAATATACTTCATATGAACATAATGATTTATACAAGTTTGTGCATGTAAGAATACAACATAACATGTCATTTTCGTACTTCAAACCAAGAATATATGTTACAGATACACATTGCACACACATAAACACATAATTTTGGACAGTATGCTTAACATTCACATAACTCCAAACATACATGCATGAACATAATCAACACGAAAACACATTACATCCCTAATTTCTACTAGTAAACATACCCAACCTAAAAATCGATGAGATCTAGTGACACGGAACATGTAATGGGGAACAACCCTAGTTTTTGGAGTAGATTAATCTGAGTCCTAAGGGTCTCTACGGAAAGGTACCAAAAGTAACAAAACCCATACCTTTTATGTAGTTCAAACCTTGACTTGATTCCCAAAACCTTCTCAAAAAATCATTTCCAAATCCCCTTAACTTCAACAACAAATCAACGAAATAATCCTCTTGTCTTCCTAACGTTTATGATTAGCTTGTTTTTCTTATATATTCGTGTAAGTTCTTCAAGTGTGAAGAACTTTAGTAATTTTTCTACTTTAGTACATTTGCTTGGCAGAGAAACGTAAAAAAGAAGAGAGGATGAGAGAGACGTGAGAGAGAGAGATGATCGTGAATAGGTAGTTCAGGCTTAGGTAATTACTTAGTCAAACTAGGACTCTTTCAAACCTTTAAAGAAAATCAGATTTTGTTTTTGTTTTATCAGCGAATAAATAGTAATTAATTAAATTAATTTACCAATTTAAATGAAAACAATTTAAATCATTGCTTTCACCTAAGTTCGAACCTGGGTGGAGCAAGACTTCACTCAAAGGCCAATTTTCGGCCCTCTGTCCCAAAAATACCCCTCAACCTTATTGATTAAATAATTAATTACATATTTAGGGTAATTATGATACTCTCCTTAGCAAGGAAAAAAACCATTTTACCCCTAGACCCTCCAAGCTTAGGATTTCCACTTTTTAAATCCGGTAAAGACTCATCCGTTAAAATCTGCATATTCGGGTGCCCTACATGACTGGACCCAAACTTTCCTAGCTCAACTAACACCCCAAGTTAGTTGGATTGGCTATCACAAGGGTTCAGATGTCTGGTTCTACACGCATTAATCTGTGTGAACCCGTTCTAATCGCAGGCATTCTAGACACTTCAACCATTACTTAGCATATCAAAATTTCTTGGGTTGTTACATTGAGACGTCATAGCTTGGGATTGAACCATTGCGGCTTGTGCTTTAGTAGTCATGGCTTGGGACATTTGAGAAAGAATAGCCCTCATCTCCGTCTCTGTCATAGGTGTAGGTTTAGATGGGGCTTGATCAACATTAGCATTTTCCTCAAGTGGAGGAACTTGCTAATTGTGGGGAGGATCTCCCGCATTAGAAACTTCCTCCTCGAGTCTTTGAGCCTCATTCCTTTGAGTGTTCATTCATCCTATAAGCACAACAATATGATTAGATGCAAGGCACACTATAATTATACTCTATTTTCACGATTTTAATTTTCCAAATATGAGAGTGATTCCTAAGCATCATATAGGTTCCTACTCATAAGTGTGTCACACTTCACAATATATATATAAACCTACATAGATGTGCTAGAGAGAGATACATAACTCAACGACATTCAACCTCATGCTCTGATACCAAGTTTGAAACATCCGGTTTTACCCCTAGACGTAACCGGCATCGTCATCCTTTTTAAGGACTAAAACTAGCCTCTTAGTCTCATGTCAATAAATTCATAGGTTGAAAAATACGGAAAATTTAAAACTTTTATTTTCTCTACTTGGAGGTTTACATAGACCTCTACATACACATAATATGTATCCATATCGATTGTACATAGACCCTTTATATAGGAAGGTTACATAACCTTTTACTTTTATTGCACACATATATAAAAATATAGAAATAGTCTCAGTGATTGTCTCATCTCATATCATCTAAACGGATATCAAAATATAGGCATAGCCCTTACATCAATTCAACAAGACCATGTATAGGTCATACGAAAGTACAATATTCAAATAACAAGGAAAGAAATGATAGAGCTAATAAACTCATAAAAAATCACAAACTACAAGATGGCATTCCCCTTAAAAGTTGAGGACCTACCCTACTTGGATGAAAGGAGGAATCCAATCCTTTAACAATATCGCCTTCAAAACTCTTCAACGACCAGAATCTAAAATGTTTGGGACAAGGGAAGAAAACGCGGTTAGTACTCCACATGTACGAAGTATGATATCTTATGCACATACACAAGCAAAACATGCTAAAAGGGACTTTTTATCAATGCATGCCATTTTTCCCCTTTTAGGGGATTAATGCAAAGTCAAGTAAGTCATATTAATCAATCAAACATTATTACTATCTTAACCAATAATACTTATCTCAACACAGTTGGAATCATGATTTACTACAACCCTAACATTAAGGAATAATATCACAAGAATCAATAAAAGTTAAACATATCATAGTAAGCAAGAAAACTACTCACAAGTCCTTAGCAAATAAACAAGTGCAATAACCAAGCAAAGCCCCATAACCTTACTCAATCAAGTATCCTCAACAAGAAAACATAACCAATGTCCAACTTTACAAATCATGGCATTCAGGCTTGCATTTCATCTTATATTATCATTATAATCCAAGGCACATTCATAAACAAACTAATCAACATATAGTATCAACAATATGACATGGTCATATATTATCTTAACATAAACATATAAGAACCTCCTCCTATGAATCCCCTTAATACTAACTAGTGAAATGTCTAGATAGAGTCTGATACCCCTACCTAGTGTAAGCTAGACCCCTTAGGTTATCCAAGTTAGAGTGCAAGTCCTTTAATTCGTTTTACCTTATAAGAACATATTTCCCTAACCGACATAGACCACATGAGCTCGTGTGGAATCCGGTGTCATAAAACCCTGCACCGAAACAAGGCGGACTACTTGTCATGGTAGAACCAAAATATAAAACATAGAAACTACGTGAATCCACTAGCTAGAATTCTTATGGGGGAAACATAGTTCAAGAACTAGGAGATTCAGTTGGGACCCTCTTTATGCACCATGAATTATAGTCTCCAATCTTAAGAGTAATGTAGTGTTCCTACCTTACCTATGTTGAAAAGGACACTTCTCCATCTAGTTCACTCGGTGCTAAGATAGAATCCCTTTTTGAAATGTATTTTATCATTTAATTACCAATCATAACTTAATTTAGGCCATAGGATCTACCCCTTGTATAATCATCATAATCAATATCTCCATAAGAATTTTATGAGTATAAGTCCATTCATCACAATTCATATAAGTGAGGTCAACACTCTAGGATTTCATAACATATCAAGGCTCATTGATAGTTTTCACCATCTTTATAGCACATACACCTTAATCAACCTCACAACATATTCAAGAAATTTATACTCAATATTATACCACCCTATAATCCTAATATGAGGAATACTCCAATGTAATATCATGGCTTAACAACAATTATTCACAATTGGAAGTAAAGGTACAGATTCTAAGACTTACCAAATCTTTCTCAGACTTTAATCAAAGTCTTACCATCAACCCATAACTCAACCCAACTTGTGGAGTAACATCATAGAACAATAATAACCAATAGAGTAACAAGGCCAATTGCATCTCTATAGCACAATTCGTCTTTAGATCACAACTTGAGACAAAGTACATAGGAAAATTTCACATTATAATTAATAACCTAAATTACATATCAAGAACTAGAATGATAGGCCTAGAATTCTTCTTAATTTAACCAAAATAGCACCATAGGATAGTAATCTAATCAACAACAAACTCAATTGAATGATCACCATACAACATAGGTCAAGATCACTACCTAGGGTTAGGGATAGAGGATCAACTAGACAAACCATCTACAATTGTCATAAACAAGAATTACATGTAAATATACTCAATATAACCCTAAAAATTCATTAACAACTCAATCCATAGTTTCAATTTCGTAATTGGATAAAACCCATAAGAAAACTCAACTTTTTGAAATCTATTTTGAAAGAACCCTTTGAGGAAAGAATCTCAAAGGTGAATAAAACCCATAACTTAATGTTTCTCAACAATTTGACGAAGAATCCACCCTTTTTCCAGCCCTCAAATCCTAGTTCTTGCTAGCCTAGAATGGTGAGTTCATGTAGAGAGAGAAATAAGAGATAAGGAAGAGAGTTTATTTTGAGAGTTGTCTTTAGGTTAATGAGGGTTAAGGGTATTTATAGAGGGGCTTAATTAAATGAATTAGTCTCCCTTCAATCCCTAACTAACCCCTAAACCACTTAATTAAATGAGACCCTGATCGACGGTCCGTTGGTGAGTCGACGGACAACCCCCCCCCCTCCGTACTCCACTCCGTTATCTCGGTCAGAGGCTTTGCAGAAGAGGGCTTCGTCCATTTTTTCTAAGTGTGGGATGATGGTGGCCCCGACGCCCCGTCGAGCTAATGACGCCTCGTTAACCTCTTCCATCGCGTGTAACAGTAGCTAAGTAAATAACGGCCTTCACGAATCTTTCTAAGTTTGGGACGACGGTGGCCTCGACTCCTTTTTAATCCACGCACAAGCCTTCGTCTGTCTCGTCGATGCATACTGCCATGCAATGTTGCATCAAAGTGCAGGGTTCCTCCTCATGGTCCCTTGGTTTGTCCTTAGGGAGTCGTACCTAGATGTTACAATCATGAAACAACTCAAACACACGTTAGCTAAATTTTCAACCATTTTTGTACATTTCCGAGTCCTAAAAGTTAGTAAAAAGTCAAAGCACACTAACAACTCTTTGAACCTACTTCCCAGACGTTTTGGATGTTTTGGTTCTTAAACCTTATAAATGACCTATATTCATTAAAAATGGACTTAGAAACAGTGTTTACACCTTATGACACCTATATTAGTCTTTACCATGAGTCTTGGATTTCAAGGTGTTACAATTTGAAACCTAACTCAGAAATATCGAGTTCTCTACTCCGTTCCTTCGTAAAATTTCAATAATATTTATTAATACACTCAAAAAGACCTGAATAAATCCTTAAAAAAAATTAAAAATTAACCTAATAAAACTAGGATTGCATGGACCTCTTTCAAGGACATCATGACATGTGAAAAGCTTATCGGTTTATGAAGCCATGTGTGGTCTTTACTTAGAGCATCCCAAGATTGTGTCTTCTCATTATCTTTTGAATTTAGCATGATGGACTAGCTCATGGAACTTAAAAGAGACCATGGTTCGTGAAATTGTATGTAGTCTTACCTTCAACTCCCAAAACCTAGACTTTTAACCTACTCTCTAGAATATTATTCACGAGCTGGACCACGTACCGTCAAAGTGATCACGCTCCGTGAAGTTGTCCGTGGTCTTCACTTCAACTATACAAAAATAGGGAATCTCACCCTTCTCTCTGGAGTATTGTTCACGAGCTGGACCATGGACCGTCAAAAGGATCATAGCTTGTGAAGTTGTCTGTGTTCTTCACTTCAACTTTCTCAAACGTGGGTACTCATAACTAGCCACTACTATCACATTTAACGGTCAACCTCAGAGTCCCTGAAGTGGATTATAGACTCTCAAGATGGTCATGATTTTTACTTTTTCTTTTTTTCCAAAATTTGTTCGACTCTTCTTGCATAATCAACAAAGACATAAAATCATACAAAATACGCTCGATTCTAGTATTAGCTCCTTGTTTCGAATCGTTAAATATACCAGGACATAATTGTACATCAACACCCTCAACTTAGAACCATTACTTGTCCTTAAGTGATGAGACAACAATACACCTACTTCTCAAAACCTTTTGGGACCGTTTAAACTATGCAACAACTATTTTCAGAACATTTTGTATCATAATTCTCTGTATCTAACATGTAAGGATCTATATATGACATCTCATTACTTACAGTCAATCATGCCTATGTTTGTGAATCATCACCTTACATAATATACTCTCAAATGCAACCATAGTGTACTCACACCAAAGAAATCCCTTGCTTAGAATGGTTGGGAATGAGTACTACGCTCACACTCTAAAAGGATTTCTAGCATTAACAGCAACTACCATAGGCTGGTCCTCGTTTTCTATGTTTTATCTTTCCGAAAATTGGAATAGGATCATTGCAGGGTTTTTATTGTCTTATAATATAGTCTCAGGGATAGGGAAAGGATATCTTTGTTTCGTGAGTGACTAATCCATTTGCTTTTAATTTTATCCATTTTTCATATACCACTATGCATTTTATCTTGCTGGTTGAATGATTTTTTTCCTGTTCGTGTTACACTCTCCCTCAACTTAGGATCTTAGCATGAGTTGTAACAACGTACATTTGGGTAAACCAAGGTTGTGAACTACTTTGGGTGAGAATAAAGATCTATTCAGGGCTCAAAATCAATTCAAGTTGTACGATTTTTGTTTTTTGTTTTTTTGTTTTGGCTTTTACTAGACTATAACAACCATAGCCTACTATTCTCCTTGGTTTCAAGCATGAATGATCAGACAAGTTCTAGTTTCATCTCATAGTGCTAGACATCAATCAACACTCACACATACCTACACATAATTGCATCATCCAATTTCTTAGTTCACAAATTTTTTATTCAAACTCCGCAATGTTCAACAAGTTAGTATATAGAATGTCATATAAAGATCCTAACCGTCAATCCCCTGTTCAGAATCAGTTTTTCATTTATTTACTGATTGGAAGCTACATATTTCAACTTGATTGATATAACAAAAAAAATTTAATTGATGAAGACAACGTCCATTTTCTAACAACTATGGAAAGTTTCTAAACCACCCCCTCCCCAAAAGAATGTACTTTGCCTTGAAAGTCGATATAGAGTGATACACGTAAAGGAATATGAAGAGGGGTCATACCTGCGACGCTCTAGGCGTCTGTCTTTGCCTCAGTGATTGCACCCTTATCAACAGGTTCCTACATAGAACTATGTAGTTAGGTGAGTAAATCAGACACCACAGTGGTGGATGCTACACCTTTAGTGTGGGTTGGTGCTCCACTCCCAAACGCGCCAACTAACATGGCTTCTTGTTGTTCTTTTTCGTGGGCTGCACATTCCTTCTCTAACTTCCTGGAGTCTTTGCAAGCTTTCTTTTATGCGTTTTGTGCTTTTAGTATTAGGTCAAGAGGGATGTCCTCTTCAATGTCAAGATCCTTATTCGTTCTATTTTTGTACTTAGCAAGTGGTAATTCTCCCCAAACTCCATCAAGTGATTGGGCTAAGGGATCCTGATTAATTATTTGCATCAAAGACTCAGATTACCATGGCAGGTAGCTGTACGGGCTTCTTGGGTAAATTAGCAATATGATATTGCATTTTAGCCAACTGTGCTTTGAGCTCATCGGTCTCTATTTGACTAGCAGCCCAGAGTAATTCCTGCACCAAATTTTCTATACCGTCAAGTCTCTCTTTGAAGGTACCTCACTGGTGATCTCTTTTTTGGCAACAGACACTTTGTCTCAATCATTTGAGCGCATTCGGAGCACTATCTAGTCTTCTAATACCCTAGTTTGGTTGATGTACAATTAATTTCTCAAGAAAAATATAAGTATAAACAAAAAAGTACCTACATTCTGAGCAGTGGAGGTTGACTCTGGTGATTTTATGGCAGTTTGAGACATTTATCCTTGCTTGGGCTCTCTATCACAATGAGGCATTTCTAATTGAACATGCGGAACAAAAACTCGACGACATGTTGTTGCAAATTTAGAACCAAACAGGTGGTTTGCTCAATATTTTATAATGGAAACCTGAATGATCCTGTATGCCACACGCAATCTATTGACCAATCTTTTGGGACAAATCTCTGCTTGGAAACATAATTTCCCTTTCAGACAAGGAAAAACGAAAAATGATGTCCCCTCATTTTTTTCACCCCTGCATCAGTTTATTCAACGTTTTGAAGCCCCTTAGGAATTATATTTTCCTGCTTTGATCCGCTGGAACTACCATTTGTTCATTCTCTTTTACCTGGGGTCACATACACACCACTATGATCATTTTTTACTCATATTTGTTTTTCCTGTTTCTATGCTCTCTGTTTTGTGATCTGTCATATTGACCATCTCTGGTGTAGTTCCCACTTACATTTCCAAAATATATGCTTGATTTCCATAATTATAATTTCAAAAACCTCTTTGGTTTCCCATGTAGTTAGATTTCACATCAACGTGAATGTCTAGATCTTCGTACCTGTTATGTCTTCCCTCAACATTGACTTTCTCAGATTTAATCATGATGTGCTTTGTCATCAAGTTAATCTAATTTCTCAAATGTGCCATGTACTAATCCATTTCTTCTTCCCATTTCCTCTGTTCATCTTACATGTCATATGTTTACCCTAGCTCCCCTAGTTCTTCATCTCTAGTGTACCATGCCATATTGTTTTTGGAAACTTCATCCAACAATTCCATGCTCTCTACAAATGGTTTAATCATAAAGGAACCTCCATTAACTACATCAACAGTAAGTTTAGTATCATAATGAATAGACCTATAAAAATCTTTTTTAAGATGCCTCTCTGTAAGATCATGGTTAGGGCATTACTTCAGCTTTTGGCTGAATCTCCACCAAGTTTCATGAATGGCTTCTCCTTGTAACTGATTATGTGTGCTGATAGCATTCTTCATTTGCAGGTACTTCGATTCTTGGAAGAATCGATCTAGGAAAGATTCTTTTAACTCACTCCAACTTCGAATGGAGTCATTTGGCATCTCATTCATCCAGTTAAATGCTTCCCTAGTATGTGTAACGACCCTCAAAATGAACTAGGTTTAACTACAGTTTATTTTGTGTTTTAAGGTATGTTAACTAGTTAATTTAGTGTATAAATAAGTTCTAAGTCAGTTCAATTGAGTTTGAAGACGAACGCCAAGGGACGACCACAACGTTCGGAGACTAGCCTTATGAGTTTGTGTGTCTATGTTTTGTATTGTGGTGTTATTCCTTGTTTGAGTAAGTTTGGTGAGTCAACGTCAAGTAAAATATAGACTCAAGTCTAAAGGACCCTAGTTTATATTAGTTGAAGGTTTTTGACAAGGATTCAAGCCAAAAGGGACAGGCCTTAGACAAAGAGCCATGAATGTCTCAAATTGGCAGTTCACTGCCTCAAAGTTCACATACCACTTGACGGCAGGTGGTCTTCACCATAGTCCGTAAAGAAGGTTGAGGACATGATTATTCTTCTTGGAGAATGCCAAGGCAAAGTTGTCCACTTCCCTAACGACCACAGTCGTCAATAGAGTCGTAAAACACCTTCATGGACCATGAAGGTGGATGTGGTCCTTGGGCAGGCTGCCTTAGTTTGGGGTATTTAATTAATTTTGTTGTAATTGTTCATTAATTGCGGTTGATTTTAATAGGTTAAAATAATTAATATATATAGTTTTAAGTCCTCAAATTAGTCATTAAGTCATTTATTTCAAATACCTAAATCATGAACCCTCCTCTCCCAAAAACTCTCCCAAAACTCAAGGAAGAAGATGAAGATGGAGATGGGGGGGATAGGGTTTCAATTCATGGAGGTTTCTTCTTCATATATATTGGTAATTCATAATAAAAGGCATGGGATTTCTTTATCTAAGTCTTTGTATCACCTTACAGCCAATTTTGAAAGTGATTTTCAAAGATCTCAAAGTTTATGAAAAAGTCCAATTTCTACTCTAAGTAAAGGGTTCTTGCATGAAACATTTTCAAATCATTAGATATGATATTATTGATATTTAGTTTATGTTTTCCAATTAAAATCTCCATGAACCCTTAATCTTCTCAAATATCTTAATTTGGCTTATGAATGTGTTAGTTACTTATGATCTAATGATGATAGAGTTGAGTTTAAATTATGTTGTAACGTTGATTTATATGGTTAATTATGCTATTATATTGTGAATTGTTGGATATGTTAAGGATTGGTGATCTTGGCTATTGGAAGAAGGTAAGTTGACCTAATTCCCTTAGTAAATGTAGAATTGATATAGAATTGCTATAAATTGGTATGTTCTACTTATGGTTGTGATGTTTATGTGTTGCATATGATTATTATCATGGACTTGTCGACATTATTATGTGAATTGTAGTAGTATCATGCTACGGTTTTGTGAAGATGTAATGTAAAGTTTTTTATGTGAAGTAATGTTACTATATGCAAGGTGTTATGTCTTATGTCTTATATCAATCTATAAAGTGAAGGATGATGTGATGATCTTGTATTGGTGCTATAATTTTATGGTTATTCTCTACTTAATGTAATATGATGAACAAGGGTTAAGAAGTTACCTTATAGAATGATGTCGTATGATGTGTTGGTAGACTTAGTTGTCCCCACATGGTACTTGAATTATATTGGATATATATTATATAATGAATGTTGTGTCTTGATTGGTAGACTTAGGTCCCTCTTCTTGATGCATGAATGTTATGTGAAGGTGATCTCTTGACATGGTAGGCTTACGCACCCTTGTCATGTTTGTATGAATGAAAGAAAGAATGAATGTATAGGATCGGTAGACCTAACTTAGTGCACTTCATTGAATGATTAAATGAGGTCTTGTAGAGCATGTCTTGAACCGCTAGACCTAAGAATGGTGCCCTTTGTTGAAGAGTCTAGAACCCTAATTGAATGTGAAACCTTAAATAATAAAGAGAAGGTTAATTATAACTTTTGTATCGGTAGGCCTAAGGGGCCCTTTCAAGATTATTTGAATTAGCTATCCTAATAGTACTTGGTTGGCAGCCCAAGTGCAGCCATTCTTGCAAGAAATAGTATTATGAGTCGGCAGAACTTAGTAATGGTAGCTTCTCTAATACACCTAGGAAAAGATTTACTATATGAGAACAAAGGCAAAGCACCGAGTGCATAAGCTTGGGGTAGTAGCTCTACATGAGTATGAAACTAGAGTATAAAGAAGCCCTTGATATCCCAGAACCATGTGCCAACATGGGATGAGTCCTAGTTCTACCTTTGGAAAGTAAATCACCTTCCACACAATGTGGGTTCTTATGACACCGGATTCCTTAACAAGCTAGTATAGTAAATTTCGTTTGATGTTTATTCTTCTCATGTGGGATATGCACTCTAGTATTGGATAGGTTCTACATTGTGTAGGTCATGGAATATGACGCTATTTATACATGGCACGAGTAGGATTTGAAAATGCTAAAGTGAGTTCCCTAGGTCTTTCAAGAACATTATGTGAAGTCCTCTACTAGATTTCATGTCTCCTAAATGACTTTAATGAATATTGTCCACATAGTAAAGGATGTCTAATTGAAAGGTTCTTATATAGGGAAGATTTGAAGATCACTTAGTAGTGCTTGAATAAAGAGTATGGGTGGTCCCTTCATTTCTTACTTAAGTGATTCATAGAGTAACTTTTGGTAGAGGATCGAAAGTGATGGAAAGGTTTACTTGTTGAATATGGAGTATGTCTTAAATGTGATTATTGACTTGTATTATGACTCTTAAACTCTTATCATGAAGGTTTTTATCAAAATGTTATGAAAGCATGTTTATATACTAAATGTCCCTTTTTCATGGTTTTTTCATTTCTTCCATACATAGTGCATTAAATGTGCTAACCCCTTCTTTTACCTTTTTGAATAAAGTGTAGGGTTTAGAGTCTTTGTATGCCATGGATGAAGGATAGGTTTTTAGAGTTTTAAGATGAATTTTTGATGAGTCCTCATAGAATCGTGGACAAGACCCACATGTCCTTTTTTCTTCTTTATTTCAAGTCTTGTATGCACTTAGTCCCAAAATATTGTATTCCAAAGTATAGATGGTTTAATTACACATTGTAAAGGTAGAATGTTTTTTAAAAGTTTTCCTTTTTCTAGTTAATGAAAGTGTTCTTCGTGTGTGAAGAAAGTTTAAAATTCTTACTTATTTTTTAGTGTGGTATACAATGAAAGATCCATGGTGCCTGTACAAGACCTCTGAGAGGTCAAATACGCTGTTAACGTCTAGGGGATGATCTTTAGTTGTTACAAACTTAGTATTAGAGCATAAGTTTGTGGGAGTGTCTTATGTTGTCCCAAATACCACATCTAGTAAAGTCTTGTTCATACTGTGAAGTGTGCTACATTATAAATAGGAGGCTATTGGGTGCTAAGTAAGTTTCACTTCTTCATTCTTCTAATCTTGCATAAGAGCTTTGCTTTATGATGACTTTCCCTTGTTTCTTCTATGATGGTCCATTAGAGTGTGACTTTTGAGGAATTTGGTTTTAGAGGTTGAGACAGAGCAAAAGAGGCTATGTGTGACTTGTTAGACGGGATATGAGAGGTTTTGATGATGAACTTAGTGTGATGAGTAAGGAGGCTTGATGTTGTCTCAATCAGACCTTAGAAAAGGAAGAGGTGATATTTGAAGGGGTAAGTCTGAGTTTCTGCTACTAGGGGATATTGTTGCAAGATGATGAGACTTTTTAGAGTCTTGGATGTTCATGATATTGACTGGATGTTGTTTTTTCAAGAGGTTTAGGGAATTTAGGAGTGTGTGAGAATGGTGTTGGTAAGGTTGATCCTTTCTTGATTGAGATCCTTATGGTATGTTCATGTTGACCTTAGATGGGTTTCTCCTAAGTGGGGGACTATGGTTAATAGTAAGGGTGTTGGGAGTGATATATCCTTATATTTTTCTTATGTTCCTATTTAAGCATAAAATTAAGAGTTCCTAGATACTTGGTTTATGTTGGAGTCTGTGAAAAATAAAAGAGCTTCCAAACATTCTCCTTATGATATGCATGTTTTGGTTGAATTCTTTTTAAATAATAAAATAAGTTTTTATGCATTGTATTCACTCATGTTCATGTGCATTTAGTGTAGATTATTGACTTGCTTCATGAGGTGAAATAGCAAGCATACCTAAATGTTGCATGAGTTAACTTGTTAAGCATGCCTAATATGTTATTGAAATGTTGCATGATTATGCTTTGATGAGAAAATTGCATGATGTGCTTAGAAATTTTTATATGAGAATAATTTGACTTGGAGAAGGAAGTTCCTCCAATATCATGAGAAATGGTAATGAATGATGCATAAGAAGTTGGTAGATGTAGTTTTATTTGCTTGAATTACTGATATACCATGATTTCACGGTATTTTTAATGCTTTTTCCTTAAGTTTAGTGTGTCCAAAAGCCTTTTTGTATTAATTTTTATGTAAGTTTCTCTTTATTTGCAGGAAATCTATCTAAACAATGAATGCGGAGGTTTTTGAGCAAGAAATCCAGAAAAATATCACCTACGAAGCTTGTGACGGTCCGTCGTGCCTGTGACGGTCCGTAGGTGGCATCGTAGTGCAGCTGCTGATGGAAGATGGGGAAGTCTGACCAAGTGTGGGGTTACGGAATGCGTGACAGACCGTAGATGGCATTGTAGTGCAGCTGCTGAAGGAAGATGGGGAAGTCTGACCAAGTGTGGGGTTACGGAATGCGTGACAGACCATCGTAGTCATGACAGTCCGTCCTGCTCATTCGTCATGAAGATTAGAGAAGTAGTCCCAGCAACCAAATTCCAAGAGTTCATGTGTTATGGAACGGATACCCCCGACGGACCTGTTGTGCCTGTGACGATCCATCATACATGTCGTCGAGGGTAATGAAGAGAGCAGCAGAAGAAATTGCACAAGTATGGGACGATGGAGTCCATGACGGCCAATCGTGACCACGACAATCCATCGCGAGGTCCGTCGACCCAACCGCGTTTGACGAGATTGTCCGCAGCAAGATAGAGATCCTTATTTTAATGTATGTTTTATATTTTTTATAATATTTTTGAAAACTATTTTTGGGTTTAGACTCTTGAATATTTTTAGACTCTTCGGTATTTAGATTTTCATATAGTGAGACTCTTTTTACTTAGTCGACTCTTTTGTGACTTTTGGTTATTTGCAGCTTCTTTGTGGATTAGACTTGGTGATTATTTATCAACCTTTGAGAGCATCTTTAGTCTTCAAGTTATTGGCAAGTAACTGATTGTTGGTATCTTTTTGTTGAGTAACAATGAACTTTTGAATTTATGTGATTATGACTAAGGTAAATAAACTCCTAACTAGGGTTTGGGACCATAGAGCTGCAATAATGACGTAAAACCTACCTAAAATCACAATTCTAGAATAAGTGGTCTTGATGTATTGATAATTATTCCTTCGCTTAGAAGTCTTTTTAACGGATGGCCAACGTTAAACTCCGCCTTAATGCTACTTGACGAACCAATGAGGTAGAGTATAGGAAGAATTATTCACATAGATTTAGTGTATCTATCTAATAGGCTATATTGATTGAACGAGGTAATAAGTTAGTCAAATATCAAATACGATAACTTAATATGAGTAAAAGTATAGGGTTAGTAATAGAAACACACGTAAAGCCTGATCAAGTTGCGGAGTGAAATTTCTAGAGCCGGACGCAAGGATTTAGAAATACCATACTTATCACTTTGCATGCCAGACACTAGGAAAGAATTGTTATTTAGTTATAATATCAAGTGTTTTGAACCTGTGAGGACAACATAAACCCTATTTACTTTTATTGCATTGATTAAACTCCAACATTTGAAGTGGGTTATGTCGCCTTTTATTAGCTATTGTATTTTCATTCATTTAGAAGTAAAAAACCCTTTTTATTTCTTTGCTTTCAAGGAAATAATTGACTATATAGTATACTAATAGATTGAAGTTAAGTCCTAACATTTTCCCCCTCGTGGAACGATCCCAAACTCATTAGTTGGGTTCTTTACTTGATACGACCGCTTTACTTCTTATTTGAGAAGTAAGTTTGAGCGTATCAATTGCATGTGGTTGTTTGATTCCTTTTATGTGGAGTGATGTTAATCCTAACTATGTGTATGGTTATTATATTTTATGCATTAGTGTTAGATGGTTGCTTTGGTGTTTATCCCTTAGTGTGAATTCTCACTCGAAGACAAATGTTCCTATGTCAGGGAGAATGTAACGACCCTAAAAATAAACTATGTTGAACTAGAACTTCTTTTGTGATTTAAGGGCTGTAAAGTAGATAATTTAGTTTATAACTAACTTCTAAGTCAGTTAGGTTGAGTTTGTAGATGAACTTCAAGGGACGACAATGACGTTCGGAGACTAGCCTTAATGAGTTTGTGTGTCTATGTGATGTATTGTGGTGTTATACCTTTCTTGAATAAATTTGTGAGTCAACATCAAGTCAAGTGTTAGACTCGAGGATAGAGGACCCTAGTTTATGTTTTTTGAAGGTTCTTGACTAGGATCGAAGCCAAAAAGGACAAGTCTTAGCCAAAGAGCCAAGACTGTCCCAAGTTGACAGCTCACTGCCTCAAAGTTCACGGACAACTTCACTACCAGTGGACTTGACCACGGTCAGTTAAGAAGGTATAGTACATGCCTTGGCTTTCTGGATATTGTCAAGGCGAAATTGGCCACTACCTCAACGACCAAGGTCAGTCAACATGGTCGTGAAACACCTTCACGAACCGTGTAGGTGGATATGGTCCGTGGGCGGGCTGCCTTAGTTTGGGGTATTTGAGTAATTTAGTTTTAATAGTTGATTGAGTGGGCTTGATTTTAATAGGTCTATGTCAATAATATATATATATATTTTTACGTCCTAAAACTATTCTTTATGTCATTTATTTCAAATACCCAAATCAAAAACCCTCCTCTCCCAAAAACTCTCTAAAAACTAAACAAAGAAGATGAAGATGGAAATGGAGGGCTAGGGTTTCGATTCATGGAGGTTTTTTCTTCAAATATATTTGTCATTCTTAATAAAAGGTATGGGAATTATTTATCTAAGGCTTGCTATCACCTTAGAGCCAATTTTAAAGTGATTTTTAAAGATCTCAAAGTTTATGAAGTTGTCCAATTTCTACTCTAAGTCATGGTTTCTTGCATGAAACGTTTTCAAATTATTAGATATGCTATTATTGATGTTTAATTTATGTTTTCAAATGAAAATATCCATGAACCATTGTTCTTCTTAAATCTCTAAATTTGGCTTATGGATGGGTTAGTTGCTTATGATCTAATCATAATTGAATTGAGTTTAGATTATCTTGTAATGTTGATTTCTATGGTTAATTATGCTATTATATTTTGAATTGGTGGAGATGTTAAGGATTGGTTATCTTGTCTATTGGAAGAAGGTAAGATGACCTAATTCCTTTAGTTAATGTAGAATTTATATAGAATTTTTATTGATTGGTATGGTCCACTTACGGTGGAGACATTTATGTGTTTATATGATTATGATCATGGCCTAGTCAGAATTGTTATGTGAATTGTAGTAGTATCATGTTAGGGTTTATGTGAGTTTAAAATGTAAATTAATGTGACTATATGCAAGGTGTTATGACTTAGATAAATATATCAAGTGAACTATGATGTGATGACCTTGTATTGGTGCTATAATATTTTGATTCTTCTCTACTTGATGTAATATGATGAAAAGGGACTAAGAAGTGTCCTTACAAAAAGAAGTTGTATCTTGTGTTGGTAGACTTAGTTGTCTTTACTTGGTACTTGAATGATATTAGATATATATGCTACGACGAATGTTGTGTCTTTGATTGGTAGACATAGGTCCATCTTCTTCATGCATGAAAATTATGTGAAGGTGGTCTTTGGATGTGGTAGGCTTAGACACCCTTGTCATGTTTGTGTGAATAAAATAATGAATGGAAGTCTAGGACCAATAGACCTAAGTTGATGCCCTTCCTTGAATAATTTAATGTGGTCTTCTAGAGTATGTCTTGAACCGGTATGCCTAACGATGGTGCCCCTTCTTGACGAGTATAAAATCCTAAGTGAATGGAAAACCTTGAATAGTGTAAAGAAGGTTAATGATAACTTTCTTATCGGTAGGCCTAAGGCGCACTTTCAAGAGTAGTCGAATGAGCTATCTTAATAGTCCTTGGTTTGCAGCCCAAGTGGGCCCATCCTTGGAATAAAGAGTATTATGAGTTTGTAGAACTTAGTAATGGTACCTTCTCTAATAAACCTAGGGAATGATTTACTCTATGAGAACAAAGGCAAAGAACCGAATGGATACGCTTCTTGTAGTAGCTTTACTTGAGTACGAGACTAGAGTAAAAAGAAGACCTTGATATCCTAGAACCATGTGCCAACATGGGATGAATCATAGTTCTACCTTTGGAAAATAGAACACCTTCCACGGTGTGGGGTCTTATCAAACCGGATTCCATACAAACCTAGTATAGTCTATGTGGGTTAAAGTCTATTCTCATCATGTCGGATGTGACATCTAGTATTAGATAGTTTCTATAACGTGCAGGTAGTGGAATAGGCCACTATCTATACGTGGCACGAGTAGGCTCTAAAAATGATAAAGTGAGTTTCGTAGGTCCTTCAAGACCATTATGTGAAGTCCTCTAATTGATTACATGTCTCCTAAATGACTTTAATTAATATTGTTTCCTTAGTAAAGGATTTCTAATTGAAAGGTTCTTATTTGAGGTAGCTTTGAGGATCACTTAGGTGTGCTTGAAGACGATGTATGGGCGTTCTTTTCATGTTTATTCAAGTGAGACTTAAAGTAACTTTATGTATATGATCTAAAGTGATGGAAAGTTTTACTTGTTGCATATGGAATATGTATTATATTTGATTGTTGACTTGTATTATGTCTCTTAAACTCTTATGATGAAGGTTTTTATCAAAATGTCATGAAAGCATGTCTCTATACTAAATGTACCTTTTTCATGGTTTTTGCATGGCTTCCATAATTAGTTCATTAAATTTGCTAACCCTTTCTTTTTTTGAATTAAATGTAGGGATTGGAGTTTTTATATGCCATGGATGATAATAGTTTTCTAAGGGTTGAAAATGATTCATTTGTGCATACTTACAGATTTGAGGACTGGACCCACATGTCCCTTTTTAGTCTTTATTTTAAGTCTGTTATGGGCTTAGTCCCAAAATTTTGTATTCCAAAGTATAGATGGTTTAATGATATATTGTAAAGGTAGAATCTTTTTTAAAAGTCTCCCGCTTGCTAGTTAATTAAAGTGTTCATCGTGTGTAAAGAAAGTTTTAAATTCTACTTATTTTTTAGTTTTATATGCAATGAAATATCCATATGTCTTGTACGATACCTTTGAGAGGAAGAATACGCTTGTAACGGCTAGAGGGTACTACTGGGTAGTTCTTCTAAGAGACAAAGGAAATAGCCTTAATCTCATTGCAGTTTGATTAACTCGAGGAATATTTTGGGATTTGGAGATTCCCACAAAGTTCATCAGATGTTGATTTGCGTCATCACCAGCTGCCCCTCTAAACGTTCCCTTTAGATTTAACAATTGGATCATTCTGCTGGTGATCATGAATTTCACCCCTAGAGGTAGTGCGGGAAACACTATAGCTCCAGTAGCTCCAACTCCATCTAAAGCAGCATCATCTTCTTCATACATCATGTGAGTTAGATGTTGAACTCTACACCTTGGGGATACATGTAGATAATGAGGAGGGATCTCATCCACTCTGTTTTCATCTAACCCTCTCGGTGGAACCTGACCAGCATTCTTAGAATACATCTATGGTCTGGTTGACAAATCCTAGTCTACGGGTGGAACATTTGTGCACATCCAAGTTTCAAAACCTCAGTCGAATCCGGGTCCTGAACCTTCAATTACTTAGCATATTAAACCATCTTATTGGAAGGTTCTTCTCAGTTCCGCGGGGGCCGTAAGGACAATGGAATTGGTTTCCCTCGAGGTTGGAGACACATCGACCCAACAGGTTTATCTGTATTACATAAAAAACAACATACGTGAAATTATAAAATTATAACTACACGATTAATGAAATTTAATAAAACACTCCTGAAATGAAATTCCTCTGTCAAATTTTGATAAGTCCAAACTTACAATTCAAATAAAAAGTGTAAACGATTGGTGTCAATTTACAGAACTCAACTAGAGTTAAGGTCGATCCCACAGAGAATTCCTTTATAGATAATGTATTAGTGTCGCATTATCCAATTGCGGTTACTATCTCCTAAAGAATATAGACAGAAAGTAAATTTGATATGAAGGGCTAGTAGCAATTTCTAAAACTTAAGATCAAAGTTTCCAAGTATGATGCATAAACTACAATGATGTATGATTTGTTTAGTTAATTAAGAGAAACCAGGTTAGTGTTTACTATGAAGATGACTTTGAAACTCTTCTGCAATTTGAGTTTCATGAAATTATAAGTTAACAAACTCAGCGAATAGGATTCATCTAGCACTTCTCATCCTTGTTAGGACGGTGAATGCACACTCTAATATTCTCCAACTACAAATGGTTCTTGCTTAAAATCCAACTCTTATATGTACAATGACTTTAAGTACTCTTCTCTTAAACTCCAGCTTAACCTCAAGTTCGTAGAAGATGTTAAGTATTTTTTTTCAAAGAAGGTGTCACGGAACCCAACGATCCGCGAGTGAACCCACACGTAGCTTAATAGGTGAGCAACCACACTATAACCCCAACGTGTTCATCAGTATATTAAGTTTTGAATAGTAAAAAATACCGGGGAGAGATCTAAACCTCATTAACGAAATCGTTAAAACACAGCTCGAAAGTAATAATACTTATCTCCCAAAATCTGAAGTCATCACACAGTCACGAGCAATCTTCCTCAAATTACGATCTA
Organism: Solanum habrochaites; assembly: GCA_027704765.1. Taxonomy (NCBI): domain Eukaryota; kingdom Viridiplantae; phylum Streptophyta; class Magnoliopsida; order Solanales; family Solanaceae; genus Solanum; species Solanum habrochaites. The sequence continues at coordinate 38,345,641 of JAKWJA010002492.1, read as the reverse complement.
CAGCATATATTACGACTAAAATAAGTAATAAAGATGGTCCATTCGAACTTCCAATACATCAAGCACGTGAAGACGAGAATCCATCCGGAGCTAGAATAATAGCTCACCAGTGAAATCTGACAGTGTTTGAAGACTGGCTAGAAGTTGAGGACGAGTCGCCACAGGCAATGGTGCACTTGCTGGCACTCCATAAAACAACAATGAGGAATAAAAGTGGGTCAGTAACAAGGAACACGTACTATATAAGGTATACATCAGGACCACTCCAAATAGAAAGCAAATATACTGAATTATATAAAATCAACCATAAAAACTTAACAGTGACAATCAACCAGTACAACAACATTGGCGACCAACACAACACGCACGACCTATAGACTCACGCCTCCACAGCCCTTACTCCATTGGTAATAGGTTCTTCGAATTTGATAGATTAAACAATATTCAAGATATCAACTTCTCTTTATTCTTAAGTAGTGTCCGGAACAGGACACTACCGATCACACTAATGCTACGTGAACGAACGTGACCTCCATATCCATTATTAGCACCATGTGTCAGAATGTGACGACTCCGATCCTTTATTCCTACCCCCAGGTCTGAACGTGTACCCTCCTATCCCCTAATGCTACGTGTCGGAACGTGACCACTCCGATCCTTATTGCTACCAACATTTCAGAACGGACACTCCGAGCCAATATTTTCTCAATATATCTTAAATTTTTCATCAACATCTTCTTATGATCAAGTCGCAGTCTCCTAATAGAGAGGATTTAAGGCTGAAGATTCGACCGTCCCTCATCATTATTCCACCACAATTACCCAACATCACAACATAACAACCACTCACGCATATAGAAGACTTACAATACTACCACCAATACATATCATCGCTATTTAGAGTTTTCTATCACCTAAAAAAAGAAACTAAACCATAACCTAAACCTCCAGCTCCCGAGAAACCTACGTGATCGAGCAAGTTATCTCCCCAATGCCTTTTGCTTTCCTCTTCGTCTCGATCTTCTCGCTCGTGCGCCCTCTCTGCTTCTTGTTTATTTTTCTTCCTCCAGACATTCTTTTCTTTACCCTAATTATCATATAATGTCTTTCCGATAAAAGTAACCCCATTATTTATTTTTAGTATCTCCTTTAACCCCCCAGTAATAAATGATTAACTTCACCCCACTAATTTTCATACGGTTTTTCATGAATAGTCCAAAACAAGACCCCCTTTAAACAAGTACCATTAGGCAGAAATCCACGACCCAGTTGGGGTTACTCAACCTGTGACGGCCGTCGTGTCAATATACGGTCCCGTCCTGGCAGGTCCCCGTCACACAGTTCAAGAGCTTAATTCGTAAAAGGGTTTGTGACGGTCCAGTCGTAACCTCCGAACGGTCTGTGTTTGCATTCACATCGTGAAGCTCAAGAGTGATCTCAGTACAACAAATTTCAGAGTGAAGTGGTTTTGGAACAAAGACCCTCGACGGTCTGTTCGTGAACATGACGTACAAAATCGCCTGATCCGTCGACCCAGTCAGTATTTTTCAACACTTCTACTGTAGCTCGAAAAACCGACCTACACCGGTTGTTCAATATAACCAATTATACCCTCGTTCGTTCCCCGAACGATCATAGATAGAAAACAGGGAGAGAAAGCGTACCTGAATCTGTAAAAAGTGACTGATTCATTCTGCTCCTCAGACCTCATTCTTCACCATGGTGCAACTCTCAACTGACCGATTCTTCCACTGAAACGTTGATGCGAGCAAGCTGCCTTTTGTCTCAACCTGCAGACCTCATCTATCTAAATAGCAAACAGGGCTCCTCCTCATAAGACAACATTCTCATCCAAGAACGACTGAATCCCAACGAAAAATGTAGTTTTCCATCCATCCCCTGGTATTTGTTTCAGCATAAACAACTTTCATAACCGGTGCACTCCTGATAGTCCCTGGAGGAAATGCAATTCCATAAGCCACTCCCCCACGGCTTCAGAACTTTCAAATCAAGAAACCAATATACCTTTGGGCTAAGCTTACCTACCTCGCTTACCAAACCGCATCAACCCTTTCATGTGCGAAACCTCAGCAAGACTTGCATCACCACCCTCCATAAATCCAAGTCCCTAACCTTTCGATCTGCAGACTCCTTTCTGCTGTTCTGACTGCTAGACGCTTCTCCTGAATGAACTTACTTTATCTGAAACAGATTCCCCGTCAAAAGATCGGTACCACATGGTCTCACCTCAATGCGGGAACCCAACCATGGTAGACCCTAACATTCTCCTCCCATACAGTGCGCCTCAAATGAAAAATAAAAAGAACAAATGGCCCCAACCGGGTGGCCGGAGGGGACTGTCGGAAGGCTCTCTGATGGACGGAAATCTAAGTTTGGCAAGTCGGGGTGGCTTGACGTGGGATAGCACCTGGGGGAGACTGGAAGCGGCTAGTCGGTGTAATAGTTCGGATCTCATGGGGCGGGCTGGCGGGTCGAGACGGTGGAGCTGATGTCTTCGAGCGGCTCACCTCCATAGGGTGTTGCGGTTCGAGGCAGGATTGGAGTAAGCGGTGTGAGGCGTTGTTGGCTGAAAAAGAAGTGCCATACAATACTTGAGTGATCGATATTATTGTATGAAAACTCTGCTAATGGCAAAGTTATCCAATGACCACCAATAATCTATCCCATGCACGAAGACATATCCTCCAACACCTGTAATCGTTCCGATCAGAAACGACCATCGGTCTGAGGGTGGAATGGCGATACTAAATCCAACCTTAGTACCTAGAATTCACATGCATGTTCTCCAAACTTAGAAGTAAATTGCGTACCCCTATCCTGTATGACGGAAAAGTGGACTCCATGCAAACCAAAAAAATTTTTGAGATTATAGAGTTTGGCTAACTTCCTGCATTTCATAGTCACCTTGACCGTAATGATGCGCAGACTTAGTTAATCTGTCAACCTTACACCAATTGAAGCCAACGTAACCGCATGTCTTTGAAGACAACCACAAAAGATCATTGCAAATTCTTTTTTTTCATTTCCATTCAAGGCATGGCATTTTCTGAATTGTTCCTCGGCCATCTGGTGCTCATAGCTTTAACATGCTGACAATTTGGGCTTGGGCAACAAAATCAACAATGTCAACACAGCTCATCCGACTCCAACACCAAAAATTTTGCTTGTGGTCACGTATATCTTGGTTGTCGCACCAGGATGTAGAGAATACCTTGACTATGAGCCTCCTGGAAGAAATAGATGTGCGAACAAATCATCCACACGGGGCACCATACCCTTCCCTCCCCTAATTCTCAAAAAACGCCTTCCTCATCAATTATTGCCTCTTTAGCCTCTCCTCGTAATACGATGTCTCGAATTCCCCATCGATTTCTCGTCAGTAAGTGATTCGTTTTCCCTTAATCTGTCAAGGAAGAAGGAATCTTGCCTCCCACAGGGCCAAAAATCTCTCCTTATCTCTAGTACTTCTAGCCAGCATAAGTCATATACCAACGTCTGAACCTCTCTAGCCAATGGTCGTCTAGAAACCTTATATTGGCAAAGCTCCCATCGCATCCTATGCTTTTCTACTTAAAGCATCTGCCACAACATTAGCTTTTCTGGGTTATACAATATGTAATATCATAGTGCCTTCCGTAGTTCCAATCCCCGCCTCTGCCTTTCAAATTCAAATCTTTCTGATTAAAGACACGTATTGTAAACTACACGATGATTCTGTATAAACTTCACCATATGACCCCCATTTGATAATGTCTCCATTGCTTTCCAATGCAAATACCTAACTACAAAACAAGCCAACATCAAAATCAATGGGTCGGATAGTTACGTTCATACACTTTTAATGCCTCGAAGCATAAGCCATCACATTCACTCTCCTGCATTAGCACTCTGCAAAAAACCCAAACCAGAATAAGACTGCATCACAATAACAATGAAATCTTACACTTCCCTAGCAAGGGAGGATATGGTGTAGTAGTCCAAAACAGTCTTGATTTTTTCTGAACTTTCATTCACATCCTTCCGACCATAAACAAAGGGAACATTTGCGTAGTCCCAATTTGTTAGCTGCGAACAATAGAGGAAAGCCTTGACCAAACGCGTATAAGCTAGCTAACAAACCAAAAAATTCTCCTTACCTCTGTACATTAGTAACGGGTATTGCCCAAACTCTTCACCGTTTCAATCTTAGACAAGGCTCCACCATTACCCAACCTCCACAATAGAAACCACTTGCCCTAAGAAGCAACACGAACATAGCCAAAACTCCACTTAGAGCAGAATTTGAGCATAAAGCCTTTTTCCCCTCAACACTCCGATACCATTCCTCAAATGCATCTTCATGTTCTTTCGCTGCTCTTATGAGTATATCAGTATAAATCATCAATGAATATCAATGACAAATATCCAGTAGGGCTTACATCCCGCTTCATCATGCTCATGAAAGTCGCAGCAGAGGAGCATCGTAAGCCAAAAGACTTCTAAAGAATTCGTATGCCAATTACGGTTCGCAAAATCTCTTTGGCACATCTATCTGCTAGCCCGTAATTTTCAGTCGATGATAACCGATCATCAGGTCCAATTTTAGAGAAGACAAGACACAAGAACCTTGTTAACTGATCCGAACGACAAACGAAAAAATAAAAGACAACAAATCAATCAATTCGAGGAATAGGATAACTTTTTTCTTAATATTACTTATCAGCTGCCCTGTAATCTATGCCATCCGAAGAACTTCCATCCTTCTGCTATCACACATAACACAGAACGCCCATGGGATGCACTTGGTCTAAATAAACCTTTACCTAACCACTCCACGGACGTTGGCATTAACTCCTTAACTCAGCTGGACATTCCTAATTAGGGTGGGATGAAATGGGGGCGATACCACCCGCTCCAGATCAATAAAATAATCAATATCCACCCATCCGGTGCATACCAGGAATGGTCTGCGGAAACACATCCACAAAACCCATACTATCGAAACAGACCTCAATAATCGAAAGGTACTTTGGAAGTATGCATCCTTGGATGTACTCCAATATAGGCTAACAACCTTTACTAACCCTCCTCTTAGCGCTAAGAAACAGAGATAATACGGACTAGGGTGGAAATATAGTCACCCTCCTCCACACTAGCGATCTGTCTTCAACAGGCTGGCCAATGTCACAAACAGGTTTTAGCATTACAAATATCTAAATTGACAACAAATTTGGGAAAGCCAAGTCATACCCAGAATTACATCAAAATCAACCATTCTAGATAATCAAATCTACCTAGGTATTGCTCCCCACAAAAGTCACAGGCAAGACTATACACCTTCTCAACTACATAGACTCACCACAGAGTAGACTACAGTATAGGAATGGTCAAGCAAATCATGCAATGTAAAATCAAGACACATAGCAATGAGGAAGATACATATGAAAATGGAGAATCTAGATCAATCAATACCGAGCCATGCATCACAGACCAAAAAATTACCTGTGATACATGCATCAGATGTCCGCTTCTAGACCTCACAGGAAAGCATAACAATGGGGCCCTATCACCCTGTCTGTACCATCATGCACCCTATCATTTGCCTGCAGCAATTCCATCTTGCACCCACGCCACCCCGGTTGACTGTGGGTTACCACCATTAACCTTGGCCAACCAACGCCTCCAAGAATAGCGGCGCCGCTCCCATGACCATCCCTCTACCTCTGACTATGGTGGTTCTGCTTAACTCTCTGTTTTGGAATAACCAAACATACCTAATATGTCCAGTCTCCCCACATCATACAATTCCCTGGAGTCAAGCATATGTCTTTGTGAAGGACGAAGTCTTGGGGATAACACTCCAAACTCAGAAAAAGGCTGACTGGGCTGCGCATGGACAACCCACCAGCTAAAGCCTGTAGTGAAGACTGAATAGGTCAGGCTGGGTAACCTTCTTGACACTCTGCCCTCTGGAGTAATGAAACCATACAACACTCACCCATCCCCCCCCATTACGAACTTCCTTAAATGTCGACGCTGATGGGCAGTCTTCGCGGAGTCACCCCCTCTACTTCTATCACACAAATTCACCCACTTCCTAAAAGGATTTTGCTGCAAGCAGCTACCTGTAAGGCTGGAATCTGCAATCCCTGAACCTCATCTTTCCCGAAGCGGCGAATCCACTCTTGTGGACTGAGCAAAGCTGAGTGGACATACCTGATCAGGGACCTGAAAGTTGGCCTCATAATCAGCAACTAGCACCTCCTGCCTATTGGCTCTAAGCTAGGACTTATCTCTCCTCTTGTCTCCTATCAGTCCGGGTCTATACTTCTCCATAAATAAGCGAGAAAATAAGATGCCATCATAGGTGGTGCCTGTGCTGGTGACACTCCCAAAATAACGCCGCCACCACCTTTTGGCATCCCCCTGAAATTGTAAGTCCAAACTCAAACACCGCAAATCGTTCTACTATGTCCATCTATATGTAGCAACTCAATGACAATCAACCAGACACTCATAGGCAGACCTCAAATTCCAGCACCCTTCGAAGACTTGAGGTTTCCATCAACTTTAATAATTTAGACTGAAAGTTCACTTCTCGTCACTCGTCAATATATAGACCCTATAGTCAATCGAGGAAACGTGCCCTGCTTCCCATGAGGCATCCAATGTGGGGAGCCACACGCGCTGCCATGTGTGCAACCCTGAACCTGAGGTTGTCTGGTGCATACAAGCACTGGCTGTGTCTAGCCCTGAATCAAAAATAACCCCTCAAGTCGGTAAGAACCTGGTTTTAATCATTCCTGGGGTAGCTGGGTTGGGAGTTCCTCATCATTGATCTGCTCATTTTCCCCCTCTTTCACCCCTCTTACTACTGCTCATTCAGTACGGTGGAGGAGTCACCGCCCTAAAATCACTACTTGGACGCACGGTGTTACACTTGACTCTACCCTAGAGGGCGTCCGTCCTGCGACCATCTAACCACGGCCGTCTTGCCACTTGCTCCTCCTCCTCCTCGACTTAACGGTCCCATGGTTTGGCTCAGACGCACCCTGTCCTGCAGGTGCTGGTGTTGACCCAGTATTTGCTCTAGTTTGAACCATCTGCGAGATAGAGTGAAGAATGTCAGAGAATAACCAATTTGTATCACCTAGATACCAATTGTACCCAAGTAATAGCACGAAAGGAGAAAAATGGAGTTTTTCCTAAAGTCCTATAGCCTCAGAAAAGAAAAGAGGGCCGTCCCCCTCCCATTCCTCAAGACGCTACAGAACTCATTCTTGTGTGTGAGACCAGCGACACCTAAAGCTCTGATACCAAGTTTGGCAAGACCCAAAATGACCTGAGGAGCCTGGAGTAACCCACACTTAATCTTACTAGGTGAGCGAAACCAACAATCTAAAGAAACCAACAACCCCAACGTTTTCTCAGTATATAAGTTTTTGAATAGGTAATAAAATGCTCGGAAGATCAAAACTCATTAACCGAAATCCATTAAAAAGCATATCTAAATATAATACTTATCATCCCCAAAAAATCTGGAATCAGCACATCAAGAACATCTATACTCACATATACTAAGTCTAAGATCTATATTAAGAACTAAAATAAGTAGAAGATGATCCATGTCCGAATTCATGACATACTCAGCTGAATAAAGAAATCACCACGAGCTTAGGAATAATTGCTCACCTGAACTCTGCGTGCTTGAAGACCGTATAGAGTTGAGAACGAGTCAAGGCAAATGGGCACTGCTGCACTCCCAAAAAACACAAGGAGAAATAAACTAGGGGTCTGTTACAAGGAACACTTTTCCGCAGTAGCATATCTCGGCCACACCCAATAGAAAGCATATAGACTGAATAATAATATAACATCAACACCATTACTTACATGTACAATCAACAAGTACAAGAACCATTGGCAACAACACCACGCAGGCCTATGAGGACTCCAAGCCTCCAACGCCTTACTCATTTGGGAAATAGGTTCTCGAAATTGAGTATCCAATAATTTAACTAATAATCAAGATTACTCTCTCTTATTCTTACTGTCGAATGTGACACGCGGACCCATCCGTCCCCTAATGCTAGGATGTCGTCGAACGTGACACTCGATCCATTATTACTACCCGTGTCGGAAAAGTGCACTCCATCCGATTTGCCCAACCGTGTCAAACGGACACTACTCCCTTTCCGACTCCCCTAATGCTACGTGTCCGAAATCGTGGGACCTAACCGATCTTAATCTTTATTACACAACCGTGTCGGAATGTGACACTACTACTACCGATCCACTATACGCAATCATTTTTTATATTTTCATCAATCTTCTTTATGTCGACAGGCGTCATCCTAATAGAGATGAGTTACAGGCTGAAGATTCGACAGTCTCATCATTCTAATCCAACCAAATTACAGACCATCACAACATACAAACCACAATCAAGCATATAGAAGACTTCACATACTACCACAATACAGATCATCGGCTATTTAAGTTATCGATCACATAGAAAATAAAAACCATTACCTACCTTTACGAAGAATCGTGATCGATCAATCTATCATCCCAAATGCCTATTTGCTTTTCCTCTTCGTTCTCATCTTTCCGCTTTCGTCTCCCTCTCACTTCTTTTAATCGTTCTTCTCATATTCTATTCTTTAACCCGAATTATCACATATAATACTTTATGATAAAGTACACCATGATTTATTTTAAAGTTAGCTCCTTAACCCCAAACAAAATAAATTATTAACTTACCCACTAATTTCATACACGTCTGTCAGAAATAGTCGCAAAAACACCCTTTAACACCTTTACACAAGCCGCCCCAGTGGCTGGTTTACCCCAACCTGTGTCGGCCCATCGTGGATATGAACACGGTCCTCCTGCAGGCTCCTTCACAACGTTCCATAGAGTTAATTCATTAAAAAGTTGTGGGACGGTCCTCGTAACTAACGACGGTCCAATGTCTGCAGTGCCGTCGTGAAGGTTCAGCAGAGTCGATTCACTACCCATATTATCAGAATTTTCATGTTGTTGGAACGAAGACCCCTTGACGGTCCGTCGTGACCATCGACACGTCGTCGCGCTGATCCGTCCGACCCAATCAGTTTATATTTCCAAAATAAGTCTAACTCTACTGCTCGAACCGACTAAACAGGTTGTTACAAAAATGATTTGGTCTCGAACAAACACTTGGTAGAGGCTCATCTAAAGTGTGCACTCGTTAGCCAGATTATCATCAAAAGCTTTAACCTACAACATGTAAGCAAAGACTACTCTACAATCGTTTTATAGAATAAGAATCACAGTGTCATCAAAGATCCCACATAATTGATCAAAATATTTAGTGAATCATAATTTCACGTATATAGCAATTAACGAAAAATGAGAATATAGTTCTAAATACTTACGAAGTCAATTTGAAACACAAAAACCACGTTGATACTAAAAGAATCAAATTTTCTTTGTTGTAAAGCAATTCAAAACCTAGAAACCCAAAAACTATTGAGTTTTATATTTTGCTACTTCGTAAAATTTCAATAGTAATTCCAAATACCTTAAAATGACCTAAATAAATACTAATAAAATGTTTTAAAAATAAACCTAATAAAATTAGGACTGCATTGTCGACCTCTTCCACAGCCATCAGCACGACACGTGAAAGGCTTCACGGTCCATGAATCCCTTTGTGGTCTTTCCTTAGAGCATCCGAAGATTAAGTATTCTCATTATCTTTTGATTCACCATGACGAACTAGCCCATGGAACTTAAAAGAGACCACGGTCCGTGAAGTTGTCTGTTATCTCGCCTTCAACTTTCCTAAAACTTGGACTTTCAACCTACTTTATGAGATCTTGTTCCCGAGCTGAACCAGAGACTATCAAAGTTATCACGGTCCATGAATTTGTCTGTGGTCTTCAATTCTACTATATCAAAATCTTGAATCTTACCCTTCTCTCCAGAATATTGTTATCGATTTTATTGACCACGGCCGCAATGGGATCACGCTCCGTTAAAAAAAAAAAAGTTAAATAGTGTATCATTCACTTCAACTTTCTCAAATATGGATCTTCATCATCTAACCATTGCAATCACATTTCACGGTCCATAAAGTGGACTTCGTATCTTCAAGATGGCCTTGAATTTTAATTTTTTCTATATCTACCTCACTCTTCGTGCATAATCAACAAACATATCAAATCATACAATATACACTCGATTCTAGTATTAGTAACTTGTTTCTAAGCATTAAATATACAAGGATATCAGGGTACATCAGCCCTTACCACGCTATAAAGGCACCGCTAGAGAAATATAAACCACTCCCAAAGCGGCTTGCACTAAAAGTGAGCTATTTTAATAGTCAAAACACTCCTTTAACCAACGACAATTGATTCTATGAGTTATACTTGTCCAAATTTAGTTTTGTGAAGTCGCATGAATTCCTTAACGACTTATATAACTACTCAAGTAATCAAAATCATAATTAAACCTCTCAATTTTTATCAAATTTTCCTATGCCTTAATGACTCGAATTTCATCCAAATCTAGACTAGTTTGGGAAATTTAAAATTATTATGAAAAAGTTTTTCGACCAAAACATTTTCCCCATTGGTTTTTTTATAAGAACAAAAATTGGTCATAACAATAGATATCAATTTTCCTATCGCTTATCATAGACTAACAAATTTATTAACGTTGGCCAATGAATAAGAGAAGTAGTACCTGAATCGATGAACAACTAGGGATACTTATCTTGTCTCTCACGTCTCTCTTAGGTTTGCAAGTATCTTCCTCTACTAGAAGATGATTCTGTTGAACTTTCAAGGACCTAATATCTTTGGTCCTTAATATACACAAATCATGATCAAGAATTGCAATCTGTTCCTCCTCATATAGGAGGTTTCTATCTAACACAATTGAGTCCCACTTAATATAATACTTGTCACCATGATATCTCTTCCACATTGACACATGAAATACCAGATGAACTCCGATAGGTTAGGTGGTAAAGCCTATATGTATGTTGTCGACACTACACATTCAAGAATCTTAAAGGGACAAATGTATCACATCCTTAGTTTGACCTTATTACCTGTCACAAATGGGGAGCACCCCCTTGACATATCTAGCATCTTCGTCTTCGAAGAGGTTATAGGCTAGCCCTTAGAATACATCATTGCATATCATAGACAGAGAAAATGCGGAAAAAATTAAAACATTACATATGAAGTTTACTTAGACTTCTCAATTATGCATATATAAAGTTTACATAGACTTCTCATTTAACAACAAAGTCTACTACTGTCTCACACATACCATCTATTATACAAGTACAAGATTTGGGACATAGCAGAATATTACAATATGTCTCATATAGAACTTACAACAAAGTCTCAAAGATAAGAAATGAACAATTGTCTTATACATAGCCAAATAACTAGAACTAGAATAGTGGCATCATCGTCGGACTTGAGGATTCCCCAACAAAATAGGAACTATTCAATTCTTCCTTGAAATGGACTTGAAGCTCTTCAATTGACTGAACCTATATTATTTTAGAAATAGAAAGAATGTGTTAGTACTAACCACATGTACTATGTATGGATATATGCAAGTAACCCATTTGAAATCATTCACAAAAGGAAATTTTATAATAAACATGCCGCATTATTTTAAAACCTTTATGCACACACAAGCGCATATACAACTCCATAATCACAATAACATTAAGGCACATTCATATCCATGTAAAAGAATAACATCTTAATAAATCCATAAGCCACATTTCTTTTCTTAGAGTTCACTTCTTTAAAATCATACAAGACCATTACTCATAATCCCAACCCAAGCCAACTAGTGAAATTCTCATGTGAAGACCCATAACCCCTCATAAACCAAGTGAACTAGTAAAGAGATCATAAGCAATGTCTTTACATCATATAACATAAGATCATGCATAGTCATCATCATAAGTAGCAAATTAGACTATTATAATGTTCATCAAATGAAACCAACATCATATAAGAACAAAAATATATAGAACCACATTATGCATTTCGTTGATAACATAAGTACATAAGAACATCCTCCTAGGATTCCCCTCAAGGCCATCTTATGCAATGTTTAGGTAAAGTCCCATACCCTTACCTATACCAAGTAGTACCCCTTCAGTCATCCTAGTTTGCGTCCATCTTATTACTTTCATTCATTAATTTTACTTTTGGGAACATTCTCCATAACCGACAATAGACCATGTGAGCTAAACAAGGATCCGGTGACAGGAAACCCTACATTGGAAGAAGGTGCTCTACTTGCTAAGGTAGAAAAATACATCATCGTAGCATCTACGTGGATCCACTAGCTAGTCTTCTTATGGGGGCACATTGTTAAGGAACTATGAGATTAGTGTTGAAAACCATGTTTATGCTAAATGCAGTGTAGTCTCTATCTCATGAGAATCATGGTGAACCTCCCTTCTCTCTTTGGAAGGACACCTCTCACTTTCTAGTTCGCTTGGTGCTAAGCTAATTTCCCTTATTAAAATGTATTTAAGTCATCCATAACATTAGTTTATAGTATAGGACTTAGGTACTAAACCCTTGTATAATCATGATCATAGCTCTTAGGTATAGAATGAAACTTCCTTTCATCACAACCCAACATTTAGTGAGATCATCACATCATAGTCATAATAATAAGGAACACAAGAGAATCACTTTCAATTTTGCATAATCATACCCCTAACATAATCTCACTTTCATCACATTCATAACATGTTATCATATTCATCATCTCATCATCTTCCTATTCCACTCACATAGTCATGCTTCAATTGAACATCATATCAAGAATAGAACAATATAATTGAATTGAAGTATTCATGATCTTGAAAGTCTTGCCAATAGACACCAAAGATTTCCTTCAATACTTCACCCCCAATTCAACAATATTTATCCAAAGATCCAATCATCGTAGTCATGTAATAGTAAATTAAACAAAACTACATCCAACTACATCATCCCTAATCACCAATCAACATAATTCATAGCTAGGGTTAGGAAAAAAGGGACATTCATTGAATCTTCAAGAAATAGATACAAAAAAAAAAATCAAAACATGATATATGGCAGTCCATGAAAAAATAATACCATTAACACCAATATAACAACCCATAACCTCATCATCTTCAAGCAATTTATCAACCAAGATCAAATATTTAGAGGATTTAGGGAAGAACATAGATCCAATGAAATCTCAATCAAATAACATCAATTAATTATTATATACTATTTAAAAATACAAAATAATCATACTTAATTATACTTGATCACCAATTTTAGGTTTAGAAGGAAACCCATGTGTAGAGAAAACCCTTTATTTTTAGGGGATTTAAAATCAACTCTGAATGGACCTCTTAGGGAAAGGAATCCCAAGAGTAAAGACCACATACCTTAGTAAAGACTTTATACACGAATTTGAGTTGAAAAATTGATAACTTGGTCTTCTTATAAAAGCTTCCAATGTTTTTCAATGGAGGTTGAGAAGAGAGAGAATTTAGAGCGAAGTGAGAGTGATCTGGGGAATTGATTTAGCTGGGTAAAAATGAATTAAAACTGAATAAACCTTCCCTATAATACCAAATAGACCCCTCACTTAATTGGATCTTTTTGTGAAGTCAAATTGAATTAAAAATTACGCAATCAAGTATGGGACATGGCTGCGCATCGCGGGGGCACCTTTTGGGGAGGCGAATCATAAATAGATTAGAGACTCAATGTTACGATACTTTCACTTTTTATGGAGAGTTTTGTTATATTCCAGGGTATTGGAAGTGGACAGAAGATATACTTAGCAGGGGTCACCAAACTTTGAAGGACGCAAACATATACATTGTTGTGTATGGCTAACATTTTTCTTATGATCGTAACACTAACATCCTGCAAGCCTTTTTTGAATCTTGGTGACCTACAAAAAACACATTGCTCATTTAAGTCATGGAAATATCAATATCACTTTGGGACTTACACCTTCCCTTGTTGGCTGCTCTGCAGGCTACTTCGGCAGCCTCCTTGCCAATGGTTGGGTCCTCCACAAGGACCATTTGGGTTTTCCTTGGGGAGTCATAACTTGAGGTTTTGACATTATAAACATTATTTTACCTATTTAATGTATTTTTACAAGTTTTAGACTTCATATGATACTCCCAAACCTTCAAAATATCTAAACACGTCTACTAGCTTCACTAGTTTTTGGACGTCAAGGTCGTGCTTTGACGTCTAGGCTCTAATTTTTCTAAATCAAGTTTATCACATTAGTATAGTAATACTCGAAATTCCATGACTTATTCTAGAGCTTCACATGATGTACTAAGACTTAAAACATTGTTTCTAAGCCTAAAATATTGTATTGAACCTAATTAGGAAGTGTTAGTGTCAAAACGTTAAGAAACGACCATGACGTCTAGAAAATTGTCAAATGTGAACTAGTGCGCCTTGGCATATTTCACGAGGTTTTAAAAGTCAAAATTTAATAAAATTCGGTAAAAAGTTACTAAACAAGTATTAGAGTGAGTTTAGGGTCGAAACATCCAGGTACAATTCCCCAAGGATGAGCCAAATGATGAGTCATCATTTGATCGATGCTCCGTCAATGGAATCATTGGATAACACTTAAAATTTTATCAAACAGGGTTCAAATCACACTCTCTGACCAAAACCATAGACCAACAACACGGTCCGTGGTCTAGTCGACGCCCTATAGATGAGGGTTTGTCGTTTGGTACCAAAGTCGACTATCAAGTTGTAAGTTAGGGAGTTAAATTGGTTAATTAGTGAGGTAATTCATTAAGGTTTAAGAGGTGTTTAAATTAAGTTAGTTAAGGACTATATAAGCTACCATAAGTCTAAAACTAACTTAACACCCCATAATTCCCAAACCCAATTCTCTCCAACTTCTCTATACTTTCTCACTCTATTGAAAGACCCCATTGGGAACAAGATTCAAGGATAACTAGGGATTCAATGAATCATATTATATATATCAAACACTAAGGAATCCTAAGGTATGGAAGCTATTCACTCTTGGGATCTGTTTCCCCAAGAGGCTCTTCAAAATTGGTTTCTAATGAAGTCAAAAAGTTGTGTTTTCGTACAATTTCATAATTGATCTTTCAAATTGATTTGATATTGGTTTAATTTGATTATTATTGATAAAATATGATTGTTAATGGTTTAATTGTTGTAGTTATTAGTCTTCTACCTAAATCTATGGAAGAATTCACGATTCAACCCTTTTCCCCTAACCATAAGTTTTGAATTCATTAGTGATGAAACAATTGACTTATTTATTGCATAGATTACTATTATGTTATGTTATTAAGTGAATTGATGATTGAATATCATTGGATTGGTGGTAAGATCTTGAAGGAGGCTTATGAAGGCAAGTTTGTAAGACTTTATCATCTTAATTCTTTACTTTAGTGATAATGGATTATACTTGACTATGGTATTCAATTAATGTATTATATGTGATTATATGACGAATATGGTGATATTATGAATATGATGAGATGTATTGACTATGTGAATTGTGAGATCTCGTGAAAAAAATGATGATACAAGGTTGAATATAAATCACTTGTGTGTCTTACTATGATATGACCATGATGTGTTGATATCACAAAAGAAGGGTTGTTATGAAAGGAAATTCCTATGCAATACCTAATGAGATAATGACATGATATACAAGGGGTTAGTATCCTATGGCCTATATTAATCTATGATGATTAAGAATGACTTAATGACATTTTAAAAAAGGGACTTTATCTTAGCACCGAGAAAACTATTTATAAGAGATTTCCCTTCCCAATTTGGGAAGGTAGGTTCACAATGATTCTCATGATATGGAGACTATAATGCAATTGTGTGTAGAGAGGGTTTCAAGTGTATCTCCTAGTTCCTTAACAATGTTGCCTCCATAAGAATACTAGCTAGTGGATCCACCTAGCATGTTCTGTTCATGTTTTAGTTCTACCTTGGCTAGTAGAGCACCTTATTTTGGTAGGGTTTCATGACACTGGGTTCCATGTTTATCTCACATGATCTATTATCGTCTAAGGAAATTATTCCCGAAAGTAAAATGAAAGTAATAAAGTGAACACTAAGGGTGACTTATGAGGTTCCAATTATATAGGTAGGAGTATGAGACTCTACTTACACATGACACAAGTTGACCTTGAGGTAAGTCCTAAAGATTGTTCTTATGTACTTATGATATGAATGAAATGTATATGTTGACCTTACATATTGATGATCCTATATAATGTTAGTTTCATTGATGAACATGCTATTGGTCTAAGTTGATGTACATGATTATGAATATGCATGATTAAAGATATATGAAATGTAGACATTGCTTATGATCCTTTGCTTGGTTTACTTGTTTGTATGGGGTTATGGGCCTCACATAAGCATTGCACTTGTAGTTTGGCAAGGGGTTTTGAGAATGGCTTATATATGTTGTGATGTTATCAACTATTGTACAAAAATTGTTCTTGTCACATTATGTTTGAGTTTTTATGCTTATATGATCTTAATATGATGTTATTAATATAGATAACCTTATGCTAATGTTTGCCTTGTGATGAGTATGAACTTCTCTTAAATGATATTATGATTCATCAACTTATATGTTCTTTTATATGTGTACAATGGCTTTGAAAGTGACTTAGCATGGTATTGAACAAAATGTCCTTTTAAGCATGATTTCAATTATTTTACTTGCATATGTTTCCATGCATACTACATTTAGTCGTGCTCACCCATATTCATTACCTTTTCCCAAACAATGTAGGTTCGGGCCATTGAAGTATAGGAGGCCACTTTGCAAGAAAACTTGGACATATTCCCCAAGTTTTTAATAAGTCTAGAATGTTTAGGGATGTTACAATTTCAATATTCTATCTATGTTTTTGTTATGTCTAAAGACACTATTTCATTCATTTATCTTTGAGACTAATATTGTAAGCCTATATGTGGCTCCTTGTATTAAAGTGTGGGCTATTCCCAAATGTTGTAATAATCTTTAGATTATTTAGTGTGAGAAAATTTTATTTGATTATTTCATATAAATTGGTTATGTTGTCTAAAAACGAGACCTACGTAAGCTTCATAAGCGATCAGTCTATGTAAACTCCATATTATGATATATTAGAGGTCTATATATACCTTACTATGTAAAAGTTTAAAATTTTCTGCATTCTTGACCTATGATATTGTATGTCGAATGCTAAGGTCTAGTCTAAGTCCTTTCCAAGGGAGAAGACGTTGGTTATGTCTAGGGGGTTCTCCCCTGTCGTGACAAACTTTGTACCTGAGCATGAGGTTGAAATAAACTTAGGATTGATATCTCACTAAACTACATCTACGTAGAGTCTTGTTCATGTATGTGAAGTGTGCCACACTTATGAATGAGAGGTTATGTGATGCTTAGGAATTCTAACTCTTCGATAATCTTGAAAGTCATGCATCAAGCGTGGTAAATCTATATGTCCCTTTTTCCTTCTAATCTTTTATTATGGCTATAGGAGATGAATATGATAAGGGAAGTTTCAAGGAGAGTGGAGGAATATTTGGCTAATACTAGAGTTCCTCCCCAAGAGAACCATGCTCCTTCATAAGGCAATCAAGTTCCTCCGCAAGAGAAAGCTCTTGTCGTTCCTCCATTCATGACGGATGGAGAGATAAGGTAGGCTTTTCTAAATTTGGCGCAAGCTATGACTACCCAAGCCCAAAAAGTAGCTACTCAAGCTAAAACCATGGTGGTTCAAGAAAACCGGGAAGTTGGACCCCGTGTTCAATAAAATGCTAGTACAATGGCTTCTCGCTTGAGGGAATTCACTAGGATAAACCCTCCAACGTTCTTTGGGTAAAAGGTGAATGAAGACCCCCAAGGCTTTCTTGATGATATCTACAAGATCCTATATAATATGGGAGTGAGTCCTAATGAGAAGGTCGAGCTAGCCTCATATAAACGCAAGGATGTATCTCAAACTTGGTATTTCTAATGGAAAGTCAATAGGGAATTGACAGTGGGTCCTATAACTTGAGAGGTGTTTAGAAGGGACTTTCTTGATATGTTATTTCCAAGGGAGAAAAGGGAGGTTAAAGTGGAAGAGTTCCTAAATCTTCACCAAGGAGGTATGAGTGTGCATTAGTACTCCATGAAGTTCACTAAATTGTCAGAGTATGCTCCTTCTTTGGTATCCAATCTACAGATGAGATGAGCCATTTTATGATGGAAGTATCCGATGATCTAGTTGAAGAGTGTTGTTAGGCGATGCTTCATGACAATATGGATATTTCTCATTTGATGGTGCATGCTCAAGGAGTTGAGGAGACTAGACTCAAGAGAAAGAATAGTAAGTTTAAGAAGGCCAAGTATTATGAGAGAGGTACTTCCAAGGGTAGGCTTGAAATTCAAGACAAGCCTAGGTTTAATAAGAGGTTCTCCAACCAAGTTTCCTCCAATTTCCCCAAGGCTAAAAAGGATAGGGTGTCCAACCCTAGGTCCAGAAAGGGAAGAAGTGGAAATTCACCTAGCCAGAAACCTACCTGTACCAAGTGTGGTAAGAATCATGTGGGTGAGTGTCTAGTTACAATGGATAATTTTTTTGGGTGTGGTAAGAGTGTCCATAAGGTAAGGGACTTTCATAATGTAATGGGTCAAGATAAAGGGAGTGTTCAAGCTCAAGAAAGTGTTCCTAGTTCTTATGCTCCAAACAGAAACCGCTTCTATGATCTCTGCCCTAGGGGTGAACAAGAGAATTCTCCTGATGTCGTCACCGGTATGTCAAAAGTGTTCTCTATTGATGTTTATGCTTAACTACATCCTTGTGATACTTTATCGTTTATAAATCCTCTAGTATCTAAAAAGTTTATTGTTTTACCCGATATCTTAGTTGAACCTTTTCTGGTTACTACCCCGGTGGATGACTCTGTTGCGGCTAGAAGAGTCTTTAGGAGTTGTCCTATATCTTTTCCAAATAGATTTACATGCGTGGATTTGATAGAATTTAATATGGTTGGTTTTGATGACATCTAGGGAATGGATTTATTGCATGCTTTCTTTGCTTCTATTAATTGTAGTTTAAGGGTAGTTAAGTTCCAAATTTCTACCCATCATGGAGTTGAAGAGGGGGTAACTCAATTCCTAGAGGTCGAATCATTTCGTGGCTAAAAGCTTGTAAAATAATCTCTAAGAGGTGTCTTTACCATATTGTGAGGGGCAAGGGTCTTGTGCCTGACATTCCCCCTTTAGAGTCGCTACTCGTAGTGAAGGATTTTCATAAGTATTTCCCGATGACTTGCCAAGAATTTCTCCCGAAAAGGAAATAAATTTTGGTATAGGGTTGTTACCGTACATGAATCCTATGTCAATCCCTTCTTAGCAGATGGCTCAAGTCGAGTTTAAAGAGATAAAGCTTAAACTCAAAGACTTATTAGAAAAGGGTCTCATAAAGCCTAGCATTTCACCATGGGGAACTCTGGTGTTGTTTGTTAAGAAGAAGGATGGTTCCCTTAGGATGTTCATCGATTATCGTCAACTAAATAAGGTCACCATAAAGAATAAGTACCCTATCTCAAGGATTGATGACTTGTTTGATCAACTCCAAGGGACAAGCTACTTTTCTAAAATTAATTTGAGGTAGGGGCATCTCCAACTTAGGGTGAGAGGTGAATACATACTTAAATGGCTTTTCTAACTAAGTATGGTCATTATGTGTTCTTAGTGATGTCTTTTGGTCTCACTAATGCCTCAGATTTTATGGACCTTATAAATAGAGTATTCGAAAATTACCTTGATTCCTTTGTAATTGTCTTTATTAATTATATCTTGGTGCATTCTAAGAGTGAGGATGATCATATGGGTCATTTGACTGTAGCTTTGCAAGTCCTTGAGGAACATCAACTCTTTGCCAAGTATAGTAAGTGTGAATTTTAGTTGAGATCGGTTTCTTGGTTACATTATCTCTAGTGAGGGTATTGAGGTTGATCCGAGAAAAATGAAAGCGATTAAGAAATGTTCTACACCTTTGACTCCAACCGATATTAGAAGTTTCTTGAGTCTTTTCGGGTACTATAGGAGGTTTGTGGATGGGTTTGCATCCATTGCTTCTCCTTTGACTGCCTTGACCCAAAAGAGTGTTATGTTTAAGTGGTCGGAGGCTTGTGAAAAAATCTCCCAAGTGTTGAAAGATAGGCTTACCTTCGCTCCGGTGTTGACTTTATCGGAAGATACTCAAGGGTTTTTGGTGTATTATGACGCTTCCCGGGTAGGTTTGGGTTGTTTCCTTATACAACATGGTAAGGTGGTAGACTATTCCTCTTAACAACTCAAGGTGCATGAGAGGAACTATCCAACTCATGACCTTGAATTAGACGTCGTAGTGTTGCTTTGAAAATATGGATACATTACCTATATGTTGTTCGTGTGGATGTATTTAACGACTATAAGAGTCTTCAATATGTGCTCACTCAAAGGAGTTGAATCTCTGACAAAGAAGATGGTTGGATTTTTTGGAAGGATTACGACATGAGTGTTCTCTACCACCCCGGTAAAGCCAAAGTGGTTGCAGATGCTTTAAGTCGTATGATCATGGGTTGTGTGTCTCATGTGGAAGAAGGTAAGAAATACCTAGTGAAGGATGTCCATAGATTTGCTCGATTGGGTGTTTAGTTAGAAGATCCTCCGAAAGGTAGTTTTATGGTTCACGTAATTCCGAGTCATCTTTAGTGGTTGAGGTGAAGTTTAAGCAACATCTTCATGCTCTATTGATGGAGTTTAAGAAATCGGTACTTATCAATTTCAATGAGTCATTCTCCCAGGTGGGTGGTGTTTTGAGGTACCAAGTTAGATTGTGTGTATTGGATGTTGATAATTTGAGGGGAAAATTTTGCAAGAACTCATGGCTCCAAAAATTCTATTTTTCAGGTGCCACCAACATGTATCGTGATCTTCACGAGGTTTATTAGTGGGATAGTTTAAAAAGAGACATAGTGGTGTTTGTAACTAGGTGTCCAAATTACAAACAAGATAAGGACGAGCATCAAAAGTCGGGTGGTTTGACTCAAGTAATAAAATGTTCCTACTTGGAAGTGGGAAGAAATTAATATGAACTTAGTTGTTGGGTTGCCTCAAACCTAGAGGAAAAGTGAATAAATTTGGGTTATTGTTGATATATTAAAAAAAACCGTGCACTTTATCCCCATAAAGTCAACTTATTCGGCGAAGGATTATTTAAGAATATACATTAATGAGATAGTGAGATTACATGGGATCCTTTTGACCATAATTTCGGATATAGGTTCCCAATTCACTTCTCAATTGTGGATATCTTCTCTAAAGGGGTTGGGTACTCAAGTGAAGCTTAGCACCACTTTTCATCCCCCGAATGGATGGTGATGTGGAGCGTACTATTCAAACCCTAGAAGACATGTTAAGAGCTTGTGTAATAGATTTTAAAGGAAATCGGTACAATCACCTACCGTTGATTGAGTTGTCCTATAATAATAGATACTATTTGAGTATTTTTATGGCACCTTTTGAAGCACTCTATAGTAGGAGATGTAGGTCTCCTGTTAGGTGGTTTGAGGTTGGTGAGTATTCACTCATTGGTCCCTATATAAACAACGAAGCTTTGGAAAAAGTTTGAGTGATAAGAGATAGGTTGAAAACAGCCTATAGTCGGCAAAACTCCTATGCCAACGGTAGAATTAGAGACCTTAAATTTGAAGTAGGTTATATGGTCTACTTGAAGATTTCACCTATGAAATGTGTGATGCGATTTGTAAAGAAGGAGAAGCTTAGTCCCCAGAATGTGGGTCCTTATGAGATATTGCCACGGGTCGGAAAAGTTGCATAGGAGTTTAGACTACCTAGTGAACTAGCTTTTGTTCATGCGGTATTTCATGTCTCCATGCTTAATAAGCGTCTTGGCGACCCCGTGTCCATTCTCCCTATTGAAGGGTTAGGTGTGGATGAGAACCTTTCCTATGAAGAGGTTGCGGAGAAAATTCTAGATCGTCAAGTCAAGAAGTTGAGGAACAAAGAGTTGGACTCTGTAAAAGTCCTACGGAGAAACCACTTAGTTGAGGGATCAACATGGGTGGCCAAAGCCGACATGAAGCCCCGTTATCCTCATCTTTTTCCTCAAAATTCTAGCCAAAGTTAAGTTTAGTAATAATATTCTTAAAACAATGAATAATGTTAAATTTGTCTTGCTTAGCTAAAGTGTGCATAATTATGGTAAAAGTTCATGCTAAAATGAGTTTTCATGTACAAAACTATTCTTGTGCTTAACTTACACTTATTTGTGTTATGTGTATTTTTGCCTTTGTGAAATAATAGTGAGCATGTTAATGTATTGTAAAAGAAGTTTTGCATAAGTTACTCTTGATGTTTCTGTTGAGCTCATGTTGATGTAGAGACACTAGTTCCTCATGTTGTGATATTGAGCTCTTATATGTGGTAAATTGTTGTTTGAGTTGCTATGTGTAAACGTCATGTTTATGTGTTGAATGGAGTTCTGAATTACTCCTATGAGATGTCAATCATGATGATATGTTATTGTTTTTTGTTGGGTTGCTATTCTTGAGTCATCCTCCCCTTACAAAAAAATTTAGGTGCCATTCGCAGACGAATGTTCCGAAGAAGGGGAAAATGTAACACTCCGAAAATCCATAACTTAGTCTAGATCCTCAAATAATGAACTGAGACTGAAAGCACTGTATATAGGCCTAAAATAATGTATTGAAAGTAATTAGGAAGTGTTATAGTCAAAACATTAAGAAACAATCATGACGTCCGAAAAATTGTGAAATGTGAGCTAGTGTGCCTTGGAATATTTCATGTGGCTTAAAGAGTAGGAATATAGTGAAATTTGTTAAAAAGGGAATGAAACATGTATTAGAGTGAGCTTAGGGTCTAAACTTCCTGTTACGACTCCCCAAGGACCAGCCTAGGTGTCCTTTGAGAGGACCCTCCCATTAGAACCCAAAACTGTCAATTGGAAAGTGTACAACCATGAGACAGATGACGAGCCATTGTATGATCGACGCTCCATCGATTGCATCGTTGTTTGAAAGTTAGAGTATTTTATAAAAGGGTTCAAATCACACTCTCATACCGAAACCACGGACCAGCAACATGGTCCTTGGTCCAGTCGATGTTCCATAGACGGGAGGTCGTCGTTGGTTACCAAAGTCGACTTCCAAGTTTTAAGTTAGGGAATTTCAAATTTCATTAGTTAGGAGGAAAGATGGAGAGTAGGGTATGGGGGGTAAAGAAGATTGTGAATTGTGTGATGATTAATTGATGGTGAAAGTAAAGGGGAAGGGGAGATGGTCTAAAACGCGGTGGGGGCGGTTGGGGGGAGGATTTTGTAGGGAGGGAAGGGGGAGAGGAGGGGGAAGGGTGAATGGATAAATTGGAAGAGGTCAGAAAGAGTGAAGGATGAATTAAGGTTGGGACCATGGAGAGGGCATTAGAGAAAAAGAGGCGAAGTGGAAGGGCATATTTCCGGTAAGCATAAAGGAGAAGAGTAAGGAGGGTCGTGGAAAGTTATCGGAAGGGGGGAGAATGGGGTAGGTGGTGGGTACGTGGCGTCGTCATTTTGGTGAAGGGAGGAGGGTGGCGGTGTGGGAGAAAGGGGTGGCGTGATTTATTAAGGTTTAAAGGGCAGTTAAACTAAGTTACTTAAGGACTATATAAGTTACCCTAAGTCTAAAACCAACTTAACATCCCATAAATCCCAAACCCAATTCTCTCAAATATCTCTATACATTCCGTCTCTATTCAAAAACCCCATTGAAGACCAAGATTCAAGGATCACTAGGTTTTCAAGACTTAATTTTTTTTCTCCATTAAATACTAAGGAATCCTAAGTTATGGAATTTATTCACTCTTGGGATTTCTTTCCACAAGAGGATCTTAATAATTGATTTCTAATGAAATCAAAAAGTTGGGTTTTCTTCCAATTTTGTAATTGATATTTCAAATTGATTTGATGTTGGTTTCCTTTGATTATTATTGATATATTATGATTTTATATGGGATAATAGTTGTAGTTCTTTGTGTTTGACCTAGTTCTATGGAAGACTTCATGATTCAACCCTTTTCCCCTAACCATAGATTATGAATTGAGGTTGAATTTATTAGTGATGATACAATTGACTTTATATATTACTATTATATTATGTTATTAATTGAATTGGTGATTGAATATCGTTGGATTGATGTTAAGATCTTGAAGGAGGCTTATGAAGGCAAGTGGGTAAGACTTTATGATCTTAATTCATTACTTCAGTGATGATGGCTTATACATGATAATGGTATTCAATTAATGTATTATATGTGATTATATAAATAATATGATTATATGATGAATATGATGAGATCTATTCACTATGTGAATTTTGTGATCATGTGAAGGGTATGATGGTACAAGGTTGAATATATATCACTTGTGTGTCTTACTATGATGTGTTGATCTGACAAATGAAAGATTGTTATGAAAAGAAATTCTCATGCAATATCTAATGAGATAATCACATGATATACAATGGGTTAGTAACCTATGACCTATATTAAGCGATGATGATTAAGAATGACTTAAAGGCATTTCAAAAAGGGAATTTAGCTTAGCACCGAACGGGATATTTAGGTGAAGTGACCCTTCCCAATGTTGGAAGGTAGGTTAACAATGGTTCTCATGAGAGGGACACTATAATGCAATTTTGCATAAACAGGGTTTCAAGTATATCTCCTAGTTCTTTAACTATGTTGCCTCCATAGGAATACTAGCTCGTGGATCCACCTATAATGTTATGTTCATGTTTTAATTATACCTTGGCAAGTAAA
Organism: Solanum habrochaites; assembly: GCA_027704765.1. Classification (NCBI taxonomy): domain Eukaryota; kingdom Viridiplantae; phylum Streptophyta; class Magnoliopsida; order Solanales; family Solanaceae; genus Solanum; species Solanum habrochaites. Next base: position 38,320,711 of record JAKWJA010002492.1, on the reverse strand, counting down.
TCACCTTATTTCGGTGTAGGGTTTCATGAAACCAGATCCTATGTTTAGCTCACGTTGTCTGTTGTTGGTTAATGCGATTGTTCCCGAAAGTAAAATGAAAGTAATAAGGTTAAGACTAACTAGGGTTACTAAAGGGGTTCCACTTAGTATAGTTATGGGTATGAGATTCTACTTACACATGTCACAAGTTGACCTTGAGGTATGTCCTAGTAGGTTGTTCCTATGTACTCATGACATGAATGAAATATATATGCTGACCTTACATGTTGATGATCCTATATGATATTAGTTTTAATGATGAATATGCTACTGGTCTAAGTTGATGTACATGATTATGAATATGCATGATATGAAGATATATAGAATGTCGACATTGCTTATCATACTTTGCTTGGTTTACTTGATTATGTGAGGTTATAGGGCTTCACATAAGCATTACACTTGTAAGCTTTGGAATGGGTTGTGAGAAAGGGCCATATATGTTTTGATGTTATGATAACTTGTACCAAAATTGTTCTTGTGACATTTTGTTGGATTTGTTATGCTAACATGATCTTAATATGATGATATTCATGTATATATAACCTCATGTGAATGTTGGCCTTGTGTTGATTATGAACTTGTCTTAAGTTATATGATGATTCATTAACTTGTATGTGCTCTTATATGTGCATAAAGGCTTATGAAAGTGACGTATCATGATTTTGAACAAAATTTCCTTTTAAGCATAATTTCAATGGTTTTACTTGCATATGTATCCATACTTAGTTCATGTGGTTGTACTAACCCATATTCTTTCCCTTTTTCCAAACAATGTAGGTTCGGGCCATTGAAGTATAGGAGGCCACGTTGCAAGAAGACTTGGACATATTCCCCAAGTTATTGGTAGGTCCTCAATGTTCGGGGATGTTACCATTTCACTATCTAGCTATGTTGTTGTTATGTCTAAAGACACTATTTCATTCCTTTATCTTTGAGACTGTTGATGTAAACCTATATGTGGCTCTTTTTATTGAATGGGCTATGCCAAAATGTTGTAATACTCTCTAGATGGTTTAATGTGAGAAAATATTATTAGAATTTTTCCTATGAATTCGTTAAGAAGCGTATGTAAGCTTCACAAGCTAGGATTCTATGTGAACTCCATACATGATATATGAAATGTCAATGTATACCTCATTATGTAAAAACAATTTAATTTACCGCATTTTTGACCTATGATATGTTATTGAAGAATGCTTAGGGCTAGTCTAAGTCCTCTTCAAAGATGAAGACGTCGTTTACGTCTAGGGGGTGCTCCCCGTCGTGACAAGTCTAGGTATGGAAAAATCATTTTAAACATTATTTAATAGTTGAGGCTCTACTCTAAGTCATGGAACTTTTAGGGTGTTACATTATCCCCCTTGGGAACATTCATCCCCAAATGACACCTATTCCTTTTTATTGAAAAGAAATGACTCAAATACTAAGAGCCCAACAATAAAAACAAAATTATAAGGAGTCATAGCTCGTAGGAGTAATTCTCAACTCCATTCAACACATAATCATGGCATACACATAGGAACTCAATTGACAATGCACCACATATAAGAGCTCAACATCACAACATGAAGAACTACCTTCTCAATATCAATATGAACTCAAAATGGTCATCTTTAAAGAGTTACCAATAAGTTTCTTTTTTAGCAACATTAAAATGCTTAGTACTATTCTCATGAAAGCGACATATAACACACTACATGCAAGTGCAAATTAACCATGATAACAAAATTCATGAAAACTCAATTTAAGCATGAAGCATTGCAAATGTATGCACCTACTAAAAACCAAGCAAAGTTCAACATTGTTTATAATTTTCTTTCAAGAGGAACTACTAACCTCAACCTTGGCTAAAAGTAGGAGGAAAAAGATGAGGGTAGCGGGACTTCATGTCAGCCTCGACCTTCCATGTTTCACCCTCAACTAGATGGTTTCTCCGAAGGACTTTTACGGAGGCCACCTCTTTATTCCTCAATTTCTTGACTTGACAGTCTAAGATCTCAGTCGGAGCCTCTTCATAATAAAGGTTCTCATTCACCCCTAACCCTTCTATTGGGAGAATAGACACTAGGTAGCCAACACATTTCTTTAGCATAGAGAAATTAAATACCAAATGAACCAAGGATAATTTACTTGGTATTTTAAATTCATAAGAATCCTTCTCGACCCATTTCAATATCTCATATGGGCCCACAAACCAAGGACTAAGTTTTCCCTTTTTACCAAACCTCATCACCCCTTTCATGGGTGAATCTTCAAGTAGACCCAATCATCTACTTTAAATTTAAGGTCTCTCATTCTATTGTCGTTTCACATCTGAGAAATACCCCTTAGACGTAATCGGTGTTGTTGTCGTCATCTAGGACTTTTTCTATCACATTCATGTTTACCCTCTATATGTAACCGGCATTGTCGTCCTCTTTAAGGACTAAGACTAGCTTCATAGCTTTCATCTTTACATTCATAGGTCGAATTAACGAAAAAATTTAAAACTTTTCACTATCTACTTAGAGGCTTACATAGTGTAACGACCTGTTTAGATAGAGGAGCGTATTGATCACATATTTCATTTCTGAAACACTGGCTGAGCTCGAGGAATCCACGACGGACCGTCATAGTCACGACGAACCTCGAGGGGGTCTCGTTCCAAAAACACTTAAATCTAAAAAATTTGGGTACTGAGATCAACTCCTCTGAACGCCACGAATGAATGGCAGACGTACCTCCGTAGGCATGACGGGCCTCACAGACCTTTTACTGACATAGTCTCTGAGCTTGTGGGGGTGGGGTTGAACCGAAACTCAGGAAGACCGTCACAGTCTGACGGGCCATCACAGGCTGTCGTGACCCTGACGGGTCGATTTCTGTTTACATATTTTAACTGGCGTTTTTGGACTTTTCTGCTGATACTTATAAAGTTAATGGATTAATATTAATAGTCAATTATGTGGGTTAATAGGAAACAACCTTAAAATAAAAAGTGGGTTCTTTATACATCTTTTATACTTAATTATATCACTAATTAGGGTAAAAGAAAAGGATTTGGAATAAAGAAAAATATAAAGACAAGAGGAGGGAGAACGATCGAAGAAGAGGGAAACGAAGCTGATAGCAAAGATTTTGAATATTAGCTTGCTTGATCACGAATTCTTCGGTGGAGGTAGTTATATTTAACGCTATTCGTAGTAAACTCTTAATAGGAGCAAATGATATGTAATTGGGTAATTATGTAACCCTTCTATATGCTTCATTGTATGTTTTGTATGAATGTGATTATAATAATTGTGATAAAATAGCATGTGAAGCTATCGAATCCTAAATCCTGAAAAACCTAATCTGCTGTTAATGAGGTGATGATGCCTTGGTATAAAAGACAGGCTTGATGAACTAAAGTGAATGAGAGTATGGAACGGTTGTCACAACCGCCACGTAGAATTAGTGGATGGGTGTCCCCGAACTGAACGTAGAATTAGGGTATCGGGGTGTCAACGAACCGACACGTAGAATTAGGGATCGGTGTGTCACGAATCGACAAGTAGTATAGGGAGCGTAGTGTCACTCCGCTAACAAGAGCAATAAGCAAATGAATCTTGAAAGACTTAATATCTCAATCTAATGAACCTAATTCCCAAATGGGTATGGCATTGAGCGCTTGAGAGTCTCATAGGGTGAACTTGGCGGTGCTTATTAATGATTATAGAACTTGTTGTTGCTACTGTTGAGTATTGTAGTTGATTTATGATTTTATTTGATATATATCTATTTTCTATTTTGAGTTGGCCGATTGATCCTACTCAGTACTTTGTTTTTGTACTGAACCCCTACTTTATGTTCTCCCTCCTCTTTGTCATTGTGGAGTGGCAGCAACGTGCCATCGTCTTCCAACTCAGCCGCAACCCTAGACAGTCTTCACAAAGCCAGATTTCAGGGTGAGCTATGCTTCTAGCTTGGACTGGGATCTTCCTCTTCTGTCCTGATGCCTTTAGATTCCCGGAATGGAACTATTTTTTACTTATTTTAGTCTTCTTAGATATCTGAGATTAGTAATTTGAGGAAAGATGTCGTGTGGTGATGACTTCCAGGTTTTGGAATAATAATATTGAGTTTTTATAAGTTATTTACTTGATTTCATTAATGAGTTTTAATTCTTTTCCCGCATTTATTTTGTTGTTTATGGTTGAGACGTTTGGGGGAATTGGATGGTTGGGTTTTCGCTCACAAGGTAGGATAATGTGGGTGCCAGTCGCAAGGCCCGTTTTTGGGCGGTCGTGACCAACTTGGTATCAGAGCATTAGGTTCGTTGGTCTCATCAACACAAGACGCTGAGTAGTTCTTAAGGAACGATAGGGGGACGCTTTACTTTTCTTTGAGAGGCTATAAGAATTTTAGGAAAATCCATTCTTTCTTCTTTCGTGCTATTACTTTGATGCCAATTGGTATCTATGTGATCAAATTGGTATCTGACATCTTCACTTCTATTTCGCAGATGGTTAGAACTAGAGCAACGACTATTGTACACCCATCACCACCAACCCGTTTGGGACGGGTGCGTCTGAGCCCAAGCCACTGGGGATGTTAGCTCGCGAGGAGTGTGACAAGAGGCGTGAAGAGGTCGTGGGAGGACTCCTCGCTAGAGAAGAGGACGAGACCTAGCCCATCAAGGTAAACTAGGGGCGGTGACTCTCCCCAACTGAGGACGTGGTAAGAGAGGGTGTGGATGGGGAGAATGAAACAAGTGCAGAATATAATGGCCACCGGGGGGGATGGGACCAACCAACCCCAGAGATGATCATCAGGTTCTTGCCTTACTACGGGTTATCTGATCAGGGCCAAGACGCATCCAGTGTTTTCTGCACCAACACCTCCGGTTCCGAGGTACAACATGCAGCTACTATGGCTCCCGCATGGATGCTCATTGGAAATAGGCACGTTTCCTCGTCTGACCACAAGGGCCTAATGACAAATGATCAGCATTAACTTTTCATTAAGTTCTTGAAATTAAAACCTCCGTCTTCAGGGTGCTAATCTGATGAGGCCTACGAATTTCCTGGTTGACCGTTCAGAGCTACTACACAAGATGGGTATAGTAGAACGGTTTTGGTGTTGAGTTGTGACTTATCAGTTTCGCAAGGGAATATGCCAAAATGTGTGGGCGGTCACATGTTGAGTGTCAACCAACAGAGGAAACCACCTATGACTTGGGCGTCATTCTCTAGCTTGTTTATGGAGAGTATAATTCCCCGACTTTGAGGATAGGAACGAGGATGATTTCTTGATCCTAGAAGCAAGGTAGGATGTCCGTTTAATTAATGCATATGAGGCAAGTTTTCGCGCATTTATCAGGTATGCCAACCCACACTATGTTTTCGTCCACAAGAGCGGTTCGCCATTTTTTTTGTGAAGGGGTTGAGTCAAATTGCGAATTTCAGCCTTACAGGTAGCGGCTACTGCTACGGCCAAATCCTTTCAGAAGTGTAGACTTCGTGATAGAGTGGAAGGAGTTGAAGCCAGTGACTCACATGGGCAATCGACTCAAAAAGGTTTCGAAGGAGGTGAGTTTTGGTTCTTACTCTAGAGGACAGACAGGTTCAGGAGGTTTACTCGTCCGACACAATTCAGTCTCAACTACAGACTGTAGTTGGTGTCTACCTCAGACGGTCAACACTTCTCTGAGGGACCTATTCTTTGACTCCAGTGAGTGTTATGGATGTGGGGAGACCTGGCATATTAGGAGGAATTGTCCAAAACAATAGTATAGACCCCCAATTGTCTAGAGGTAGAGGTGGTCATGGTAAGGCCGTATTTCTGGAGAACGCGGTGGCCTAGGTATGGGGGTCACAAAACGTAATTATGGGGTAACGGCAAAACTGGAGCCAACTACAGCCCAACATGGTAGGGGCACGGGCAGACAGGTGAATAGGGCCCATTGGTATGCTTTCCCTGGGCTGTCTGAAGCGGAGAACCTCAGATACGTTATCACAGGTAATCTTTTGTTTGTGATTGTATGGCTTCCTGTATTATTTGATCGCTTCACATTTTCATTGTATCTTCTCATTTGCTACTGGTCTTAATTTACATTTGTAACTTGCTTGACATGCTATTCGTGTTTCTACTCCGGTGGGTGGAGTCTGTGGTAGTTGAAAAGTGTATAGGTCTTGTCTGGTGACTTTTTGTGGGAGTAGAATACTCATGTAGATTTGGTTATCTTAGAAATGGTTGATTTCGATGTATTCTGGTTATGACTTGGCTTTCCTCCAAATTTTGCAATCTTAGATGTAATGCCTTAACAATGGAACGTTTGGCCAAGCCGGAAAGATCGTTAGTAGGGAGGGTAACACACTTCCACTCAGTTCGTATCATCTAACCTTTCTTCGTGCTAAGAAAATGGTAGTAAAGGGTGTTTAGAGCGTTCTTGGCACACCTCAGGGATGATACTACCCAAGTACCTTCGATTGAGTCGGTTTCGATAGTTCGTGAGTTTCCTGGATGTGTTCCCTGGCAGAACCTTCCTGGTATGACACCGGACAGGGCATTATTGAATTTGCATTGATTGGAGCCGGGTACTCGTCCCCATTTTCCAGACCCCCTTATAATGGCTCCACGCAGAGTTTAAGGGAGTTAAAAGCCCAACTCAGAATTGTTAGGGAAAGCTTTATTAGACCGAGTGCATCCCCTTGGGGTCTCCTGTTTTGTTTTGTGAATAAGAAGATGAGTCCTTTCGGATGTGCATAGATATACCGGCAACTCAAATCAGTAACTATTATAACAGGTATCCTCTTCCTCACACTTGATGATTTGTTCGATCAAGTTCCAGGTGCTTGTGTCTTCGCTAAGATTGACTTGAGGTCTGGTATTCATCCTTTAAAATACGGGCAGAAGCTGTGCAAAGCTGCTTTCGACCCTGTATGGCATTTATGATTCTTGGTATGTCCTTGTGGACTAACGAATGCCCCTGCTGCTTTCATGATCTTGTGAATCGGGATTTTTAAGCCAATCTGAATCTCTTTGTTATCGTATTATTGATAATCTACTGATATACTCCCAAGAGTTAAGAAGGAAACATTAGGAAGCATTTGAGAATTGTGTTAGAATGTTGAGGGAGAAAATCTTTATGCCAAATTCTCCAAGTGTGAGTTTTGGCTAGATTCAGTGTCTTTCTTGGGGCACGTGTTCTAAAGATGGAGTAATGGTGGATCCTTCTAAGAATCGAAGTAGTGAAGAATTGGGTAAGACCTACTAATGTGTCCAGAGAAAAGAAGTTTGTTTTGGTTTAGGCTAATTACTTACCCAGTCGATTTTGTTCAAGGGATTCTCTTCTATTGCTTCCCAATTTGCGAACTTGACTAAGCAAACGAATGTTTCCCATTTGTATGGTCGGATGAAAGTGAGGAAAGCTTTCAGAAACTCAAGACTTGCTGACGACCGCACCTACCTTACCTACCTTGCCAGTAAGGGTAAGAATCTTTCATTCTGTAGTGTGATGCATCCTATTCGGTTTGGGTGCAGTGTAATGCAAGAGAAAAATGAATGCTTATCCTTCGAGACAATTTCAGGTGCCGAACGTAATATCCACCTAGATTGGATTTGGCTGCGGTATTGTTGCATTAAAGCAATGGACACACTATCTATATAAGGTTAAGTTGAAGGTCTAACGATCATCGATCCTACAGTAAGTCTTTACTCAGAAGATTGGAATTTGAGACAGAGGAGGTGATGGAACTACTGAAGGTTAGATGTTACCATCTTGTGATCACCCGGAAGTCTATGTTGTGGAAGACGCCTTAATAGAAAAGCAGGAGCATGTAGTTTAGAGGCCCACTTACAAGTTCTAGACGCCCATTGGCTAGAGAGGTGAGACCCTAGCTAATGCTTAATGAGGTTAGAGTAATGAGAAGGGAGGATTGCTTCCCAGTGGTGGAGGCGAGATCTTCTTTTCTTGACCAGATAAGGGCAAACAGTTTGATGGGAGAACTAATCCGAATTCGGGAGATGGTGTTGGGCGGAGGAGAGGCTAAAGAAGCGATAATGGATGAGGAAGGTGTTTTTTGAAATTAAGTGAAGGATATGTGTGCCCCGTGTTGATGATTTGATCCCACTATTCTTACAGAGCTCATAGTTTCCGGATATTCTAGACATCCTGGTGCAAACCAAGATGTACCGTGACCTAAATCAACAACTTTTGGTGAGTAAGATTAGCGCGACATTTGTTGATTTTGTTGTCCAAATTTCCAAATTGTCATCAAGTAAAGTAATGAACAACCCAAGGCCCGGAGGAACCTTCAGAGATGCCCATGCCTGAATTGAAGTGGGAGAGAATTTGTCATGACTTCTTGTTGGTCTTTCCTTCCAAGACATTGGGCAAGTTTTGATTCTATTTGGGTAATTTTGGACATATTCTAATTTTGCTCACTTTATTCCGGTCAAGGTGAATTTATACAAACCGCAGGGAAGTGAGCCAAACTCCCTATATCTAAAGATTGTCGATTGGCATGGATTTCCACTGTCCATCATTCTATAGAGTACGCATTTTACTTCTCCGGGTTGGAGAACTTGGCAGGGAATTAAGGTAACTAGGTTGACCTTAGTACTGCATTTCACCTCAGACGATTGGACCGTCTGAGCGAACGATTCAGGTATTTGAAGATATGCTCGTGCTGTGTTGATAGAATTTGGTGGTCATTGGATGAACTTCTTACCCTTAGCGGAGTTTTCATACAATAACTATCACTCAAGTATTGATAGGCTCCTTTCCGAGCTGTATTGGAGAGATGTAGGTCTCCCATTGGTTGGTTTTGATGCATTCGAGGGTTAGACCTTGGGGTACTTAATGACCTTTTGAAGGGATTCATGGAGAAGTGAATCTATTCAATGAACAGCTTTTAGCGGCTCACAGTAGGCAAAGGAGTATGCAGATCGAAAGGTTTAGGGACTTTGGATTCATGAGGTGAGCAAGTCTTTGCTGAAGGGGTCGCCCATGAAAGGGGTGACGCGGTTTGGTAAAAGAGGTAAGCTAAGCCCAATGTATATTGGACCCTTTGAAGTGCTTAAGTAAATTAAGGCGTGTGGGGAGGTGGTCTTATGAATTTAGCTTAGCCTCCAGGGCTGTCAAGTGCCATCCGTAATTCATTGTCTGATTCTGAACGATACCATGGGATGGAAACTCCATCATTCGTTGGGATTCAGTTCTGCTTATGAAAATTTGACTTATGAGGAGGAGCCTGTGCCATTCTAGATAGAGAAATTCCGCAAGTTGAGATCTATGGAGATTGCACCAATCAAGTTAATGAACAGAATCGACCATGGAAGAGTTCCCTTGGAGAAGGAGGCTGATATGCAAGAAATATACCCACACCTGTTTACATACGAGATGCAGGATCAAAACTCCCTTTTGCCCTTGTTTTTTTCTTCTTATGATCGTTCGAACTGGACGAAAGATGGGTAAATTGGTATCTTTGTACGACCTGTTTATTGGGTATGAGCAGCATATTTCATTTCTGGAAAAACTGGCTGAGTCGAGACGGATCCACGTCCGGACCTCATAGTCACGACCCCACCCAAACCGTCGATGGGGTCTCGTTCCAAAACACTGAGAAATCGGAAAATTTGTGTACTGAGATTCGACTCTCTGAACGTCACTACGAAATGGCAGGACGGACCGTCGCAGGCATGACGGGCCGTCACCACAGACCTTTTCCTGACATCAAGTCTCATATCTTTGTGACAACCATGCAGGACGGACCGTCACAGGTCAGGACGGGCCTCACAGGCTGCGTGAACCCTGCTGGTTCGGATTTCTTCTGTTAAATATTTTAAGGGGCGTTTTGGACTTTCAATGCTTAAATTATAAAGATTAATGGATTATTTAATAATTCAAATTACTTGGGAGTTAAGGAGACAACCTTAAATAAAATGGGTTTATTATCTTTTATACTTAATTTATAACTAATTAGGGTAAAAGAAAGAGGGTTTTGGAATAAGAAAAATAGAAAGACAAGAGAGGAGAATGATCGATAGAAGAGGGAACGAAGAGGATCGCAAATATTTTGAAGATTAGCTTGCTTGATCACGAATTCTTCGTGGAAGTAGGTTATGGTTTACCGCTTTCGTAGTACTCTTTAATAGCGAATGATATGTATTGGGTATATTGTGAACCTTCTATATCTTAATTGTTGCGTGTATGAGATGTGATTATATAATTGTGATAAAATAAGCATGATGAAGCTATCGAAATCCTAATCTTGAAAAACCCTAATCTGCCTTTAATGAGAGTGATGATTCCTTGTAAAAAGAAGGCTTGATGAACTAAAGTTATGGAGTAGTGGAACGGTGTCACAACCGACACGTAGAATTAGGGGATCGGTGTCACGAACCGACAAACGTAGAATTCGGGTATCGTGTGTCACGAACTGACACTAGAATTAGGGATCGAGTGTCCACGAACCGACACGTAGTGTATGGATCGGAGGTCAACATCCCGACACGATGAAAAACCATATGAATCTTGCAAGACGTTAATATACTCAATCTAATGAACCTAATTCCCAATGGGTATGGTCATTGAGGCTTGAGTCTCATGGGTGACTTGGCGGTGCTTGTATTAAATGATTATAGAAGCTGTTGTTTGCTACTTGTTGAGTATTGGTGTTGATTTATGATTTATTTGATCTATAACTGTTTTCTATGTGAGTTGGCCGATGATACCTACTCAGTACTTGTGTTTGTCTGACCCTCTTGTATGTTCTCTCTTTGTCATTGTGGAGTTGCAGCAACGTGCCATCGTCTCAACTCAGGCCGCATCTTAGCCAGTCTTCATCAAGCCAGATTTCAGGGTTGATCTATTACTTTTACTTCTAGCTTGGACTGATTCTTCCTCGTCCTGTCTTGATGTCCTTGAGATTCCGCATGGACTACTGTTTACTTAGTTTAGCTTCTTAGATACTCTAATTAGTAATTTGAGGATAGATGTTTCTGTGGTGATGATTTCCAGATGTTGGGGAATAACTAGTATTGAGTTTTATAAGTTATTAATCGTTTCATTTATGAGTTTAAGTCTTCCGCATTATATTTTGTGTTTATGTTGAACGTGGGAATTGGATGGTTGGTTTCGCTCACATATTAGGATAAGTGTGGGTGCCTTCGCGCCGACCGTTTTGGGTCCGTGACACATAGACCCTCTCATACACATATCATATTATATCAAGTATACATAGACTCTTTGTATAAAAATCTTACGTAGTCTTCTACTTTTATTGCACATAAGTATATAAAAAATAACATAAATATAATAGTCATATTAGTCGTCTCATCTCATAACCATCTAATAATATCATAAGAACTTGGGCATAACCCATACATCAAGTAAAAATGCCTCACATGGGCTATACAATGTGTCATACTGAATGGAAAGAAAGAACCATAGAAGTCTTTAACTAAAAATCAAACTCCATAAGCTAGATAGTGGCATCACCCTCGGAAAGTTGAGGACCTACCCTACATGGATAAATAAGAGATCAAAGCCCTCTTCATGTCGCATTCAAAGAACTTCAATTACCGAAACCTAAAATATTCGGGAAAAGGAAGAAATGGGGTTAGTACGCCACTTCTACTAAGTATGAGACCATATACACACATACTATGAAAACATGCTAAGAAAAAAGGGACATTTCATAAAGTATGCATTTTTCATTTAAAATCTTTATGCACATTCAACAAGACCATATCAATCCATAGGACATGTTCATAATCCATAAGCATGTACACTACTGTCAAGTCAACATGCATTACCTATAATTAGATACATATTCCAGTAATCCTATCATCAAGCCATATGAACAATAATCATGAATAAGAGTACATCTCAAAATAACCAAATCAAGTCAATTACCCATGAACACCTATCAATTTATCAAGTGCAATGACCAAAGCAAATCACTACCTACTTAGATCAGTACCCAACAAGAAAAATGACGACACCCCCACTTCACTTCACATACAGCTTTATGTGTACTTCAGCTAATTAATAATATAACCAACACATAATCATAATTGACCTAATCAACCATAAAGTATCAAAAATGTGCACTTTCATCATATACATATTTCATAAAGCATTATACATAACTCATACATAAGAACATCCTCCTAAGAATCCTCTCAAGGCTCAATGCATGCTTGATAAAGTCCCATACCCCTACATAGACTGAAGCTAAAATCCGTAGGTAATCTCATTTAGAGTTTCATCTACTGTTTAGAGTTCATTTTTACCTTTGAGAATCTTGGCCCTAACCGACATATACACATAGCTAATGTGGATCTCTAGTGTCATAAAACCCTAATACACTCACACCTAACTCACACGAAGGAATGCTGACTACTTGCCAAGTAGTTACAAAAAATAAAACATAGCAACTAACGGTAATCCACTAGCTAGTATTCCTATGGGGGCAACTAGTTCAAAATTAAGAAGATATAATTGGGACCTCTTTATACTACATGATTTAGTCTCAATCTCAGACGTACAGTACTTATCCTACCTTCCCCTATGTGGGAAGGGACTATTCATCACTTACTTCCCGTCGGTTGCTAATCTAGGTCCATTTTTGAAATGTATTTACACCTTTTTTATCAATCATAATTTAGTTTAGGCCATAGGGTCTATCCCTTATATAATCATCATCAATAGCTCCATAAAAATTGCACCAGTATAAGTCCTTTCATTATAATTCATATAGGTGAGGTTAGCACATTAACATATTCATATCATAATAGGGAACATTGGTAAATCATTAACCCTCCTTATATCATTACATCTTAATCCAACACCTCACTAATCATAATCAAGACATTTCAATTAAACATTATACCACCCTATCAATCCTTATACAAACTTGTAAGACCTTGAAGATGACCTAGGTTAACTACATCCTAAAATTTTGGTATTGATTGTATAAGGTCCTAAATATGTATAATATGTGGTATAGAGTCAGTTTCTAAAGTATTAGATGTGTTGGAAGTCAAAGGTCAAGGGACGACTAAGACGTTTGATGAATAAGTCACCTAAATATCTAAAATGTGGTTCTATGTTTTTATGTGTGTATCATGGTGTTTTAAGTTTATTAATATATTTAATGTATAATTATAGTCAGTGGTTAAAGTTTCGTAAAGTTTGGAGGTCAAACGACGAAGAACGTTCAAGGCGTTCGAAAGATATGCTTTGAGTCGACCTTGTACATCTATGTGTGTTTCATTGAGTTTTACGTGTTCGTTTTTGATGAAATTCATGTTATAGGTGTTTAAATTATATACGATCGTATTTGAGTTGGAAATTCAGGGAAATTATCCCCAAGGACCATCGAAGTGTCCTTGAGGAAAGACCCAAAATCAATGTGCATGTTGTCCCAGGCAGACCCTGGCGCCGGAGCAGTCAACGGTCAGTCATGGTTGTGACGCCCCGTCAAAGGTTTCTGTGGTGAGGGAATTAGCCAAGTTTGAATATATGAATCTTTTCCATCTACTTTTGCCACCAATGGAGGCCTGTGACAGCCCTTCAAGGTGGTGACGCCCCGTCAAAGGCAGGATTCGCGCGACCTGCCTTCCTGCGCAAGTGCTACTATCCACTTAGGGTGAATTGGTAAATTCACCCCACTTATAAATTAAGTCATGGAGGTTTTATTAAGTGTATTTTGGGAATTTTAATTTAAGTATATAAAGGGTAATCACATGGAAGACCTCATTCTTCAAAATCATAAACCCAAAACTCTTAGAAAATATCCTAAAACCTCCATTGAAGTCCAGCTTGAAGAGGAAGCTTGGTGAGGATTTTTTGTGTGGAAATTATTCATAAAAGTGAAGAATTATCATCCTTGAGTTATGTATTTTGATCCTTCAAAACTCGTTTCATCAAGGAGACTAATTCTCAACATGTTTTTCAAAGTTTTCTAAAGTGAAATTGTCCAATTTCATGATTGTACAATAGGTTCTTGCATGAATGATTTCTAAACATTAAATTACGATCAAATTGAAATATTATTTATGATTTCAATCTAAATTACCTATGAAATTATGAATTTGGATGAACTCTAGTTTTTTACTATAATGTGGGTTAGTTGATATTAATCTAATATTGATGATGGGCGAGGTAGTTTCTTCTTATGCAGCTTTTTAAGGATAATAAGAATTGAAGGCAATGTATCTAATGTCCTATAAGTGTTCTAAATCTAGATGAATTGATAGATATTTCATGGGAGTTTATTATGAGTGCGTATTGCTCGATTTTTAGTTTTGTCCTGGATAGAGGCCTGGTGATGTTGAATTGAACGATGCGCAGGGAATTTAATGTAATAAGGAATGAAGGTATTCTGCTGCCCGGATTTATTTAATTTGATCTTAATTATATTGATTCTATGTAGTTGGTATGGGTCCACCTAGGGTGGCAGGGGTTATTGTTTACTTGGAAATTGACATGGACTTGTCGCTTGGACACTCCTTAAGTTATGTGGCTATTTTGTAGTTTGATTATGTGAAGCTGAAGTTATCTATCCAAAAAAAAAAAATACATGTGAAAGTTACAATAGTCCTATATACTTATGTCCCCTTAAGGTTATCATTTTAGACTATGACTTTAACATTATGATTTATAGTGTTAGTTAAGTTTTGGTTATTCCTAATTGAATTTATGAGTCCATGTGGAGTTAATTAATAATGTTATGATGGACATATTGATGACTTAAGATTTAGGTTGTTTTTAGAGGTGTTTCTAGAATACTCTGTATGATGTCGAAAAAAGTGAAGTTGTGATTTTTGTCTTAGTGGACTTGACCTTTTACGTGATGTAAGATGATTATGAATTGTGATGTCTGTGAGTTAGGGTTGTTATAACTATTCGTCTTAATATATGAATGAAATTTTACCTTAAATTATTATATGAAGGGATTCTATTATTTGAAAACCCAACCTTGACTTAAGGGGAGGTTAAGAGTGATTGAAGTGTAACCATAATGGTATCCTCAAAGTAATAAGGATAGCTTAAGATTAGTTGGCTTTTGAAAGGCATTATATTTATCCTTAGGAAAAATTCATCAGAGCTTCTTGTCACCATTATTGAGGTACCCTTGAGACCCTTTCCATGGTAGAGTAAAATGTGATTGGTTATGAACTCTTATGGAACTTTTTATGTGAACTCATGTAGGAATTACTCTAATGAGAAACCCGAAGGATCGCACCGATTAAGTATGGTACGGGAAAGTAGTTCTAATTAATGTATGACACAGATCAAAGAAGACCTTCATAAATCCTTAACCTGGTTGCAGATGGGATTTATCCAGTTCTAAACCATTGGCCAGTAGAACAACCTATTAGGTAGATATAAACTAAGAATTCCTGTCTAGCTTTATTGTCTATGTCGGTTATTGCCTATTCTCATCATATGGAATACCATATTAGCATTTTATGAGTTTACTGGACGTTTATGAGGTGGTGGTATGGGATGCTATCTGACAATTTCACAATAGACTTTGAAGGTGTTTTATGTGGAGTTCTAGGGTCCTTGTCACAACCATCATTTGATTATCCTTTATGTGATGTATGTGTCTTAATGAAACTTAATTACTATGTTAAGAATAGAAATAATGCTACCTAATCTAAAGTGACCTTGGATTTCATAACTAAGTGTGAAGTGAGGGCATAAGGGATTGATCCTCATGTCCTTAATCTTGGGGAATTCCTTGACGTTACTCTAAGGAGGGAAGTTTTTGTTGATTTTGTGGACCGATCTAAGCCTTAGGTCAGTATTACTGACTTTTAGGTAATCTTGAATGTCACTATGGACGTTATCTTCTTGATTTTCTTAAGTAGGTCTTTTGATAGCCTTTGGGAAGAGAATGTCATATCTCTATGTGTTGGTGATTTTATGTTAGCATGATTCGAATCGTTAGGGATCTATTGGATCTCTTAAGTGTGTGTGTGTAAGGGGATTGTAATCGGGCGTTTCGCAGGAGAAAAACCTTCACGCACTACCAAGTTAGCTATAAAATTCACACCTTTGGTAGAGGAATCTTACCTTGATAGTTTATGATTGCTTTGGACTTATTATGTGAATCATTGTAGTATCTTAATGGTCGTTTAGTGCCCTCTGAGAGAGGGTGTATGTGGGTCGCTCCTTTGGTGACTTAAGTAAGTGAAATCTTAGTAATGACTTTAAGTGAGGAAATTACATACTAGAAGTATATCATGTGTTTCTAAATTGATTAAGCATGTTATTATGATTATAATACGATTTTTAAATGAAAAGATGCATATTTCTAATAAAGTCTGTTTTCATGATTTTTTTGCATAAACCATACAGAATACATGTGGTTGTACTAACTCTAAGATTTTATCTATCTATATATTTCTTGGTAGGTGAAGAGCTTTGAGAAGTGAAGACTTGGACTTAGAAGATCGTCCAAGAGAAGTTAAAGTATGTCCTCACTTGACTCGAGGGAACATATATTTCTTTTATGTTTCTTATTGAAGTATTGTAATAGACTATGTATTTCTATATTTGTATTTTGAAGTATGGGCTGTGTCCCAAGTATTCTTGTGTCTTATGATGATGAGATTGAGATTTAGTATTTCCTATTACTTTTATATGAAAGAGATTTTAAAGACTATATTATGTTCTATGAAAATTTTTAACTCCGCACTACTTTTCAGTATGTATATGCAATGAGTGAAGAAAGAGACCTTGTCTAAGACCTGAAGTTCGACGACGACGTGCCCCAATCCAGATTGTTGCCCTAACTTCCTATAGGGAAGGGTTTCGGTTTTGGTCACAATACTCCATACAACATCATGACTAAATCACAATTACCCGAATTGAAGTAAAGGAATGAGATCATAAGACCTTACCAAGTCTCTTGCTGTTAATAGTTTCATCCTCTCATGTCTTATACCATAAACCCTCAATTTAACCCAATAATCAACTTGATAACAAGGCTATAAGAATCATTACATCACAATTCAATACTAGATCAAAGCCTAAGAAGAGATACTTGGGTCAATTCACAACATATCCGCTTCTCAAGAACTAGCATGAAATACTGTAAATCACCATAATCCATTCATTAATAATATAAAAACATCATATAATATTAATTCAACTAATAACCAATTCAATTGAACCAATTACAACCTGATTCATATCAAGATCAGACCTAGGGTTAAGGGTTAAGAGTCATTTTCTACAAACTAGACCAAAACATCAAGATATATCAAAATTAAGTCATAATACATGTTAATATATTCATATTATCCAATATAAAACATAAAAAAAATTCATAACCTAATTTTTTAGATGGAGAAGAACCCACATGAAAACCCAACTTGAAAATACTTTGAAAGAACCCTTTGAGGAAAGAGGTCTCAAAGCTTAATTAGATACCGTACCTCAATGTTTGATGAAGAATCAATGGTTAAATCGTCCCTTTACATCCCCCAAATCCCTCCCCTAGCTTGTTTTCAATGGTGTCTTCCAATAGAGAAAGAAAGAAGATAAAAAGAAGAGAGTTTTGTTTTGAGAGTTGTAATTAGACTTATGGGGTTGGGGTCTTTATATAGGGGTTATTTAAGTTAATTATATTTCATTTAATACCTAAATAAATAACTAACCCCTTAATCATTTATTTAAGACAAACTTAAAAACGTGCAGGAAATTGTAGGCCCCATCGATGACACCACGATCGATGGATCGTGGGTCAATCAACGGCCATTGTGCCATTCCGTGCTGCACATCTGTTGTCCTTGTAAGAGAATGTGCAGGTGAGGGCCTACACCAAATTGTCTAAGTGTTGGTTTACGGTTGGCATAGACACTCATTGATCAACACACGCCCCATCGATTTCCCTTTCGTGGGTGCACATTACCCAGGCACTGTTATCCAACATGCAAGGGTCCTCCTCAAGGGCCCTTTGTGGGTCATTAGGGAGTCGTACCCGGAATGTTCGACCATGTATCAACTTAAACACAATGTTTAGATCTGGAGAGGGGGGGTGAAGGGTAAAGTTTTGCTTGCGCGGGGTAAGTAAGATGGGGGGTGGATAGGAGGGGGGGATTTATGGGGGGTGGGGGGGGTTAAGTGAGGGGTGGGGGTGAGGATTGACGGCAGGAATACGAGGTGGGGGGTGGTTTGATTGTTCAGGATGTGGTTGGTGGTGTGGTTTTGTCATGTGTTACTGGTGCGGGGAGAGGTGTGGGGCAGGTGGCATGATGGGTATCGGCGTTGGTTGGGGGTGGAGCGGCTCTAGTCTCTTCCCCGGGGGGCCCTGGTTTTCTTCATCAGATCATTTTTCCGACTCCCTAAACGCGAGTCAATAGTCTAAGCGGGCTATTATCCCCTAGAACTAGTTTTCGAACGTCGCGGACGTTCTTAGACATTTTGGTTTCTAGAATTCCTAAATGACTTATAAACATTATAATAGGCATTTAAATAGTTTCTAGACCTCATGAAACTTATGTTAGGCCTTAAGACACGTTTTGGATTTTTGAAGTGTTACAAAGACTAAGCTCTTAGCTTACATTATTACATTCATTGGTTAAAAATACGGAAAATTTAAAACTTATCTTCTACTTCTACATTGAGGTTTACATAAAACTCTCTCCTACACATAATATAGTCATATCAGTATATATAGACACTTTGTATAAGAAGATTACATAGTCTTCTACTTTTATTTCACATACATATATATAAGATACAATATAGTATTGAAATGGATGTCTCGTCTCATAACCATCTAAACAAGAGTATAACAATTGGGCATATGCCATGCATCAATACAAAAAAAGTCACATATACGCTTTACAATCTTTAGTACTCAAATGAAAGAGAATGAACATATTCTCTTTTAAATAATAATCAATATCCAAAGCTATAAAGTGGAATTGTCCTCAAAGTGGTGAGGCCCTACCCAACATGCAATGTCCAATTAAAGCCCCATAATCCTACTCAATCAAGTAAACCAAACAAAGGGCTATAATAAATGCCTAACTTCACATAACATGGTATCAAGAGTAATCATTCTCATACTTTAGAAATACAGACCAACATCATGTTGATAAGTTAAACTAACATCATATAGAATAAATAACCATTTAAAGTCAACATATACATAATAGTCACTTTATAAGATCATAATAACCCCGTCCTAAGGCTTCCCTAAAGGCAAACTAGTGCAAGGCATAGGTAGAGTCTCATACCCCCTACCTTTGCTAATTCAAACCTCTTAAGTCAGCCTAGTTAGTGTTTACTTCATTACTTCATTTTACTTTTGGAAACACTTGAATTAACTAACATAGACCACAATAGCTATTTGTGGAATCTGGTGTTGTAAAACCTTACACCGATAGAAAGTGGTATACCGGCCAAAGTAGTACCAAAAATGAACATAGCATCTAGGTGGATCCACTAGCTAATATTCCTATTATGGTAACATAGTTTATGGAGATCGGGGATGTCATGGAAACATCAATCTATGCCCTTTTTTTACCATGAGGCTATACACTATGGTGAACCCTGCCTTCCCTCCATGGGAAGGCGCCACCCCTCACCTACAAGTTCACTCGGTGCTAAGACAGAATCCCTTTTGAAATGTCTTTAATTTCTTTATTAATCATCATATATTAATGTAAGTCATAGGATCTATCTCTTATATAATCATCATCATAGCTCAATAAAAATTGCATGAGTATTGTCCTTTCATTACAATTCACACATGTGAGGTTAGCACATTTACATATCACGTCATAATAAGACACATTGGTAAGTTATCACCATCCTTATAACATTTACATCTTAGACAACAACTCACAAATCATAGTTCCAGACATTCCAGTTGACACCCAATTTTGCCCTCCGCAAAACAAGTTAATTAACGAACTTTTTAATTTAAACGATTTGAAACAATTGATCTTATAAAGTTTAAGGATTTTTCAATTTGTTCTAGACTAGTCTTATCTCTCTTTCATAATTTTTAGATAATATATATGTTTTACATAAATATGTATACGATTAGTATGTGTCATGATCATTCGAAAGTCGTCTAAAAAAGATTCATTTTTGTTTAAATGTTTTACATAGTCATATAATACTTTACATTTTCGATATGTTATTTTATAATTATGTCGATTATTTTATTTCATTAAAATTAAGAAGTTTAATAATTAACTTATATTAATAAATCCTATTTGCTCATTTTATTAATATTCACCAAGTGACTCAATTCGACTAATTTACTAATTCTATTCTAATCTAAAGAATCAATTTTGGCTCCTATCCGTTTGTTCAAAATTGTCAAAAACCCATAGTCACAGGTCTCTTTCTTAGCTTTGCACTTAAAACAACCCAAATCCATTCTTTACACTTACAGAAAAGCCCATCCATTCCAGTCCATCCAGCACCAACTTTAACCTATAAACCAAATCACTAATTCGCCTAAAACCTTTGCAGCCCAACTCTTTTCTTTTTCTTAGGACAAAAACCAAAAACCCAATCTTACCCAAATCCATCTGACCCGCCCATAACCTCAATTTAAACAAAGGAATCCTATCAATCCATGGTTGTTCTCAATGTCTCAACTTAGTTTTAGTGGCAATCACATGCGCGTAAATTTAAGTAGAAAAGAATCCTCAAAAGACAGAGCAACGCTAACAAATGATGCTCAAACGTTTATCAACTCACGGCGTCAATACATGAAGCAAATTAGTTTTCTTCTTCAGGTTGTCCCTTTCCAAGTTGTACGAGTCCCTTTCTCGAGATCGCTCCATGTCGGTGCCAAGGACGTTAGAATTGATCCCAGCCATTGATTCACCCATTTCTCTTTTGGAATACGGTCGAAAATTTAGAAATGTCCCCCCATTTTGGGGAAAAGTTTTGAATTTATTTTGAGATTGTGGTTGAGGAGTTATTACCTAACCACCCATTACCCTACCTTACCTTACCCCACCCCTTCTGGTTTCCCTTATATATTGGCCGATCCTCTTCTTTGAAAAAGAAGGAGGAGGATTTTAAGAAAAAAATTGTTTCAAAATAGAAAAAGGAAGGAAGCTAACACACAACTACATAAAATCAATAGTTGTGGAAAAAAATATGTATAGATTTAGGTTTTTGAGGAGGTAGATATTAATAAATCCAATTTTTTGCTCTTGTTCGGCTACATTCTATCTTCGTCGAAACTTTAAAAGTGGCCTTCTAGTGTCAAACTCATCATCCTCTACTCGTTCTGTCCTGTCGCTGCTCCAAAGGAGTTAAATCTCTCTCTATTCTCACTACTTTCTACAATGCATTGCTTGTTTGATTATAATTCGAATTTTGATTCAAAGTTCTTTAATATTGGTTGGGCTGTCCATTGAAACCACATTTATTCATGTTGTTGTTTGATATATTAGGAGAAGGTTCACAATTATAGAAACAAAAAATAAAGAATGAGGCGCACAACATGCTATTGATTTGTACTCTTTATCTTCGGAAAAAGAAGTGTTGTGTTGGTGTTCATGTGTTAGCACCGTGATGAAATTGTTCCTAATCATTTTACGTCGTTTTAGTTTCTTTTGGTAGGCTGGCTTATTTAATTATTTGTTTGGCTTAATTTTTCAGCTTGGCTTGATATAAGAATCTGAAAATTATTATCTACTTTCCTTAAGT
This sequence comes from Solanum habrochaites, assembly GCA_027704765.1. Lineage (NCBI taxonomy): Eukaryota > Viridiplantae > Streptophyta > Magnoliopsida > Solanales > Solanaceae > Solanum > Solanum habrochaites. Next base: position 38,298,996 of record JAKWJA010002492.1, on the reverse strand, counting down.
TCTACCCCGTCATCTAGAAATCCAAGCATTTTGTTTGCAGGTTAATCTGAGGCAGTAGTAATGAACTCTTACGAAATTTTTTTATGAAGTTCGACCCTTGTCGGGACTCCTCATCTTGCAAACTAACTTTATGTCAATTTGAATACCTAATCAATCATGCTTTCATTTTAAAACCATATGCATACTATTCTAGAAAATTTTGGTGTATGTGTTGACATGTTGTGTTTCATTCCTTCAGTTAGTAAGAACTAGGATTTTTCCGAGATCTATTTAGTTGCTTGTCTATTCGATTTAATCTTTGTTTTAGTCTAATGTTGCTTCTCGATCTGTACCAATTTATGACTTTTTATTTATTTATTTTGTTTATTTGTTGGTCATATGCCTATGTTTCCATAATTTTGTCGGTTCCAAATGATCAATGTGTTCTTTAATTACTCCTCCCAAGATTCTTTTTGCCTAGCATGACTATGCTCGAAATATTCTAATTGCTCTATGTTTCTTAAAGTAAGTTTAGTCTTGTCATCAATTTGAACAGTATATTAACTCCCTGTTTCTTCTTTGTTTGCTGTGAAATTTGTTGGGAGTTAACCCCGAACTTTTTTATTTCCCTTGCATTTGGGAAGAGTCATAAAGACTTATACTTCCTTCCACTAATTCAAGCCATAAAAATCGATGAATAGGTCCCGAGGTTTAAAGAATCGAAGTAGACTGAAGATTTTAAACAAGAAGTGTCCCAAATTCTCAAGATTCAAGGCTATTCCTTTCACACCACTGGCAAATTCAACCATTTCCCCAGCTTGAATCTCGTTCAATCTTTTTTTTAGTTGTATTTTATTTTATGCCTAAGGCTTTGTTGTATTTATTTTCTGTATTCAACATTTATTATAATTAGTTTAGAACAGGTACAGGTGAAGTGGGTCAATACCCCAAAATAAATGGGTCCAAATACAGATCCAGGCGGACAGATATCCCAGATTTTGACCCAACTATCTCTTTCTCCCTCCCTCTCTCTCTCTCTCTCTTATTTTTGTTTATTTGTTTTTATTTGTCGGTTGTTTTAAACATAAATAATCCAAATCCCCACAAACATCGTAAATGTTTTATCGACTTAAAATTTAATTTCAAAAGGATTCTAAACTTGCGACCGATTCTTACTTAGATAATGACTTAAAATACTTCACTTTCAAACAACTTCTAATAAATTTTATATAAAAATTAAGTTAAATGATATTTAGCCAAACTAAGTTAATTGTTGGATAACCGCAAGTAAGCGGACGTCTTACATGCTTTCAAAGCTTCCTAACACGTTAATATGAATCCCCGAACCCTTTAAAAATCTTTCAGATTGAATTTTTGTTTTAGTCTGACTGAGAGAATGTTTTTCTTGATTTCACTCAAAACGTAAAGTGTGACTCAAAATTCAGAAAATTTAAAAATATTATTTTTCTGAAAAAACTTTCATTATAAAACAAAATGGAGACTCTGCTTTGGCAATTTTGGAGATTCTAAACCGTTAAGATTATCGTTATTTAGCTATTTGGATATTGTTTTAACTTGTTTAGGTTAACCTTAGTTTTTTGTAAATGGTTGCTATCATGGAATATTTTTCCTGCCATTGGCAAATGCTTAAATCAAGAAACGAAAGTTTACGTGCTTTCTCTACGCGGCTTTCGTGAAATAACACAAGATTTCATTTTTGGAAGTATCAGACGAATGTTGGAATCGGTCATCCGCCTTCGTTTCGTAGATTCCCCTCCAGTTGTTTGTCCTACTCGCATAAAACCTTCAACTTGAAAACTTTCTAGTAGCCTAAGCTAGAGCGAACCAAAACCAAAATTAAGCATTAGCCTAAGTGGGCGTTATCCCCAGTGTGTAATTAATTTTTCATTTAGATAACGACAAACTACGGATAAGTGGCCCAGAAGCAAAATCAGTGTCTAAAGAAGTTTTTGACCTCACGACACATCATTTTATGTGATATTTGGATGATGTACGTGTGAAAACCAATTTGGGGTGGGTAAAACTAACTAGCTTCTGTTTTATAGATACGGACCGTTAATCAAAGTTTGGCATGATCATAGCAGAGCCACCCCAACTCCAAAATGTGGCATAACAATATCGACGGAGATCATAGAACAACCCTCAAAAAATATGTGGGTTCTATGACGGAATTGATCAACATGAATGGTTGGCCATAATTGGTTGAGGTCCTCACGGATATTGGGATAGCCAACAAAGGTGTTTCAATTCAGAACTGTCGAAATTACCCCGACTTTGGAGGAAATCAGAGACATCATAGACACGGTACTGGATAGAAAGGAAAGCAAGAAAATAAGAAGACATCTTTATCCCTATAAGCCCTATGTAGAATATATTGCGGACTAGTTTGGGTTGGGAAAAGACTTTGCCTACTGGTGTCAAGAATCCCACATAGCATTCAGACATCTTTATATCAGATTAGGACATGCTAGCTTCTACACCACTTACAACTGAGAGTTCAAGGTCTCTTACAGAGAATGGAACGAAATTCGAACTACATTGGGCCTGAATTCTCCTTGTGAGATACGTAGGTAGACTTCCCACGTATGGCCCCTATATTTAAAAAATTTCACTCTCCCCTTTCATGTTACGAGAACATACGAAGGCTAGATCAACGAACGTCAAATAGCAGCTGCAGGAAGACCTTAGCTCAATGTGATTTAGCCCTTTTTCAAACAGTGTCAAAGCTAAAACAAACAAATTCATGCTTATTAAAAAAAATGTGTTTTCTTCCTTACTCGTGAGTTGAAGATATCCTCAAACAAAGTAACTCGTGTGTTTATATGCTCTCTGCGTGACATTATGCCTATGTGTTCTGAATCTGCATTGACAAATATGACTTTGAGTTATTTTCCTTCTCAGGTACTTTGAAACTGATCTGTGTCGATTGAAAGCTAGCAGATCATCCCTATTTCACCAGAACAAAAGGTCCCGCACATTCCTTCCCTAAATGAGATTTAGACAAAAGAATGACAGTCATGGAAGATAGTAATTAAGAAGTAAGTCTTACTGATGTTGTGGTGTCTCAACCCACCATAGCGGACAAGAATGAGTTGATTCTACAGCTGATGCAATAGATTGCAGAAATGAGAGTAGACTTGTTAGAGACAGGTCTCCTTACCCCGACGATTTGTTGCAACGCTGCTGAAGGAGACCTCCATCTAACTTCCTCTTCAACTATAGATCCACCAGCCCAGAACCAGCCATCTACCTTGCTAGACAATTTTTCTGGTTATATATCCTGACGTACCAAAATCCCCAATTGCTTCTGTATCCTACCAAACTCAACCTCCCCTCCTCCAAACAACCACCCCCAAATGCCACCCCATCTTCAAAATACCCACCATAACCACTCCACACCCGTCCACTCCACCACCGTTGGTAGGAAATCAAAACCAAAATACGTTTAATCCCCAACCCTACCCCACCCCAACCACCACTTAAAATCAAAATACAGTTCCGTAGACTACCCCAAAATAAGCAACCGATCAAAATGCCTAGAGAGTCCCTCTATAGATCCCCTTCCTAAAAGAACCACTTTCCACAATTCTCATCCCCTGCGAGCATGATCTGCACGTTCCGAGCTAGACCATTATGAGGAAACACAAAGGAATATAGGGAAACGAATGACATAAAAGAAGAGAATCAAGAATCCTAAAGAGCTCCAATGCGTCCCTGATATCCCCGTTCTTATTTATGAAGATTTAATGTATCATCCAAATCGTACCTCCAGAAGGGTTCAAAATAACAAAATTGATACTTTCGAAGGATTTGGTAACCCTATGGCTCATTCTATAGCCTACTGTTCTGCGACCTCTCTTTTGGAGTTTTTAGGGATAAGCTCATTGGAATTGCGGCTCTTAGCCGAAGCTGTGCGGAGAAGCTCTTTAGGTTCACCTCGCATGAAACCGGCCATTGCCAGCTGAATGCATTGGCCAAAGATTTTATCGATCGATTTGCTTACAACGTAGAAATTGTTCCAGATCAATACTCTTTGGTAAATATGAAGAAAAAATCAACCGAGAGCTATAGGGAGTTTGGCTATAGGTGGAGAAAAGAAGCGGCGAGGGTAAGACCGCCCATGTTTGAAAAGGAAATCGTTGAAGTTTTCGTACGGGTGCAAGAGCCCAAATATTATGATAGAATTATGATGCTCGTGGGGGCAAAATTTGCTAACATAGTCAAGATTGGTGAGAATATCAAGGACGGTTTAAAATCATGGAAGATAGCCTGTGTAGCAGCATTGCTTGGATCTTTAGGGTTGTTGAAAAATAAGAGAGAAGACATGGTTGTTGTTTCATATGACGGCCAGAAAAACACTAGAAGATCGTCGTACTCCCACTCCCAAGGTCGTTCTCGACCTTCTTAAAACTCTTACCAGGCTAGTCAGAAAAATAATCCACCTCCAATTTACCAAAATCCATCTCCCACTTACAAAAATCCACCTCTAATTTGCCAAAATCCATCTCCCTTATACCAAAATCATCCTCCACTTTACCAAATTCCATATCCTTATTATCAAGGAGTTTCTCCCAATTGTGGTAACGTGTAGTCGAGCTACAGAGAACCCCCTCATGTTCATCAAGTCTAAGCTCCACTATACCAAAATCCCCCTCCGAATTACCAAGGTCCATTGCCAAACTACCAAACAAATCCATATCCCAGAAGCCAAGATCCACGTCCAAATACCAGAAGTTATTATCAAGTGCCTCCTCCCCAACAAGGTAGTTATGATTCTCCTCGACCCAGATTCGAGAGGAAGCCTCCCAGAAATTTTACCGCGCTCTCTAAAAGCCGAACAAAGCTGTACGAGCAACTAGCTGCGTCCGGATATATACACCCGTTGGGGCCTAAACCGGTGGATACTAGTTGAAAGTTCTACAGGCCCGACCAAAGGTGTGCGTATCACTCCAACAGTGTTTGACATGATACTGAATATTGCATCAACCTCAAGCATAAGATTAAAGACCTGATCGACCAAGAGGTGGTCTCTCTTCAAGAAGTCGCGCCTAATGTCAAAACCAACCCTTTGCCGAATCATGGAGGCATCAATATCAACATGATAGAGACAGACAATGATTGATGTGTGACAAAAGTGATAGCTTCGTTTGTTCATGAAGATCTAGAAAAGGTTGTGGCCTCATTAAGTATCAAAGAGAGAAAAGAGTTCGTTATCCTAACACCTGCAAAGGTTGTTGCCTTGGCGCTACCATAGACTCTTATCAGACCAAAATTTGTGATTGAAACTGTTACCACTCAGGGTATGACTTAATCTGGAAGATGTTATACTCCCGAAGAGTTGGCTCTTGGAGGGCAAAAGAAAAATGAAGGAAAAAGGCCGATAAGTGAAGACGAAGCAGAAGAATTCTGGAGAAAGATGCAGCCAAAGGATTATTCTATTGTTAAGCATTTAGAAAAGACTACAGCCAAGATTTTCATGTGGGACCTGCTGATGAGCTCCTAATTACACAGACAAGACTTGATGAAGGCTCTTCATGATAATTATGTGCCCGTCGGCACAAGCAGTGATAATGTTGCCGCTATGATCAATCAAGTATTCGAGGGCATCAGATTAGCTTTTACGAAGATGAGTTGCCTTTTGAAGGGAGGTCACACAACAAGGTGTTGCACATCACTGTCGTATGCCGCGAGAAGTTCATAAATTGCGCCCTGGTGGACGATGGATCCGGTCTGGACATTTGCCCGTTGTCAACATTAAGATAGTTAAGGTTTGACTTGGGAAAGCTGGAACAAAACCAAGTCAATGTAAGAGCCTTCGACGGAGTACGGAGAGATACATTGGGAGCGGTGAATCTGATCATCCAAATGGGTCCAGCAATATCCAATGCACAGTTTCAAGTCTTCGACATCGATTCCATCTATAACCTTCTTCAGGGAAGGCCTTTCATCCATATGGATAGAGCTGTCCCTTCTACTCTATATCAGATGATGAACTTGTTTAGAAAAATGAAGATCTAGTTATTCATGGCAAAGGGAGTCACTCTGGCAAACAGGCGCTAATCATTGATGAAGTACTGCGATTTACAAATTTCTACATGGTGGAGTTGGTAAATACCACCGTTAAAGACTTGGCCCCATAGACTCCCATGCCTGTCGTGTACAAGATGATAGCCACTGTGATGCTGCAGAATAATTTTGAACTAGGTTTCAGATGGGAAGAAATTCCCAAGAAATTATTGAGCCTATTCTAATCCCCGTCAAAGGAGCAAGATATTGTTTGGGGTACATCCCCACAGATGAAAAAAATGATGACGATGAAGAAGAATGATCAAGCTTTGGCTAAGACGATCCCTCATCTATATCAATCATTCCTGGTCCGAGAGTATGTCAAGCATGACGACCTTGGGGAAGAAATTTGTGACCTTTTCGAGGAGATAGATGTTGTTATTGAGGAAGAGGTCGAGCTAGCTAGAATCCGTGATGTTGAGCCCGGAGAGATGCTACAGAATTGGACCTCCACGCCGATCCTGATTCATCGAACTCCTTGGTAGAAGGGCATCATTTATGCATATTTAAATTGGTGGCGGTACGGAAGAGGCCTGAGACCCGCCATTTTGCATTTTCTTAATTGCTTGAATTATAAAATTTCCCAATGATGTTTGAAAAAGGCCAATTGGCCCTTTGCCATAGAAAAAGTTTGCATTATTTCTAATTTGAATGAAAGCCTCTTTTATTTGAAAATTTGTTTATTTACTCATCTATTTTACTTTACTTTCCTAACTTTATCTATTTATGGTTTCAGTAATATGAACCTAAAACCTTCCAATGTCATGTCATGTCACGAGCTGAACGAATAAAATGAGGCAAGTGATGACTAGGTTGATGAATACGAAGAGGAAATTGAGGCATCGGAATAGGTTGCTAAAGATTTTCTGCAATTTGAAAATCAGCATAAGCCAAACTTAGAGTAAACTGAAACTGTAAATCTGGGAGACCAAGAGTGTGTCAAAGAGGTCAAAATAAGCGTTCACTTAAATGAAGATCAAATAAAGGTCCTGATTCATTTACTCACTAAGTACATTGATATGTTCATCTGAGAAATCAGCGATATGTTAGGGCTGAGTACCGATGTGGTATCTCACAAGTTGCCGATCAATATGGGGTTCAATCCAGTGAAACAGAAGGCTCAGAAGTTCAAGCCTGAGTTGAGTTTAAAGATCAAAGAAGAGATCACCAAGAAGATCGAGTATCAATTGGTGGAAGTGACGTAACACCCGACTTGGTTGGCCAATGTTGTTTCGATCGCCAAAAAAATGGGACGATCAAAAATTGTGTCGACTATAGGGATCTCAACAAAGCCATCCCTAAGGATAATTTTCCATTGCCGAACATTCATATTCTGATCTATAATTGTGCTAATCACGAAATGTAATCGTTTGTGGATTGTTACGAAGGTTATCATCAGATTCTGATGGACGATGAAGATGCAGATTAGACAGTTTTTACTACACCTTGGGGTGTATATCATTACAGTTTGATGCCATTTGTCCTGAAGAATACTGGTACTATCTATATGAGGGATATAACAATCATATTTCATGATATGATTTATAAGGAGATCGAAGTGTACGTAGATGACGTCATAATCAAGTCCTACGAGAGTTTGGACCATTTGAAGAACTTGAAAAAGTTCTTCGACCATCTACATCGGTATAACTTGAAGTTAAATCCCATCAAATGTGCTTTTGGAGTGCCAGTCGGCATGTTGTTGGGATTCATAGTCAGCGAAAGGGGTATCGAGCTCGACCCTTCAAAGATTAAGGCGATTCAAGAGTTCCCTCCTCGAAGACTAAAAAGGAGGTAATGAGTTTATTAGGGAGGTTGAACTACATCAAACGATTCATAGCTCAATCAGCGGTGGTGTACAAGCCTATTCTCAACTATTGAAGAAAGACACTCCGGCAAAGTGGACTGAAGGGTGTCAGGCTGCTTTTGATGCTATCAAGAAATATTTGTCCAATCCACCGGTATTGGTTCCTGTGTGAGAAGGGAGTCCATTTTTGTTGTATTTGTCTGTCTCAGATAGTGCATTCAGATGCGTACTTGGTTAGCACGACGAGACAAGAAAGAACTAAAGGGCTATCTATTATATAAGCAAGAAGTTACTCCATACGACTCCCGTTACACCCTATTGGAGAGAAAGTGTTGTGCTTTGACTTGGCTTGCCCAAAATTTGAGACATTATTTGTCTTCTTATATTACATACCCCATTTCCGCAATGGACCCACTGAAGTATATTTTCCAGAAGACGATGTTGACCGGAAAGTTAGCTAAGTTGCAAATATTGTTGTGTGAATTTGATATTATGTATGTGACTTAGGAGGAGATAAAAGCACAGGCCTTAGCTGATCACCTTGCAGAAAATCCCATTGATGAAGACTATAAACTGCTCAAGACTTACTTTAACGATGAAGAAGTATCGTTAGTGGGTGAAGATATTTCTGAAATGTATCTAGGCAGGATATTATTCTTTGATGGAGCAGCAAATCATCAAGGGGAAGGCATCGGAGCAGTCTTACTTTCAGAGTCTGGTCAGCATTATCCCCTGGCGGACAAGCTCCAGTTTAATTGCACGAACAATATGGCCGAATATGAATCTTGTATTCTTGGTTTTAAAATGGCTATCGACATGAATGTCCATGAGTTGTTGGTTATTGGAGATCCAGATTTGTTGATTCACTAGGTTCAAGGAGAGTGGTCCATGAAGAACTCAAAAATTATACCTTACGTGCAATATGTACAAAAGTTGTGCAAAATATTTCGTAAGATCGAGTTCATAAATACTCTCAGAATACAGAATGAGTTTGTCGATGCTCTTGCCACCATCGCTTCAATAATTAAACATCTAGATACCAATTATATTGATACTCTTCATATAGAACTGAAGGAACATCCAGCCCATTGTTCATATTTTGAAGCAGAACCGGACGGTTTGTCGTGGTATTTTGATATAAAGAAGTATTTGGAGTCCGGGAATTATCCTGAAGATGCTACATCCAACCAGAAGAAGTCGACTCAAATTTTTTCTAAGCGAAGAAGTCCTTTATAGGAGGACTCTAGATTTGGGTCTTCTCAGATGTGTAAATGTTGATCAAGCTACTAAACTTATTGAACAGATACATGCTGGAGTTTGTGGAACGCATAGGAATGGTCTCACTTTGGCAAGAAAGATCCTTCGAGTTGGTTATTTCTGGATGACTATGAAGAATGATTGTTGCAAGATTGTGCAAAAAAATCATAAATGTCAAGTGCACTGTGATTTGATCTGAGTGCCACCTCACGAACTCAATGCTATGAGTTCACCTTTGCCATTTATAGCTTGGGGTATGGATGTCATCGGTCTGATAGAGCCAGCCGCTTCTAATGGACACAGATTTATTTTGGTTGCCATTGATTATTTTATTAAGTGGGTGGAAGCAGCTTCTTACAAGTTGGTTACCAAGAAATTTGTAGCTAATTTTGTTCGCAACAATCTGATATTCAGTTTTAGGGTACCAAAATCGATCATTATTGATAATGGTGCAAACCTCAATAGTCATTTGATGAGATACATATGTGAGCAATTTAAGATTACTCACAAAACTCAACCGCTTATCGCCTTCAAATGAATGGAGATGTAGAAGCCGCCAATTAAAATATCAAGAAGATTCTGAGAAAAATGATTGACAATCACCGAGGTTGGCATGTGATGTTTCCATATGCTTTATTAGGTTATCGAACGACTGTCAGAACGTCGACTGGAGCTACTCTATACTTGCTAGTGTATAGGACAGAAGCAGTCATACCTACTGAAGTTGAAATACCGTCCTTAATAATCATCCAAGAAGCTGAGTTAAGTAATGTTGAATGGGTCAGCAAGCGGATTGATCAACTAACTTTGATTGATGAGAAGAGAATGGTTGATGTTTGTCATGGTCAGTTGTATCGACAGGGAATGTTTCGTGCTTTTCACAAGAGAGTAAGAGCCAGAATTTTTGAAGTTGGTCCTTAAGCGTATATTTCCTCATCAAGACGAGCACAAAAAAAATTCGCACCAAACTGGCAAAGTCCTTACATGGTTCGCAAAGTATTATCTGGAGGTGCTTTTGTCCTGTCGGAGATGGATGGCACCGCATGGACAAAACCAATCAACTCAGATGTTTTCATGAGATACTACGTGTGAAGCTTTGGTTTGCATTTCTGTTATTTACTTGTAATCATTCAATTTTCTTGTATTTGCTTTGTTTAAAATTTTATCCCTCCTTGTAGTGAACTACGTCTGACCTGAATTCTCAAAAATGAGATACGTAGGCGGCCTATGTCGGCCTCGGTCACCCCATTTATCCACTTTAAATATTTCTTTGTATTTGAATTACGTTCGACCTAAATTCTCAAGAATGAAATACGTAGGCAGCCTATGTAAGTCTGTCAGTTTCTTTGTAAATTTCTTATTATCGTAAACCTTGAGGGGGAACTACGTTTGACCTAATTTCTGCCTCAACGGGATACGTAGGCGCCACAAGGGTTCGGTTATATTTCCCATAAGATTTTTATTCATCTTTACAATAGAAACTGGGACAGAATTTTTGAGAAAGACTAAAAAATTCTCGAAAAGAAGATGTTTCCTCAACAAGTCAAGACTGAAGATATTCTGAGATTTGCACTCAGGAAAGAATTTTGAAAGAATCTCAAAATTCCATGATTCTCTAACCAATAATCAAGGATAAGCCAAGACAGTAACTGGACAGAATTTTTGAGGATGGCCTCAAAATTTCAACGTGGGTTTATCGACAATTTAGAGTGACTTTGAATACTCCCCATCGCATAATCAGATATACCTTCAAGCATCAGGCTCAGAGAAGTTTTCTAACCCTGACGTGACATGACACTTGGCATTGACCTTTTTCAAAATTCACTTCTCGAAATTTATTTTTTTAAAGCTTTTTCTTTTTTGTTTCATTTGTTTTGGCATAAAATATTTTGTCTTATCTATCAAGAGTTAGGAGATTAGGAAGATCAACCGGAGATAGCAGGACAAGGAGTAGACAGCTGAAGAATCGACACAGATTAGTCCGTTTTAAAACTAAACAATTTTTCTGTGGACGTAGGTGTATAGTTTTGCTTTGACATCAGAGAATCCCTCTGATCGATGAATATGGAGAAGTCAAGGGAGGAGGAAGATCTCCCAGAATTTAACGGTGTTCCTGTAGACACAAGAATTATTTTATGTTGCTTATATCGGAGGCGCGAGAATATGAATTGTTTATTTCAGTCAATTTCTTATAACATAAAGTCTATAAGGAACGTCCAGTTAGATTCGTAGGTGATCAAGCAAAAATCTCAAGAAAGATTTTATGGTTTCTGTAAAGTACATCGTTTGCATCATAATGTCAGTTATGATATTATACAGTAACCGGAGAGGTCATTTATTTTATTGTCGATCAAGGTAATACATTACCCAAGGGGTCCTTTATTTATTATCGATCAAGACAATACACTACCTAGAGGGTCATTTATTTTATTGTCGATCAAGACAATACATTACCTAGAGGGTCATTTATTTTATTGTCGATCATGCATCGCGAGTCAATATCTATGCATCGCGGAAGAACATGTATCGCGAGTCAATATTTATGCGTCACGGAAGATCATGCATCGCGAGTAAATATTCATGCTTCGCAGAAGATCATGCATCGCGAGTCAATATTCATGTATCGTGGATGATCATGCATCGCAAGTTAATACTCATACATCGCGAGTTAATATTTATGCATCTCGAGAAGATTTCACACCTCACAAAAATTATGCATCGCGAGAAGATATTCATGCCTCACATGAATTTAAGCATCACAAGAAGATTTTATGCCTCCCAGAAATTATGCATCGCGAAAATATATTCATACCTCGCAGAATTTATGCATCTCAAGAAGATTTCATACCCCGAAAGAAATCACTCATCGCGGGAAGATATTCATGCCCCGCAAGAGATCATGAACTGTCAGAGAAGGAATCGTGCATCTCAAGAGAAATATTTAACCTCAATATCAATTGCATTCTTTTATTTTGATAAAAGTAAACCGTTGAAGGCGAAATCAAGAGAAATATCAACAATGCATAAACATTTACTTATTTTGACATCAAATCAAGAGTACATTGAAGATTATATTGCAAGCATAAGACATAAGCTTTATTTGCTTTACGTCAAACCAATCGAGTTGACGTCAAATTTCGAGGAGAAAGATTAAGTGTCAACACGGTAAAAGGCATTGTCTCCCATTTATATTGTATTTTTATGCCGACGAGTTTTATCTCAGTATGTGTCGAGAGCATCCGAAATGATGAATTCTCCAAAAACATAACCACAGGTGCGGACGACATCAGAAAGGATATAGCACAACATGGAACTTTTTCTTAGCAGCGAGCTGGGACATAGTCCAAAGAGGAGTGTCAAACTCTTAAGACGCAAGAAGAGGAGCGACTTCGACCACAATCAAACCACACCCCTATCAGAAGGCATGTGGGTTTTTCTTTATTTTTTGCAGTTTCGGTCTCACATCCAGAAATTTGGTGTCTACTGAAGACAGTTTTCCTATCTAAGTGACAATGTGCCAAGAGCTTGGGAATTATGTCCGTGTAAGTTCTAAATTATGGGTGTGAACCGCACCACATTCATGGCTAAGAGGTTACAAGCCTTCTTTTCATACTCATTTAATTTGTCATTTATCCAAAACCAAAGGTTATCTAACATAATAGATTTCCTTTTCAATCGATTGAGTCGAACTACAAACGGCCTGATTTCTAAGGCTTAGGATATGTAGGCGAGCTCCAAGTTGAAAATTCGACTGTATCCCAATAATCTCTCTCAAATCTTATTCTCGAGCATTTTTTGATCCCTTCATAATTCGGTATCAGGATGACTTTTGAATTCTTTCAGAATCGTGCGTTAAATTAAGCTTATCGAACTACGAGTTTCCTGAGTTCTCATATAGCCTGAGATATTTAGGGACCTGTTTTTGGGGTTCGGCCATAATTCCTAAAGACCATACCAAATTTATTCCCTGAAGATGAATATGTGGACGGTCAAAATTGGTTTGGTTAATTTCACTTTCCTCGAATTTCTTGCATCAATCCAAGTAAAATGAAGGACAGTTGATGACACCCAATTTTTTCCCTCCGCAATACAAGTTAATTAACGAACTTCTTAATTTAAACGATTTGAAACAAATGATCATATAAAGTTTAAAGGATTTTTCAAGTTGTTCTAAATTAATCTTATCGCTCTTTCATAATTTTTAGAAAATATACATGTTTTTTACATAATTATGTATATAATTAGTATGTGTCATGATTGTTCGAAAGTTGTCTCAAAAAGATTCATTTTTGTTTAAATATTTTCCTTAGTATTGCCAATTATTCCCAGGCCTCTTCCTAGTATTGCCAATAAAACCCCAATCCAATTCTTTACCCTTTACAGAAAAGCCCAATCCAAATCCAGTCACCAATTTAACCTAGCAACAACCAAATCGACCCAATTCTCCTAAACCTTTGCAGCCCAACTCCTTTTCTTTTTCTTTAGGACCAACAACCCAATTCTTAGTCCATCAGACCCGGCCCAACCTCAATTTTAACATAGAGAAATCTACAGCTTCCCAATGTTGCTCTCCAATGTTCTCGACTTAATTTAGTAGCATCAACACGCGCCAAATTCATAGAAAAGTAGCTCAGAAGCGACAGAGCAATGCTAAAATGCTCCAACGTTTATCAACTCACGACGTCAATACACGAAGAAAATTTGTTTTCTTCTTCTGGTTTTCCCTTCCCAAGTTGTATGAGTGGGGCAGTAGCAGCAGCACGGGATCCCGCCCTTTGCTCGAGATCGCTCCATGTCGGTGCCAAGGACGTTGGAATCTATCCCAGCCATTGATTCACCCATTTCTCTTTCGGAATAGGGTCAAAAATTCAGAAAAGTATGTCTCCCCATTTTGGGGAAAAGTTTTGAATTTTGAAATTGTGGGGTTGGGAGTTCTTACCCCTACCCCGTTCTGGTTTTCCCTTATATATTGGCCGATTCTCTTCTTTGAAAAAGGGGGAGGAGGATTTTAAGAAAAAAATTGTTGTAGAATAGGAAGCGAGGAAGCGAACCAACACACAAATTGTCATCGATGTATAAGTAGTTGTGGAAAATATATAGATTTAAGTTTTTGAGGAGGTAGAGATTAATAAATCTGATTTTTTTCTCTTGTTCGGCTACGTTCTATCTTTGTCTAAACTTTCAGAGTCTCCTTCTAGTGTCAAACTAGTCATCCTCTACTCGTTTTGTTCAGTCGCTGCTCCAAAGGAGGTAAATCTCTCTCCATTCTCACTACTTTCTGTAATGTGTCGCTTGTTTGATTATACTTCGAATTTGGGTTCAAAGTTCTTTAATATTGGTTAGGCTGTCCATTGAAGCCAACTTTATTCATGTTGCTGTTTGATTTATCAGGAGAAGGTTCACCATTATAGAAAAAAAAAATAAAGAATGAGGCGCACAACTTGCTATTGATTTGTACTCTTTATCTCCGAAAAAAAAGTGTTGTGTTTGTGTTCATTTGTTAACGTCGTGAGGAAATTGTTCCTAATTGTATTAAGTCGTTTTAGTTTCTGTTGGTAGGCTAGATTATTTTATTATTTGTTTGGCTTAATTTTTCAGCTTGGCTTGATATAAGAATCTAAAAATTATTATCTACTTGCCTTGAGTTCTTCCCCGTCATCTACAAATCCAAGCGTGTTGCTTGCAGGTTAATCTGAGGCAGTAGTAATGAACTCTTACGGAATTTTTTTTATGGTTCAACCCCTGTCGTGACTCCTCATCTCGCAAACTGACTTTCTCTCAATCTGAAAATTTGTTTATCCCTAATCAATCATGCTTTCATTTCAAAACCATATGCATACTAGTCTAGAAAATTTTAGTGTTCGTGTTGACATGTTATGTTGCATTCTTTCACTTAGTATGAACTAGAATTTGTCGAGATCTCTTTAGTCGCTTGTCTATTCGAGATAAGCTTTGTTTTAGTCTAATGTTGCTTCTCGAGTTGAACTTCATATCTTTATTTAGTTGTTGCGTAATTCTCCTCCGTTTTAGTTTCACCTTAGATTCTAGATCATATTGCAAGCTTCGAATTTAGCTCATGTTGGTTTGTTTATTATGTCTAGCCGAATGTCAATATGATTATGAATTAGATAAAAGTATTTAAAGTACAGTGATGTTAATCTTAGTGTTTTCCAAAGTATCGGCTAATTGTCAATATTTTATAATTTAGAAAATATTTTCTAGTATGTTATTTGCTAGTTAGAACATGGTAATATCATTTATTCCATTTAGTTTATAATAACGCTTTAATATGTAAGACATGTTTCCATGAGTAGTGAAATATGCTTCTCGGATCTGTACCAATTTATTTCTTTTTTATTTATTTATTTTGTTTATTTGTTGGTCATATGCCTATGTTTCCATAATTTTGTCGGTTCCAAATGATCAATGTGTTCTTTAATTACTCCTCCCAAGATTATTTTTGCCTAACATGACTATGCTTGAAATATTCTAATTGTTCTATGTTTCTTAAACTAAGTTTAGTCTTGTCATCAATTTGAATGGTATATTAACTCCTTGTTTCTTCTTTGTTTGCTGATTGAAAGAACGTTTTTCTTCATTTCTCTCAAAAATTAAGCGGGCCGGGAAAGCGACTCTTTAAAAAAGTCCGAAAAAGTTACAAAACAGTATTTTCCGAAAGACTGTTCGGATAAAACAATGCCAGGGCAACTCATACCAACCCTAGCCAATTTATCACCAAGGTTACACTTTCAATATAACTTCATCATCTAAACACAAGTAATCTAATTCAGTAAAGGGTGATATGCAGAAGATTTACCCCCATCTCCTTCACAAGCCATTCCCACGGCTTTTACATCAACCACTCCACTTCAACCCAATAATGGGTGGTAATATCATCACACAAAGTATATGAAGTTAATGCATTCCCATCCCAATAACTTCAATTTATTAACTCCGGTTAATAAAACAGGGGTGTTCATCATGAATGCTTCAAGAAAATTAGATCAGATTCCCAACAATACATTACCCTAGGGCGAGTAATTTCCTCCGTTTTTTATGAACGAATTATAATAGATAAGATAAGTCTATCAACCAATACATTCTACAATTCCCGTCGATTTATAAGCAAGATCCAAGATTTGGGCAAATTGGGGAAATGGACATGATCTATATGAAATTGCATCAATTAACCAACAATAAACACTTAACTAGTCATAGGCAATCACAATTTATCATCAATTTGAAGTTTAGAAGAAAAAACATGTGCACCCACGCGCGCATACATACGCACACACACACATCATTATAGGACTTTCTCAGTCATGTGGAACGCCGGTCTTTTAACATGTCGCACCAAGTTTCCTGAAAACTACGGTCCTTTGATGTTCGGTGCATGTTCCGACTAGGCATAATATATAAATGTGCCCTCTAACTTGGCTTCACTTTACGTTTATGTCTTCCAACTTCGGTCACTTTACGTTTATGCCTTCTAACTTTTGATATACACAAGTAGACATTTAAACTTGTATAAAATTGAGCAAATAAACACATGAATCCTACATGGCACAATAAAGACGTTGGACACCACGTAGGACAAAAGATTACATGTAGGATGTCATGTAGGACATGTGTGTCTATTTATTCAATTTTATACAAGCTTAAGTGTCAACTTGTGCACATCCAAAATTGAAGGGCATAAACGTGATTTGAAGCCAAGTTAACGGGGATATTTATGTATTATGTCTTCCGTCTATGTTCCTTTAATGTTGGGTGTATGTTCCTGATAATTATATTTCTTTGGGATAATGTTCTTTTTAGGCAGGCAGTAGCGACAATAGAGACAAAGAGCTATGAGAAATTGGTGTAGGATCTTGAAAACACTCCCTCTCTTTTGTATTTTATAACTCAGAAGGAATACCACAACCTTTTGGAATGTCTGAGGTTGATGATCTGTTTATCAGTGGTCTCATTTTACCACTTGAGGACAGTCTCGACAAAGTAAAAGCACAAAGAATTAGATGTGAGGCTTTGGGCGTATTGAAGAATGGGCTATCTCTCGCTATGAAGATGGAACTCCTGTCATATGAATCTCAACTGAGATAGCTGATTATGATTGTATAAAACCCTCAGGTAGTTATAAGAAGTTTTATGACCACTTCTTGGCCAAGGCAACAGCTTGTGTTGAGGTTTATAAGAAGCTTTCAAAGTCATCTGGAGGGAATCCTGATTTAAGCCCTGACGAGTTTCTTGTTGTGGTTGTCCGAGCTATGACTGGCATAAAATGCTTTTCAGGTGGTGTATCCATCGGGGACTTTGTCATCACTCAGGGCGGGTTCATCTATAAACTTATTGGTCTGGATGATACATCAAAGAAGACTGATCAATTTTTTGTGGCTTTCCTTAGAGATGAAAGCAGTAAGCAGGAGACACTTGTACAATCAGAGCCTATATCATCTGGTAAGACTCTACGTATTGGCCCAAAAGCAGGAAATGGAGATGACAAGATAAATGAATCTGGTTTGGCTAATGGTCCAGCGGCAGAAGATGAAGATCTGAAATTTTCTCAATTGTTGCATGAAGAGGAGTATTGATGCTCCTTGAAGCAGAAGAAAAACTGCAATACATCTTCCTCATCCAGCAAAATATACATCAAGATCAATGAGGATGAGATTGCAAGTGATTATCCTTTACCTGCATATTACAAAATATCTAATGAAGAGACTGATGAGTATATCGTCTTTGACAGTGGGGTTGTTACATACCATATTGATGAGTTGCCTCGCAGTATGCTTCATAATTGGGCATTGTACAACTCAGACTCAAGGCTAATTTCTTTAGAACTCCTGCCAATGAAAGCATGTGCTGATATTGATGTAACCATTTTTGGGTCTGGAGTAATGACTGCTGATGATGGGTCTGGATACAATTTTGACACAGATGCTAATCATTCCTCTTCAGGTGGTTCTAGATCAGCTGAGATTGATGGAATGCCAATATACTTAAGTGCAATAAAAGAATGGATGACTGAGTTTGGGTCCTCAATGATTTTTATTTCAAGTCGGACTGATATGGCCTGGTATTACACTTAATTCCGAGTGATTAAATTATTTTGCAAGTACCTCCCTTTATTACGCCAATTGCTGGGACTGCTATTTCATATATTCTGATTAACTTAAGTTTTCTTTCTATCTATGCTTTTGCCTGCAGATTTATTGTAGATGCTTTACTCATGCATGTTATTTTTAATCCAGGTATAGGCTTGGGAAGCCATTGAAACAGTACGCTCCTTGGTACGAAACAGTCATAAAGACAGTAAGACTGGAAGTGAGCATCATTACTTTGTTAAAGGAACAGATTGTAGCTAGACTTTCTTTTGGAGAAGTTATTAAAAGGGTTTCAGAGTTCAAGAAAGACCATCCTGCTTATATATTATCTAATGCAGATGTGGTGGAAAGATACGTGGTTATACATGGGCAGATTATTCTGCAGCAGTTCTATGAATTTCCTGATGCAAGCATCAGGAATTGTGCATTTGTGATTGGTCTCTCAATAAAAATGGAAGAGAGGCACCATACAAAATGGGTGATTAAGAAGAAAAAGGTGATGGAGAGACTTGGACAGAACTTAAATCCTAGAGCATCTATGGTGCCATCTGTAAAAAGGAAAGCTATGCAGGCTACTACAACAAGGCTAATCAACAGAATCTGGGGGGAATACTATTCCAATTACTCACCCGAGGTGTGAAAGGATGTGGTTAATTGTAAGGTGAAGGATGATGAAGAAGAACATGAGCAAGAGGAAAATGAAGAGGATGATGTTCCGGAGGAGAACTTGGATGTTCCAGAAAAACTCATACACCTTCTACAAGAAGGCATATTAAGTCATGTTCTGACAGCAAAGAAATAAAGTGGGATGGGGAATCAATAGGTAAAACAGCTTCTGGTTAACATTTGTTTAAAAGGGCTAGATTTCATGGACATGAGATAGCTGTTGAGGACTCAGTTCTAGTGTAACATGATGAACAAGATGAGCTTTCTTTAAGAGAAAATGATCAAAAGCCCTCCCAACCTATACCCGAAATTTCAACTACATACTCCAACTTCACGGGTGTCCCATTATTCACCTAAACTATATTTTTATCTATTTTCTACCCACCTAAGTGCTGACCTCAACACATAAACCAAATAAGACAAGCTGCGTGATTCCACGTGCTGGAACCCACACCTAGAAAGTCCCGTTTCTTCTTTTTCTCCTTTTTCTTGGCTTTCCCCCCATTTCTCCCTAAACTGAAAGAAGAACAAAGGAAGCAGAAAAAAATTCCAAAAACCCTCTTTCCTCCTTATCCCTTTGGTATCATCAAACGATTCTGCATTCGATTGAAAGTAAGAGGCATTTACAATCAGACGATTCTCATTATTCAGTGATTATCACCAAAATCTTCTTCCCGGGGGATTTAATTTCGACCAGAACGTTTGCCTAATTACAGCAAATTTTCTGGGTTGCATCTCACTACAACGTTTTGAGCATGGGGTCTGATTCATCCATACAAAGCGTGTTAATCAAGTCCCATGCCATTTGTGATGATTTTCGAGGAAAATTTTCAACTTCTATTAGAAACCTAAATAAGAAATTAGATCAAGATTAAAAACCCTAAATCACGATTGGAAGTACAAAAGAACATTAACAACAACCGTACTGATTTTGAGGAGAAATTACGTGAATTTTTACTAAAAAAAACAAGAATTAATGGTGGGGGGAGGAGAAGTAATAGGTTATAAAGTTGGGAAGATGAATGCCGAGAAGGGGGAAAAATTTTTTTGTCAAATTCGTTTCAAAAACCGCCTAGAGGCCCGGTTTGAAGACAACACCTCCCATGACAGGTTTAGCACATTAGGGGGTAGAAAATGGATAGAAAAATATGTTTAGGTGGGTTAATGGGACACCCGTTGAAGTTGGAGTGTGTAGTTGATTTTCGCGGTATAGTTGAGGGACGGCTTTGGTGTTATCATTTTGAATACATGTTTGAAACAATTGGATGGTAGCAAAATGCTTCATGGAAGAAGATGCCAACAGGATCTGACACTTGTGTTGTTAAGTACTTTGTTATTTTGGTTACTTTTTGTCACTTGGCACTACCTTGGAACTGCCAGCTACCAGAGAGGTATTTTTTTTATCACATGAATGGCTGCGAATCTGCAACTGAGAAGCTGTCAAAAGAAGTAGAGCTGTCAATATCAGAATGGATGCCTTGGGGACACCAGCATAGAAACACGAATGCTGATAAACTTGATAGAGCAAAAGAAGAAGAGAAGAAGAGGAAAGGATTGCCGACTGAATTTTACTGCAAAAGCTTTTATCGCCCTGAAAAAGGTGTTCTTCAGACTCCCGTTTGATAAGATGGGTCTTGGTAATGGTTTATGCTGCTACTGTGAGGAGTGTGCAGCGAACGATCAGAAAGGGAACCTTAAGTTTTGTATGTTCCACAAGTCCAAGCTTGTATATCAGGGGGACCGGAGTATTCAGTTGATGACTTTGTTTATGTAAGCCCCGATCACTTTAGTGCACAAAGAGGGGGAAGTGGAACTTTCAAAGCTAGAAGAAATGTGGGGTTGATGGCCTATTTAGTATGTCAATTACTAGAAATTGTTGGCCCCAAGGGATTTAAACAAGCTAAACTAGATTCTACAAACGTCAAACTAAGGAGATTCTTCAGACCAGAGGATATATCTTCAGATAAGGCATACTCTTCTGATATCCGGGAGGTATATGCTACATCATACTATAACTTGTTTCCACACTAATATCTGGTTAGAGTTGTAAATGTATTATAATTCTTTTACTATGTCAGGTTCGGAAGTTTGTTTTAATCAGTTAGGTGACGATATCTGTTAGGGGATTTTACTTTTTTTTCCTATGCAAACCTTTCTGCATTTATAATTTTCTGATTGCTACTGCTCTTCCAGATCTATTACAGTGAGAATATTCATACAGTTCCTGTGGAAACAATCAAAGGTAAATATGAAGTGAGGAAGAAGTATGATATTTCGTCTGAAGACGTCCCTGCCATCTTCGACCATGTTTTCTTTTGTGAATATTTGTATGATCCATTGAATAAATCCCTTAATAAGGTACCCATTTCATAATTTGTACTCTTGCATTCTTATTTTAACAGCAATTGGTCAGAGTCTTTTTAGTACAAAGACACTCACTTTATTATCTACCTATTTTTGCTGAACTTATTTCCTATGAAGTCTTAAGTTAATTGTACTTTTTAACAGTTGCCAGCTCAGACAAAGTTGAGATTCTCAAAAATTAAGCTAGATGATGCAACATCTAGGAAGAGGAAGGGGAAGGGAAAAGAAGGAGAGGAGAATTGGGGAACAAGGAAACTTTTCACGAATCGTTTTTTTTGGGGGGGGCCACACTACGATATCATTTTGCTGGTTTGTGTGGTTGTATGTAAGGGGGCGGAAGCATTACCGGTAACTTCCTTCTATATGCTTGTTGAAGACAGTCGTAAGGGATGTAGTTTGAACTTTCGTCTGAAAGTTCTATTCTTTCAGGTGTCACAAATACAAATTGGGCCAAATCTGAAATACGAAGCACCTGCTGGAGATGCATTTAGACTTAATCATCCAAAGACAAAGGTGGTTCGTGTTGGTTCATACATAATTGTATGGATTCGAAGGTAAGGTCCTGGGATATACGAGTTTATATCGTTATCAAGTCATAACAGTAATGACCAGATATTAGTTTCAATTCAGGGCGGTCATGCAGAAGTGTAAAGATTCTGATGACTGTATATCAACTCCAGAGGCTTCTGAATTAGCTGCAGCAATGGACGCAGAACGACTGAATAGTTGCCACTTCAGTGAAAAGTTTGATTCGTAAGGGAGCCAGCCTCCTTGTCAGGTTTGTTAAGCTCTTTCTCATCAACCCTGATGTTTAGTAACTTTGTAGCTTAAATGGTGTGTTCTTCTGCAGGGGTTTTCTGGAATGAATAAATTTAATCAGAGCACCTGGAGTAAAGTACAGTGTGAGATGATTCTGACATTTTTATCCTTTGCTGATTATTATCGGCCTAAGTTCTTTCTCTTGGAGAATGTTAGGAATTTTGTGTCGTTTAACCAAAAACAAACATTTTGCTTATCTGTTGTTTCCTTCTTGAGATGGGTTATCAGGTACATATTGTTCTCTCTCTCTCTCTCTCAATATATATATATATACACACACACACATACACATTCTATATGTATGTTGATACTAATTATCAAAATTGACAATCGATTTTATTGTGATCAGGTTAGGTTTGGTATCCTTGAAGCCGGAGCTTTTGGAGTTCCTCAGTCTAGGAAGAGAGCATTTATCTGGGCTGCCTCCCCAGAAAGAGGTTCTTCCAGAGTGGCCAGAACCAATGCATGTTTTTGCTGTCCCAGAATTAAAAATCGCATTATCTGAAACTTCACATTATGCAGCTGTGAGGAGTACTGCTAGTGGAGCTCCATTCCGTTCACTTACTGTCAGAGACACAATTGGAGATCTTCCTGTTGTTGGCAATGGGGCATGCAAGACCTGTATAGAGGTACTTAAATTGAATTTCTTTGAGCCCTTTACCTTTTCTAGGAATTAACCTGGAAAGACAGTGTATTGAGTAGGGACTTTTACTTTCTGAATTTGGAAGAAGAAAGAGGGCAATGCTGCTTTTGTTTCTATAGATTACACAGTCATATCACGCCTTTGTTCGTACTCTGTAATTTATGCTATTCATTCTTAATGCAGTATCACGGCGACCCAGTATCCTGGTTCCAAAAGAAGATTCGAGGAAGCTCAATAACATTATCTGATCAAATTTCAAAAGAGATGAATGAACTTAACCAGCGTGTTGTGTTGTGAAGGCTGCTTCGCCTCGGTCGCCAAGGCGGAGAGGCGAGGCGAGGCGAGCACCCTCGCCATTCTCGGCGAGGCGATGGCGAACTTCCGGAGAAGGTAGAAAAAGCGATACCCAGGCAGAGGAGAATGGGAGAGGAAATGGCGCTGGATTGCAAATGGCGCTAGAAAGGGCGCCGCCGATTTTTGATTAACAAAATTTTGACATAAATAATATTAGTCTCCCAAAAATTAGGGTTTTTTTTTTTTACTTCGAAAATTTGTGAACAAAGACGATGATCATGATTACAGAGAGAGAACCGAGAATTGTCTTCATTGCTATGTCAGACCCCCGTTAGTCCACTACATATACTCTTCCCCCTTATACATCACCTGACGCACTACGGGCGGAAGCTCGGTCTAATAAAGACCTCATCTAATTTGTATGCCCATAGACTAACGTCGACGATTCACTCTTTTCTTATCCCTCGCCGGCCCCTCGCTGCTCCCTTCGCCGTCAACTCACGGCCCCGATACTCCCTCGCTGTGTCGCGTGACTAGAGTCTATGCTTCCTCGATATCCTAGCGTGTCGCAATTCTCATGTCACCCTGCGCGCGGCCGGCCCGGCGAGTACCCTCGCGACTCCTCTCAGGTATGTCGATGTCGCGGTCTATGTTCTTCTTCTCTCTGTTGATCTGGTTATTCTTCTTCATTTTTTTTTTATTTTCCGAAGCTGCGTAAGCAGCAGTGTGACTATTTCAGGCAGTCAGCAAAGTGTAACAAACTAAACTAACAAGTGTTAGTTTTTTTAAAAAAATTCTTTTCCTAAGACCTAATTATTTATCCAATATTCCTAAAACAGCGAAATTAATTGAATTGATAATCAAGGCGGGATGCTAGCAAAACAGAGGGACATTGGATGGGAATTATGGACACTCAAGGAGCGACGAAAGATTCGTCAATTGTAACTTTTGTGGAGTCAGTACTTTCAATGGTGGATAACGCGACACAAACAACATTAGTGGTGGGTTTCAAAATGTTAAACAAAATGTGCCGCTTGTCCGTCGGAAGAGGAAATTAGGAAGGAATAGGGCTTATATGCCAAAACAAAATAGCTATATCCCAAATTTCAAAGAGGCAACCGGAGGAAGAATTTGTTGATATGATTGATCTTGATGAAATGAGGGATTATGCGGAAATGAGGCCTCCCTCCAAAAATCAAAGGAGATTCTTCAGATGGAGGTTTCATCACACCGACACCGAGTGGACGAAAGAAGGACCTTTGGAACCTCTATTTTCACTAAATAAATCAAAACACAAAAGGAGGCTTAGAAAAAAGGAGAGGAATGAAGAAGAAACAAAGAAGAGAAGATTATAAGAGAGCGTGCGGTAAGTGCTTTGCAATTTGGATGTATGATGCCGGGCTCCCTTTTATTGCGTCAACCATCAAAATCATTCGATAAGTTATTGAGGCTGTTGGACAACATGGCCCCGGAATGACAAGCCTCCTACATTCATGGAAGTTAGTACGTTAGAGTCACTCACTTAAAAAAGAGGTGATAAGTAGGAAAAAATGGTGAGGCATAAAGTACAATGGACAAGTCTGGTGATTGTTCCATTATGATGGAACAAATCGGACGGCACGAAATGGCGCAAAATGATCTCAATATTTTGGTGAATTCTCCAATCGGTAGTGAATTTCTGGTTCGGTGATGATAGCATGAATCTACCGATTCCACCAAAATGTTACAAGTTATTTGAAAGGCACTATCGAAAGAAATGGACACGAAAAAAGTGGTTACAAATTGTCACGATAATGCTAGGTGAGAGTGAGAATATCCAAAGCGAGGACACGTATGATAGATGGAGTGAGGTATCCAAAACCATTATTGGACTCCATGATGTGCCGCTCATTGCATCAACTTGCGATGACGTTGGTGAACATACGGTCAAAAGTTAAGCCATATGCAGTTCCGGTATCAACTATCCTATTAACTTTATTAAGTTTATTTATAGTCAATACTCAATAATTTCAATTAGCTTTAATAATTTAATTAATTTAATCTTTCTATATAACGAGTTGTTTTTAAGAAGGGGCAGACATCAGGAATACCATTTCTACATTAGTCAAAGGCCAATTGTTGTTAATACTTGGATGAGAAAATTCACCAAATGAAAGAAATATTTGGTGTGTAGGTGTTTTGAAACCGGCCCCCAAGACAAGAGTTTGCAACGGCATTTTAAACTTTGAGCGATGACATTCAAGAAAAAACTTGAAAAATTTAGTCCTCTCAATCGAATGGAATTAAAGCAAATTGCAATAGGAAACTCGGGAAAGAAGTGTTTGCCAAGTCTTCTAGTCTATTCCACTTTTGGAATGATGTTGTTCGGGGGCACTTACAGTTGTAGCCCTTTGACCAAAAGTGCTTCGTTGGGGAATGGTATGGGGAGAAAAAAACCACCAATGGGTTATATTATGAGGCAAGGAAGAGCCAAAGAGCTATTGCACATGGTTTTCGTGGAAGTTGAGAAGCCTTATGAGAAAGTGTTTTCAAATTATTGATGCAAGGTGGTCAGAAACAACTCCATAGGCCTTTGCAGGCTGGCAGCCATGTTTGAACCCAGGATATATTATAAAGCTGAAGCAGAGGGAACTTATACCGAGTTGGGGACCGAGTATTATATGCTTGTGTTGAGAACGTTTTGGTCCGTTGATACAACCAATACAAGATGCCTTAATCGCTGAGCTTCCTAAGTTACAAAATGAGATGGACTATTTGGGGGGGTTTGTGGTCCGGACTAAAAGAGCTAGAGGACAAAAGGTCACCGGGTAATGTTAGGTTATTTTAAGTGGGGTGATTTAGATCTTACATTTTATACTTTATAATGATCTTAATTATGGTCATACCTTTAAATTTATTTTTTATGATAGTTGAATGGTGGTCACTATTGGTTGAGTTGAAACACCCAAAATTGCATAAAAGTTTGCCATGAAATTGAAAGTCGTAAGCCGAACTTGTAGCATCTGGATGTGAGCGAAATTGGAGTGTGTTTGAAACACGTAAGTAAAATTTACTCCTATTTTTTATATGATATATTATCAAATCAACTAGTTAATATCAAAACTTATGACAGATTCATTCAAAAGAGGAATAGGATTACACTATCGGTCTCAATGATCTTAGTGTACATTAAGTACAATAGACATTGAAAACGCGTTATGATTGCTAGTGATCGTATTGATTCCAATTCGCTGGATAACATAGATGATCAACGAATGGTTAGTTGGATGCCGAAGGAAGATCAAGATGATGAACAGTATATGAGGATGATGATCTTACTTGGGTAGGGTGATACGGCAATTGGAGGCGGACGAGAGTATTAATCATCTTAGGGGGACTTTATCAAGATCAAACAGTACTTGACAAGGGCAAACGGAGTAGAAAGTAGTAGTAGAAAGTACATCTTTAAGTCATCTCAAGTAGGACTCGGACCACTAATTGAATGAAGAATACGACGAGGAGGAAGAAGATGAAGAGCATATATTAATGATTTGCAGAAGATTTTGTCTTCAAAGAGTTGGGATAATTTTGAAGAGAATAGACTTTTAAAGTTTGTTTGGTTTATGGTATTTGAATTTGAATTGTTTGGTCTTTAAGTTTAGACATTATATTGTTTTTTTGATTGAATATGCTAATATGTGTTAATTGATT
The DNA here is from genome assembly GCA_027704765.1 of Solanum habrochaites. Taxonomy (NCBI): domain Eukaryota; kingdom Viridiplantae; phylum Streptophyta; class Magnoliopsida; order Solanales; family Solanaceae; genus Solanum; species Solanum habrochaites. The sequence continues at coordinate 38,272,286 of JAKWJA010002492.1, read as the reverse complement.
GCTGATTAAGACTTTGGATAAAATATGCAATTAAATATTTTTAATTTTTGGTATTAAATGGCGCCTTATTCAAAAAAGGCAAGCGCCTCGCCCCTCGCTCGCAGCGTGGCGAAGTGCCAGGCCCTTGTAGCCGTTGTAGCCTCTCCGCCGTCCACAACAATGAACGTAACTTAATCAGGGTTTGCCAAAGTTGGGAATCCCAAAGTGGCCAGGGAGCTGATGGCGTGACCTTGAGGATGAAAAGGTGTTGTAGCAATCATCCAGTGCTTTTGATGAAACAATATGTGCTTTGTGATTTGAAGGGTTAAGTAGGTGTATGAGATGTTTTGTGTTATGTGCTGCAGGTTAAACTATCTAACGGTCAACTAGTTGATTTGATTCCATGGTGCCTGCCTAACACTGCTAAGAGGCACAACCAGTGGAAGGGGCTGTTTGGAAGGTTGGATTGGGATAGGAACTTCCCCGCTTCCATTACTGACACCCAGCCAATGGGTAAGGTGGGGATGTGCTTTCATCCCGAGCAAGACAGGATTGTCACAGTTCGTGAATGTGCACGTTTCTCACAGATTGCTTACAAAATGTGCAAGATGATTTGAGGCGAGTCTGAGGGTTGTACTTGTTGATAGTAGTTCTATTCAACGCCATGACAATTTGAACGATTGCTTGCTGAGGAAAAGAAGAAGTGTACTAGATTTCAAACTACAAGACACGAAAAACAAGTCAATGTTGGTGCAGAAATTGTATTATATTTAGCCTTTGATGGGATTTCATAATAATAATATGTATCATGTATTGCAGGGTTTTCCAGACAGCTACCAATTTCTATGGGATAACATTTTGGGCACCAAGCCCAGCAAGATAGAAATGCTGTCGCATGACCTCCTTGGCATATGCACTTGGAAGGTAACTTAAAGAAGCTGTTGATAGCCAGAAGAGGCTCACTGAAGTTTCTTTTTTTATAATTATTATCACAACTTAAGCTATGAATTTTACATACATGTCAATTACCATTCACATTGACAACAGTGCATTGCCAAATTATATCAATTTTTGTTGATAAACGGATATCTTCCTTCTTTTTATGCATAAAGCAGACATGTTGAGCTTAAAATGTACTTTCACATGTGCAGTGCAGTTTCGCCTTTTACCTTAAGACACTCTGTAAAGAGGTTGGGTTGTTCAAGATTTATCATCAACTCAAATTAAAAAAAAAAAAGAAATTGTATTGATCAAACTACTTCATCCTCATGTACCATATGTGACCATCTTTTTTATCTAGATTGAAGCGTGGTTTACTCCCAATTCTTTGAGAGGGTGCTTGCAGTAGTAGCATTAGCTAGGCAATCAAGGCAAGTTAGATGTTAAAAATGAGATTTTCTTCATCATCATATCATATGTTATTAAAATGTGAAGCTTCAACTTTCAAAGTTGGATTACCATTTTGCTCTCCATTTTACAATCAAGTAAAGATCACAATTAATTTCTTATAATTAATAATATTAATTCATAAGATAGAATGAGAAGTCCACCAACTTATACTTTAGATGGCTTTATTATGACATCACATAAGTTATTAATGATATGTTTTACACTTTCCATTAGAGTAGACGAACAAATAAACATATGAACCTTCCCAATTGGTGACTCTTTGAATTTGAAATCAAAAGAAAATTATGGTATAAGTTTGAGATGTGACTCCTATTAACACAAATGGTAACGAGAAGGCAATTAGGACAGGTCACCACTAAAATTGTTTCGTATTTGTATAAAGACACCTTAACTTTGGAAGTGTCCTATCACCCCATGAAACTATTTAATATCTTTGTAAATGGATCATTTTGACTCATTTCCTCGTCTGAGTTGTTACCACGCACATGAGGCACGTGAGACAGTGTTTTCACTGCCATTAACCAATTACAAAGTGTCAGGTGTCAATTGATTTCTTTATCATTTATATTTAAATTAATTAACTATCTCCCCAACAATAAAGAAAGACAAGCCATTGATACGCGACTGTAAAATGGAATTTGTGCAACACGTTTGTTTTTTAAGGCAAGCTCGAAGTTAGTTCTCTCAGGTTTGACTGGAATTCAATTTCACTTCCATATCTATCTTTCACCGCAAATTCAAACACAATACAATGAACCTTTCTTCATATTTTCAACTTAGAAGATCGAATTTTACTTCATCCATTGTATCACGGTTTTTCTTGTCTCTTGCCTTTTTTTGTTTCTTTTTCTCCTTTAATCCTCTTTTTTAAAAAAACAAATGTGAACTCCATTATTCAATTGATTAGTGAGTACTATGAAACTCTATTTCTATTCTTATTTTTGGTCTAAATATATAACTTCATTATCTTACTTTAGTAACTTGAGAGTTGACTTGATTCTTTTTACTGATGATTTAGAGGCAGAAATAGTATTACATGGAGGCTACATTGAAGGTAACAATTACCGCTATTTTTGGAGGATTTACAGCAAAGAGGAGTAATGAAGGTTGAAGAATGGAAAGAAACAAAAATAAAATTAATAAAAATTGAAAAAATGAAAATGAAAATGAACATTAAAAATAAAAAGAAAATTTAACATGTGTCAAGTAATCATTGGTGTGTGATTGCACTTATTTTCTTGCAACTAAGGTTGGGTGAAAAGTGGAATATTTATAAATTATAATACTTTTAAATTGTTCAATGGTAAATAGGATACTCACAAAATTTAGTTGTCTTTTTAAAAATTCGAGACAACTTCAATGTTGACTTTATGTCTTTTGAAAGATAGCCAAATATCACTATAAATATCAGTAAATTGCTCCCTAAATCATCATATTCTTTTCTTTTCTATCATCTATTGTTCTCTTTTCTTCTTCCTATATAGTGATACTTGAATAGTTTATGCAATATTTTTTTGTTTAAATAGAAGTAATTTAAATAAAGATTGCTAAAAGATTATTACTTTAAATGAAAATTTATACAATAAAAGATTATTAAAAGATAATTTAAATAAATTGTTAAATTATTTATTTTTATTTTTCTACAATCTTAGTAAATACCCTCGAATATAACACAATTTAATTTTTCATATTAACGGTAAGTTTTATAGTGTGTAAATGGTCAAATATTTTTGGTGTATGATGACAATTGTGTTTGCTTTTGGACGTTTTATTTGTACTTTTATGAATTCTTCGGAACAGTCAATGATTAGTAGTAACAAACACCTATTCCGCCGATGTAAAATCATGTAAAAAAAATTATGAGCAATAGAGTACTTAAGAACAGATTCATTTTGTTTAGATTTTAGTAATATAAGTCAACAAGATCATCTATCTATTATATTACTTAAGTGCGGCGACGGGATCAGTTACAGAACTATCGGACCGAGATTAACTGGAACCTGCACGAAATCGGGATCCACAATCGAAATTGTACTGAAACCAGGATGGACCAGTACTGCTAGTTCAGGATACATTTAGTAATACTCATCCCGGTCCGCTAGCGAACCAATACGGGATCGGACTGGACCGATTCCGCAAAATTGCCATTTTAAAAAAAATTATTAAAATAAATTAATTATTAAAAATTTTACTACTTTAAAGTTAAAAATTTATACTTTTCAAACTTTTAAAGTTTATAAAGTTAAAAGTTTGTAAATTCAAACTTTCAAAGTTTCAAACTATAAATATTTAATTTAAATTAGTTTTAAAATTCTTTAGATTTCTAGTTTAAATTTCAAAAAGTTAGAAGTTGAAAATTTAAATCAAACTTTGAGTTATAAAGTTTAAAATTTCAAAACTTAAAAAAATTATAAAAGTTTAATTTCACAATAATGAAATTAAATTTAAGACAAATATAAAAAATAAAGGCGAATAGCATAGATTCTTATACATTAATGTGAAGTACAATACTACCAGGGATCTACAAAAACTATTACAGTAGAGTATTAAAATATTAATCTACACAGCCACCTTCTAAAGAAGGGTTGTATTTAGAATAGGCCTTTGAATTATCAATTCACAAACTAATGAAAAATAACAGTAAATTTAATAGTTCGTGTTACTATAGAGATCTTCTTAAATCATTTAACATTTCTCTAGTAACATGATCAGAAATTGATTGAATAGATAAATCCTCCATTGCTTCAATGTCGTCATCACTTATAATCTTGCATTATTTCATCAACGTTATTTTCAAATTTGGTCAATAGTGGTTCACGACCCAAATTTCTTCTCTTGGCAGTGATCCAATCTTTAAATAATACTGATATCTCTAAGTTATCTGCTGCTAATGAATGCCTACGCTCTCCAATTTGAAACCTTGCTGCACTAAAAACGTCTTTCGAAGCTACTGAAGATGCTTGAATAACTAACACATCTCAAGCCATGGATTGAAGTTTTGGAAATTTTTTGTCGCGATTTCTCCACCATTCTAGAACATCTTCAGTAGGTTATGTATTTTGATTAATGTATGCATCAAAATCATTTCTATTATTGTGAGAAAGTTCAAGATAAGAATCTAAATAACCATCAATATCATATTCATTAAGTCTACTCCTAGAACTTTGAGGTTCTTGATTACTTGATACATTTAAATTAGAATTATATAAAAATCATACAATTTTCTAGCTTCAATTTTTATACTATCTTTAACTTCTTCACAATTCCAAGTTAAAATATATTTTATCAACCGCCCTAGATGCACCTACATCTTTGTAATATGGGTTTAACAAACAAGAGGTTAAATAAATTTGAGGAATAGGAATAAAATATTTTTTGAATTTTCCAATCATTTTGTTAATAGAATGTCGAAATCTTGATTTATTAATAAATTTATAAAATTTAGAAGAAATCAAACAAATATTAGGTAAAACAGAGGAAATGGTTGGATACTAAAGTGCAGATATTTTTTTGTAGTTACATAAAAAGCTTTTAAGAAATCTATGAGTTCTTGAATGTCATTCCAATCACTATTATCAAGTCTATATGACATATCTGAATTATGAGCATTCAAAACCATTTGTAAAGGTTTTCTATATTCATAAGCGACTACAAGCATTTTATATAAAGAATTTCATCTAATAAACACTGTTTTTGAAATTTTTCTAGGTGGAAGATTATATTCAAAACAACGATTTTGAAACTCTCTACGCCTAGACTTAACTTGACATTTAAATATAAAGTGACATGCATTTTCAACTTTCGTACAACCATTATCATACATTTGTATATCATCTCTAACTATCAAATTATATATTTGTGCACCACACCTAATATGAAAATCATCATCATAAACAACACAAAGAAAAGGTTTTAACATTTCAACAACAACTGCATTATTTGAAGCATTATCTAAGGTGATACTACTTATTTTATCGTATTCCATAGTTTTTCTAAAATATCTAAAATTGTTTGAGCTATATAACAATCGATTTTTTGCATTTGACAATATTTATAACCTAAATTCTTTTTTCCATACTCCAATTTTCATCAATCCAATGTGCAGTAACAATCAAATAATCATTACCATTTACACTACAACTCATATTAGAAGTAATAGCTATTTTACAATTATTATAATACGATAAACAATGAAGATATTGAAAATCTTGAGCTTGATAATCAAATACAACCTTTTTAATTGTATTTCTAGCAAAACCTTTAAAATGTGGATTATACACAATTTTAATATATTGTATAAATTCAGAATTTGCAGCAAAACTAAATGGCAAACCCATAACAACAACCATTTTAGCTAATTCTTCAAGATCTTTTTATCTACTATATGACTGTGGTAAACTAGAGTCACAAACATTAGAAGAATTTAATTGTTTTGGACCATATTAGAGTCGCCCAGTCTTACAGTTTCAGGTTGGGGATACCATTATTTTTAGCTTCGGCTACCGCTTTAGCATGCAAAAATTAGTTTTTACAACATGACATTAAATGATTACTCAAATGTCTTGTCCCACCTTGTTTTCCTACACTTTTATGATTAAATCTATGTTTACATTTATTACTGATAGCATGTGTTTTATCTTCATTTTGTGTCATAAATTGTCATATAATTAATTTTTTAGCACGTTCTACTTTAAACCTACGATGGGGGATGGGAGCAGGACAATATAAGGCAGCCGGACAAGGAGTGGGACTGAGAGAGGTACTAGGAGTACTAGTACTTATAGGTGTCTCAGTTTCATCATCATCATCATCAAAATTAAGCGTATCAATATAATTATCAACATTATCATGTTCATTATCTTCAGGCAATTCCTCATCAAATTTACTAAACCTTCTTTGTAAATGTTAATGATAAGTATCTAATCCAAAATTACTATCAATATCAAAAACAATATCATTAACATGTGTATAATCATCCATATTCATTCTTACTACACAAAAACTTTTAGTTTTAGATTTAGAAGAACTACCGAATTTTTCATTGTGGTGGATATAAAGTTTTTCATATTTTTGACCGTCTCAATTATGTTTTTTTTTTTACCTTTTTCAACAACCTTTTTATCGAAACTTATATTCAAATATTAAAAGTGAGTAAATTACTAAATTATATACAATACAAAAAAGTAATGAAAACAAATTAACAAATAATTAGTCACAAAATAAATAAATAAATAATTGTTGTAAATAAAATAAATAGCTAAATGAAAAAAAATGAGATGAAAGTTTGAACGAATGTACAGAATGTCTACTTAAAAAGGTAGACGTGTATGACCGAAAGCCGAAAATAAAAAGTTGACTTTTGAAGCTCCAAATCCTATTTTCAAAGATCAAATTCGTAATTTCAACAAGAATAAGAGATTAGAGAGTAGAGAGTTGAGAGAATAGAAGATGATTTTTTGGTGAGTGAAAAGAATGAAAGTTTTGGAGTATTTATAGGTAATGAAAAGGGTGAAAATGTATATTTTAAAAGTTTGGGGTATTGAAAAATAGTTAGGGGGTAGGGGGTGTGAGGTGGAGTAAATGGGGTGAAAAATCCATTGGTGATCCCCACTGTCCGTTACCCAATGGCTCTCAACGACTAGTTCCTTTAATTATTTAAAGAAAAGAAAAGAAAAAATCGGATAGGACCAGGATCGGAACCAGGATTAACCAATAAAGTTCAGTTCCGTTCTGTTACCTGTCTCGGATCCCATACCTATCGGTCCTTATCGGGACTAGCCGGAATCGGATCGGACCGGTAATGGATCGGGACTAGTACTAGGACTTCCCGGTTCCGCTGCCACACTTAATATTACTTTTAAAGCATGAACTCCTAACTTAAATGTTAAATTAGTATAATATCCCTAACTTAGGTTGTGACATTTTTGATGAGCTATTTCTTTTTCGATAAGTTGTGACTTTTTTTGAAGGGTTGTGAATTTTCGATGAGTTGTGACTCTTCCAAAGAGTTGTGATAATAAGTTGCAACTTTTCCAAAGATTTGTGATTTTTTCAATAGCTTGTAACTTTTTCAAAGTGTTGTGACTTCTTGAAAATGTCATGACTTTTCAGATAAGACACAAAAATCAGTTGTTCATACTACCCCTTGTTGACTATAGATAGAAGGACTTCATCTCATTTTTCAATCACAATTTTTTGAATCTTCTACTCGTCTTCTTCTTGCATTCTAAAATTTTTTGTGTGATTTATTGACATTGAGTGAATTCGAAGTTTAATGGAATATGAGGTGCCACTATTTTGATAAAGTAAGTCGTTCTACCCTAAGTTTGTATATTCCATAACCCGCGAGGACTTGAGAAAATAATTTTGCGAATATAATAATTTTGTTTTGTTCATATATCTATAATAATATATATATATAGTATATAAGATATTAGATGTAAATTCCAAACATATAGGAGTTGACATGATGTTAGTCTAAAAAAAAAAAAAAAAATTCATTGTTTTGTTAATCATTTCTCTTCTGAATATCATTTTTAAAATTTAGAGAATTGTCACAATTTGTTTATAATGATCAAGGCAAAAGAATGACTTTATTTATCAATGTTACTTATGTTATATTGACTCTCATGAAGTTTTCATTGAAATAGTAATTATTATATAAACACTGCTCTTTTGTTTTACTTATTATTTGTTAATATGTCAATATTTTAGACGAAAAAAAGTATATATAACTTTTAACAACGTCAATTGAAGTTTTTATTATTTTAATTTTTATTATTCGTTTAATAATTAGTTTATGAGATACAGATTTTCATTAATGCATATATATATTTATATTTGGATAGGTATTTGTATTTAAATTTAACTATTATGTATGTCACAAATGTATTATCAAGTTAACCAGATATTCTAACTTTTTAAAAAAATATTATTTTAAAATGTTTTGAGTTTAATTTTTTTTTTTAAAAAAAAACTTACAATCATGTGAAAATGTCACAACCCAAAACAAGTTTGGAGTGGCACCCACACCTAACCTCCTAAGTGAGCGAACCAAGGAATTTAAACACAACATATATCAATAATTCAACTACGAATACTTCTAAAATGTAGAAGCTCAAAACTTATTAAAGTAACCAATTAAATAAACATCTAAAGCCTTAATACTTATTATTCCCAAAATCTGAAAGTCGTCACATCAAGGACATCCGTTCTCAATTACCGAGTCTAAAAGTATTGAAGATGCCAAAATAAGTAAATAAGATGATCCATGTGCGAAATTTAAGAACATTATGTCATGAATGAGAGAATCGAGCACGAGCTAGAAATAATAGTTCACCCCAAAATTTTATGTGTTGGAGACTCGCTAGAGCTGAGGGCGAGTCGAAGTCAATAGTACACTTGCTGCACTTCACAAAAGAAAAATAAGCAAACACAAGTAGGGGTCAGTACAAGGAACACGTACTGAGTAAGTATCACAACCCAAAATAGAAATTAATATACAATGAATAATAGTATAAGATCGGCTATGACACTCAACAGGTGACAAGCAACAAACAACATGAACAAGTGACAACGAAAGCTAGTACACAATCACTCACAATATCCAGCACACATATGGGGACTTATGCCTCCACACCATGCTCATTTAGGAAGTGAGTTCTTTGAGATTGAGTAAATTAAGTTAATTCAATCTTTTTTTCCTTTTATGTTACCATGTCGTAATGTGACATTCGAATCCAACTGTACTGTGTCGGAACGTGACACTCTCATCCAAAAAAATCGTGTCGAAACATCACACTCTGATCCAATTATACCGTGTCGAAACGTGACACTTCGATCTAAGAATACCGTGTCAGAATGTGACACTCCGATCTAATAATATCATTAATTTATTATTTAGTATCAACATTTTTTCAATTAATTAATAATATTTCAGCAAGCCTTCTTTATTCAAGGCATCACTTCGATAGAGAGGTTCAAGATTATAAATTTCACGTTCTCAGGATTTCAGATCAAACCAAAACTACACAATCAAGCCAACAACCACACAATCAAGTACATATCAAACTTCACAATATCACTCAATTGCACATCAATCACTATTAAGAGTCTATCTATCAAATAGAATAAATCATAACCTACCTGTACCGAAGAATCGAAGACAAGCAAACTACTTCTCTAATGTCTTTTCCTTCTCAATGCCTCCGATCTTACAAATTTACCATATATATATGCACAATTTGTAAGTTATTGAGTTAACAAACACTCATATTATTTTATGTATATCCTAGAGCCAAAAACTCATTCATTCTAAAATCAGTTTTCTGAAGTTCAAATCTAAGAATAACTCTCAATTTCTTTGATTATCATAACTTTGATAAATTTTAAATAATTGGATACATCAAATATTTAATTTCTCATCTCTCACACTTGAGTCATAGCTAGATAAATATAGAAACATTGAAACCTTTACGTAAGTACCACTAACAGTAACCCTAACTATGAACAGAAACAATCGAGAAAACAATTTAACAACCCCGTGACCCAATCCAAATTTTAACATGTAAAAATTAATGTGAGCTACCTATCATTACTCTGTTTGGCCTAACTTTTCTCTCAAACCTGCACCTGATAACAATTAATATCCATATGCCCATTTAATGTTCTCACTTGTAGAATATAATATCGATAGACAATTAAAGTCAATTCTAGTACTTAACACCTGACCAATCATCACGCCTCCACTTTGCCCTTTCCAATTTTTAAATTACATTTTGTCTTTTGCCATCAGCACATTACATTAATCTCTTTTCAAGACAACATAATACTAATATATAATATATATTTTCCTTTCCTTTCCCAATCATTAAAATAACAATAATAATAATAATATAAATTGGAAATAACTATACAGTCCAACACGAAAAATTGCTAGTGTTTATTGAATCACACTCTTTTCCAATTCAATACTGTAATAAAATAATAACAATAATCGATCATGCAAATATATCCACTACCCAAATTAAGCTTGATTACCTGATGAACAACTGACTTCGGGTGATGAGTTAGAGTTCGCGCCTAAAATCTTAGTCGTATAATAAAATATTTACTCTCTAATTATTATATAAAACCAATTATAAAAGTGTGAAAGTGACCTACTATAAATTTTAATGCTACTTTGTTTAATCACCAATTAACTCAATTATTAAAACTACCCCACTAATTTCATAATTGTAACTACTAATAGTCCATAATACCCATTTAGAATCTATGAGAAGAGTCTTTTATGAAATAAAATGCTCTAGTACTCAAAACAACCAAATGAGTCGTTACATTAGATACCAATTTACCTATTGTTTGTCCTCGAACGATCAAAGAAAGTGAAGGTAAGAAAGAGTACCTGAATCAATAAAAAGATATGAATATCTTTTTTGCATATCAGTCTCACTCTCCCAAGTTGACTCTTCAACCGACCAATTTTTCCACTGAACCTTGATAGATGCAATCTCCTTTAAACTCAACTTGCGGACCTCCAAATCTAGAATAGCTACAGGCTCCTCCTTGTAACATCTCTATAACGACTTAGGTAAAATTAGAGCCTACACGTGTGTCATGAGGTTTTAAAGTCCGAAAATGGTTATAATAATTTTTTTGAGGTAGTGTCTAAAGTTTGGAGGTTAAACATACAAGAAAGTCCATGACATTTGAAAGGTTTGCCTTGAGACATGCTTGTACGTTTAGGTGTGCCTTTCATGTTTTACGTGTTCGTTTTGGTTGAAATTGATGAGTGGTTCCTGACATGTGTCGAGTATATTTGGGTTGGAAACGTCCGATCAAAACTCTCCAACGACCAACCATAGGGTCCTTGAGAAAGACCCAACTTGTGAGCCAAAACTGTCAAAACCAGGCCCACAAACGGAGGCAATCGACGCCCAGTAGGTCAGTCAACGACTGTTGATGGAGGGCGTAGGTTGGTACTTGGTGGAAAGATCTAAAGCTCCCATATGTAAGTCTTTGACCCAATTGACGGTTTCCAGCACGACCCGTCGATTGGTCTACATGGCGTCGATGAGACATGCAGTTTTTTTGAAGAGTCTCGGCCAAGGCTGGGGGTATTTAGGTAATTCATCTAGCTTTCTAAAAATAAGTTGGGCGGTTCATTAAGGTTATTTTGGATATTTTAAATGGGTTTATAAGTCTTGAAAACTTAGATGAGTTCATAATTTCAAAATTAAAACCCCAAACCATAGGGAAGAACTTCTAAACCACCACTGAAGCTTGAAGAGAGATTGGAGCTTGAAGCTTAATTTCTGCATCAATTTGCATTCAATTTAGTGGCTTAGCATCAATTAAGGTATGGTTTTCATCCGTGAATCTCTTTTATTCAAGGAGCCAATCTTCAAAGTGGTTATCTAAGACTTTCTGAAAAGATGAACTTCTAAATTATAATCTAGCCATGGGTTCTTGCATAAAGCATTTTGAATCAATGTATTATGATTGAATTGATATTAATTTGATGATTTTAGATTTAAAACTCTATGAACCCATGCAACTGAATATATTATGGGTGACTTAATCATGTCTCTATGCTATTGAAGTCTTGTGTAGTTTGACTAGGGATATTGAATTATGAAAGAATTATGCTAGATTATGTTTCTTTCTCTGGTCACTGCAATTCAAATTTGCTAATGTACTTTATTCAATGTCTTGCATGTGAAATCCACTTAAGTTCGTCATGAACTCATATCATCTCCCCCTTGCATTTCGAGAGAGTCGTAAAGGCTCAAATTCCTTTCATCAAGTCACCTAATCAAAAATCGACGTACAAGTCCTGAAGTGAAAGAAATCAAAGTGAAAAAAGAGGAAGAGAGTGGGCCATAAGGGCTCAAATTTATTTCTTAGAATTTTGTATTTTATTGTTTTTGGGCAAAAGCCTTTTTCTTATTTTATTTATTTATTATTATTGTTAGAATTTTAGGACAAGTTAAGAAATGGGCTTAAGGCTCAAAATATAAAACGAAATGGGTTCAACTATCGGTCCAAGAGGACCGAAATCAAATTTGGACCCGACTCTCTCTATCTCTTTTTACTTATCGCATTTATTTCTTTGTTTGTAGATATCTGTCGTTAGTCTTAGGGTCGGAAAATTCAAAATCCCCGCAAGACGCCACCTCATTTAACCATTTAAATTAAATCAACCAAGTGTAAATAAGTATTTAAATAAAGTTAAATCTCATTTAGATAGTAAGTTGGTATTTCAAGGATTTTAAAATGAATTGCAATAAGTTAAGTTTTAGCCAAACAAAGTTAGTTGTCGATGTTGGGTATATAGCAAGAATTGATGGAAAATAGAGGGAAGGAGAGGAATTTGAAAAGTTTAGAACCTGAAAGGTTAGGAACTTGAAAAGTCCTCTAATGCTTTAATGAAAAAGATAATAGTCCCTCATTGGTAATAGAAATGAAAATAGGAGAGTTTAAATAAATAAACACTCCTATTAATTATTAAAAGGATTGGAAAGAGGGACCCCCTCGCGCCGTCGTCGTCGTCGCTCGCTCGCTCGCTTCGGCTTCGGCTACGGCTACGGCTACGGCTTCGGCTTTTTAGACAAATTCATTTTAATTATTTATTTAATTAATTAAATGACCAAAAATTATTTTTCATTAATTAGTTGATAAGAAAAGTTAACCGAAAGATTTCCAACTTTTTAGTTAACCGACCCGACTCGGAATCCGCGCGCGTGACCCGTTTTTAAATTTCCGTTATATTTAAAAAATTCCGCCATGACTGTTCTTGAAAGGTTTACAACTTATGAACAATCAATACCATTTGAAAGTTTGACAACCTTTCACTAATGGTCGTGCAATTCTGAAAGGGTTGCAACCTTTCAGAATATATTCTTATTGCCTATTTAATTACCATTCAGTCTTCAGAATATTTTCCAACGAATTTTCTGATCTTCCTTCGTAAAAAAAACAACATATCTTCGTGTACTTTCCTGATGGAGGGGATTGATTCGCTGACAGTAGAGTTTTTGGTATATATACTCTAACTGATTAAGATCATTTTAACCCTGGGAGGTTATATTCCAAATCAAACCTCAGCACAAGAGGGGAAAATTTCTTACGGGGACACTGTGATTCAGTGGGACTGATTTTATTCCTATAGTAAAAAGAAGTATTCCAGATTTGGTAAGTTTTTTAAAGATTCAATTATTTTTTACAAATAAAATTTCTGTCAGCTTTACTTACTATTCTAAAAATCTCAGTTACTTCGTGCAGGTGTTTCCGAATGATTTATTACAAAAGTAATTTCTGATTTTCATAAAACACTGTTGGCAACAATTTAGGAAAGTATTAAATATGTTGTGTTTCTGGGGGAGACAAAATCTTTGTGATTTATACTCCTTTAAGTTGCAATTATAGTTGATTGCTTAACTTATTGTATCAATTTTTATTATCAGAAATGGAAAACAATGGTGTTACAGTGCTGTGCTGCACCAACCCGACTCTTTTATCACAAAGCAGAGAAATGGATAAATTCACAAGTGTGAATTTCAAAAGGATGGCAGCAGCAACGAGTATTTTTCTGGGGCTTACACTCTTGGTCTGCAGAAATTTACACGTGAAGATACTCCAGTTTCTGTGATGTATGCCAGAAAGGGAAAAATTTATGATGTTGAAGCATGGAAACAGACAGACTTACTATGTAAAGGTTACATTTTGAGGCTTTAGAGGGATATGAACTTATATAATGCTAAGGCTGCAATAACAACTCTTTCGAAGAGTGTGGAATACACTTGAGAAGATATATAAGACAGAAGATGGCATGGCTTGAAAAAGAGTTGTGGTCGCAAAGTTTTTAGACTATAAAATGTTAGCTAGTAAAACCGTTGGATAAAAGTGCAGGAACTTCAACTTATTCTCCATGATCTGGATTGCTGAAGATATGGTTAGTAAGTGAAGCTTTTAATGCTTTGCAGTGCAGGTGACTCGAGCAAGTTGACCCTTCGTGGGAATGATTTCAAGGAAATTATCGTAAGCACAAGCGTAAAGAAATGAAGCTGAAGATTTGTGATTCGGGCTCAAGATGAGGAAGTAACATAAATGCCGGAAAAGAAGTGCGTAAGAGTTCAACAATCATTGGACGTGAATATTGTTTGGAAGAAAAGAAGCTCCTACCAAAGACAAAAAGAGAAAGAAGTCCAACGGGCAGAAGTCAGAACAGGCCAAGAGAAATTCAAAGGCCAAACGTTATAAAGTGTGGCAAGGCTGGTTATAATCTTCTGATGGTCATGATCCAAGAAAAGGACAAAAAAAAGGCAAAGGCAAAAGTCAAGCAACATCGTGGAAAATCTGGAAGATGCAGATGACTTGTGTGCAATGATATCGGAGTGTAAACTTAGTTAGAAATCCAAGGAGTGGTTTCTCGACTCAGGTGGCCACTAGAATATTTTGCTCTCGAATGAAGCATTTGTAAAGTACAACTCCTGCTGATAATGGAAAGATATTTATTCATGGGAAAAACACAGCAACAACAAGGATTGAAGGAAACTGGGAAAGTAATGTTGAAAAATGGACTCGGCAAGGGTTAACTTTGGAAAAAATGTTATGCATGTCCTACTATTAGAAGAATTTAGTTTTGTTGCACTACTCTTTAAGAACGGGTTTAAGGGTGTCCTAGTTAGTGATAAAGTTTTTTCTTTCTTTTTTGTAATTAAGTAAGAATGACATGTTCAGAGGAAAGGGCTCTACTCAATGGGGGTCTTTTCAAACTAAAAGTAAAGGTTGTTGACAGTATTAATAAAAATTTTGTTGTTTTACTTATTGGAGTAGTAATTTATGCATGCCCGTTGTGGGACATATAAATTACAAATCCTTGCGGAAAAATTGGTTAATCCGAGAATATTGCCTGAGTTAAAATGCGATAAGTCGAAATCTGAAATTTGTGTGGAAAGTCAAGTTTGTTAAACATCCTTAAAGTATGTTGAAAGAAAAGGAAGAAAATTCTACCCCAAAAACTTTAGACTTAATTAATACAGATTATGCGAATGAAGTCAAACACCATCTCGTGGTGGAAAAAAAATATTTTTAACTTTAGTTGATGACTGCACTCGATTTTGTTATGTATATTTGCTTAATAGTAAGGACTGAAGCATTGATTGCATTTAAGCAAACAAAAAATGAAGTGGAAACCATTGAATCTAAAGATAAAAAATGATTCGAAGTGATAGGGGTGGAGAATATGAATCCCTGTTGTTAGTAGATATATGTTTGGAATATGGTATTATTCATCCAAACTATGCAATTATACCCACAAACAAAGCGGTTTGGCAGAACGGAAGAACAGAACATTAAAGGAATGATGACTGCCTTTCTTAATGATCAATTCTGGTTCACCGCGAAAATCTTTGGGGGGAAGCCACTTTACAAGCTAATAAAATGACTCAATAGCGTACCCCTCGAAAAAAAACAAACGATTCCATATGAGTTGTGGAAAGGAAGGAAAACCCAACTTAAAATATTTCAAATGTGGGGGTATTTAGCCAAGGAGGGGTTCCTTTAACGAAAGGAAGAGAGTTAAAATGGACCCAAAACAATAGATGGTATTCTATTGGGTATGCTGTGAATAGTTAAAGCTGTCAATTTTTGGTCACCAAATATGATTAATCCTGAGATCATGTTAATTACGATAAATGAATCAGATAATGCAGAGTTTTTTGAAAATATTTACCGTATAAACTGAAAGTGAGTGCAACAAGTGAAAGACCTAAACGACCAAGCGAAGAATAAATGGAAAATTTCTGACTAGTGAGGAACTTAGGCGAAGTACTCGACAACGAAAAATCTTTTTCTTTCGGACCAGATTTTGTAGCACTATTGCTTGAAAAATGAGCCTCAAAACATTTAAGAGCTATGTCTTCGTCAGAGTCAACTTATTGGAAAGAAGCAGTCAATAGTGAGATTTGAATCAATTTTAAGCAATCACACTTGGGAATTGATTGATCTCCTCCAGGAAATAACCTTTAGGATCAAAGTGGATATTTAAAAGGACAATGAAAAACATGATGGGGACTATTGACAATAATAAAGTCTAGACTGGTAGTCAAAGGGTACAAGACCAAAAGGAAGGTCTGACTACTTTGACACATACTCTCAAGTAACAAGGATAACATCAATTAGGATGTTAATAGCACTAGCAGCATTGAATGATCTAAAAAATCCACCCAAATGAATGTAAAGACAAGCCTTCTAAATGGAGCGTTAGAGGAAGAAAAATTTATGGAACAAACCTGAAGGGTTTATAGTTACTGGAAGAAAGAAGAACACTGTGCAGGACTTGGAAGTAACTTTATGGACTAAAACAGCACCCAAAACAAGGATGCTAAATTTGGTCAATAATGTTGGCAAGGATTCAAGATACGAAGGTGATAAATGTGTTTACATTAAAAACGTTATGAATCATGAAGTCATTGTTTTGTTTTTATGTTGATGACATTGTTAATAATGAGTAAAGAAATTGACGATTATAAATGCTATATGCGCATGTTGTCTAGCAAAATTCGATATGAAAGATTAGGAGTTGCTGATTTGATCTTAGGGGTCAGGATTATCAAATCCACAGGGGATAGCATTATTCTCAATCTCATTATATTGAAAAAGTATTGGATACGATTTCAATTACTTGAATTTTAATGTCAGTCAAAATCTTCAATTGATTTAAGTGTACATTGAAACGAATGACGGCAAAGTGGACTCTTAATTGGAATATGCCAGATGTTGGGAAGTTTGATGTATCATCTGAATTGCACGCGGACCAAGATATAGCATATGCTAGTTGTGTAAACTGAGTCGGGACATAGTAATCCGATCACACTCAATGGATGGCTATGAAACGTGGTTGAGTTATATAAAAAGGAACACAACATTATGCTTGCATTATAATAAATAATCCTGCTTTGTGATTGAAGGATATAGGATGAAAATGGTCACCGGGGGTTCAAAATGATGAAAATCCACGAGGAGTGGTATGTATTATTACTGGTGGAGGAGCTGTCTCGTTGGAAATAGTCCAAACAGGACATGATTGCCACTCCACAATGGATCTGAATTCATTGATTTGGATTAAAGGCTGGTGCAGAAGCGGAAAATGGCTCTGGAATTCCTAGCGGAATTCCATTCTGGCCCAAAACTGTTGGACCAATTGCATTTTTTTACATTGCGATTAGTCAGAAGCAATAGGTAGGCAGGGGGCGGTATGTACAACGGAAGTCTCGTCCTATACGACGTGGACATAACACCGTAATAGACAACTGATCTCTAGTGGAATTATCACAATTGACTATGTAAAGTCACGCGATAAGTGTCAAATCCACTAACGAAAGGCCTAGTGAGAGAGGCAGTTGAAAGATATCTAAGGGATGGGTTACGGCTTAGGACAAGTCAGCATGGACGGTAACTCTATTTGAGCCGACTGGAGATCCCAAAGAGCTAGATTCAAGAGAAAAAATAAGTTGTGGATTTGACGGTTAGACATTGTCAATTAACTCAATCCATTCTCATGATGAAGCCAGTGTTCAGGAAAAGTAAGTCTTAAGGCTTGTTAATGAGGTAATAAAGCTTAAGTTTTTAATGACTTGGTAAGTTTGGTAGATGTGACCAAATAGTGTATCTACGGATGACACGTGAGAATAGAAATCACATATGTGGAGTGTGGAGTGGAAGCCGCTTCAAGAGAAAATTTATGTCCAAAAGCCCTATTCTCTATTTTACACTCGATGAAAACCAAGGAGGTGTTAAATGGCTGAAAACGAAACACAACCGTAAGACTCATAAACAAGTAAAGGTTAATTGTTGTGACATATGGTTGGTTAGGTATACACCAATGTTCGACGGTTTCAAAAGATTTACATAACAGATGACCGATATATCAGACATATGTTCACTACGGAACGTCCAAGGGGAAACCTATTAATCCAGATGCAATTAATCCTTGTTGTAAAGTACAACCAATTGTCCGTGGGCATTCCTATGTTTATTAACTATTCTCCATCAATGTGGGAGATGTTGGGATGTAGCAAGAATTTATGGGAAATAGAGGGAAGGAGAGGAAGTTGAAAAGTTTTAGAACTTGAAAGGTTGGGAACTTGAAAAGTCCCTCAAGTGCTTTAACTGAAAAGATAATAGTCCCTCATAGGTAAGGGAAATGAAAATATGAGAGTTTAAATAAATAAACACTCTCTATTAATTGTTTAAAACGGGTTGGAAAAGAGGGACCCCCTCGCGCCGTCGCTTCGTCGTCGGCGCGGTCGCTCGCTCGCTTCGGATTTGGCTACGGCTTCGGCTTTGGAAAATGATCGAGAGGATAATTTTTGGGACAAATTATTGTAATTATTTATTTAATAATTAAATGGCCAAAAATAAAATTATTTTCAAATTAATTAGTTGATAACAAAGTTAACCGAAATGTTTTCAACTTTTTAGTTAACCCGACCCGACTCGGATCGGCACGGCGTTGACCCGTTTGAAATTCCGTATATTTAAAAATTCCCGCCATGACTGTTCTGAAAGGTTACAAACTGTATGGAACAATCAATTACCATGAAAAAATTTTGCAACCTTTTCATTAATGGTCGTGTCCAATTTTGAAAGGTTGCAACCTTCAGAATATATTCTTTTGCTATAAATACCATGAGTCTTCAGAATATTTCCCAACGAATTTTCTGATCTTTCTTATTCTTAAAAAACAATTATCTTCGTGTGTACTTTATGTTGTGGATTTGCTCGCTGCAGTAGAGTTTTGGTAATCGATACTCTACTGAGTAAGATCATTAACCTGGGAGGTATATTCCAAATCAAACATCGGATACAAGAGGGCATTTAATTTCCTACGGGACACTGTGTGAATTCAGTTGTTACTGAATTTCGCCTTTTTATTAATTAGAGTATTCCAGATTCTGGTAAGTTTCCAGATTCAATTATTTTTTACAAAATAAATATATGTTCATCTTACTACTGGTTCTAAAATCTCAGTACTCGTGTTTCTGAATGATTGTAACAACCAGTAATTTCTGATTTCATTAAAACAAAGTTGACAACATTTAAGGACTTTTCAATTTCCCAACCTTTCAAGTTCTAAACTTTTCAAATTTCTCTCCTTCCCTCTATTTCCCATCAATTCTTGCTACATACCCAACAGTCGAAAAACCGCATTAGTGGGTATTTTAGGTGCCTTAAACACCTCCCTAAAAAATGTAAATATGAACCCCCGAATCCCCTTTTAAACTCTTTCAAATGATTTCCTGTTTTAGTCAATTGGAAGAATAATTTTCTTGATTTTTCTAAAAAATTAAGTGGAAACTCTAAAACAAGTCTTAAAACATAATATTTTTTTCGTAAATAAAACAACTAATTTATATTTTAAATGCTTTTATGCATAACTATCATGCTTAGTACATTTTTATACTAACACATAATCTTGCCTATATTCTCCCAAATGTAGGGTCCGACAAACAGGGTTTCTATTCTAGTGGCTAGAGCTTCGACTTTGATCTCTTTCCTAGCTTGGTGAGTCCTTATGGTTCGACGATGGATTTTCCTAATTGTAGTTTCACTTTCGTATTTCCTTTTTGAACATGATGTATGGACTAGGCCCACTTTCATACGATTGTAATAGATGGATATGTTGGGACATGAGTTGCAGTTCCACTTTTCTATAAAATTGTTTTGGACTTAAATGTTGTTTTACTCTTTATTATTCTACTACCTTATGTTATGAGGACTAAGCTACATATGGAGTCTTCAGGTTTCTATATGCATGTTATATCTAGGGGGTACACTTGGGTCGTGACAAATATTATTTTTCTCACTATTTAAAGAAGACATAATATATAGATATGACTCTTAACTTAGTTTCATCGACAATTGTGCCCTCCAACTCTGAGTGTACACAAGTAGGCACTTCAACTTGTGTAAAATTGAACAAGTCGACATACATGTCCTACATGACATAATATATGTAGGACGCCACGTAGGACACAAAATTGCCATGTATGTTCATTTATTTAATTTTATATAGGTTTAAGTGTCTACTTGTGCACATCCAAAGTTAAAGGTCATAGTTGTCAGCTGACGTCAAGTTAAGAATCATGTTTATGTATTATATGCCTTTAAAAAATAAAAACTGATAAAAGGATTCAATTTCCCTCTCTTTAAGCAATTTATCTTTTTCCAAAAATATCTTTTGCACCCCATTCAGTATCATTAGTCGCGCTCGTCTCGCGCTTGTCGAACCCATTAGGTGAATCATCGTTTTAACTTTCAGCTCGCCCTTTATTGGCTTCAGGTGTTTGAACTTCAATGGTTGGACTCGATAAAATACGCCTTTTACTATTGGCATAATACATATATTGGACCCTAAACTTGGTTTCAAATTTTAACTTTGACTTTCAACTTTCATAATGCACAAACAGACACTTTGACTATCCAACTTTTAAATAAATAAACACATGAGTCCTAAATGACACAATACACGTAGGATACCACGTAGGACAAAAAATGACATGTAGGACGACATGTAGGACATATGTGTCTATTTTTTGAACTTTATACAAGTTTAAGTGTTTATTTGTGCACATCCAAAGTTGAAGGGCATAAGTGTAATTTGAAATCAAGTTAAAGGGCATATTTATGTATTATGCCTTTACTATTAATGAGTCGCTAAATTCACCTTGTTTGTCTAATTTAGCGTTCGTTTTCACTCAGCAATATGTCACTTTCGGCAATGAATTTGGATTCGCCTGTATTAGTTCGGCGCGTCGCTGATGTGACCTCTCTTTGCCAATCTGCCTTGATATTTGGACAACAAATACTGTGAGCTTCGACGATAATCAACCTATTAGGCAATTTGCATTTTTGTTTAGGTAATCAATAGCTCGGTAATTTCTACTTTTCAGTGTTTTTGACCTCTTTTTTCATTCATTTCATAGTGACCTTGTCCTTTAGCCTTCATAGTTGTAAAATATCATCAAAATAGAACATAATTAGACATTGATGACACTAATAATTGAACTAAAATGAGTGAAAATCTGCTACTCATCAATAGTGTTGTAGCATGGTAGGATGGTTGCATGATGAAAAAGTTCTTCCGAAGAAAGTCTCTTGGCACTGCCTGTCATACATCGTGGCAAGCCTTTTCCGGTCATGTCTAACCCTATTTTGGTTAAGTCGGACGTTTTGGTCGTATAAGTACATGTGAAATATGATTTGAAGGGAAACCAGGCCAAGAACTAGTGACTATAACGTTTTCTTTCTTCTTTTATGTTATAAGGTTGTTTGAGGCTTGATTTGTTTTCGATTTATCGCAATGGTTTATTTATGTAATTATTTGATTGTCTAACCAATAATTAAACCATCTGTAAATCTAATCAAACTTTAAAGTGAAATTCCAGACGACAATTTAACAAGGCAAGTTTTGAACCTGTACGTTGGAGAACAAATTCTAAATTAGGACATAAATATGTTTAATTGATTGCTTTTACTGGAAATTATAATGTTTTCCTGATAATACTAATTTCATACGTATTATGTTAATTAGAATAGGCAAGTAAGTTGTTGAAAAATTCTAGTAAATTTATCAAGCAATAAATCAAAGGGAAAAAGATAATAAATACTCTTAATCCTATGAGAAAAGGCTCCTTTAAAGAAATATGACATTTCTTAAGGAGTACTATATTTTAATTCAAAATCATTAAATCCCACAAAATTTTAAAAACCGAACCATTGACAATATGTTGACACCTCCAATTAAAACGATTAACTCGTTCGGCTTTTTTCAATAAACTCCAAATGCCTATTTAGTGAGTTAAAAAAGTTCATAGTAAACCACATGGATATTTTTAAATTCAGTTAGGAGTCTTTTCCTTACGCCAAATAGATTAGTCAAATCTCAATATGATTGTTTCCAGAGGCATAGCCTACAATGTCTCGTGTCATGAAATTCCACAGCATGTTTGAAATTGACTTAAGTCATCAGCGGCCTCTTAAAATTGTCCGCATAATTCACTTAGACACTTCAACTAATATTAGTATCAATTAACATTTTACCATTAATAATCATTTCTATTAGCATTTTTTGAAATCAACAAAAATGTGAAACGTTGTGTGATTACAACTTGCGGTGACTGACAACATGATTAATTAAAAAATAAACATTTGGCATTGGAACCAAAAATTATTTAAAAAAAAAAAAACACATTTAATAGCTAGTTTTTTTTTTAAAAAAAAACAATAATGAAAAATGTCAACCTATTCTAACCCACCTTACCCCCCACCCACCCAACCCACCTTTCCTTTCATGTTCCTCTTCTTCCCAAAAACCACCATTTTTTTCCCAAATGACCAAAATCTTATACTTTACAAATAACTTCAAGCTTTAATTTTTTCATTACCAAGAAGGAAAGAAGAAAGAAAATTTTTGTTGTCGGTTATTCAATTCTACAGCGTGATAAATGAAATTTGATAAACCCCAACTTATTTGTTCAATTTTTTTAATCATTTTGAAAAATTTAATGGACCACATATGAATTTGAGTAAAAATTTTGTTCGAAAAATTTGATAAATAAATTAGACTAACTATTTTTATACGTAAAAGTATTATTCTTTTTTATCTCTTCATACGTGTTTCCTTGTTTTTATGAGATTTTGAAATGAATACATACGAAGACTTTCTTTCAAATCGAATCTTTATAGTTGATTTCATTATTCTTCATATTTGGAAGATTATAAATTTTTGTATATAGAAAAAAAAAATTAGTGTTGGAGCTAAAATGAAGAAAGTTTTGTAAACTAAATTATGAAGAAGAATGATAGTAGAGAGTGAAGTGGTTTTCTTTGAAAAAAACGTGTAAATAAGAAGAAGAAAATATATTTTTAAGTCAAATTATAATGAGAGGTCAATAAAAGAAGAAAAAATGTAAAAAAGAGAATAAAAAAGACATTATTTTAAGTCTTTCGCGCTCATGGGAAGTGCAATACACATTTTTTTTCCATATCAACATTTGGGATCTAATAGGGACATGTTTGAACAATTAAAGGTGCTCAATAGGTACAAGTCTCAGTTGAGGATGTCTAAGTGAATTATGCGGACACTTTTTTTTTTTTGAGGGGCGGGTATGGTGGTATTATGAATTTAAGCCTTTATTAAAAATTTAAACTTTAGTTTATATTGTAGTAGTGTGTGCCATTCATACTCGACTCACGGAAATAATTTGTAATAGCTTAATTTAGTTAATAGATATAAGTCCAAACCTCTACTTATTGCTTATAATATACCTGTGTGTGCAGCTATAATTATTATAAAAAAAAGTGAATGCCAGAATCAACCCAAATCTTTGCTTCTAATAAAGAGCATCAATTGTAGAATGCATTTGCACAAAGAGGAAATTTTTCTCTTCTAAGAAAAGATGGGTCTTGGACAGGAGGAGGAAACATCATATGCTTTTGCACAAGGAAAATGATTTCAAATGCGAAACACTGAATCTCCTCTTTTTGTAACAACCAAAGCTCCACTAGCAGAATGCATACGCTCAGGCCTTGCACCATACACTAACACAACAATACACACCCCATGCCCTCCCTATCTTTCTAAGCGAACACACCAACTGTTTGGACTGCAATCATCAATCCTTTTCTCAAAACAGACATGACCCTGCACCATTATAACTCTAAAAACAGATACTAGAAGAGATGAAACGACCTATAAAGATATATGTTATCTTTCCAGAGCAATGAAATAAAAAACATCAAAGACAATAAACACATCTGTGCTGTCTCGTACAAGAACAACATACAAGTGCACACTGCACCCACAAAAGTTGGTCAATGTTTCAGATGAGCAATCACTGTGCTTTGTTTTTTGCATCTTCTATTTCAAAGTAAAATTCAATTTTTGAAACTCAAAACTTGTTGAGATAACTAGTCATTACATAAAAGACACTAGAAGAAAACTCAAACAATAAACAAAATTGAAAAAATTACTTCAAGATTAACATGTTTCTGCAATTTAATAATAGTCAAAATTACTTGAACATTATTTTTAGACACCTAAAAAGGGCTAATACAATTTCTAATTTAAATGTGTGAGGCCAAATTCTCTGGAAGAAGGCAACCAGGAAGTTGACGGGGCCTGGGTTCAGATTCTATGGAAGTTAAATAGATAATGAAGAAGAAACCACAGAAGTACTTGCACAAACTTCCGACTTGCTCACCTATCATCTTCTTCGTACCACAGTATTTTGTGCACGTTGAGCACCAATTGTCTGTTGTCCTTGAGCCCCTGCTTGTCCGCTAGTCTGTTCTTCAGCCATGTTCATAGCTTGGGTCATAGCATTCATAACAATGAGTCCAAGAGGGATCAAATACATCCACTGAAATAAAAATCACAAGAAAAGAGTAAAAGATGAGTACAGGAAATATTAACAAGAAGCTAATTCAATCAGACTCACATATTTAGCCCAGAAAGATCTCTCTGGAGGCTGCACTTCGTCGCCCTCTGCATTCTCTCCTACAACAGCTTCTGAAAATATAGGTGTTCTGTTCCAAAAGCATTTTTATTACTGACTAGCTTTAACATTCAAAGTAAGTTCTAGCTACTTCAAGAAAAGTACTGGGACGAATTCACGGAAATAAGAAATCAGGGAGTTTTACAAGAAAAGCAGAGTTTAAAACTCAAATGAACCATTAATCATCCACAATTAATCTTGTTGATGATGTTGAAGTGAGTATGCCAATGGGGCTTTCCCTCAAAATGTCAAAGAACCCTTCAACTAGTGGAAGTGGACCATCCACCTCTAGCAATGTCAAGGGTCCTTCAATCTCTATTTCTCGCAAAAACCAAATGAAAAGAGAAGAGGTGGACCTATTATTTTAGAGAGCAACGGGAAAAAATCGGGTCCTTTTGCTAGGTGGATGTATGATGCAGGGCTACATTTCAATTATATTAATTACACAGAGTTTTGGTAAATTCATTGAGGCAATAGGCTGATATTGGCCAGGAATGAAGCTCACCCTATCACGAGGTAAAAGTTCTTTGTCTAAAAATGAGGTGGAAAGATGAACCGAAGTAGCTTGCTTTGTTTTGGAAACACAAAGTAGGAAGATGAACCAACCAAACCAGCAGATACTCCGATGGCGTTGGGACATATTTGGAAAGCCAAAATTCCACACATAGTAGCTTGCTTTGTCTAGTTATTGGCAAAGGAGGTAGTGCTGAAACAAGATAACTTGATGGAAAAGGGGACCCCTTTATGTTCCAGATGTTTTGGGGGAACTGCAGAACCAGTGGTTTGTATATTTATACATTGCAAGGTCACAAGTCAACTGTGGAGATTATTCCTCAGACTCAAACAGATCTTGGTCCATAACAGGGAAAATCACAAAAGCATTACATAGTTGGGAAGAAGCAGGAGTACAAGCTAAGAACAGAAACAACTGGAGAATTGTACCTATAGTTATATGGTGGACAATATGAAAGGAGAGGAACATTAGAGTTTTTGAGAATATGGAGAATACTAATACAACAAGTCAAAATGAATTGAATTTTGACTTTATGTTTTTGGTATAAACAGATAAACTCTAATGATATTTCCCCTATCATTGATGTCTTAGACCCATTATAAGGATAGGACAGTAGATTTTGAGGTCTTTCGTAAATATGATTTCAGTACATCCCATGTACTGTGTTACAGAAATATAAACACTTGCCTGTCAAAAAAAAAAAAAAACAATCAAGATTGTAGAGGTTATAAGGTCCAATGGAAAACTTATGTATGTTCCATTATGATGGATAAATGGACAGCAAAAAATGGGAAAAAGGCATTAATGTTTTGGTGAATTCTCCATGGTAGTGTGTTCATTGAATCTTATGATGCTACTGACTCTTCTACTGATTATAATAAAATGTTTAACTTGCTTGCGAAAACTATCTTGAAAATAAGCAAGGAAAACGTCGTACAAGTTGTGACTAAAATAAAGTAGTGGAGAATACGAAAGTGGGGTGACCGGTTGGACGGAAGGTTGAGTGTTGACTGTATATCTCTAGATCTTTGTTGTTGTCACTGTATCAACTTGATGTTTGGCGACATTTTCAAGAGAACCTTGCATTCTACAGGTGAATAACTTGATATTTAGTTTTCCTCTTTAATCTTCATACTAATTTTCTATACTTACTAACTAAAAAATTGTTTTTGAACAGTTTTTGCTAAGACTATTAAGATATATTCTTATATCAGTCAAAGGGTGCTGTTGTCGAACACGATGAGGAGATACACAGAGCAAAGAAAATTGGTAAAATCCGCCAACACAAGATTTGCAACAGTTTTTTTTGACTTAGTATAATTTTTATATGCAAAATAAAAATTTGAAAACCTTGTTTATGTCAACTGAATGGAATGAGAGTGTCTATGCAGCTCTAGGGAACAAAGTTGTGAGACACATCATTGGTCCATATTTTGGAACGACATTGTTCAAGCACATAAGTTGGTGGCCGTTTAGTTAGTGTACTTTGTTTAGTTGATGGGTAGAAAAAATCACCAATGGAATACATTTGTGAGGGCATGGATAGGACCAAGAAAGTATTGAAAAGGCATTTAATTATGATGACAGGAAATATGGGAGAGTTTTTGAGATCATTGATGCAAGGTGGACGGATCAACTTCATCAATCTTTGCATGCAGCCGGACATATTTTGAACCCATGTCTCTTTTATAAAATAATGACATGAAGACTTTAGTCAAAGAAGTGTGGCGGGATATCATGCATGTGTTGAGAGGATGATCCAGATCCCAATTTGCAAGACAAAATATGGGAGGAGCCTGGTGTTTACATGAAAGTTGATGGGCTACTTGAAATGGAATCAGCCCTTTCAGAAGAAACCGTAAGGACACCAGGTGAGCATTTCAACCTTTAATTGTGTTTAGAGCTTAAGCTTTTAAGCTATTTCTTATTAACTTTTAAAATAATTCTTCTACAGTTGAATGGTGGATGCAATATGATTATAATGTCCCAAACTAGCAACAATTTGCTATTAGAGTTTAAATTTTAATTTGTAGCTCATCCAGTTGAGAGAGAAACTGGAGCATGTATGAACATGTGAGAAACTATACTACACTATTACTAAATTTAATACCATCACTCCTAGTACTTACTTTCAACAACTTCTGCGCACATTCACCCGCAATTCACGGATTGCCATCAAGTTCTAATTTCATTGTTGTCATTACATACGTACTTTACCATGGAAGTTCTATTCTTGATATGCTATCTGCCTTACATAGTCGGTACATTTTTTCAGTAATAATGTCTGCTTGTTGGGGAGGTAGCCACAGGTCAAGGTTCACAAGTTGATACAACCAGACAGATTCAGACTACCAGCTGTGAACTCGTGAGCTCCTTCTCTTCCTAGAGTAGCTGAGTCTAGTATTTTGATGTCATATGAATATACAATTTTTGGGTACGTCGGGCTCTGTCCCAACCATAGGACGGTTGTCAGACTCTTAGACGCTTTTGTAGGTAGGTGACACTTTTAATGTCAGTTGATATCAGTGGTCTAGTGGTGGTTGCAGGTTGGTTTGCTCGGTCAGGTATGGCACTGGATGCAGGTTTGAGGCGTGACACCCCACCAGACTAAATTGACATATTTGGCTTTTCAATTGTCAAATCAATCAACTTTAAAATCCAAATGCTTCTTGTGATACTGTGGCTAGGAGAGAACTATGGCAAGAATTGATCAACATCAAGGAGGCTTGCAATGGACTGGGGTTGGTTTGTGGTGAATTCAGCTCACAAAGATAATCGAATGAAAGATCAGAAGGGGGGAAACAGATAATAGGGGCCATGAATGAATTTTACAGAGTGGAATTAATGAGATGGAATTCATTGACCCCCCCGCTCTTGGGGGGTATCACAATTGGAGAAGAGGGAGCCACTGCAAATAAGCTTCCAGAATCTACGATTTTTATATCATCTCAATGGGATGAATCGTTCACTCAAATCAAACAGATTTAATGCCCAGCTTAGGGGTCTGAACATAATCCCTTGTGCTTGATCGTGGGAACCTAAACTTTAAGGAAGACATTACTTTAAATTGAGCAAGGGTGGATGGTTTTGCTTGAGAAGATCAAGAAATGGTGGATGTCCTTCAATGTGACTGGCACAGGATCTTACATATGGCTTCTAATAAAGAGCTGAGATTGCTTAGAGGGATGAAACTTCTTCAAAGGTCGACCAAGCTAGGAGTTTGAGGAGGTGGCTAAAGAAGAAGAAAATAGCTTGGAGACAAGATCTAGGATACAAGGCTCAAACAAGGTGATACAAATACAAAAACAATTCACAGGATTTGCAACAGCCCAGAAAAAGAATACAACTCTATTGATATATATTGGTGGAGGGAACTCCAATTTCAGATTCCAGGAGAGATTAAAAGAGAATATCATTAGTTTCTATAAGAAATTAGACGCAGAAAAAATTGAACAGTGGAGGACTGATTTCAAGCGCAAGGACTGAAAACTATTAGCAAAGAAGACGAGATTGGTTACAGAGACCTTTTGAGGAGGCTGAAGTGCTGAACAGCATCAAATCATGTGCAGCGACCAAGGCTCCAGCCTGATGGCTTCACGTAGTGCTTTTCCAAAAACTTCTGGGAAGTATTGAACATTGATTTATGAAGGCATGAATGCAGTCAATCAGTTTCAGGGGAGGACATGAGTTTGAAGAGGAGTCTTCAATGCCACATAGTGGAACCTATTCCAAAGAAGAAGTAGGGGGCTGTCGAATTGATGGAGGACTCAGACCAATAAGTCTCATGGAGGAGTTACACAAGTTGTTTGCCAAGTCCTGGCAGAGAGAATGAAGAAGGTAAATTAGCAAGCTAGTCAAAACAGGCATCAAATGGCCGTATCCAGGGGAGACAAATTCTAGACGCAGCACCTAATAGCAAGGAATGGTTGATCAAGGATTCAAAGGTTAAAACCCCAGGGATCATGTGTAAGCTTGATATTGAAAGGCTTATGATCTGTGAATGGAAGTCTCTTTCTCAATATTTGAAACAAATGGGGTGTGGAGAAAAAATGGTTGATAAGTGGATAGCATTTTGTTATAAAACTGTTAGGTTCTCTACTTTGGTGAATGAGAAACTATTGGTTTTTTTTGCCTCAGAAAAGGACTAGACAAGGTGATCCTCTTTCCCCTTCCTTTTTCATTTAGCTATGGAACGGACCTAAATAGTATGGTGAGGGTAGCCACTCAAAAGAACTGGCTAAAAGGTTTCAAGGTGGGCAACCAAGCTGGAGTAGAGTACAGATTTGCTATCTTCTCTATGCAGATGATCCTATGATCTTTGTGAGGCCAAGGAAGAGCAGGTCTGTTTAATAGATTAATTCCTAATAGTTCTTGAGGCTAGTGTCAGGGCTTTTGTTGAATTGAGAAGAGTAGTATGTTTCCAAGTAAAGTGTATCTAATATTCAGTGCCTGGCAAATATTTTGAGCTGGCAAAGTCGAACATCTGCCAGACTACATTAACTGGGATTGCCACTAGGTAACACCCACAAAAGAGTTAGAGATATGGGATGGAGAGGGAGAGGACAGAAAAAAAATTAGACACCTGGAAGACACAATATCTTTCCTTGGAGGAAGAATTACATTGCTTCAATGCTAGTCCTGGATGCCCTACCAAACTTAGGTTATGTCCCTTTCCCCTTACCTGCGAAGTGGAGGATGAGATTGGATAAATTGAGGAGGAAGTTCCTTGGTTGGGCAACAAGGAAGGAAAAAGGTATCACCTGGTAAAAATGGAGGCACAAACTACTGTACAAACTTCGTAAGCAAGCTTGAAAGAACATATGTCTTATCAAAAAGGTTGTGGAGGGTTTGGGAGAGGTCATGCTCTTTGAGATGTTATCATCAGCAAATACAGACGACTGAACATGGGACAACCAACACTGTTGATACCGCTTATGGGGTCTCAGTTGGGAACTATCAGAAATTTACGTGGCCTAAATTGTCCGGGAGCATAGGTTATAAGGTGTGGGTTGAAGGTGACTAGTAGATTCTATTTCTGGAAAGTAAATGGATCGGCCAGAACTCCCTCATGGGGATTTTCCAAGATTTTACTCTTTCTGTACAAATCCTGAAGCATTCTTGCTGAGACCCGGACTAAACCAAGGAGGGGAATATCATCTTAGGAAGGCTTCTAAATGACTGGGAGATTGAGAGTGTGGCAAGCCTTACTTGCAAAGGTTGTATGATTCTCTGGTTTTAAATACCAGCCCGATACAATACAGAGGAGACACAATAGGGATGGAGGAATTTCAGTTGAAAGGATTTGTACAGAAGAAATCTGATCGACAACCTGGGAACATCCCTGGACCTTGGAAAAAATATGGAGAAATCTTTATGTATACTCTAACCACGATTAAGGGTTTCACAGGGAACGTATGTAGATAGCATGTCTCACTAAGGAGAAAACTGAAAAAGAAAAAAGGAGAGTTTTGAGGATTGTCTCCAGTGCTGCTTTTGCAAGGAAAAGGAGGAAACAAATAGCCCTTGTTCCTCATTGTAGAGTGACTTCTCAGGTGTGGTATATGTTTCTTAATCTCATCCAAAAACACAGGTGATGCCTGAGCATACGACGATTCTTCTAACGATGCTGATGAGGAAGAAGGTGGGAGTACAAAACGAGAAAGAAAATGGTGGAGCCTAGTTCCTTCTCTGCATTATGGTGGTCAGTCGGAAGGAAAGAAACAATCGATGCTTGAGAATACTACTTAATCGAAATGCGAAAGTTAAAAGAAAACTGCTTAATAGTTTAATTTGGTGTAAAAGAAGAGGGTTATAGATGAGGTAGTAGAACAGCTCAGACCTAGACTTCTTAGGCTTATCGGTAATTACGATTACTTGCCACTGTAATTTTTTGATGGTTGACAGGCCATACACATTGCGAGGCAATTAACTTTACCTGATCAAAAAAAACAAAAAACTTGCTATATGCCAAAAAGAGAATACAAAGTCGAAGAAAAAAAGAAATAAAAATTACAATGACTTGCCTGGGTGCCTGCTCAGTAGGTTTTAGGACTGTATGCGAGTTAAAGGACCATTTTGCAGGCTGAAACAGAAGCACC
The DNA here is from genome assembly GCA_027704765.1 of Solanum habrochaites. Classification (NCBI taxonomy): domain Eukaryota; kingdom Viridiplantae; phylum Streptophyta; class Magnoliopsida; order Solanales; family Solanaceae; genus Solanum; species Solanum habrochaites. The sequence goes on along the minus strand of JAKWJA010002492.1, from coordinate 38,240,724 downwards.
AAACATAATATCAGTCATAGGATTAGCATCTTATTACATGAAATTCCTTTCCTCTCCAGCACCATAAAAATATGAGAAGGGAAACAAAGAGATAAAAGAAAAAGTAAAAGAACATGGGTTTCAATCAAATACAAGTTTTTAATGGGTTCATGCACTTGAATTGCTGGGGAAAATACAACTGCCAAGTGGTGAAATCATGAGGTACTTCTAGCTACAAATATTGATATATGACCATTTAAAAAGAATATTAATATATGAGGTTTACAAGAATACCCGCAAAAGAAAGGGTGTAAAAGAGATAAATGTGCAAGTTAGGGGAGGTTTGTATGTATTAAGCCTGACGTTAATGATACTTGTTTTCAAGTTTTATTTGTGATAGTTGTATTTGGAAATCGTGTAGCAGCCCTACAACTGGGGGAAACTTTGTTCACCTTACGGTTTGTAGGGGTTAAAAGGTTTATTTCATGATTAGTCAGTCCTAGGTGCTGGTCATGGCTTCAAATTGGATCGTGATAATCGTAATATTAGAGCTTATGATTTCACAGGATTCTATGAACCATGGAGCAGACTAGCTTCAAATTGGGTCATGCTAATCATGGTACTAGAGCTTCTGTTTACACAGGATTCTTCAAATGGAGCACAGTGCCAGGTATCGTCTCATATTTCGCATATTGTGCACCAGTCTAATAAGCAGGAGGCTACAGGATTTTTTTATTTTTTTTTTGAATATAAGCAGGAGGCTACAGGATATTTTAGAACCAAATCAGTTCTTTCTTTCAATAGATGCATTTAGTCCCTAGACGCTGGTCATGGCTTCAAATTGGGTCGTGATAATCATGGTATTAGAGCTTATGATTTCATAGGAATCTCTGAATCATGGAGCAGTGCCAGGTATAGTCTCATTTATGCGCATATCGTGCGCCAGACTAATAAGCAGGAGGCTATAGGATATTTTAGAACCAAATCAGTTCCTTCAATCGAAGCATGTAGAGTCGGTCTGAGACACTTGTATAACTTTTTATGGATATGGCAAGAACTAGGGAAAGCTACATATGAAAGAGGAGACACAACCATTGGCCCAGAGGTGGCAGCAGACGACAGGGAACCCCCACTAGAGGTCAAGACCAAGGCTGAGACGGGTCATGTCCCGGGACATGTAGGGGCGAAGGTCGACCCCGATTTGAGCATCCAGGGCACTGGAGTTGCTTGTTGTGTAAAGGACATTGTAAAGTAGCAGCAGGCACCACTTCCTATGGTAACAGAGACAGGCCCAGTTGGAATGAAACAGGCGATAGATCTATTACCTGAAATTGCTTCTGGGCAGGCTCAAAAGGAAGGTTGAGAGCTGCAGATAGGCAGACAGATAGTCTACTGGAGAATCTGGATGCTTGTGACTGAACTTTTGAAGTTAAAAACTCCTCTCACCAGGTCTAAGGAAGATGAGACCGATGATGCAGATGAGGGCCCTCAGTAGTTCCTTTTTTGAAAAGGAAAGTAACAGTGGACCCTCAGTAGTTCCTCAAGGCTATTCGGAATGCAACCAACATCATGAGTATCAGTTCCTTTTTTTGAATTATGCATAAATGATTAAAGATCTGAAACAAAGTCTTAATATCATTAACATTTCTACAAAGATGGCAATTCACCAATTCCATCTATTCACCGCTACAGCCATCACCCACCATTATCAACAACCATTACTGTTGTCAATCACTACAATCATCTATCACTACCATTAGACACTATCTAAAATCATCACCGCCAACCACCAGTACAACACCACAACCAATCACTATGACAATTATCACATCAATCACCACTATATATCTCCAACCACCGTCATCATTCAGCACGACCATTAGTTCCCGCTATCACCCATCAACTGTCACCACCAACTACTACCATCAACTTCTACTACCAACCACCATCCTCAATCGACACTAACAACCACCACCGCTAGCCACTACCACCACCACCAATCGTCATATAAGTTTTTAAAAATATTAGATTGATTTTTATTTTATCAAACTTTATATTTTATATTCTAAATGAAGACAAATTTTACACATTCAGATGTTGAAAAAAGAACAATCACAATTTTTTTTTGATAAAGCAATCTTAATTATTAAGTACAGATCTTAATACATCTTAATATTTAAAAGTATATTCATATTCAGACATCTAAATCTGAATGCACATCTTAATCTTCAGATGTGCACCCAAATTCAGATGTCTTAATTTAAGTAAGAACAATGAGGGCTTGTAGTTTAATAGATTGGAACGCTATGCATCCACCTGGTACAAAATGAGAGTGCCAAAGTGTTGAGATTTATTTCCGGATTAGTGGACCCATTATATGACAAGATAGAATTCAAGATGAATGACTTATCGCATAAGGCAGTTGTTGACTATTCTAGAGAGTTAGAAGATAGAGGCAAGGGAAGAAGAGAAACCAGAAAGGAAGGTAAGAAAGGCTAGGATTAAGGGTTCTTTTGAGAGGCATTGATTCTGGTAAGGGAGGTGGCATACGTGGTTGTGATAGAACGTTCATGTAACACCCCCGAATCTAGTAGACTAAACTAGGGCTAGGTGTGTGGGGGTAACAAACCATGGAAGAGGGCGAGGGCCTATAATACCTAGGAAATTGATGAAGGTAAACATTTACTTCCCAAGCCAACTTGGCGAAGGGCAGTGTGGTCACCAAAGTGACTTGTCGATCCGCCAAGTGCACCCACAGTCACCTAGTGGACTGTCCCCATGGCCCTAGGTACTGGAAAATAGGGCGAGCCAGGTCGGGACTGACCGTTCTAGTGGGCTCATCGCCAAAGGCCCCTCCTCCATCAGCAAGTGGTCTGCCTCCAATGAGTGAGCTACTGGAAAATTAGGTGAGCCAAGGGCTCACTTGGCGAGTCGCCAAATGCCCTTGGGCAAGGCTCAGCGTGCAGCTGCCTTAGAAATAAGTTGGGGTCTTTAATTTCTTTTCATAGTTTTCTTAATTCTATACAACGTCGTTTTGCTCTTAACCTAGAAAAGTATATAAGGATTATATTCCCAAATTTCCCCCAACTTAAGTCATTCTCTCAAGAACCAAAAAGAAAATCCAAGATCTTCCTCTCAAATATTTCTTTCTCTAGAACTTGAAGAAGAAATAGTCCTCAAGCATTTATGGGCTTCGTAATCAAGGTATAATGGCTTTTCATCAATGGGATCCTTTCTCCCATGGAGTCCCCTGGGATTCCCCAATTGTGAAGTCTAAATCCCGAATTCTAGTTAGGGTTTCTTCCAATATTGTGAGTTATGATGAATGTTGATCAAATTGAGTGATTATGATTGTTTATGATTAAATTGGTAGGAATACATGTTTTTGGGAAGAAATTACATGTACCCATGCCTATTCCATGTTTCTAACCTAGAATTGATGAAATTGGGTTTTAAGCATTGAAGGGAAACTTTATGGGTTTAGATATCCCCTTTTGGATTGATGAATTATGACTAGAGTTGCTTGAGATTAAAGCATATATGATGACTATGATGTTAATTGCTAGAGAGTAAAGCATAGATGATGATCATGAGATGTGATGCTTTGAGAGTAAAGCCTAGACTGTGAATTATTGATTGTTGATGTTGTAGTATGGAAGGGATACTTCCTACAATGAGCTTCTAAGCATGATTGTATTAATGTGAAAGGTTTACTCTCATGAATGATTCTAGGTTGAAAGGATTTCTCACCTAAAATGAATCTAGACTAACATGTTAAATAATTGATGAGGCTAGAGGAGACTAACCTTGACCTCCATATGTGAAAGGATATGTGGTGATTTCCCGTACTCCCTTCGAATTGAACAGAAGTGATTCCCCATGTTTCTATTACGGTGAATGGACATGGAGGTGAGTACCATGATCCTTATGAAATGATGTGGAGGCGAGTACCCGTGTCACATGATGTGATAGTGGAGGCGAGTACCCATGATCTTAAAGTAAGGCAAGAGGCGAATACCCATTAGCCTTTGAAAGCTAGGCAAAGAGGCGAATTCCCATTTCTTTAGAAGTATGGATAATGTGATTATGTTATGAAGATGATTAGCATGGAGTGTTGCTAGATATGCCTTCCATTATGTAAGCTTGATTAGAAGGCAGATGACCTAAGTCTTGGCTAAGTTCAAGTGATGTAACTTAAGGAAGTATTCCTCTATCATTATGATGTTTTATATGTATTGATTATGCTATGCCTTATATTGACTAATGTCTATGTTTATGTTGTTTATGCAAGCTATCATGTTTAGTACATGTTTGTACTAACACATACTCTTGCCTACATTTCTTATCAAAATGCAGGGTCCGGCGACATTAGTTCTCACGTTGATAAAGGAGTGGAGATCTGGTGAGTCCTAATAGCATTGGAGGATTTGACTACCACTTTCCATTATGTTTTGGACTATTGTATGGGTTGTGTCCCAAGGATATTTTGTTGTTCATGTTTAGATGGTTTGAGACAAGTGTTTATAGACTTCCGCTCGATTTATAAAAGACACTGATTGTATTGAAATATTTTAAAATTTTTCGTACCATCTCCTACTACTTTATGTTATGATATGCTAAATGGCTTGTACACCTTGTTACATCTAGGGGTACCCTGGGTCATGACAGTTCAAATAGTAGAGAAAATAAGAGTTTCTAATGGAAAAAGAAACTTCCACAACCTGTAGATTTTCCTGCTATTTTGCATATTTTGGTGTACAGCTGCATACAAGATATTGTAGGGCTCATTATCCACCAAATTTTGAACCATGCGGCATGTATCCTTAAGGGATTTCTCGATTATTACTAACTGTCTAATTTCTCTATTGCATACCTCCTGTATGGGATGGTATATTTTCCCACAATAGAACACTTCACTAGTAAATAGTAGTTGAAAGAAGTTGAATCAAATTCATTTTGCCTCAATCATTGGGTCTAAAACAAAAAATCAATGTTTAGCAAATACAGAGGTTCATTGAAAAAGAAGCTTTGATTTCCATAGAAATCTAAAAATATTAATGTTATTTTCCAAAAAAATTACCATATTAGCTTTTGGTAGTAGTTCTTTAGAGACTAATAAATGCTATCAGAGGAGAACACGTAAATTGGGATGACTGTCCAGACTATGTACTTAAGTTACCACTCCGACAACTTAAAACTTTCAAATAGAGTAGTATCAATCCATTGCCCTATCAAAATTTCAAGCTCAAATTTGGGTACTAGTGATTACACACATGTGATATGCTTCATATAAGTTGGATTGAAAGGATGGACAGATTGGAAGGTGGATAGGGCTCTAAGACTTATGGAGCAAACTTACAAACTTCAATTGACGAGGGTACTGGCATGCACCAGGGGAACCATAATTAACAGCCAGAATATTCACACCATCCTGCAATGAACATATTAAAGTCAAATTCCTGACAAGGATAAAAATGAAAGATTTGCACAATAAAGTGTACATTGTATCAACTTAATTAATTTGCATAGTAACAAAAACTCTGACCTCACATGTCTTTACTGAAATTCAAGAGACAACACTTAAACTAGACAAGGTAAACCACCTTTCTGCCTTAGAAGACAAGGAAAAATTCAATGCATGCCAAGTTGAAAGATAAAGGGAAAAAATTCATGTTGAAAAATCTGAGTTTAACTTATTTTCTTTACTTCGTACAGTAGCTGCAGTACTTCAAAATGCTATTATCCAAGATAAAACAATATTCTTAACCAGCTCCGTCCAACATCAAAAGCAGAAAGAAAGGAAAAATGAAATGGAAAAAAACATACTATATCAGAACCAACATAGTCAAATTAGGTAATAAGTATTGGGTTGAATATTACCATATGTATGACAAAGTGCTCCTCCAAACCATCCCGTGGAAGACACCTCTGAGGCAAAAATAGTAACAGCAGTTAGATAATAAGCATGTCATTTGAATCTTGCAGTATTCCAAGATAATACAAGAATGATAAGTCAAAATCACAATGTAAATTTAACTGCCTTAAACGGAAAAATATGAGTATAAAGGATGTGACTGACAAGGGAGAGCTCCCAAGTTAGAAGAAATTCAAAGCAGTCGAGAGATTTAATTGATTTTTGCCCGTGTTAGATGTTTACCCTCCTCAAAAATAGAAACTGGTGCACAGAGCCATAATATGAATTATCTAGTCTATCCCTCTTCTCAATTTATTCCTCTATTTTCCTAGATGTGAACACCTTTGAGGAAAAGTTGTTAAGAAGTCTCTTGAATACTCAATGAATCATTTTAATCTATAAAAATTTACGGCTATCTGGCTGCTCCGCCGCCTCAGCCTTTAGTCCCCAGTCTCTTCATATTGATCTTTATTTTGTACCTTGGATTTGCCAATTTTTTAGAAGTTATCATACATAATTATATAAATTTTCCTAGGGAAATATGAACTTTCAGAAGAAAAACCCAAACAACAAGGCTTAAAGGCACATACGCAAATCCAGTAGCACCAGGAAGAAAGATTAAGTTCCAATATTTCTATTAAAACTCTATGACAAACTACAGCAATTAAAGTTGGGACATACATGAAACTACTTCTTTTTAGACAATTAAATTTTACTGGTTAAAATGCCCTTGCTAGGTAAAAGAAAACATCCCAAGAAAGTATGTATTAAATCACATGAAAGTTTCTTCCCTGAAATAAGGTGTCCACATAAATGCCCTTGCTAGACAATTGCTCTGTCATTTACCACAATACTCAACTTTTTAACCCTAAGACTTCAATGTCGTAGGAAAACAAAAGTGCCAATCAAAAAGAGTCAATGTCATTAGGCATAAAGGCATGGGCAAACATCAGATCACACAAAGGCAAATATTCATGTCATTTCAAACAATGCCTTCCTTTTTTAAAAAAAAAATTGGTAACTTAGTGTATTTCTAGCAATAATTAAGATCAATCAGTAAATTGGTTGTACTTGCACCATATTTACATCAAAAGACTCGTAAGAAACTGGAGCTATTCTAGTCTTCTATAGGGAGCTTAATACATCTAGAATCTCCACAGTTTCTACCAAGTGAGACTCTCTACACCGAAAACTACGCCTTGCTTTTGAAATTTCAAATGTACAGACAAATACACATATGCTGGTAATTTTAAACACAACAGTTCCAAACTTACTGCTTTCACTGAGGAAACAACATATTCTCTGCCTGAAAGGTTCAATACGTTGGATGGTACTCTTATTTTGTAAAAGTCATCACCTTTCAAGAGTTTCTGCATCAAATAAAATTCACAATGATAAGTCAAAAGTACAACAAAGGCAGTATGATTGTAAGAATGGAAAATTCAGTTACTTCGAAATCCTCCTTCTCTGTTCCAGTAAAAGCATTTCTGGAGAAGCGAAGCTTTGTCAGCGTTTGCATCTGTGACAGAAAGTGGAAAAGATCTATTAGTGGCCGGATGATGAAAAGTCAATCGTCAATCGTCATCCAAGACATACGCAAGTTATTGCCAAAAATCTATTGATGACAGTAACCAAGTGTTTATAAAAGCGCAAAAAAAAGAAGAAAAGATCCATGGGAACTGAAGTGGAAAGCGAGAAAAGAAGTACACGCCTCTTTGAAGTGAAGTGCTTACAGGTAAAAAGAACAATGTCAACCAACTATGGATTTAGTACAAAAACATCAAATTGCAATTAAAATAATAAAGCTCAACATCCAATATACAATATTGCGATATTACCTACTCCTACGAGCTGATGTTCAGAGGCAACCAATTCTCATCGAAATCAATTCATGCACCACAATTTGAAGCGCATACTTCTCTTAAGAGCATGGCTCCACCCATGAAAGAAGAATAAGCCCTCGCTTCATCGCTTTAAGCGACAAAGCAATGACTTGTAGCAAAACAGACAACCAACACTGAAGACATACTCTTAGACTCACACTCACCATGGCTATTAGATCCTCTCTCCAACAATGTTTATGAGTCCAATTATATGGAATGACTATTAAGATCACAGGTTCTATAATATTAAAATGACAGTACAGAAAAACTAGAGACTAAACAACGCTTTGAAGAATTTGAATAAAAATGGGTCTCAAAGAACTATCTTGTTAATAAATAGTGAAAAAGCATTAAAAAGTGTAGAGAATTGGTTTCTGTTTTAAGGAAGTGACGTGATATATGGAACAACATTAAATAAAAAGAACAATTAATCTGGGGCAAACGGAGTCCGGAGTAGTTTCTAAATATTAGCTAACCACCATCCTCAATAGTCAACAGAGTAACAACTTCCTGCAATTTGTCTTTTCTTATTAGAAATTCTGTATAGAAATGTGATTGACTTAGACCAGAAATTTGGGACCACTTGTTCTGCTTTTTGTTAATTTCTTTGAACATTCCACAAAATTATTTACCCTTTTAAAGAAGAAAAAGTTAGCATCGACCTGTGATGATAATCGGAACAATTCTCCAGTCACAATGTGTGAAACAGACAGTGTTTACTTTGGAATACAGATTTCTGGAGGAATTTAATATTTGTAGTGTAAAATCTTCCCCTTTTATAAGTCAAAATACTTGCATTGGGAGCACTATGAGGCGGTGTGTACAATCATCAATCAAGTTAGTTCAACTATTCAATCACAATCTTCCTTGAAATTATGTGCTTAACCATGAGATTGTGTCTTTTGTATTTCTTGTTCTTGCATTTTGCAATTGCTAAATAGAATAAGAATTCTTGGAAAATCATGTAGAAAGTGATTTACCCCAAAATACTCTGCAATGCATAGGAAGTATCATATCTTTGCACATACATGCACTAATGCAGTAAGTGATTTGTCAGAATTTGGAACGAAGGTGTTTAAAAAGATGAGATAGACCTAAAATCACATGGATTGAAGTTGTCATGGGAGACCTACCATCTCTTGGAACATGCAGACTTAGCGGAAGACTGGGCACAATAGAATAAAACGATCTATATAGGCAATATCAATTAGTTAGGAATGTATTCTAGTCGCATTATCCCATTTGCTTTAGGTCCTATGCTTTCTAGGAGTTCTTTTTAACATTATTAGAGGTTTTTATGCTAGATATAGAAAAATTCTAGGATCTTTATTATTATTTTGTATAATGTTAGGCTTGAGATGAATTTAAATGAAGAAACATGGTAAGTGAGGATTCATATTACCAACGTCCGACTTTCTTGGGACTGGGGCATAATCGTTGTTGTTGTAATTAAAGGTCAAGCAAATGACTATTTTAATACAACTATGAGCACCAACAACATACCCAATGAAATCCCACTAGCCTAAAGTAAACAGAAGCATATGCCCAGATATACATGCTATACCTTAATATAGGGTTAAACGTCAGACAAGCAACTATAGCTTATCTAGTTCTCATCAGATACTTCTTTTACAATGCCAAGTATAAGCTCATTCCCATCTAAACAGAAATTTGCACCAATAACCATCGTTCCTTACCAACTACAACACTCGAATTAAATACTATTGCAAGGCACCCAATAATATCTGAGTACCGACAAGTGTAACTCCTGTATCCTGCCCATCAATATTTAAACAACATTTGTGCTCTTGCAAGTGACATCTTGAAGTCATTTTTTTTTTGTGATGACAAGGAAACCAGCAGACCTCCAATGTGGAAGTCCCAAGCTTAAAAGGAGTGGTTAGTGGCATTACTCTTTTTTGCTTTTTATCAAGATAAGGTGCTCTTTTATGAGGCTGCAAAGAAATTATGGTTCTGTGAAATAAATACACAACTTGCTGATATCTGCAACTTCATATTACTCAATAATAACTATAATAAAAATTAGTTATTAGGACAGTTAAAAGAAATAATACTACTTCATATTAGTTAATACCAATCTGTATTCAGCAATATATATATATATATAATCAATCATAACAATTGTTTGACAAAAGTAAGTGATTAATAATGACCTGGGAACCGTGAGAAGAAGATTTAAGGCGAGCAGTAAAGGTGCCGGCACGGGAGAAGTTGGAGTCACCAAAGGCATGTTCCAGAGGGAACTGGATCTTTGAATCTGAATCAGAGACCAACCTCTTCCGGATCGACTGAGGTGTTGCTGCGTTGACGTTGTTGAGATCGGAACGGGATCGGGATCGGATTCCACCTTCGAGACCAAACTCTTCATCGTCGACGAGAAGCTCGTCGGACTGGAAGCCAGAAGACGTTGTAAGGATCAACAGCAGGAAGAAACCGGCTGCAACTACAGTTTTGGTTCTCATTATTCAAGGATTTTTCGGAGTAAACACTTGACAACTAGTATGCTTCCTCTGGATTCCTGGGCTAAATAAGTGTAGCAAAATGAAAAAATATATATATATATATATTCCACATCCTAAATAGTAGTACATGTTATTTCTTCTTTTTTCTTCTTCTTAAAATCATACGTTAATTTTCTATTTATTATGCTAAAAACAGAAAAATAAAAGGAAAATTAATTTATAATATAATCCCATAAAACACACAATTAAGTTTTAATTATTATTAGCCAATCCCCAATAACAATTTCAAAAATTCAAATGTTAAAATTTATCATTTAATATTCTTTCAACTTTGATTCAAACTTTTCACAAATTTGAAAAAGATACATCATTAATATATCAACCTTGCTAAGACATTTAGAATTTATGAATTAAAAGTAAGGTATGAACCATACTAAAGCGATGAAAACATTGTTGGGGGGGGGGGGGGGGGGAATTTGTTTGTGAATAAGAAATCAACAATTATAGTTGAATTGGAGATTGATGAATTGATGAAAAAATAGACATCAGATACATCGTAGAAGGTAATTCATTTTCAATAGATTATTGTGTGGTAGTATATATATATATATATATATATAACATGCCTATAAAATTGTGCATGATATATTATTATTTATAGGTCTTATTCTATTTTTAAAATACTGTAGTTCGTATAAAAAACATTGTACATGTATTTATTGTCCATAACATTTATATTTATGAATAATACATTACATTGTAGTAATTAATATGTATATCATCTACATATTATAAACTTTGAAATTTATTGAATATGATATACATTGCACCAAAAAAAAGGATGTAGATGTCTTAAAATGTTACTCGGAGGACCGTTCTTGGAATATAAAAGCATATTGTAGGAGAAACTCAGATATTCCAATGGTGTACATACATGTAAATTCCTGCCTTAGAAAGAGCTAAATTTGGAAAGCGCTAAGTTGGAAATAGCTAAATTGAGAATTATGCAAGTTATGCTTAAGTTGTGAGTTTTGGATCAACTTCAAACGGTCATAAATTTTAGTACACGATGAGTTGGATGGATTATAATGTATAAAATGAAAGGTCTTGGATTCCTCTTTCCAACGCCTTTGAGTTTGCTACATTTCCAGCTCGTATGAGGGATATATGCCCGTTTGAAGTCAGACTATCCAGTTAAGGCAAGTTTAGTGAGGGGTATTTTGGTCTTTTCCTTACACCAAATTTTTTGGGATCAATATGATTTGGGTCGGTTTTACAAATCCTAAATTATGCTTAGGATTTTAAGAGGAGATCAAGAAGAGGAAAAGAAGAGAAAAGGAAAAATGATCAAGGTTTCTTGCGAATCGAGGAATCGTTTTGCCAAATCTAGGTATGTAAGTTCTCATAATGTTGAGTTCGTTCACTGACAAGTCAATCATGCTATTTTAATGCAATTTCATTCTTGAGGTTGAAGGATTTGAGTTCTTTATGAGTTTTCTTCAAATTTCATTCTTAATCTTGATTATTGGTGTTTTGATGAATTTTGAGATGAGTGTTAGTAATCTAAAGGTTGTTTTGGGTAGATTGTCGTGTGCATATGTTGGGTATTCGAATCTAAGTAAATGGGGAAGAAACATTTCGATTCTAGGTGAATTACGATAAAAAATGAGAAATAAAATTCATCTGGGAAATCTGGGCAAGGGCTGGCACATTAGCGAGAGTGATGTTCTGTAGTTCAAGCGTTGGTGCCGTGCGCTACTCAGTGCCCTAGGGTTGCCTGCCCCTACCCTTTTTCTAGTTTTTGACCCGTCTGAGTTCTTTCAGAGGGTACCTTTACTCCCTGTTGATTCTCACTACTCTAAATTACATTTAAAGATCGAGAATCATTCATAACTTAAATCATAACCCTTGAATTTGTAATTAAAATTTAAGATAGTGTTAGGAATTAAGTCTTGAGAGTCTTTCGATTTATTTTCAGAAGTCTTTTATAATCTTTTAAAACTTGTTTTAAGACTTGAGTACTTGAGTTTGAGGATGAGGAGAGTGAGTTCACTTTTTTTTTAAAATAATATACTTGAATTAAGTATTCCAAGAGTGAATGTTTTTATATTTAAGAGGAGAGGAATCATTGATTTCCAAAAGAGTTCATTAGGAGTTTTGAATAATATCTCTTTTAAGAGAAACCTTTTGAGTAATAATCCCATATTCGAGGATGAGAAAATGTTTTTTTCTAAAAACATATGAGCTTCTAAAAACATATGAGCTAAGTTACATTTTTGGAGTTCTATTGTGCATCGATCTGGGAGAGTTCAAACAACTCAAAATCCTCACAAATCATGTAATAACGTGGAGTTTTTGGCCAGATTCATCCTTATACTATACTCCAAACTTAAAAGACATCCTTAAAGAATCAGTCTCAGCAAAAAACATCCTTCAAGTATTTAAAAGTGAACAATATTCATCCTATTCAAATTGATCCCACAAAAATCAAGTCATTTTTTTTAATTATTATTTTTAAATATGCTGAAAATACTATTGCTAACTATTTTGATAATTGAGTTTAGCATCATGCAAAATCTTTTAATTTAACAATTTTTTTCATTTATTTTTCATGTATTCGATATTAAAAATAGTATTGGTTGAATATTTAGGTACCGATATTAACTATTTTTTTACTCTCAAACAAAAAATGATTTAAGTATTTCTATTTGGAATCGATATGTTTCTTCTCAGTCGAATATGTTAGAAGCATAGTTTGTTGGAGACTTTCGCATCTAATAATGTAGAATGAAACTCAAATACAAGACCTAATTAATATTTTTATCACTCCAATATTAGATTGGCCAATAATTTTATTATCTGAATACAATTTTGATTTAAAAAAGGCAAATATAATTTAGCTCCAAATTTTCCGTTACTAAATGATAAAAATAGTAGATCATGTACCCTCACATCTTCCAAACATTTTTATTTGCTTTAGTAAGCATTGACTTCTAAAATCTTTAATATTTTTTTCTAGAACATCCTATAGCAGGTAATGAAATTATGCAAGAAAACTTTTGTTGATAATCAGGTGAATTATCATTTTTTTTGTAGGATCGATTAGTTTTTTGATGATATCTAATAAAAGGATGAAAATTATTCATTTTTAAATACTTGAAGGATGTTTTCTGCTAAGAGTGATACTTTAAGGCTGTAGTTTAAGTTTGTGGTATAGTTTAAGGATATATTTGACCAAAAACCAATGTGGGCAGAAGATTCGTACTTTTTAGATGATTCCTCATTGATTTTTAAGCATATCTTAGTGGATCCATTTATTTAAAGAGTTCTATTCCCCGTCAAGGTATAAGACAACTGCACTTTTATCGTTGTTTTATTGCATTGAGTTGGTTTGAGTTAAGTAGAGTCGAGGTGAGTATTTTTCTTTTTCATCGGTTCAAGCTTGCATGTTATGCTTACATGCTCGTACATTCTATGTATTGACGTTATTTGTCCTGCATCATTTTATGATGCAAATAAAAGTAAACAGGATCATCAACCAGCACCTCGTTGATCCAGTTAAGTTCCAGAGTTGTTTGGTGAGCGTCCTTGCTTCGGGAAGATCTTTTATTTATCCTCATTCTATATAATCTTGTTAGGATGATTGGAGGTCTTGTCCCGACATCCATCATAGTATTAAAGGTTAGTAGTTCATGATTCTTTTCATTTTCAGATGTTAGTGTTCTAGACTTGATTTGCCTCTTTGGCTAGTGAATATTTTATTCCTAAAATATTCTAAGTTTACTTTTGAGACAGTTGAGTAAAGTTAATCTTTTGAGTTTATTCTATATTGAGTAAGTCTTTCGTTGAGTATTGATCCAGGCCAAAAATTTGTTTGGGACCAGCAATAATTTTCGAGCATCGCCCACGCTCAAGGTGTAGGATCTGGGCGTGAAAATACATGTCCTTTAAGAGAAAAGATATGTAATACCTCGAAAATGACTTAGGTGACTAGATCCTAACATGATTGTAATGATGTTCTAAGGTCCTAAAATGGTAAAAAAATGTTGTATTGAGGTAGTGTCTAGAGTTTTAGGTGATTTGGGAGTGAGACGTCAAGATACGACTAAGACGTTCGACGACTAAATCACCTATGTGCCTTATATGTGGTTATGTGAATAATTGTATGTTTGATGAATTAATGAGGTCATTCTATGAGTTACTATAGTGTTTATAGGCAGTGCGTCAAGTTTCGTGAAGTTTGGAGGTCAAACGTCCAAGAACATCCATGACGTTCGAAAGGTTTGCCTTGAAATGACCTTGTGTGTCTATGCATGTTTCGTCAAGTTTTACGTGTTCTTTTTGGATGAAATTCATGTGAGAGGTACTAAACTCATATAAAAATATGTTCGGGTTGGAAACGTCCGGGCAAACAACCCCAAGGACCATCCAAGGGTCCTTGGGGAATGACCCATGTTGGTGGCCAAAACTGCTTAAGGAAGTCCCACCTACGGATGGCAAACGATGACCAGTGGCCTGGTCGATGCCCCGTAGGTGGTGGTGCCGATGGGTACTTAGCCTAGGGAAGATTAATCTCTCATTTTGAAGGCTCATTCCCAAACGATGATGACCAGCATGGGTCGTCGATTGGACGACGCCCAGTAGGTGATGTCCGTCGATGGTCTGTCTCCTGTGCGCAGTTTCACTGTTAAGTTAGGGGTGAAGTTTTAAATTCACCCCACGTCCAAATAAAAGAAAGGGAGGTTACTTAGGGTTATTTTGGGTATTATTAACATTTTTATAATCCTTTAACACTTAGAAGATTTCATTCTTCAAAATAAAAACCCAAATTCCCTTAGAAATTCTTTAGAATTCTGTTGGAGCCAAAACTAAAGGAAGAGATTGGATTGGAGAATTGAGTGGATATTCTTCATCAAACTGGAGGATTAGCTTTATTAAGGTATGGTTTTTGATCCTTGAAACTCTATTCATCAAGGAGCCCAACTTTTAAAGAAGTTTTCTAAAGTTTTCAAAGATGAATTGTCCAATTTCATGATCTATCCATGGGTTCTTGCATTAAAGGTTTAAAGCATTGTATATTTATTGAATTGTTGTTAATTAGATGATTTTAACTCAATTAACCTATGAACCCATGTAATTGATGAACCCTAGTTTTTGACTACTTTATGGGTTAAGTGATTTGAACTTAATGCTTATGAATTCTAGTGTAGTTTTCTATAGGCTATTGATTGACGTAATAATTCTATTGAATTGATATCTAGGTTGTCTTAGGTTGATAAACCTATATCGAATTGACCTAGTTTCATTGAATATCATAGTTTATGTATTGAATTATTGGTTATGGCCATGGATAAGGGTCTTATGATATTGAATGGATGATTTAGCTATAGATTGAAGTGGTGAGAATGGATTGGTGGTACGCTGCCCTAATTCTCTTTATTTTATGTTAATTAGACTTCAATTATGTTGTGATTGGTATGATCCACTTATGGTGGCGGTGCTATGTGTTTTACTTGCAATTGATGTGACCTTGTCGGCGTTATTTTATGTACTATGATGATCATGGCCTTGTCGGCAACTACTTGAAGTATTATGATGATTTGAATAGTTGATTTATGTGAAGTATGAGCATATATATCTACATGTTAAGTAATATGAAAGTATGTGTTCCTTCTATGTATATTAGGAGATCACGTTAGACTATAACTATGTGCTTATATGTGTAGTTTTAGATGTTGATGCATGATTGTTCCTACTTGATTATATGAGTTGTGATGGTTATATTGATGATAATATGGTTATGTATAGGATGACATAAAGATGATAAGGGTCATTCCTAAGTGCTTCACAGAATGATATGCTATATGTGATAGAGTAAAGAGTGTTATGTCTTGTTTGGTACACTTGTGTCCCTTACTTGATATATGTATGAATGATATATGAATACGAGATATCTTGACTAGGTAGGCTTAGTGCACCCTTGTCATATAGGAATGAATGATATGTGAGACCTTAAATGATATTAAGAAGGTCATGTACGTGGAACCTTAAACCTAGTGGTAAGGTTATGAATGTTGAAATCGACAGCCGTAATGGTATCCTTCATTTAAAGGAATGGTGAACTTAGGGTTGATTGGCTGGAACGACATCACATCCTTACAGAAGTCATAATGAGCTATCTATGTCGCAATTTTAAGTTAGCGCTAGTGGACCTCTTTGGTAGGATGAATGTGATTGGGTTATGAACTAGATATGGAACCCCTTTGTATGGACCTTTAATCCCAATTACTCTATGAGAACAAAGGATAGCAGCGAGTGATTACATTATGGGAAGTGCTTAACTGAGAAGAGAAATTAGGTAACAATGTTAGCTCTAACTTGAGAATGAGACGAGGTGCATAAAAAGACTTCATAGTCCTTTAACCATGTTCCTCAGGGGATGGCAAGTTAGAATAACCTCATCAAAGTAGGTTAGAACTATGGATTCCGGTCTAGCTATAATGTCTATGTCGGTTATTGCCATCTCTCATCAGTATGGATACCTACTAGCACTTAGCCAGAGTTTATGAAGTTAGGTGGTGTATGACGGACACTATCTAGGACATTGCACCAAATGCTTTGAAGGGTTAGTTCAAGTCCCTAGGTCTTCTTCAAAGACCATACTTGAAATGTCCTTTATGAGAATCGAGTCTAAATGAACTATTAAATGAATGACTGAAGTTTTTCAAAGTATATTAGTCTGAATAAGTACTTATCTAGAGTACGTTAAGGGTTGTTATTTTTAGGTGTGGAGGGGGCATTGGCCATAGGAATGTCACTTCATATTTACTAGATAGTCTAAGAATGACTCTAGCCTAGGGAAACAGAGAAGATGGTTGTTATGTGGATTGATCTAAGGCTAGGTAGTCTTAAGGATGACCTAAGAGAGGGGTTAAATCTTGAAGAGTCAATTCATGACGTTATTTTCTTGATTTACTTAAGTAAGTCTTTTGATAGTTTGGGCATGGAGACTGCCAATCTTATGTGTTGATTATTAGGTGAGAATGATTCATCTTAGGTGTCTATGGGGGTCTCTTAGTGGTAATAAGGGACTGTATCTGAGCGTCTCTTCACAATCATTCAAGTGAATTTAGAATCCTTTGGGAAAAGGATCTCATTTCATATGTGTGAGCTTTGTAGATGTGTGTGATTCGTTAGAAGTGGTCTTAAAGATCATTTAGGTGTGCCTAGAGAGGGTGTATGTGCTGGTCTTCTTTGTCTTAACTTAAGGAGTCTGGATAACTTTAGTGAGGGAATATGGATCCTGAGAGAGTATCCAAAGTGAGTTGCTTGATATGATAGGCTCATGTTAACAGTGGGAATTGAGTCACTGTAAAGTGACATGGTTTTCACTGTAAGTTTCATAAATTTGTTCTTTATAAATTGCTTAATGTTATCCACTGTCGTATTTAAGGGTTAAATGTTATTTATTATTATGATATGATATTTAAATGAACAAAGAATGCATTATTTCAATAAATGTCCGTTTTCATGACTTTATGCATTATGACATTATTTAGTACATGGGTTTGTACTAATTCCATGACTTTTATCTAATATTATAGTGGTTGGTAGGTGAGGATCATTTGCGGAAGCAAGATTTGGATGTAGCATATTCAAGTGCAGGTAGTTTGAAGTATTTCCATCATGTGATTGAATGAGGGAATAGTTTTTTTATTTCTTTATCGAGTATTGTTGTGTCATGATGAAAATGAGACTTAGTATCTTCCCTATGGTTTTATATGAACTAGTGTTTAAAGATATAGAATGTTTATGAAAAGTTTTAATTCGCCTACTTTTCATATGTTTATATGCCGATGGAACTGATACAGAAGAGCTTATACAAGACCTCCGGAGGAAGTCATGACGCGGTTGAACATACCCGACAGTGTCATATTTTCTAGGGTATGGTTCGGAATTGTTTGTAACAGGGATATTAACAAGTTAAAGTTATGGTGTTCTTTGTTAGTGATTTCACTACTCCAAAATTTATTAATCATAAGAGAATTTACATTTCAAATGACATAATTGCTGATGTTAAAGTTTCCTATATTATGTATCAAAAAGTGTGGCATGCTAAGGACCGTACAATAGAAGTGTTAAAGAAAAATTTTATGGATGGATATAGCTTTAACATCATTAATGAAGGGGTTGAAATAATGCAAATCGATCGTTATTATCAATGAAGCTTACATATCAACAAGAAAACTAGATGGGATACAAATATTTTTGTAGTTATTGCATCTATTTATGTGTATTAATCATGTTTTCTAAAATCATAAATCTATATATATTTATTTGATACATTGGTTATTTATCAAAAATCATAAATATAAATTATTTCGGTGAGTTTTGAGTTTTCTGTTTAGGTTGCATATTTTCTAATTATGGAATTGTTGATACAGAAAATGATTGTCCATGGTCATAGTTCTTCCAACAACTTAAAAATTCTTCTGGGAGCGCGAAAAATATGTCTGTTATAGCATATAAAAAAATATAATCAAAAGTGTAAGTGGAAAAATATTTGCACAAACTATAGGAGGAGCATAACTATCCTAGTGACTTGTACTATTCAATGTTATAGACTTGCAGAAAATAAAATTTTAAAAAATTAATTACTAAAGTAGATAAAGTTGATCACAAGGTGACATAGTACCTTGAAAGTGTTTGGTATGTAAAACACTTAAGAGTTCACGCAATCACTAAGTGAGGACATATGATTACTTCTAACATCGTGAAATGTATTTATGGATGTCTTGTTGAGGTATGACAACTACTTATATTAGACTTCTTCGAAAAGACTAGAATTGTGTTAGGTGCTAGGAATTACAAAAATAGAGAATAGTCTCGTCTCAAAGAATATATTAAAAAGAAAATTTAAAGATATTCTTGGTGTGAGTACATCAAAAAAAAGTTTGAGAATGAAGATATGTATCATATCATATTTATATTCTAAAAAATATGCATAACTATAGATACAATAAAACCTTACTATAATTATTATAGGTGGGTGTCAAAAGAGTATGAAAAATCAACTGAACTGTCCATACCTAACCAAACCAAACCAAATCGATTTATGTTATTTTTTCAATAAAATCCTTGATTTTTATTTTAAGTGTATAACTTTCCCGAACAATTGAGATGGTCTTTTCAATTAATGAAAAAATTACAAAAATTTCAGAATTGAATAAAATACCTTTAAATATATTTTTTATATATCAACAATATTAATTTTGATATAAAATATATTGTATAATATTTTTTTAATATAAATATGATGTAGGCCCTATGCTTCTACTGACTAGAGAACTTTGTGTCTTTGCTCTTTAATATAACCTTTACTTAATTAAGTTAAAACTTAAAATATATTTTAATAGATACTCTATCAAATAATACAACAAAACCTATGGAAACACTCATATTAAATGCTTAAGATCAAACAAAATGGCAACAATGTTTTACATTATTGTCTTGTTGATGAAGAATTAAAGTGCTTCTTCAAATTTATATTTGCCAAAGAAATATTTTAATAGTAGTATGTGTTAAAGTAATATTTTTTTAATTTTTTTTTTTAAAAATAAAATTTAAGAGAACCCTATTGATACAGAAGAGAAACCGGTATGATTTGGATGGTTAAAAAATTCTAATTTTGAATTTTTATTATAAAATAACCAAAAAATTAAGATGATATAATTTTTAAAAAGTAGTTGATTGAACCGTACCATTGATACTCCAACGTTGAACCACATGATACTATTATTTTGTAGAGATATTATTCAATAGATAAATTAATATTTTGTTAAGTTAAATAGTATTTTTAGATTCAGTAAAGATTAATTTTGATTACATGAAAATTATTCTATTTTACTAATTTATGGATGATTTTATTAATTTATATAAGCAAAATAAATTTACTATAAACAAATTATAATGGCACAATAAGATTATTGTATCTTACAAAATTATGTATCTTATTTACTGAATTCACACAAAAAGGTATTATCTTATTGAATCGCTGATTTTTTCATTGACCGAGGTCGAGGTCGGAGAATAATATTATCTTAGAGAGTTTATTAATTTATTGAGTATTAATTTAGTAAGGTTTTACTGTACATTTTCATGGTTAAATTATAGGTAGTAACATATTTCTATCTGATATAAAGTATAGAAACAAAGTTAACTAATATATCGTTTAACCGTTTGATGGGATGTGTTTGATACATCCGAAAATTTTAATTTGATAACTTACTATTTTAATGTTGCCAGGTTGTTGCTTATCGAGTATTTGGCCAAAATCATCTTAAATTGTACCGTAAACCTAAACTACATCCTTTAAATCTCATTTTTGACCAAAAAACTTGCCCTCTAAGTATTTGAAAGTTAACAATTTTCATCCTTCTGTTGAATATTGTCAAAAAACTAAAGAAAATCCTACGAATACAAGGCAGTTCACATGACTATCAACAAAAGTTTTTCTGCATAATTTCATATCATCTATAAGAATTTCCTGAAAAAATTATTAAAAATCTTAGACACCGTTGCTTACAATACAAATAATGTTAGAAGGAGTAAGGATACATGATATGCTCTTTTCTCATTGGATATGCTCTTTACCTTTTTCAAAGTAAAATTGTATTTAGATCAACAAATATTTGGGCCAATCTGATACTGAAGTGATCAAAATATTGATTGTGTCTTATATTTGAGTTTCATTATATATAATTAGAAACGAAGTCCCCAACAAATATCGTGTCTAGCATATTCAATTGAAAAAAAAATATTTCAAAAAATAATATATTTAACATCAAATTACATGAAATATAAATAAAAAACACCCAAATTAAAAGATTTTCCATAATGTTAAACTCAATTATCGATATAGTTCACAATAGTATTTTTGGCGTATCTAAGAATAATATTTACGAAGGGATGACTTTATTTTTTTTGGATCTGCTAGTTTTTTTTCATTCATAAATTTTAAAGGAGGAAGGATGAATTTTTCACTTAAAACTTAAGGATGTTTCGCTAAGAAGATAACTTTAAGAATGTCAATTTAATTTAACAAATTTTCAAGATTGATTATGGAAGAAAAAAGGCTTTGAATTGTATATGAATATATGTATTCTAATTAAAATCTAGAAGAACATAATTATTGGCTTGAAAAGAACAATGGAAACCATGAATGTTTAAATTGACGAGGGACACCTCTGTCCAGTACACATTGTATTTCCAAAGCAAAATGTGACATATTGCACTGTCGCGGTCTAATTATACAGCCGGAAAGCATTAGAAAAAAACATCTGAAGTTTCAATGATTTCAATATCAGATAAGGAAATTGGTCCATGCCAAAATAAATTTTAGAAAAATTTGTCTTGCCATAAAAATACAAAAGGATGCCTAAAAAGAACTCAAGCGAAAAGTTCAATATGAGCACAAACTGTTTTGGACAAGAACGTCGCGATACACGATATTGTACTTTCTTCTTCAAGGGAAGTGATATATACATTTTTAGACATTGATCTATCATCTACATATAATTATTTGATTTTTACGTGTGTATAATTATATAATGCACTATTGAGATATAAATGCACATAATTGTCCTAATATTTTTAAAAACTTTATATGTTTGATGAGAATATTATATGTGTGTGTGTTTGTCACGATTCGAAAGTACCCCCGAGAAGTTAGGGAGAACCGTTGGGTCAAGACCGAGCGTACTTGACCCTTTAGGGTCTTATACAAGCCTTCAACTCCTTGTTCATTACATAAGACATGAAAAGTAGTGCAAAATTAAAACTTTTCAAGACATTTAATATAAAAAGGAATTGTTTTCATAAATACTTTCAAAATCTCGTCGTCACAAGACAACTTAAGAAACAACATAATATCTTAGGGACACGACCCTTTACATTAAAAAAATACATAATAAGTCATAAAGATTGAAACTAAGAAAATAGGACTATGCCCTCGAATATATGAGGACATGTAGGTTCCCAAGCTTTGCCTTCAAGTCTTCAAAAGCTTCCAACTTGTACTTATATAGTATAGAAAAGTATGGGGTTAGTACAAATAATGTACTAAGTATGGCATATGCAAAAACATGTAAAAAAAAAGGATATTTTAGTAAAATAAGCTTTTATGCAAAATGATTAAAACATTCATGAATTTACAAACAAAAAAACATAAGAAACATCATTTAACACTTAGAAAAGAATTTTCATAATTTTAATAAAAAGAGACACCCTATAGTAAGCCTTCTAAATTATTTTACAGTAACTACCTTGAATTTACAGTGAACTTCCAAGGCAAGTCAAAGAGGAAGTGAACTCATTTCCGTAGGATTTTCCCTAACTAAGGTCATCCTAAGACTCACCAAGGTAATACATGAAGGAAGTGCACATACACCTCCTTCAATACACACCAAAGTGATCCTCAATACTACTCCTATTTGGCTTACTAACCTCGAGAGAACAAACCACCACTAAATGACAAGAAATTAGAAGAACACCCAAATAAGACACCAAGACTTCCTTTTCGGAATGACTACTTAGTGCAATGAGTAGATGACGTCCCATACCACCATCTACCCTAAGTAATACACTCTTTTAGAAGGCTTGACACCAAAACTCCCCTTTGGAAGGTCTACTTATTGCAAGGGATAGGTAGCGTCCCATTCCACCACCTACCCTAAGTAGTACGTGATTAGGAGACTTGCTTCAATAGATTCATATAAGACAAACCAAGACTCCCCTTTCAGAATGCCTACCTAGTGCAATGGATAAATTGCGTCCCATTCCACTACCTACCCTAAGTAGAACACTCCTTTAGGAGACTTAACATTTTCATTTCTTTTGTGAGAGTTAGCTTAACCGACATAGACCATGAGATCTAGGTATAGAATCCCAATATTAACCCCTATCGAATGAGGGATCCTCACTTGCCTAAAGTAAGGTCATTCTCTTAGCTTTGACATGGCTTGCCCAATAGCTACACCTATGAGGCCGCATAGTTAAGGGATAAGGAGATTGCTACTAAGTAACTCATTCTCTACTAATAAGGAGAAGTACTTTCATTTTTTCCCTTCAAGAGAGGTCACATTGGAATACAACATCTAACTCCGAAGGTAACCCCCCCCCACCACTTCTTCATATTCTCTCGCTGTTAGGCATAACCCTCATAGATTCTAAACATGATATACTATAGGTTAAGGATAACTAGTGAACACCAAATCTCAACTCATGAAGGAATTTTATCCTCCGACCTATCTTATAAAGCTCTTAGGATGTAGTGGGGTTGCTATTTAACACTTCATCTCAGCTCACGAAGAGTGTTCACCCCGAAATTCCCCCTTTTACTTAACTTAGCTTCATTCATTCATTCAAGTGTGAGTGTGTGTGCATGTGATCACACCTTGAACATAGGCATAATTTTATTTACATTTAAATTCTATACATGCTTTAGACCTTGAATTCATCAAATCACACACTTTACATGCTTCACATAATCATATACTTCATTTAGGCGTAATCTAAGCACAAATGTAATTCAAGCTCCATAATACATAATAGAAGAACCATGTTCATTATCACTTCATTTCACACATTAGGCCTTCAAAGCCATACTCACAATACACACCAATTATATCCAAATGCATCAAGTAAACACCGCCACTAAGAAGGTGGACCATACCACTCAAGAGCAATTTATAATAAGAATTATACACTATAAGTAACTCAGCATTTAACAGAGCCATCACTACCTATAACCAATTCCTTTATATTTAATCATAATAAGTCCCTTAGGGCAATAGATAAATCATAATAACAACATAATAAAACCAAAGTTCATACCCTACACAAGCATATTCATTTAACCCATTTCTTAAACTAAAAGTTTAAAATATTCATAAACATGAGTTCGTAAGGGTTTTGACATTAATATCATCAATTAATACTAGGAGAAACACATTTGAATCATTGAAACACTTTTACAAGAAGACCCACGCTTATAATCAAAGATTGAAGAAAGTGGAGTGTGAAAACTCTTTTTGAAATCTTTTAGAAAGGACTCCTTGAATGTAAGAGGGTTCAAGGATGGATCCCATACCTCAAATATAAGAAAAACCCAATGATTTTGATGAATAAACACGTCCAAACCATCCCTCCTTGTCCTCCTTGAGTCTTTGCTCCAATGGTGACTTTGAGAGAGTTTTCTTTAGAGAGGTGATACGCTCAAACTTATTTCTCAAATAAGAAGTAAAGCGGTCGTATCAAGTAAAGAAACCAACTAATGAGGTTGTGTACCTGAACCGGTGGCTCACTTTTTCTAAGTAATGGGGTGGTAGAGGACGAAACGTTGCACTGAAAGACTCTATTGAAGACAAGATGGGACTGTCCGAACGTAGAGACGGTAGGATGGGCAGTTGGTCAGATCTAGTATGGATCAACATGGACGGTAGTTGGGTCCGGCGACCTCTCCCAGGGTTCCCTCATCTGAGAGTTCTGGGGAAGAGGATCAAGGTGGACCTTGGCGAACAAGCTTGATGCACTATCTCCCTTCAAACCTTGAGCAAAGTACGGCAAAAGAAAAGGAAGAAAAATCATGGACCGACCTCATATCAAACCCGAGGAACTGAGGATCACCCAAGGACGCCCTTTGACATCCAGGGTCACAGACCGACATAGAACCCGTTCAATAAGTGGAACAGCATTAGATGGCCGCTTCAGGTGGGAAGTAGGTCGGAGAAGGAGAAGAAGCGCAATGACTCATTTTAAAACCAGCATTCTTAAGACCAAAGAGTCGGGCGGAAGGGGGCAGGGGGGGAAAAAAAAAACCAAACAGCCCCTCCGTTCATGGTTCTCCTGTAGTTGGATCTCGGAACCAAAGAATCCATTAGTTAGAACGGGATTCCAAACTCAGCACCTTTGAGTGAGATTTTGAGAAGAGTGGCTCTTTGGGAGAGACATACGATGAAAGTTGGAAAGCTCGTGTTCGAGGGGGGAGGAGTATTGTCTATCTTGGCCTTATGTTAGAGTCAGTCAGGGGACCGAGAGGGCAGCGGTTCGCGTCGCTTTATCTACCAACTGTGAACTAGCCGATACAAAGACTTTATGATAACACCCCAATTTCCGATTCGGCGGTTCGAGATAGATTTATCAGTCATGGACGTTGATAAAACTCATCGCATTAGTAGCCACCTTAGGAATGGCATAGCTTGTAAAAGTGAAGGGCGAGGTTCAAACGAAGGAAAGGTGACGGTGGATACTAGGCACCAATAGACGAGGAAGGGGTTGTAGTTGTATTTTGTAGTAGTAATCGATGAAATGCTGGGGGAGTTGAAAATAAGCATAGCTCGGTATTGATTCCGAATAGAGCACAACATTTCCACACTGCGGCTGAATCCATGGGAAGGCAAGAGACAACTTGGACGAACTGGAAACTCTTAGAGCAGAGGAAAAGAAAGAAAATCGATTCCGTAGTAGCCTGCGAGCGAAATGGGAGCAGCCAAACGTGATTCAGCCTCTTAAAATGGAGCGCCTTAAAAACACGAGGAAAATAGTTCAGACTAATCAATTTATTATTACTACTATGTGTCAATTACTTCCTTGGAAGCAAAAGACAAATAACAAAAAGGGTTATTTTTCCTTCTAAATGAATGAAAATTAACTAGCGAAAATTAAAAGGAAACAAAATCAACAGCTACACATGTGGAGTTTAATCATTAATCAAAAGTAACTAGGGTTTCGTGTTCCCCACAGGTTCAGAACTTGATAATTTCTAACTATACATTTCTATTCATAGTATCTTGCATGAAAGTTGATAGTATGTTGTATTGTCTAAATCCTTGGTTCGAATCTAGAAAATTCACTTTGCACTTAGTCCGGCTACGTGTGTTGCCTATACTACCTTTACCTTTACCTCAAATTCCGGCATCGTAGTCGATATGATTGACTAAGTTAAATACCTACATACCAATCCTACATACCTAGACTATTAGATTAGTTACCACTAATCTATGTTGATAATTCTTTTTTCCTATTATTACCTCCTTGGCCGGCAAGTCGCATTAAGTGAAGTTCTAACGTTGGGCATCCGTTAATCTTTAAAAGACTTCTAATCAACAGGAATTATCAATTAATGCAAGCCACTATTTAGAATTGTTATTTTAGTTAGGTTTGACCTCATTATTCACATATGGTTCCGCACACCTATATGGAGTTTAGTTACATAGTCTAATAACAATATTCAATAGTTAATATAAGAATTCATGCCGGACACTACTTCATGAGGAAAGAATAAAATCCAGACGTTCACACTTGATTAATCAACAAAATTTACCAACAATCACGACTGAAATAATTGAAGACTAAAGATCTGTCAAAAGTGTAACATAATTACCAAGTATAATCCACAAAAGAAGCTCCAAAAACCAAGAGTCTACCCAAAAATGAGGTTTCGAAAAACTATTTATGAAAAAATAAAACCAAATAATTAAATAAGGACTCTATTTGCTGGGAAATCTGTCAAAACGCGGCTGGGTCGACAGGACTCGCGCGGATCGTCATGGTCACGATGGGCCGTCATGAACTCAGTAGTCCATACTTATGGCCAATTTCTTCTGCTGCCCTCTTCAGTTACCCTCCCGGCAGGTATGACGGATCGTCATAGGCATAACGATCGTAGGGGTATCTGTTCAAAAAACTTGAACCTCTTGGAATTTGGACTGGGACTACTTGCTCTGATCTTCTGACGAACCAGCATGATGGACAGTCATGGCTACGACGGTCCGTAACGCATTCCGTAACCCACACTTGGTCAGATTCCCCATATTCATTAGGCAGCTGCACTCGATGCCACCTACGGACCGTCACCGGGCCACGGAGGACGTCAAAAGATTCCGTAGGTGGTATTTTTCGCATTCTGCTCAAAACCTTTTTGCATTCATGCGTTTAGACAGATTCCGGCAATAAAGAGAAAATTACATAAAAATTAATACAAAAGGCTTTGGACAATAACTTAAGAAAAAAAGCATTTTAAAAAATACCGTGAAACACGGTTTATCTAAGAGGAGTTTGAATATTTCAAATGAGAAGTCTTGTCTAGGTTAAGACTTTAAACTATCTATATAACTTAAAAATACTAAAAATAGATCCTAGGGTCATTTAAAAGACTTGCGGTAAATTTACAAAATACCCCCAAGCAACGGCAGCCGGGTAGAACAACTTTCGCAGGCAACATCAACGGACTCTCTTCAAACAAACGGACAGCATGTGTCAAAGGAGCCACGTTTGGTGCGGGTAATGGTTGGGGTCTACACCTCAAAACACCGTGCATACATGCAGTTCCAATTGAAGGACTGAGTAGACGAGCGTTGATTTTTCAACTGGTCCCATTGGTGGACACTGCCAGGCAGTTTTGGACTTAAGTCTTTGGCCCTTCTCTAGGGCCCCTTTGTGGGTCCTAGGTGGGGTCGTTCTCAAACATTAAACCCCATAAACATAGTCGTATAGGTCTTAGGAACATCCCACACCAATTTCAAGCAAAACGAACACGTAAAATCACTCAAATACTTCAAGACACACAAGCACTTTCTAAGGCACACTTTCTGAACGTCTTGGATGTTTGACCTCCAAACTTAATAAAACTTCACACACTGCCTAAGAACATCAAAATAACTCATTTTAACTTTTAATTAACTCAAGAAACAGTCACGAAGCTGTAGTAAACCTTAGTTTGTTTTAGGGCATTACATTCTCCCCCACTTGGAACAACATTCGTCCTCGAATGACACTAAACACTTTAAGGAGATCAAGGACTCACTTAGCATCACATAACACATCACAATCAAGTATCAAACATTCATAATCAAAGCACCAAATAACAAGGATTACAATTTCACACTTTTACACACTTTGCAACATAAGCACTTTAGCAGAACTTTCACATTTCAAAATGTTCTCTTATCCTTCACTTATGGAGGAACTAAATTCTCCAACATTAAACTTTCTCGTATACAACACACATTGAATCTTCAATTCAAGACAAAATAATTTTTTTTAAATTCATAAAACTTACAGTGAACATCATTGTAACACTGTCAAACATGCTAAAAAACAAAAAAGAATCTATTCCTTATGCATTTCATAAAAAAGGCATGATCATATGAGTGATAAAAACATTGAAATTATATCCATAAATGAAACAACATCATAAAGAGTTAAGACTACCGGACTATAAACTCCGGATTAGTATACTCCTAGCTCCATCCTTATAGTTAGGGTCTCTTTGGGCTTAGGATCTAGAAGCTTGATTGACTTGTTTTCCTCTATCTTTGATGCTAGATAACCGTTGTACGACAACTAAACAACATCCGTTCGGGAAAGAAACTTAACCAAGTTGCTTTCAAAAGTGGCACAACCTAGCCTTTCCAAAGTATGGCCCACACACCTGGGAATGTGGTTGGAGCCCTATCCTTGTTTCCCATGGAAGAATCTTGGTGATAGAACCTTTTCTTAGGTTTTTGGTGACTAGAATCGTCCAACCTAGGCCTCTTACCCTCTGCCTTATCTCCCTAATTTTTGACTCCTCAATTTATTGTGCATACACCATGAGCCTAGAGATATCCATGTCATTAAGAAGCTTTGTCGTACGACACTCGTTTTCCACTAAGCTAAAAACTCCCATCACAAATTTGTTCATCCTAGCCCTAGGTTTGGCTACCATGGTTGGGGCATACTTAGAGAATTGGGTAAATTCAAGAGAGTAATCTTAAACACTCATTCCCCCTTGACGAAGTTTCATGATCTCCCTCCACTCTAGGGGAAAGAACCTATCTAGAAAAGCCTCTTTGGATTCCTCCTAATCAACCGGGCCTCTTTCTAAGGGTCTCTCACCCCTCCATTGCTCAAACAACACTTGAGCCATATCTTTAAGTTGGTAAGCGGATAACTCCGATTTCTCCCTAGGGGTTACACCCATAGTATCTAACACTTTGAATACCTCATCTATGAAACCTTGTGGATCTTCATCCACCTTAGTGCCATGAAAAATGGAAGGGTTCATCTTCATGAAATCTCAAATTCCAGAAGCGGGAGTACTAGCATTAGGTTGAGGTCCAACCCCTTGATTAGCTTGGGCAATAAAGTGATTATTGACGACATGAGCTTGATCCGTCATGACTTGGGTCAAATTCATTAGGGCATCCCTCAACTCCGTATTAATCATATCTCCTTCAACAAAAAGAGCTTTAGGCATAGGAGGCACTTGGGGCACTTGAGACTCTTGAGGTTCAGGAGGCACTTGAGGTTCTTAAGGGGAACCTCCTCATTCTCTTCCTCTAGGCCAACAATAAGAACTTGGACAACACGGGGAGGGATCCTCTCATTAGTTACACCTCCCTCCTCCCTTTTAGCGGTTGATATCCTTGTATTCATGTCCTCATATAAAACACAAAGAGAAGAGGTTGAGAAAAGAACACCTGTATACAAATCAACTCTAAGGCACGACATTAGAAATCAAAGATAAAGTGATGAAACTCTGATAATCTTACAGCCTCTCATCAATGAGAGTGTCGTGACTCAACCAATGAACAAGACCTTTTATGAGACGTGGCTGTGAGACTTTAGACCATAAACTGGTCTATAAACGGTATGTCGAACCAAGTTTGTAATGACCTGAAAGTACCCCTAGAAGAAGGGAGCACCCGTAGGTTAGAACAATTGCGTACTTGATCCTTTGGGGTCTTGTACAAGCTTTCAACTCCTCGTTCATTACATAAGACATGAAAAGTAATGCGAAATTAAAACTTTTCAAAACATTTAACATAAACAGGAATTTTTTTTCATAAATACTTAAAGAATGTCATCATCACAATCCAACTTAAGACATGACATAATGTCTTAAAGACACAGACCTTTACATTAAAAGAAATACATAATAAATCTTAAAAATTGAAACTAAGAAAATAGGACTATGCCCTCGAATATATGAGGACATACTTTGCCTTAAGAGAGTAGATTCCCAAGCTTCGCCTTCTAGTCTTCAAAAGCTTCCAACAGATACTGATCGAGTATAGAAAAGTATGGGGTTTAGTTCAAATAATGAACTAAGCATGGCATATTCAAAAACATGTAAAAAGGGACATTTTAGTAAAATAAGCTTTCATGCGAAATAATTAAAACATTCATGAATTTAGAAACAAAACAACATAAAAAACATTATTTAACACTTAGAGAAGGATTTCCATAATTTTAATAAAAAGAGTCACTTTACAGTAAGCCTTCTAAATTATTTTACAGTAACTACCTTGACTTTACAGTAAACCAATTTGACACCAAAACAGTGAACTCCAAAGGCAAATCAAAGAGGAAGTTAACTCATTTTCATAGGAGTTTCCCTAATTAAGGTCATCCTAAGACTCACCAAGGTAATACATGAAAGAAGTGCACATACATCTCATTCAATACACATTAAAGTGATCCTCAAGACTACTCCTATTTGGCTTACTCACCTCGGGAGAACAAGCCACCATTAAATGACAAGAAATTAGAAGAACACCAAAATAAGACACCAAGACTTCCTTTTCGGAATGACTACTTAGTGCAATGAGTAGATGAGTCCCCATACCACCACTTCTTACCCTAAAGAATACACTCTTTAGAAGGCGGACACCAAAACTCCCCTTTGGAAGGTTATTTATGCATGGATAGGTAGCGTCCCATTCCACCACCTACCCTAAGTTAGTTACCGTGAATTAGCGAGACTTGGCTTCAAGAGATTCATATAAGACAAACCAAGATCCCTTTCAGAATGCCTACCTAGTGCAATGGATAATGCGTCCATCCACTACCTACCCTCAGTAGAACACCTTTAGTAGAGACTAGATTTTTAGTCTTTGTGAGGAGTCTTAGCTTAACCGACAGTAGACCATGCGAAATCGGCAGGAATCCCAATATAATCCCTATTGGAGGGGGATCCTCACTTGCCTAAAGTTAAGGTCATTCTCTTAGATGTTCATGGCTTGCCCAATGCTACACCTATGAGGCCGCATGTTAGGGCTAGGGATGCTATAATGCAACTTCATTCTCTAAATCTAATGAGGCGAGTACTCATCTCAAAGAGGTACATGGAATACAAATCTAACTCACGAAGTGTAACCACCCATCTTCATATCCTCTCGATGCTAGGCTAAAGTCCAAGGCTTTTAAACATTATATACTATAGGTCAAGGATACTAGTTGAACACCACATCCAAACTCACGCGGAATTTTATCCTACCGACCTATCTTATAAAGCTCTTAGATGTAGTGGGTTGCTATTTAAACACTTCATCTCAAACTCACTGAAGGAGTGTTAACCCCAAAAGTACCCTTTTACTAACTTAGCTTTCATAATTCATTATTCAAGGGGGTGTGTGTGTGTTGATGTGAGAAAACCTTGAAAACATAGGCATATCTTTATTTACATTAAATTCTATAACATGCTTTAGGACCTTGAATTCATTCAAATCAACATTTACATGCTTCCACCATAATCATTATTACGTCATTTAGGCGTAATCTAGCACAAATGTAATTCAGCTCCGCATACATAATAGAAGAACCATGTCATTATCATTTCATGCACACATTGGCCTTCAATCCATACTCCCAAACCCCAGGAATCCAAATGCATCAAGTAAACACAGCCACTAAGAAGGTGGACCATGCCACTCAAGAGCATATTGATAATAAGAATATACACTTATAATAACTCTCAGCATTTAACCAAGCCATCACTACCTATAACCAATTCCTCAATATTTAATAATAATGAGGCCCTTAGGGCAGTAGCTAAATCATAATAACAACTTAATAAAACCAAAATTCATACCCTACACAATCATATTTATTTAACCCATTTCTTAAACTAAAAGTTGAAAATATTCATAAGCATGAATTCGTAAGGGTTTTGACATTAATATCATCAATTAATACTAGGATAAACACATTTGAATCATTGAAACACTTTTACAAGAAGACCCATGCTTAGAATCGAAGATTGAAGAAAGCGGAGTTTGAAAACCCTTTTTGAAATCTTTTAGAAAGGACTCCCTGAATGTAAGAGGGTTCAAGGATGGATCCCATACCTCTAATATAAGAAACACCCAATGATTTTGATGAACAAACACGTCCAAACCAGCCCTGCTTTCCATCCTTAAGTCTTAGCTCCAACGGTGACTTTGAAAGAGTTTTCTTTTGAGAGGGAGTTTGAATATTTGAAGTGGGGGGTATTTTCTAGGTGTAAGACTTAAAAATAATCTAATATAACATAAAACTCCCCAAAATATCATCCTAGGGTCATAAAAGACTTGGGGTGAATTTACAAAATACCCCAAGTTAAGGCAACATGCGAGACATTTTTTGCAGGTAGCACCAACGACTCTCAACCAACGGATCGTGTGTCAAACGATGCCCCGTTGGTGAGGGTTCATTGGTTGGGTCTGCAACCCTCAACACCTATAGACCTGCAGATCCAATAGACGAAACAAGTCGAAGAGCCGTCGATTGTTCAACAAGCCGTCGACTGGTCTCGTTGGTGGACACTGCTAGGTAGTTTTGGACTTAAGTCTTGGGCCCTTCTCTAGGGCCCCTTTGTGGGTCGTAGGTGGGGTCGTCCCCGAACGTTAAACCTCTTAACATAGTCGTCTAGGTCTTAGGAACATCCCACACCAATTTAGAGGCGTGAAAAGGTTTCCTCGGGCCGGACGGAGATTGGCCCTCGAGTGCAAAGGCAGAAGGGATAAAGCAAAACAAACACGTAATACTTACTTTAACACTTCAAGACACACAAGCACTTTCTAAGGCACACTTTCTGAACGTCATGGACGTTTGACCTCCAAACATATTCAAACTTCACACACTGCCTAAGAACATCAATATAACTCATTTTAACTTAAAATTAACTCAAGAAACATTCACGAAGCTCTAGTTAACGTTAGTTCATTTTAGGGCGTTACAATGTTCATCTTTGTTTTGAGTACCTACGCTATATTATACATTATATATTCTAAGTTTATTTTATTTTGATATACTATGTTTAATACATTGTTTATATGTAACATAATACATATCTAAACTCATCGAATTCATAATTGACTTAAAACATAATGTTATATATCTGATGCATAATATTACGTATGCAAATTATTATGTATCAAATACATGGATAATTATTGTGTTTATGAGAAATATTTAAATACATTTAATACATAGTTGGAGCATATACAATTATTATGTATCTCTATATCATATATAGAATTGGTAGTGAACACATTTATCACAAACTAAACAAATATTCTAAAAAGATTGCATACTCAAAATGAACACAATTATGTATTAGTATTGTTAAATTAGATACATAATTATGTTTTTTAATACAACACTATGATGTATTATGTACACCTATATGTATGAACATGACAGAAAGTTGATTTTACATAATGTTATGTATCAATTATGTAATTATCCATATGTAATTATAAATGATAATTAGAATTTTTTACACCAACATGGAGAAATTAACATGAAAAAGTTAAAATTAAAAATATTAAATATCCATGCATTTTTTCTCAAATAGTGCTCTATGCTTTCCTAAAAAACATTAACTTTGTTCCACAAGGGACATTTTATTGAAAAAAAATAAAAAAAATCATAATTCATCCCAAAAGTGTCCGATCCAAATAAATTCAACGGAACAAAAATTTTAAAAATAATTAAAAAGAAGAAAATGTTAACTGCCAAATAAATAAAAGCCTTCCTGAATTCATTCTAGTTGTTCTCTTTTGGGTGTGTTTTGGTACTTTTGAATTTTGGTGTTTAGAGTGATGCGCCCAAATTACACCTCCCTAAAAAAGTACTAGATGTTAGTGTTAAAAAAAGGAATTTAACAGAGATTAGAGTCAATCACATGTGAAATGAGGTCTAGACTTAGCTTAATTGATTGTTAATTGTACTTTTAGTCGAGTTATTTTCGTAAAAAGTGGTTGGGAATGCAAAAAAATCTTTATTGAATGACTGTAGTAACTCTATAACACCTAGGAATACAGAAAAAAAAGAAAGAAGGCCAAAGAGTGCTACTAATTTAATTCCACGAGACCAGTCTATGGTTCGTAGATAGACTGATTAGGATAGTTCGTCGAATGTACTGCATACCGTAGAAAAATCCCATAGAAAGGTTACAAATTTAATGAAATTTTGAGGTAAAAGTTGAGGTCTACGACATACATTAGGAATTTTAACAACCCGTAGAAAGGAGTCGTACGTTTTTCTCTAGATTTATGCCTCAGTCAATTGAACTATGGGTGACCAATACGATCCGTAGGTCACTACCGTATGACTGACTGATAGTTATTTTAAAGGGTGTTTTGATCTTTTCCTATGTATCTAATTCTAATACCACATAGCTCTCCTTATAAATAAGCCCATATAATTGATTTTAGTCCTTAAATTATCAATTCTCCTTCATTCCCCAAAAATTTCCGAAGTCCTCTCAACAGTTCTCTCCAAGGCTCTTAAGGAATTTCTAGGGATTTTAGGTTTTAAGGTTTATTTACCAATTTCATGCGGATTTCGATATTAAGGTATGTAAGGATTATATCAATGAGTTTCATTTACCCATTGAGTCTCAAATTTTTTTGAAATTCTCCAATTTATATTTCCTAAATTTGTTGGATTTTCATTCAATTGTTCATGGGTTCATTTGTATAAATTCAACTGCTTGAATTTGATGATATTATAATTGTTTTGACTTAATTTCATGCTTTCCAATCAATTCCATATGAACTCATGCATCGATTATGATTTTTACCATGAACCCTAATTTAAATGAATTTAATGAAAAATTATGATTCTATGAATAATGTTTTGATGAACTTATGCATGATTTATAAAAAGAAAGATTTTATTGATTAGGTTATTTAGGTGAACATAATTGAATTATGAATAATTTTTCCATGAAGGAATAATGGTTTGAGAAAGATTGTTCTATATATTGCGTGTGATTCAAGATTTAATGAGCTACTCTATGAATTTTTATCTTGACTTAGTAGCTTAATTGTGCTTTAAAGTATATATATATATATATATTATGACTGTTATGAAAAAATATAAGTTAAATTTAGAAATTATATCAAAGTAAACACTTTACTGTATAAAATAAATTAAAATTTTTATATAATTTCATGTTCTCTTTTTTTTCTTTTTAAATTTAAAGTGTGAGGCTCAAAGGCCTCCTTTAATAAAATAAAATTAAGTACAACATGCCAGGTCCAACAAAGAGAAAACAACATTATAAATAAATAACAAAATAGAAAACCAAAATAGGCATCTGCCTTAAAAGGAAAAGGGAAAATGATGTTTGGAACAACACTTCTTACATCTACCAATTGAGATCGGTAGCAAATTTTTGGTGGACTCATCCTCCTCACCACTTCTTGAATAGTTCTGCAGTTTTAGGGTTGTGAGGAGAAGATGCTCATCTCGTCGTTCTCTAAGTGTAATACCTCTAGCTAAGTGCATTTCCTTCCTTACGAAAAAATCTCACTTAATATTTGATCTAACAACTGGGTTCTTGTCTTGTCTCGAGATTTCGGGTCTAATCGATGAAGGATGGACACTGCTGCTCAAGGTAATTATTTATTGTTCTTCTTTACTTATTCCCCAAGTTACTATATCTTACATTGGAATCTTTTAAGCTGAGATGAATTACAAGTCTCCACCGTGTAACGAAAAGAATGTCATAACATGTAATCATCTCACATCTAATCTTTTCCCTATTATTATTCTTCTACAGAATGAACCTAGGAGAGGCTAATAGCACACATCAAAAGATTAATCGGACAAGGGCCTAAAATACCCTTAAAGATTACAAAATGGTATTTAAATTACCATTCATCCACCATTGGCTCCAAAATGCCATGTTCATCTACATATGGCTCCAACATACCCTTGTCATCACTTTTGGGTTACAAAATTGACCACTTTTTAATTGTTTAAATTAAACTCTTCAAAGATTTTTTAAAATATTTGGCGTTCAACTATTGATATATATTATTAAAGTATTAATATAATTGATAAAAAATCAACCCACAGTGACTAATAAAATCCAATTACAATATTGAAAATCGTCATAAAACTACTAGAAAACGATGGGATGAAATTATAGATTCCTAAAAGGACCATTCAAATTATCGGGTCCGAATCGAAGACCAATAGTAAAATTTAGGTTGAGCCACTTATTTAGGAGTACACTTTCTTCCCCCAAATTTAAATTGAAATTTATGATTAAGTTAAAGAAGTAATACATCCCGAAATTATTCATGGCCTTTTTTAAATATAATTTTTATAAATATTTTTTATGATTGTTAAACCATTTTAAGATAGATTTTGAAAAAAAAGTGAACGGTATTGTGAAGTAACAGCACATTAATTGAGACGTTAGAATATAATTAAATGAAACTAGTCACACTTTTAAGTTATCGGTTGATTTTTATTTAGCCACTTGAATGATGTGATAATTTTACCTCTATAATTTTAGAAACAACTCAATGGGCAGTAGTAACTTGGCATAAATATGTGACGGATTCATCAAATTAGAGAGATTTTGATGTAAGTGGGGTGGGTAGTGGATTGATGATAAACTATTATAATAAGTTAAATTATAACAAAACGTGCGCGGTCACGTATTTTAAAAAATATTTAAATAGTTTTAAATATAAAACCGTTAAATAAGTGGTCAATTTTGAACCAAAAGGTGGATGACAAGGGTATTTTGGACCCAATAGGTGGATGACAAGGGTATTTTGGAGCCAATAGGTGGATGGAGGGTAATTTCGTACCATTTCCAATACTTTAAGGGTATTTTAGGCCCTTTTCCGAAGATTAATTATAGGTTCTATATTATCTTCTAATTTACTACTGTATTACTTCTTATTCTTACCTGATAATAAGTCACTATATATGGCATTGAATCTGCTTCTAACTCAACTCTTGACAGAATGAACCTCAAAGAGGTTAATACCACACATCTAATTGATTTATCGGAAACAAAGTCAATGACCATCTAGCAACTTGTTTCCCCTAAATTTGATACTACAAGATAATCACAGAGTTGCAATAAAAACATAAAAGAGACATACCCACTACTTTGCCTAAGTCTGTCAACCAGTGTACACTATAAACTCTATCCAGGTGGCATAGTAAATAGGCTTTCTGAGATCACTTCAGGCAAAATTTTAGATACCAAACTCTTCATCTGTTCTAGTAGTTGCTGACTACGTTATTGAAAACCTGTGAATATGCTAATCAGTTGTCCAGTTGTATCATCCTAAAAAAAGGCATGTTTATTTTATCCATGTTAAGTATTTTCTTTGGAATTACTGGAATATCCTTGAAATTTTCCACCATGGAAGTACTTGCAAAATTAACAGTCATATTAGCAAAGAAATCAGCCATTGTGTTGCCTTCCCGTAGAGTGTGTTTAATATGAATAGGGATACCTTCCCCCATTCTTTTAATAGCGTCAACTTCCATAACAACACTCCAAGGGACCTCCCATCTCTCCTCCAAAAGTTGAACCATAGTGTGAGAATCTTTTTCCACTATAAGGGGTAATAGATTTCCGTCAATATAGAACTGAATGCCTTTCTTTTTGCTACAACTTCTGCTACAAGACTAGTGGATTTTGTATTCTTCTCCTTTTCACCATCACTATGTCTCCAAAACAATTTCGCACACAAAATGCAGCCAAACTAGGGCCATGATTACCCTTAGAAGCACCATCAATATTGTATTTATACCATCGATCCGGAGGATGCATCCAAAGCACAATTTTGTGTCTAAACCTAGGCTCCAAATTTTCCAAAACATTTAGGATGTCAGCCTAGGTTCTTGGTAAGTTTTGAGAGAAATGGGAATTTGTTAATTTCTAATTTATGAATAGTATTATTGATCTCATGAATAACCTTTTCATAAGGATAAAGATCCCCATGTATAATATTGTTTCTTCTTTTCCAAAGAAACCACAAAATTAAAATAGGGACTGCATCCAAAATTACTTTAAGCTTCACTGGAAGAAGCATCTCTCCTATTTCATGTTTGTTTCGTCATGGATTGACTTTTAAAAAAAATTAAAATCAAACCAACCTAAGAGTAATTGGATTTTCTTTTCCAATGCCAATGAAAGTTAAACCAAACCATTAGTTTTTTATTCAATTTGTCTCAATTTTCGGGTTGATTCTATTTTTTTTGGGTTTTGTATGCCCCTAGTATTTTCAAAACACCCTCAATAATATGAGTTGTCTTGGAGGCTCTTTTATAAGTACTTTAATCTAGACAATAATAGAATTTGTAAGAAGAGTTTGTTAGGATTGGTATTCCACTATAATATTTCGTAAATAATATATTTTAAGTTATAATTTCATTATCACTAAAAAAATGATAGTTTTTGTTGGTTAAACTTTTTGGGGCAATGAGATAATGTTTGGAGTAGCGTATATGTGTCACAATTCATGCAAGCACAATTAGACCTTCACTGTAATGTTGTGAATTGTGTCCTTCAATATCTGTGTGACCACTCAACTTGGCATATGATTTACTTAGATTAATTAATGAAATTTACATGCATTCTTTGATTTAAATTGGAGTGGTGACATTATAGACAAGGTTTCTACATCTTGTTTCTTGGTCACAATTCGATTAGCTGGTCCACTAGGAGTATTATACTTTCATTCACTATAGGTTAAGAGATTGCTACTAAGTACTCTACCTCTTGTCGGGGAAAGAATACTCATCCTAACCTATCATTAATTCATTCGAAAGCTCTTAGGAATATTGAGATTGCTTCTAGAAACTCCACCTATGCTCACGGGAAAGTGTCCATCCCAAAATATCCCATTCATTCATTAGAATTTAATTGAGAAAAGCTTTCAATAGACCCACCTTCATTACATTTTCATTAGCTTCATACATTCTTTCATGTATGTGTATATGTGAGAAAGCCTTTCACATAACCACCATCATTCATGACATTCTCTTCTAAACATGATCATACTACATTCATCATAATCCACACACAAGTTATTTCACATTCACATTATACTCCAATAGTCATACTATCTTCAAGAATCACATGCGTAACTCCTTAATACATCCATGCATAGGCATCATAACATCTCTTTCCCTAACATTCAATTCCCTCAAGGTCATAATCACAATACACATACATATTCATATACAATATCTAAGCACCACCATTATGAGGGGACCATACCACACAAGAGCAATTCAATTCGAACTAGAAAAATTTAGGTCAACTTACGCTTCATCCAAGCCATGATCACCCTTTCTCAAAATTCCAAAAAATTATCATAATTAGGCATGGATAGAAATATATAACAACAGGAACCAAAAATACTACTCAATTTAGGTGCAGTTCTATCAACATGAAACCATAGTCACAAAACCCACTTCGTAAGCCAATTTAGTAGATTTGGACCAAAGATGGATTTTTTAAGGAATTGCATTGAAATAATATTAAAAACCTTTATTAAACATTAATACATCAATATCATGACTTAGAAAACATTTTAACAATGAACCCATACATAGATTAGAAATTGGAAAAATTGATTATTGATTCACTTTTGAAAACCTTTGAATCAATTTCCTTGAATGAGAGGTTATTCAAGAATGAAGAATAACCATAACTTAGTATTAAGAACGCCATGGGAATTGAATAAGAAATCACTGGAAACCCATTTTTCTAGCTGAATTTGACCTAGACCATCAATGGTGTTCTTGAGAGAATCTCTTTGGGAGGGAAGAATTTGATTTGGGTGTTTGAGTCTAAGTGAGGGTTTAATTGTTTTATATACTTAAAATACCTAAAAAAAATTAAAAATAATATTACCATATTTAATTGGACAAGGGCTGAATTTGCCAAACCACTCTTGGTTTGGCCAAGACTTTGGACGGTTTGCAGGTGACCATTGACGGACCATCAATCAATTGACACCCCGTCCTGGCAGTTTGTCAATGGTAACTGAGAGGGGTCAAATGGATCTAAGCTCCAGAATTCGAAGTTTTAATTGACTCAATTAATTGACGGTCCGTTAATCAATTGACGGTCCATCGATCAATTGACAGTCCGTCGATCAATTGATGGTCCGTCGATCAATTGACTGTTCGTCGATTGGATCCGTCCATGGTACTATTTTTGACAGCTTTTTGCCAAACGTTTGGATCCTCCTAAAGGAACCTTAGGGTGGTCCTTGGGGAGTCATACCCAGACGTTTTTATCCAACACATGACCATCTAGATACTAGGTTATCCTCAAGTCATTTTAGATTCCAAACGGCACACCAAAACATGAGCAATACCCTAGAATACACTAGTACACAAAAGACTAGTTTGCGAACGTCTTGGTTGTTCCTTGACGTTTGACTTCAAAACCACTTAAATCTGCCCTTGGATAGTATTTCTGATTAGTTTATGCAGTTATTAACTCAAGAAACTCATGTGAAGCCCTAGTGTATCCTAGTTAATTTTGAGGGTGTTTCAATACCCTCCCCCCTACTTGGAAAACATTCGTCCTCGGATGACACTAAAACACTTTCAAGTACTAAATGACTCAACTTGCAGCTCACAACACATATCATCAAAAATAAAACTTCATAGTCAATACACCAAACTTAGAAGGAACACCAACTTCTCATCATTATGCACTCTAGGCAACATAAGCAATTAGGGAACGATCTCCACAATTCATAGTTCACACATACTTCATCATTTTCATTGGAACATGGAGGAACTACCTTCTCCAACTTTAGACATGATCCTCATTTCATCCTTAGGCCTAATATACAATAACTTTCAAATAACAGATAGGTATAATAAACATGACAATTCATGATGCAAATAAGCAATTTCACTAGATGCACATTAATATAAGAAGTACACAGAGCAATTACTAATTTTATTATAACATTATCAAGAGCATGCAAAACATATTATAATAAAAGGCACTCATAACACAAGGAGACATGCAACTCTTCATCTTCTCCAAAATAAGTTAAATCTACTGAGAATTTCTTAGTTTCAAACTTGAATAAGAATAGAAGGAAAAGATAAGGATATCAACCACTTTACTACTCAACTCATTCTCCCCCACTTGGGGTAAACCCATCTAAAATCAATTTAATACAACCATTAGAAACCATAACTCATCGGGGCCTTTATTTCAGATTAGCTCCTTTGTTGTCTTGTAGAACATTCAAATAGTTCTTCTTTTGAGCATTAGGATTCAGACCATGATGAGGATTTTGGTTGGTCTCCTTCCCTTTTGTTGCAAGTGTTGGGAAATCTCTCATCTTATGAGCGTTCTTTCCACACCCAAAACACACCCATCCATACTGCAATACACTTACCCAAATGTTGTTTTCCACATGTAGAACATCTATACCTCTCAAAATTAGAGCCACCTCCGCTCCCTCCTTGAGAATTTCGGCTGGACACCCTATCCTTGCTTGCCATGGGGGAATTTTGATTGTAAAACTCTCCTTAGACTTAGGTCGACCTTATTAATGCGGCCTAGCCCTCTTCCTATCTCTATTCATCTTTCTAAGCTTGGTCTCCTCAATTTGTTGGGCATACAACATGAGTCTAGAGATATCCATATATTGATGGATCATTTCCATATGACACTCTTATTCAACCAAACTAGAAACCCCCCATTTCAAACTTGTTCATTCTAGCCCTAGAGTTGGCCACCAAGGTTGGGGAATATTTAGAGAGTTGGATGAACTTGAGAAAGTATTCCTTCACACTCATTCCCCCTTGAAGGAGGTTCATGGATTTACTAAATTTTTTCTCCCTCAACTTTAAGGGGAAAAACCTATCAAGAAAGGCCGTCTTAAACACCCCCTATCTATCAGGCTCGCCCTTACGGTCTCTCATCCATTCGTTGTTCAAACCACACTTGTGCTACATCTTTTAGTTGATAGGCGGCTAGTTCCACTTTTTTCCCTAGAAGTTACTCTCATAGAATCTACCACTTTAAACACCTTATCAATGAAGCCTTGTGGATCCTCATCCACCTTAGTTCCATGAAAAGTAGGAGGATTCATCCTCATAAAATCTCTGATCCTAGAAGCGGGAGTTCTTGCATTGGGGTTCACTTGGGGTCCAACTCCTCGGTTATCTTGGGTCGTTATGGATTGAGATTGAGAAGTGACAACTTTATCTTGAGTCGCCTTGAGTTGGGTAAAATATTGGAAGACAACAGTTATCACCACATTAGACATATCCCATTCCACATTAGGAGCTTTGGACCTTGGGTCACTTGAGGGGCAACCTCCTCATTCATATCCTCTTTTTGAGACCTCCTTGCATTATCCCCTCTCGTATTCATGTTCCTAAAATCACAAAAATAGGATTAGGAACTCATAGACATACACTCTAAGGCACAACTATAAGAATATCAACGAAGTGTAACTTCTATCGTCCTATAGCTTCTCACCCATACATGCTTTGCGACTCACAATGATGAACAAGACTCTACTAGATGTGGCTTGTGAGACTTTGGACCATAAGACTATCTCCATAACCTTATTCTCTGATACCAAGTCTATTACAACTCGAGAGCACCCCCTAGTCGTAACCGGTGTATTCGACCTCAAAGAGGTCTTATACAAGCCTCTTAGCATTCATTCATAATTTAGGTATGAAACGTAGTGCAAAATTAAAACTTTTTACAATAAAGTCAATAAGGAAACTGTAATAACCCACAAGAACCCCCAAGAAATTATGGCAACTGTTGGGTCAGAACACGACGTACTCGACCTTTTGGAGGTCTTGTACAAGCCAATTGACTTCATTACATAATATCATGCATAAATGGCGGGTTAAAATGTTTCTTTAAGCATAAACCAAAATGTAAAGTCTAAAATATAAAAAAAAGATAAAGGAATGTGAAGGTTCGTCCTCGAAGCTATGAGGACTCACCACTTCTTCTCTTCACATAAACCGTGAAACTCTATCTTCTCTTGACCCTACATGGACAACATGTAGGCAATATGTGTTAGTACCATATGTACTAAGTATGGAAACTACATACCAACATAAGATATCTCAAAGGGTTAGTCAACAATAGACATAATCATAAAAGATAAAGACATAAGCATATCATGAATATCATAAGCATAGTAAAAAAA
This sequence comes from Solanum habrochaites, assembly GCA_027704765.1. Classification (NCBI taxonomy): domain Eukaryota; kingdom Viridiplantae; phylum Streptophyta; class Magnoliopsida; order Solanales; family Solanaceae; genus Solanum; species Solanum habrochaites. Next base: position 38,197,175 of record JAKWJA010002492.1, on the reverse strand, counting down.
TATAAAGCAACAAGAGTTCATTACTAACTCATTGTCTTTTAATATTATGAACTACAAGTAAATCCCACACCTCAAGTATCCTTGTGTAAAGGCTAAGGTATAATCCCATACTACTACCAAGCTAAGTTCTCGCTTGGTCATATTGATAATAGTCCCTTTGGAATTAAGATCAAGTTCAATAATACCATATTGAGCAATAACCCTAGGCCATCTCAAAAACACAATTGTGACATGCTTGTGAAAAATCCATAATACTCACACACTAAAGCATATCTTGAATCACCTAACTGTTCATGGCTTCTTAGGATTTCATATAAAGACCTAGTTCATATTGTTAAAGATCGTACCGAAGTTGTAAACATACATCACCTAGGGTGATGTCTAGTTAGATCATGTCATGTTGTGCAAGGTTATAGATGAGATCCATACTTAACGTCCATACTAGTACTTTCTCTCCCTCACTAACCTAACCTAGATAACTTATCTTGTTAGCATTGTATATTAAGACTCAACATACTACCATAAATAGACCTAATACCAGGGAAAAGCATCTCTCATATAACCAAATAACAAGGAAGTATACAACCCCCAAAAAAATATAACACCATTCAACTAATAATGTAGATGCAATCTAACCATAGGGGAGCATGAATCCTCAAACCCTAAGCTACCATAAGAAACTAAATCTCAATCTATTCCATGAATTACACCTTACATAAAAATATAGCTACCATTCGGTGAGTATAGGCCTTTATCTTAAAGCTACCATGAAATTTCCCTTTACGTGATGGTTTTGCATCGCACAACCACTGCCAGATCTAGGCTGCCCGACATCTTCACTGGACTATGTTTAGGTCCTTCTCGGGGACACATAAGTTGGTTCTTGGGCGTCGTTCTCAGACATTTCAATCCTTTACATGTCATGCTATGTATAGGAACCATCTATACTCAATTTTACCCTCAAACCATCCACCAAAACTACACTATAAAACACTATGTTACAATAGTTCGACTTTGACTAGTTTTCGAACGTCTTGGACATTTGACCTCCAAACACTTCCAAACCATATATACTAACTCTTAACACTATTTTTAGTCATTTCAAGTCCTTATAAGCTAATGATACACATTTTAGGCTCTATTTTTATCTATATCAAATTTAGGGTACAATAGGAGCTATTTTATAAAATATAAGAAGAACTAAGTCTCGTTACAAGCCATCTTACACACATCTATTTAGTATAGGGAGACGACCCTTAATCGTAAAGAAAGATACAAGTATTATACAAATGTTTTTAGTAAAGGAAAACTAGAAATAAGGAGTCTTGTCCTCGACATACGAGGACATACCCAAATTTTGAGAAAATTGTACTTTCCAAGCTTCAACTCTATCACGACCGGAGAGAACTCTGTAGTTGTAACCAACGTCTTCGTACTCTTGGAGGCCTTAGACAAACCCTTAGCATACATTATCACATTATTGATATAAAAAGCAGGAAAAAATAAAAATTTTCTTTGAAGTTCAACTTCACTTAACATATATCAAAATAGAATGTATAATTTTCTCACATGAACATCTAAACATAAGAGTAAGAGAAATGGGACTTAGCCATTACATCATTACAAAATCTCTTATAAGAGAATACAACATAGTACTTGAAATGAAAATAGAACAATGTCTTTAATAGCAAAATAACCAATATCTATATTCATAGTCTTCATCCTTGGACTTGAGGATTCACTAATTTGGAAACAATCCAAGCTTCTTTGAGAATGTCCTTGAAGCACCTCTGTAACACCTTGAAAATCCAAGACTCATTGTAAAGCTTAAAATAGGTGTCATAAAGTCTAAACACTGTTTCTAAGTCCATTTTTAATGAATATAGGTGATTTAGGAAGTTTAAGAACCAAAACATCCAAAAACATCCGGGAAGTCAGTTCTAAGGGATGTTAGTGTGCCTTAGCCTTTTGACAAACTTTTAGGAGTCAGAAATGTACGAAAAGGATGGTGGAAACGGTGATAATGGTGTTTGAGTTGTTCATGATTTGAAAAATTCGGGTACGACTCCCAAGGACCAACCAAGTTCCTTGAGGAGGAACCCTTGCCAATTGATGCAACACTGACTACACTGTTGCATCGACGAGCGAGGACAACGGTCCCATGTGTGCTCGAGAGGCATCGAGGCCACGTATCCCATTACTTAGAAAGATTGTGACATGCTCTTTTGCTTACTAGTTACTGTTACACGCAATGGAAAGACGGAATGCATCTCGTCAAAAAGTCGAGATCGAGCGACGTAGTGCAGGACGAGGGGGGGTTTTCGTCGACGCACCAACAGACCATCGATCGTGGTCTCGTCGGTGAGGGTTGAGTTTCACTGTTAAATTTTAAATAATTTCATTTAATTAATTAAGTGGTTTAAGGTTTAGTTAGAGATCAAAGGGAGACTAATAAAGTTAATTAAACCCCACTATAAATACCCTCAACCCTCATTAACCTAAAGACAACACTAAAAAAAACTCTCTTTCTTCTCTCTTATTTCTCTCTCTACATGAAGTCACCATTGAAGGCTAGCAAGGACTAGGGTTTGGGGGCTACAAAGGGACAAATTTACCATCAAATTTGTGGACAAACATTAGTTATGGCGTTACGGCATTGGTGCGCAAGGTACGCGCATACTAAAACCTAATCGCGCACTCATTCTAATACCACGTATCTACCAGGGTAGGCGGGGAGGAGGCGTATGTACAGTGGCTAATAGCCACTCAAGAAAGAACAAAGGGGGTGCGATAAAATATTTGAGAATCGAAGCCAAGAAGACGTGATGTTAAGGAGCCCTACCTCAATTTCGAGCGGCTTTTGCAACACGGCGTGCGGCCGGGGGACCACGGTACTCCCAGGCGCCCGCCGCGGGGACTACGACATGCCGTCGGTGCCACTGGGTACCTGATTTCTCTTGCCTCGAACTTTTCCGGGGGGCAGACTTTTCGCATCCACATTACCCCGCAAATGAATCCGGAATTAGCGCCTATTGGTCTGCTTCGACTGGTCCGCCGTGATCTTGAGATTCCGCAGCGGCCGGTCGTAGAGTGCCGGGGGGCTGAGCTTGTTGAACTGCCGGGAGTATGGTGGTGTGGCGGAGGGCCTTCGGAGTCGATTTTCTTCGTTAGGTTTTTTTTACAATATATTCCCTTGAGCTTCTCTCAAAAGGTTCCTCAAAACATATTCAAAAAGTTGAGTTTTGTTATGTGTTTCATTCAATTACGAAAATTTAAGTATGTATGAGTTGTTAATGAGTCTTAGGTTTATATTGCGTATATTAACAGGTGGTTTAAAACTTGTTATGTAAAATTGCTGATTTTGTTTTGTCTAATTGAAGAATATATCCTCTATCCCTAACCTAAGGTATTGAATCTTGCACCTATACTATATGTGTGATCATTCAATTGAGTGGTGTTATTTGATTACTCTACTATGTGCCTATTAGATTATATTAAGATGAATATAACGGTCTATCATGCTAGTGCTGGCGAGGATTTAGGTTACAGAATTATAATGTTAAACTAGACTATGTGTACCTTGTATCAAGTGTGATTCTAAAATATGAATTGTGTTATAGAGATGCAATTTGCCTGTTATTTGTTTGGTTATACATTGATGCGATGATGTACTCCCCAAGTTGGGTGAGTTATGGGGTGATGTAAGACCTGATGATAGACTATGAGGAAGACTTGGTAGGTCTAGCACTCTACCTGTTACTTCTAATTGTGATTAATTGTTTGTGAAGTCATGTAAAATTGAATATGCATTTATACTAGGATTATAGGGTGGTATGATGTTGAATGAAATGTCTTGGACTATGTGTGAGGTTGATTAAGGGGTATATGATATAAGGATGGGTGAAAATATCACAGTTCCTTATATATGTATAAGTCTAATTTGTTAACCGCCCTTATATCAATTGTGATGAAAGGACTTATAGTCATAAAATTCTTATTGAGGATATCTGATGATGATGATTATACAAGAGGGGTAGACCCTATGACCTAAATTAAGTTATGAATTGTAATTAAAGGCTTAAATACATTTCAAAACAGGACTCTAGCTTAGAACCAAGTAATAGAATAGAGAGTGTCCATTCCACGTAGGAAAACGTGGGAAAAACTACATTACAATGATATTGGAGACTACAATGCATGGGCCATAAGGGGTCCAAACGATATCTCTAGTTCTTGTGAAACTAGTTGCTCCCAATAGGAATACTAGCTACTGGATCCACGTAGTTAATATGTTTCATGTTTGGTCTACCTTACGGTAGCAGTAGTCCGCCTTCTTTTGGTGTAGGGTTTTACACCGGATTCTACAGTTGCTCAGTGGTCTTTCATCGGTTAGGGCAAGAGGTTCCAAAATTGTAAAATGATAAGAATTGAACTCTAACTTATATAACAAAAGAGGTCTAAATTAGTTAGGGTAGGGGTATGGGACTCCTACCTGAAACAGTGCATAATTAGGCTTGAGGGGAGTATTAGAGGAGAGGTTCTTATATATGTTTATTGTTATGCTAATATATGGATGGACCAGGGCACATTGTGTGGTAATTACAATCGGAGTAGTTCACTTATGAGTAATGCCTTAGGTTATAATGCTAAAATATATGATGAATATAAACCTAAAAGTATGTTTATTATAAGTTGGATATTTGTCTTATTTTCTTGTTGAGGATTCTTGATTGTGTAAGGTTATGGGGCTTTGCTTCGTTATTGCATTGTTTTACTTGATAAGGACTTATGAGTAGTTGTCTTGCTTATTTTGATATGATTATATCTTATTCATTCTTGTGATGTTATTCCTTGATAATAGTGTTGTAGTAGTAAATCATGGTTTTCATGCATGTTGGGATAGAAATTACTTGTTGGGTTAAATAGTATTTTTGGAAGGCGATATTGTTGAAGGCTTTAATTCTTCCTTTCATCTAACTGGGATAGGTCCTCAACTTTCGATGGAAATGCCATCTTCTAGCTTTGGATTGTGTTATGAGCCTATTGAATCTATCATTTCTTTCCTTGTTATTTGAGTATTGTACTTTCGTATGACCTATAATGTCATATCCGTTTAGATGGTAAGAGACAAGACATTTGTTGAGACTATATATATATATATGAAATAAAAGTAGAAGGCTACGTAACCTTCCTATATGAAGAGTCTATATATACTCGATATGAATATATATTATGTGTATGTCAACCTCCTAGTAGACATAATAAAATTTTTAAAATTTTCCACATTTTTCAACCTATGAATGTAATGACATGAAACTAAGAGGCTAGTATTAGTCCTCAAAAGTACATCGACGCCAGTTACATCTAGGGGGTAAACCTGGATGTGAAAAACATGGTATCAGAGCATGAGGTTGAATACCATTGAGTTATGTATCTCTCTCTACCACGTATATGTAGGTTTGTATTCATATACTATTACTACATTTTATAGGAGCTGGTTAGAGAGCAGATTGAAGACTCATTGAAATGGTTTGGATTAGAGATCTCCAGACTTAGGTCTTCTCGAGTTTGAGGATGCTACATCTATCATTCTAGCTTACCATTTTAGACATAGCTAGTGGATGTTTTCCGTAGCGTTTCATTTCAAACATTTTCTTCAAAGCTTCGTATTAAGGCTGTTTGGAAAACTATTACGATATATTGATTCTTTCATTTGAATTGCTTAATCGGCTATAGATGGTTTTTTAGTTTGACCTCATTAGAATACTATTTTATATGGTAATCATATGAAGTCTATGTATACTTCATTATGTTTTAAATGTTTTAAATTTTCTACAAATTTAACTATATGATTGTGATGAAAACTAAGAAGAGACTTGTCTGCGAACTTTGAGAGGTTAAAGACGCTGGTTGCGTTTGGATTACAGAATCCAGGTGTGACAAACCTAGTATCAGAGCACGAGATCAAATTACCTAGGAACTAAGGCTCAACACAACCACATTGCGTAGTTTCAGACTTATGGTTGTGAAGTGCACCACAATCATGACTTAGAGACTTTGTGATGTTAGGAATTTTCCCTTATTCTACTCTTTATCGTGCTGTCTAGAGCTTTGAAATTTTATGTCATTTTAATGTCTAACTTCCTTCTTGTGTATTCGTGTAGAAAATGAACACAAGGAGAAGCACAGGCAAAAGAGTCGAAGAAGCAGTTGTTGTGGGCAACCAAGATCCTTCTCAAGCCCCAGCTGCTAGAGTGCAAATGTCTGTCAACCCAGCTGCGGTGACGGATGGAGAAGTAAGATAACCACTAGTTTAGATGGCCAAATCCATCACTACTCAGGTAGAGACAATCACAGCCCAGACCACTAGAGAGGGTGCTCCCATGGAGAACCCATATGCTAGCACCATGGCTAGCAGACTGAGGGACTTCACTAGAATGAGTCCTCTAGTCTACTACGGGTCCAAGACTAATGAGGTTCCCAAAGAGTTTGTGGATGAGGCCTAAAAAATTCTTTGTGCCAAGGGTGTGAATGAAAAAGAGAAGGCTGAGATTGCTGCATATCAACTGAAAGATGTGGCACAGGGGTGGTTCAAAATGTGGGAAGATGGATGAGCACCTTGAGAAGTTCCCATCACTTGGGACATTCTCAAGACTACATTCTTGGAGAGGTTCTTTCCCAGAGAACAGAGGGAGGCCAAGGTTGAAGAGTTCATCAACCTACGACAGGGAGGTATCTCAGTCAAGGAGTATTCCTTTAAAATTTTTAAGCTCTTCAAATATGCTTCTACTCTAGTGTCCAATAGCAGGGATGAGATGAGCAGGTTTGTGACTGGTGCATCGAAGGATCTGCATGAGGATTTTCGGGCAGCCATGTTGCATGATAACATGGATCTTGGTAGGCTGATGGTTCATGCACAACAGATGGAGGACAGTCATCGGAGAAAGAGAGACCGAGAAGGTTAGACGCCTAGACCCTCAATTCAGGCTTGTTCTAGCTCTGGTAGGAGTTCGTTTGGAGTCCAGGACAGGCCCAAGTTCAAGAAGGGGCACCAACGCTCAGGTATTCCTACTCCTTCCAAGAACTCAAATGCCAAAGTGGACAAGTCTTCCCCAAAAAGGGACAATGATGGAAATGGTCAGCGTAACAACAAGTCGTGTGGTAAATGTGTCCGTTTGCATGGAGGTTAGTGCCTGGTAGGTACTAATATCTACTATGGGTGCGGTAAGAGTGTTCATATGGTCAAGGACTGCCCACAAGTGAGGAATAGGCCAAGGCAGATACTTAGCCTCGTTCTAATCCTACTACTGCTAGCTGAACCTCCCAAGAGAAATAGATATGCTTTGAAAGGTAGAGAGGAGCAAGAGAAATCAGCCGATGTGGTCACTTTCATGTTGCATGTCTTTTCTTTTCCTGTGTATGCATTTTCAGATCCAAGATCCACTTTGTCATTTTTTACTCCTTTAGTAGTTAGTAAATTTGACTTGCTTCTTGAGATCTTCCATGAACCTTTTCTAGTTAGTACTACCATAGAAGACGACATTAGAGATGAAAGAGTATATAAAAATTGCATGATTAATGTTATTGATAGAGTCACCTATCCTGACCTAATAGAATTAGCCATTCCTTATCTTTGTATAATATTTGGTATGAATTGGATCCATAAGTACTATGCTACCATAGACTGTCGAAATAGGGTAGTAAAGTTTCAGTTTCCAAATGAGTTACAGCTGGAACGGGAAGGGAATGGTTCAAATCCAACTAGCCAAATAATTTCCAATCTCAAAGACAATAAGATGCTAGCTAAGGGTTTTTATACCACTTAGTAATAGTCAATGACTTAGAGCATAAGGTCCCTTCCATAGACTCTGAGTCCATGGTGAATGAGTTTCAAGATGTCTTCCCGAAGAATTTACCAGGAATTCATCCTGAAAGCGAAATTGATTTTGGTGTTGACTTAGATCCCAACACCAAACCAATTTCCATTCCTCCCAATATAATTGTTTCAGCTGAACTCAAATTGTTGAAGTTGCAGTTAAAAGATCTACTTGATAAGTGCTTTATCCAGCGGAGTATATCACCATGGGGTGCTCCTGTATTGTTTGTTAAGAAAAATATGGAATCCTTAGAATGTGTATCGATTATCGGCAACTTAACAAATTCCTGATAAAGAACAAATGCTCTCTCCCAGAATTGATGATCTATTTGATCAACTCCAAGGTTTAAGTTTCTTTTCTAAAATAGATCTTCGATTAGGGTACACCAGCTTTGACTGAGACAATAGGACATTCCTAAGATTGCCTTCCGCACTAAGTATGGTCATTACGAGTTTCTTGTCATGTCATTTGGTCTCACTAATGCACCATCCGCATTTATGGACCTTATAAATAGGGTCTTCCGTGAGTACCTTGATTCTTTTGTCATAATATTCATAGATGACAACCTTATATACTCTAAGACCAGAGAAGAGAATGAAAAACATTTGAAAATGACATTGAAAGTGCTTAAGGAATATCAGTTGTATGCAAAATTCAGCAAATGTGAGTTTTGGATGAGATCAGTGACCTTCCTTGGTCATGTTGTGTAAGACCAGCGTTTAGAGGTTGATTCGAAAAAGATTAAGGCAATAAATATTTGTACGAGACCCCTCACTCCTACCGATATTCAAAGTTTCTTAGGTTAGCCTAATTATTATCGCAGGTTTGTTGAGGGCTTTTCAGCTATTGTTGCTTCATTGACAGCTTTAACAAAGAAGAAGGCAAAGTTTGAGTGGTCTGATATTTGTGAAAAGAGGTTCCAAGAGATCAAAGACCGACTCACTTTAGCCCAGTGCTCACATTGTCGAGGAGTGGTGAAGAGTATGTGGTATATTATGATGCTTCTCGAGTAGGTTTGGGATGTGTTCTCATGCAGGGTGGAAATGTGATTGAATATGTATCTAGATAGTTGAAAGTCCACGAGAATAATTACCCAACCCTTGATCTTGAGTTAGCTGTAGTGGTCTTCGCGTTAAAACATTGGAAACATTACATAAATGGTGTACATGTTGATGTATTTACTGACCATAAACGTCTTCAGTATGTTTTTACACAGAGAATTAAATCTTCGTTAGAGAAAATTTCTGGAACTGCTCAAGGATTATGGCATGAGTGTTCACTATCACCCATGTAAGGCCAATGTTATGGCTGATGCTTTGAGCCGATTGAGCATGGGCAGTGTGTCTCATATTGATAATGAGAAGAAGGAGTTGGCTAAACAGGTACACAAATTTTCTAGGTTAGGTGTACGTCTCAAATATACACCAAGTGGAGGTGTTTCAGTTTATTCCTTTTCTAAATCCTCATTCGTTGTGGATGTCAAAGATAAGAATCATATCGACCCAATACTCATGGTGTTGAAAGACTCTGTGTTGAGTAAGCTAAATGAATCATTCTCCATAGGGGAGGATGATGTGCTAAGATACTAGAGATTATTATGTGTGCCCAATATTGTTGATTTGAGGCCTAATATTATTGTAGAGGCTCATGGATCCAGGTATTCTATTCATCCAGGTTCTACCAAGATGTATCATGTTCTCAAGAAGATATATTGGTGGGAAGGTATTTAGCGAGATATCTCTAAGTTTGTGGATGAGTGTCCCAATTGCCAACAGGTTAAGGCCGAACACCTTAATCTTGGAGGTCTTACTTAGTCAATTGAGATCCGAATATGGAAGTGGGAGGCTATTAATATGGATTTTGTGGTTGGTCTGCCCAGGACTAGAAAACTACATGATTTCCATTTGGATCATTTTTGACAGGATGACTACGTCTTCTCACTTTATACCTGTGAAGTACTTACAGGGCCGAAGATTATGCCAAGATGTATATTGATGAGATAGTGAGGTAGCATGACATCCCTTAATCTATAATTCGGATAGCGGAGCCTAGTTCATTTCTAACTTTTGGAGATGTTTCCAAAAGAGATTGGGTATACATGTGAAGCTCAGTACTATTTTTAATCCCTAGACGGATGTAAAAGAAGAGCGCACCATTCAGACCCTTGAAGACATGCTTAGAGCATGTGTTATTGACTTTAAAGGGAGTTGGGATGATCACTTGAAACTGATTGAGTTCTCTTATAATAATAGCTACCATTCCAGTATTAGGATTGCACATTTTGAAGCACTATATGGTAGGATATATAGGTCTCCAGTTGGGTGGTTTGAGGTAGGAGAGTCTTCCATCCTTGTCCTGAAATCATACATGAGGCTGTGGAAAAGGTGAGAATGATCAGGGATAGATCGGCTACTGCTTACAGTCGTCGAAAATCCTATTTTGATAACAAGAAGAGAGCTCTTGAATTTGAGGTAGGTGATCAAGTTTACCTGAAGATATCACCTATGAAAAGCGTGATAAGGTTTTGTAAGAAAGGGAAGTTGATTCCTAGGAATATAGGTCCTTATGAGATCTTACAGCGAGTAGGGAATTTTGCCTATGAACTGAAATTACCATATGACTTGGCTTCTGTTCATCCTGTGTTTCCTGTTTCGATGCTTAAAAAGTGTCTAGGCGATCGAGCATCCTTTCTGCCAGTTGAAGGGTTAGGAGTCGATGAGAACCTTTCTTGTGAAGAGGTTCAAGTTGAAATTTTAGATCGATAAGTGAAACGGCTGAGGAGGTTGAGGAACAAGGAGGTTGACACCGTAAAGGTGTTATGGAGGAACCACCTTGTTGAGGGAGCAACATGGGAGGCCAAGGCTGATATCAGGTCTCGTTACCCTCACTTGTTCAGTTATTCAGGTTAGATATACTCTTCCTAAGTCTGATTATGTTTATGAAACTCTAAATTTTAGTGCATAAGTCGGTTTTGGTTTGTAAGTCCATAACTGTGTGTTTTATACTTGCATTGTATGAGTTAATATGAGTTCATGCTTTCATTGATGTGCTATTTTTGTATAACATTTGCGTAATTTATGTATTGCATGAGTGTTATGTGCATTAAGATAAAGTAAGATTGAGAAGGAAGTTCCTCAATCTCAGATGTGAAGCTTCAGATAAGCTTTGAGTGTTGTACATCATCCAGAGTAAGTTGTCAATTAGATATTCACAATGATGAAGTTCCAAATATGTTGATGTGTTTTTCAAAAATACCCTCTCTAGTTCAAAATGATGTGTAGTGTCACTCGGGGACGAATGTTCCTAAGGGGAGGGATAATGCAACATTCCAGAAAATGTACTCGTACAGTGAAGAGCCTATTAAGTTTTAAGAATAGTTATTGGGGGTACATAGGCATCCCAATGCCCAATATTGAGTAATATTGGGTATATTAGAAAATATTGGCTTAAGGGTGTTAGCCAATTTCTATATATACACAAGGGTGTATAATAAAATCCAAGCTTGTCTAATAAATGTACCTGCAATGAAAACCCAAAGCTAAAAATACACACATTGATTCTTACCCAACAAATGAGATACTAGGCATCAAAGTGTCAAGCCTAGGTACCATGGCATATGATCATTTAAAATGATCATGTAGATTAAGCAGTGCCAAAGGACATCGTGAGGATCCTTGGACCAATAAGAAAACATTCCAAATGAACCTTCAAAAATTGTTAGTTGGTAAAGTGGGCAGCAACACATGTGCAAGCACATCTGTAACCGACCAAGGGGGACCACACAACTAAGCCAATAGAATTCAGTTAAGTGGTTAGGGGTAGGCGCGCGAGCGGATTTTTCCATGTGGGGCCTAACTCCCTAACCAAATCTAGAACTCTAACTAACTGACCAAACTAACTAACTAACCTATGACCAACCAAAAATAACTAAGGGACCCGACAACCTAAGACCTAGTAGGGTGACAACAAACCGTGTAACTAACTAAGAGACAAACTAGTACCTAAAATAGGATGGTCCAAAAGGGTTAGTTATGGTCCTAATGACTTAGGGGTACTTTAGTAATAACCCTAGGTAACTTAATTAATTGAATTAACAACTTAATTAATTAATGAAAATTCACAAGCTAGGCGGAGACCCTTAGCCAATTTTCAAATTTGGCTAAGTCAAATGTTCTCCTATGTCTAGTCATCTTAGGAGGGATGTTTTAGTAATTAACTAATTAATTAATTTAATTAACTTAATTACATTAAGTTGAATTAGTCAATATCAGTTCTTAAGACTTAGACTCACATTCAACCACTAGAAAAATCACAACTCAAAAAAGTACGCAATTGTGAGAAAAATAGTGAGCAAAACGTAGAAAAACAGAAAAGTTCTCTTCGGCAATTTCAAGATATTCTTCAACGTTTTCGTGCAAGGTGATCTTCGTATATTAAATTGTACATAAGGTATGGGTTTTCTCTCTTTGATTCCTTTCTTCAAGAGGATTTTCAAACGTCTTATGAATTCAAGAATATCAAAACGGGTTGTTTCCAATGACATTGTTGAACTTCCACCTCCCTAGTTATCCTTATTTTTGATTCTAATAGTATGTATATGTAATTTCAAACATGTTGTTGGTATGTGTCGCTAATTGATTATTATGTGTAGGGTTCTTGATCTGTTAATGTCAATTGAGGCCTATAGAATTGATTCGTATGATTAGGGTATTAATTTACATGAGTTAAATAATGTTGTAACACCTAATTGTTTTCGAGAAGATGAAGTTGTTATGAATCTTTCATGAAGTTTAGTTCACTGTTAAATGTCGACTTGCTTAGAATGCTGAAATCTCTATACTTCATGAAGTTGATTGAATTGACTAATGAAATTCTCATGACCATTGTCTAGTGAAAGTTTGGCTTATGACAATAAATTGTCTAACAATATTCTAGATTACCATAATATGTGAAAGTTTAGTGTATGCCAATAAATTGGCTTATAATGTATTCCAAAATATAATACAAATTTTTCTAATGACGTTATTCCAAATTAAGCATGACCAATGTAACTTTGAATTCATAACCAAGGGTATTTCATTCATTTGGACAAGTCCCAGCATACCGCTTCCAAATGAACTATGAATATAAATAAATACATTGAACAAAGTTTATAACGTTCATAAAGAGTGGTATAAAGCTACCAAATGTCATTGAACAAGATAAGTTGAGTAATAACAATTAAAAGTTTAAGAATTATGAAAGTGGGTAGAATGAGGTGTCAAAAGAAGTGAGACAAGTCTCACTCACACATAGACAATTATGTTAAAGATATTCACAGAAGAGGGTGTTAATAATCAAGAGACAAGTCTCATTAACACCAAGATGATGATGCAAGCTTAAATTCACATTTCATCAAGTAAAGAAAGGGATGACCAATTTTCCAAAGATTTAAGTAAACCTCATAACTAGAAGCAAGCTTCCATAATGTTTGAGTCAACTTTAAAAGTGATAAAGAAAAACATGTTGATCAAAGTACCAATAGACTAGAAATGAGCTTGTGCCAACACATGTATGACTCATGAGATGAGGCTCCACCAAGGTGGATAAGAGTCTCCAAAAATATCTTATTCATTGAACTATGTTGCAAGCATAGGAATTATCCAGTGGATTCCACCTAAGAGAGATAGGTATTATGCGATTTCACTTTGGCTGGTGAAACCACACCTTTACGATGTGGTGCAGACACAACATTTCATGTTTATCTAACATGATCTTTGTCGTTTGATGCTCAAAGAAAGTATTTGGTTTACTTTAGCCGTGAACTACCTCTTTTCGGTGTGGGAAAGACACTGGACTTGGTTTCACTTTAGCTGATGAACCACCCCTTTTCGGTATGAGGCAGACACTGTATTTCATGTTTAGCTCAATGATCTAGGTTCACTTTGATCAGTGAACCACCCCTTTTTTGTGTGGGGATGACACTTGATTTCATGTTATCTCACATGATCTTATTGCTAAAGAATTCTTTAAGAAAGTAAGAAAGAAAGAAGAAGAAATGTAAGTTCAAAGTGAGCTGAGAAAGAAAGAGCTTAAGTATGTAAAATCATCTATGGTTGATAAGAATGAAGTTTTAACCAGTTATTGGCTTGTTCCAAATCAAGATATATGCTACAATATCTTCACAGTTTCCCAATGATCAAACAATGTGCATAGCCAAATAAAAATTGGCTTATAATGACTTCTTATATTATGCCAATAAAGGGGAGTAAAATATAATGGCTAATGAATGAACCATAATATTCATAATATTAAAATTATCAAATAAGTATCCTAGCCAATAAAGATTGACTTATGAAGATTTCATGCCCAATTTAACAAGAATGGAAATAATAACTTGTAGTGAGGGTAGCCAAATCATTTCCCTAGTCTTTTGGATTACTTGCTCGATTCATTCTAGGTATGGGACTATTATGAATCGTTGCACTTGTAAGTAATACATAGGATTAAGGAGATCATTGAATTAAGGAGATCATTGAACTACTCAACACGAAGAAGAAAAAGACTAAAAAATAAACTAAGTCTTAGGGGAAGATCTCTCAGGTTTGAGGGGAGCAAATTTATAATTTTCGTTCGAAGTGTTCTAAAATTATGTTCATGATTCCAATGTCTTATGTTCATATAGAAAATTAGTTGTGTGCTTTGAATGCATTAAAATATGTCATATTCATACCATAATTCACAAATAACGAAATAAGAAAGTTTAGTGACTTCACTTTCCAGAAAGGGCATGTTATTATATGAAGAGCTTTCCTTGATCATGCATAATCTTTAAGTGTATATGTGCATATGCCCATACTAGTACAAGTGTGTACTAAACCTATACTATTACTATATTTTACAAGCACAAGTAAGAGAGTAGATTGAAGACTCATTGAAGGGGTTTGGATTAGCGATTTCTGGACTTTGCTTGGTCCTCTTGAGTTCGAGGATGATACATCTATCATTCTATTTTATAAATTTAGACATACCTAGTTGATTTTGTCCCTAGAGTTTCATTTCAGACATTTTATGCAAAGATTTGTATTAAGACCGTTTGACAAACTATTACGTTATATTGATTCTTTCATTTGAATTGTTTATGGTTCTTTAGTTTGAGCTCATTAGAATATTATTCTATATAGTAAATATATGAAGTCTATGTATAGTGCAATATGTTTTAAAAGTTTTAAATTTTTTGCAAATTTAAATATATGATTATGATGAAAGATAAGAAGAGGCTTGTCTGCGACTTCTAAGAGGTTAATGACGCCGGTTGCATTTGGATTCCAGAATATGGGTCTGACATCTTCTAACCCTTTTATTGTTGTTATAGGCTATAACTACTAGAAGGGAAGTTGCAAGAAGATTTGAAGAAGAGATCTCTAATGCGGGAGTTCCTCCCTAAGACAATCAAGATCATCCTCAAGAATATGATCCACATGGTTACCAAGCTCCGGTCAATCCTTCGGCCATGGATGCTTTAGAGATAAGGTTTATTTTATCAACTTGGCTCAATCTATGACTACTCAAGCTCAAGTTGTAGCTACAAAAGCTCAAGTTATATCTACAAAAGCTCAAGTCATGACAGCTCAAGCCAACAAATAAGTTGGACCCCTTGTGAACCAAAATGCTAGTACCATGGCTTCTCTCTTGAGGGACTTCACAAGGATGAAGCCTCCAATGTTCTTTGTGTCTAAGGTGAATGAAGACCCCCAATAATTTCTTGATGAGGTCTATGATATCTTTTATGCTATGGAAGTTAGTTCAAATCAAAAGGTCGTGCTGCATATCAACTTAAGCATGTGACTCAAACTTATTATACTCAATGGAGGGACAATATGTCTTTGAGAGTAGGTCTTATAAGTTGGGATGTCTTTAACAGGTCATTTCAAGATAGGTTTTTTTGAAGGGATAAAAGAGCGGTAAAAATGGAAGAGTTCTTCAACCTTCGTCAATCAGGTATGATTGTACAAGAATAATCTTTGAAATTCATTAATTTGTCAAAATATGCCCCTTCTTTGGTGTCAAATCCTAGAGGAAAAATGAGTCAATTCTGGCGGGTTTTTTTGATGATCTTATGGAAAAGTGTTGTTCGGCGATGCTTCATGACAACATGGAAATTTCTCGTTTGATGGTGCATGCTCAACAAGTTTAGGAGAGTAGGGTCAAGAGGAAGAATGGGAATGCTAAGAGGGCAAAGTCTTATGAAGGAAGTGCTTCTTAGGGTAAGTTGGCAATTCAATATAAGCCTAAGTTCAAAAAAAGATTTTACAACGAAGTTCCTTCTAAATTTACCAAGGCTAGCAAGGATAGGGTGTCTTACGCTAGTTCCCAAGGGGGAATAAGTGGAAATTCACTTACTGGGAAACCTACTTGTACCAAATGTGATAAGAAACATATGGGTGAATGCTTGGTGGGAATGAATAATTGCTTTTGTTGTTGAAAGGGTTGCCATAAGGTTAGAGATTGTCCTATGATTAAGGCTAGAGGAAAGAAGAGTAACCTATCTCAAGCAAGCGGTCCTAATCTTGATGCTCCTAAGAAGAAACACTTCTATGATTTGCGCTCTAGGGGTGAACAAGAGGATTATCCCGATGTTGTAACCGATATATTACAAGTGTTTTCTATTAATGTCTATGCTATACTAGATCCCGATGCTACTTTATCATATGTAGCTCCCTTAGTAGCTAAAAGTTTTATATGCTACCCGATATCTTAGTTGAACCTTTCTCAGTTACTACCCTAGTGGGTGACTCTGTTGTTGCTAAATGAGTCTATAGGAGTTGTCTCATATCATTGAACAATAGAGATACATTGGTTGATTTGGTAGAACGTGATATGTTTGATTTTGATTTCATATTGGGGATGTACTAGTTGCATTCTTGTTTTTCTATTGATTTTAGAACAAGGGTTTTAAAGTTCCAGTTTCCTAATGAACCCATCTTACAATGGAAGGGGGGTAACTCAATCCCTAGAGGTAGAATCATTTCGTGTCTAAAAGCTTGTATGATGATTTCTAAGGGATGTATCTACCATATATTTAGGGTCAAGGATCTTGAGTTCAAGGTTCCTCTATTAGAGTTGGTACCCATAGTGAAGGGTTTTCCGGAAGTCTTCCCCGATGACTTGCTAGGATTCCTCCCGAACGGGAAATAGACTTCGGCATAGGCTTGTTGCCGGATACGAAGCCTATTTTAGACTTTCCTTATCGTATGGCTCCAGATTAGTTGAAGGAACTAAAGCTTCAAATCAAAGATTTATTAGACAAAGGTTTCATTAAACCTAGTATTTCGCCATGCGGAGCTACAGTGTTTGTTAAGAAGAAAGATGGATCCCTTAGGATGTGAATTGATTATCATCAACTAAATAAGGTCACCATAAAGTACACTCATTCTCTCCCAAGAGTCAATGATTTGTTTGATCAACTCCAAGGGAAAAACCACTTTTCAAAAATCGATTTGAGGTTGGGTGTCACTAACCTATGGTGAGAGGTTAAGACTTACCTAAAAATAACTTTTTGAACTAGGTATGGTTATTATTAGTTACTAGTAATGTCATTTGGTCTAACTAGTGACCTGAAGACTTTTATGGACCTTACGAATATGGTGCTACACAATTACCTCTACACCATTGCAATTGTCATCATTGATGATATATTGATGTATTTTGAGAGTGAGGATGATCACATGGGTCATTTGAGGGTAGTATTATAAGTCCCGAAGGAACATCAACATATAGTAAATGTGAATTTTTTTTGAGATCATTTGCGTTTCATTGTCACATTATCTCAAGTGAGGTTATTGAGGTTTATCCAAAGAAAATAGAAACGATTATGAATTGGCCTAGACCTTTGACTCCAACCAATATTAGAAGTTTCTTCAGTTAAGTTTGGTATAATACGAGATTTGTTGATGGGTTTGTATCCATTGCTTTACTGTTACAACCCTAACCCAAAAGAATGTTAAGTTTGAGTGGTCAAAATCTTGTGAAATAGGCTTCCAAGAGTTGAAAAATAAGCTTACCTCCTCTCTGGTGTTAACCTTACAGGAGGGTACCCAAGGATTTGTAATGTATTGTGACACTTCTAGAGTATGTTTTTGTTGGGCCCTCATGCGATAGGGTAAGGTGATAGCATATGCATCTAGGAAACTCAAGGTGCATGAGAAGAACTATCCATCTCATGAAGTTTAATTAGCGGTCGTAGTGTTATCTTTGAAAATATGGAGGAATTACTTGTATGGAGTACATGTGGATGTATTCAACGACCACAAAAGACTTCAATATTTTTTCACTCTAACGGATATGAATCTCCGACAAAGCAGGTGGTTGGAACTTTTGAAGGATTACGATATGAGTTTTCTCTACCACCGAAAAGAGCAATTGTGGTTGCGGATGTAAGACCCCGAAAAAGAGTTAGGGTTTATAGAGCCTCACATGTTCCTATAATCTTGTTAAAATTTCAATCAAGTGTTTTAAATTATGCATGAGTGATTTGAAGTAATTTGGAAGTAAAACATCAAGGGGCGACCAAGACGTTCGAGGACTAGTCACCAAGAGGCCTTAGATGTTTTCATGTGCTTATATGTATGTCATTGGATTATGAAGTCCTTATATAAGTAATAATTATTTTTGTCAGAAGTATGTTGAGTTTCATAAAGTTTAGAGGTGAAATGCCCAAGAACTTCCAAGACGTTTAAAACTTAGCCCTTAAGACATGCATGTGTGTGTCTTGGGTGTGCCTAGGATGTTTGGACGTGTTAAAAGTTTATTTTTTGGTGAAACTGCTATGTGTGGTCCTTAAGTTTATAAGGGTAATATTTACGTTGGAAACCTCTGGGTATGACTCCCCAAGGGCCCCATAAATGGCCCTCAAGGAGGACCCAAAGGCTGTCGAGACACTGCCTTGGCAGTGTCAATCGACGGAGCCAAAGGATGCCTCGTCAGTCCAACAATGCCCCGTGGATGGGGAGGCATTGATGGAAACTAAGACTGGTGGAGTATCAAGGAAATTTTCAAGCCCCAGACCCAAATGACGGCCTACAGTATGGTATCTTGGTGGACTTACAGTGCGTCGTTTTGGGCCATCGATTCAGGCTGCAACAACTTCCATGCACGCTATTTTAATTATGGGGTGAATGGGAAATTTATTCCATGTTCTAACCTAAACCTATTTTGTTTGTTTGGTTATTTTTGGGTGTATTTAAATGATAAAAAACGTGACAACCCCACTCCCACTTCAATTCAAAAAAATTAGACTCCCCTCCTAAACCAAACTCTCTCTAGAATCTCCATTTGAAGGTGAAGCTCAAGAACCACTTGGACCTTTGATTTCCATGGGTTTTTTTTTTTTATCATGTTTTAGAGGTATTATTCTACATTAAGGTATGGTTATCCTTCATCTCTAGATAACCTTTCACCTAGAAAGTTCCTTCCAATGTTTTCAATGCAACTTCATGATCAAATCTCTTCTTCTTCAATCTAGCCATGGATGCTTTGTTAAAACGTTTTCAAAGGCTTATTTATGATAAATTGATGATAATGTACTGAATCTAAAATGGATTTCAATCCAATTGCATAATGAACCCATGTGCCTTTAAGTTCTTATTTTTAGCCTATGTATGGGCATTGTGATCGTGACATTCTATTGATTGAATTGTGATTCTAGCACGTTGAATTTCTTATATATACTGCATAGTATGTTTATTGTTGATGAATTATGTAATATTGGATCAATTTGGATTGATGCTTAAAGAACTTGATCTCTACTTCTTATTGATTGTTAAGTATGTCATTCACTCCAACATTGACACTATAATGCATGATTGTGGGACTCGTTTGTATAAGGATAGTTGTAGATATTGTGTTACATGAATATTAATGATGAATTGTTGATGAGTGATCCATGTGGATTAAGGTTTGATTAGCCCATGTTCTTCTATCTTCCATGGATTCCTAATGTAGCATGCTTACTGTGATCTTGAGTTTATGGCAATTGTAGTAGGATTTTTTTTAGATTATGATTTCTTTAGCTACTGCCTTATGGTTACATTATTGATGAATCGTTTGTGTGTGTTATTCATGATCAATGCAAAGTATTCTTGGTAACAATTGATCTAGGTTCTCTATCCTATAGATTGATAATGCCATATACATGATCTGATCTAAATTTATAGGGTATATGAAACATGAGTTAAACTTGACTATTATGTCTTTATCTACTACCATAGATTGATACTATTGGGTCATATGATTGATGATCAATGCAAGTGAAATTGGTTAAAGATCTATGTTTTTCTATTTTTGAGTATATTGGTGATGTATTATACTAGGTTGTAGGATGTTCTTGTAGTGTCTTATGCATAGTTTCTTTTATGATTAAAGTACATTTATCTAATTCCCTTTATATTAATTGTTGTCTAAAAAGGAGTATTGATAAAGGATGATCAAAGAGTGAGACATTGGTAAGAAGGTCTATCTCTTTACTTTCTTATAGAATTGGTAGTTGATGAAGCCTTGTATGGTATGGTCCACTTATGGAGGTCGAGTTTAATTTATTGTAAATATATATGTGATGTGATCATGTACTTGAAGGCAATTATAATATGAATGTTTATTGGTGATGATCACCCTATGTGAAGTCTATGCCTGATTTTCCTATTCTAGGTATGATCTAGGTTGTGTTGCTAATGTTATGAGCATGTAAATGGTCTGTTAAGTTTATGTATATTTTCTGCCTATGATGAGATTTTGTAAGGTCCTAGATGAATTAAAGATTTTATAGGTACATAATGACTAGAGTTTACTTTATAGATGTTGTAGATATTGAATAATGTGTCTTATGTTATGTTATCCATTCTATGATGTTATGTAATGTATCATTAACTAGGATGATTTGATAGGTTTACTAGTATAGGCAAGGGTATGGGACATTGTCTATGTATTGCACATGTGTACCTTCATAGGATAGTTCCTAGGTTGGTCTTCTAAGTACATGAATAGTAATGCATGAACATGTTACAAATATGACATATGCTATAATTTTAAGTATATGATATGATGAAGTATGAATGTGCATAGTGTCTTGGTGTGTTTATATGAAAGGATTGCTAATATAGTTAGACCTAAATACTTTTACATTAATATATGAACAATTGTGGCCTTATTATGTTATGTGAAATGTTTGGTCACATATAACTATGCACACACACACATGTATGATAATCTAGTCAATGGAGGGGACTTGAAAGGTGTTCAAGTGTACCCTAAAATATATAGGAAATTACATATGCTATGTCTATGTGAATGGGTTTCTCACATGATTTAGGTTGATGAACTTTCATCTATGACCTATGAGCTAAGTATATGAGGAGTTAACTCTCCTACTCCTAATTTTATAAAGTTAATAAAGTCTTTTAATAAAAAGGGAAATTAGCTTAGAACCAAGTGAACTTGAAGTTGAGGGGTGTCCCTTCCCATTGGAGGAAGGTAGGTCTCCATAGTCCTCACGAGGTAGTTTGCCTCATATCCCAAAGGGCATAGAGTTATGTTTCCATAGTGTATAACTACAATGCCCCATTTGGCATAAAAAGGGTTTCCACAATCCCTCCAAGTTCCATAACTATTCTTGCCACATAGGATCTAGCAAGTGATTTCACTTAGTATTCTAGTATGTGTTAATGTTCTACTTTTGCTAAGTAGATCACCTTCCCTCAGTCTAAGTCTCTACAACACATAATTCCATGTAGCACCTATGGTCTTAGTGTCGGTTAAGGCTATAGTTTCCCTAATTTAAAATGCACAATGGAAATAAAGTAAGGACCCTAACTAGGATAACCTAAGGGTAGTTGCTTAGTGTAGGAGGAGTTATGGGACTTCACATATGCATTGCACAAGTGGCTCTTGAGGGAAGTCCTAGGGAGGTGTTCTAATGCCTGTGACTATGTTTATGTTCCTTATGTAGGACTTTGTAGTATTTGTCTACTTGATATGAAGATGTGCATGGTATAAGTCCTAATAGATCTATTTTATGTGGTCTCTTCTTACTCACTATGTAGGTCTTATTGATTTTGTGATTGACGTACCGTGATTTCACGATACTTTTAATGCTTTATCCTTTAGATTGATGCGTGTCTCGAGCCTTTTTGTAGAAGTTTTAATATGTTTTTTATCTTTGTTTTGAAGGAAAGTTGTCCAAAACCAAAACGCAGAAGGAAACTGAGATTTATTGCTGAGGTGGCCTAGGAAGGCCATGGACGGTCCTTCGTTCCATCAATGGACCGTAGATGGTAACTGTCGACTGAATGTTCAGGCATTTGGAGAAACTCGGGGAAATAAAACAAAGTGTGGGGCTACGGAAGGATCCACGATCAGTCGTGGTAAATCATTGATCAGATAAGAGAATGTCCCAGTACCCGAAGTTGAAGAAAAGCTAAGTATGGAATGACGAAAGGCATCGACAGACCGTAGGTACATCGACGGACCATGTTATTGGTCTGTCGATTGGATCAGAGAAGATGCTAGTGGAAAAATAAATAAAAGAATCTAAGTATGGACGTATGGAGGCAGTTGACGGTTCATCATTTCATTAACTGACCATCTGTGGGGGTCGTCGATTGAAATCGCCTTTTTTGGACAAATTTTATTATTTGAATTCCTTTTAATTTAGGACAATATTTGTATATAAATAAGGTGTAAAACCTGATTTTTGGGGTTTGATTCGATTACTATTTTTATTACTTTTTTCTTGGAGATTTGTTCTTACAACTTTGGCATTAATTCAAATTTTCCGGATTTGGTTTTCAAGTGATTTTTGTGGTTTCAAGTTGAATTTATGGATTTTCTTTGAATTTGTAAAAGTAGGTTCATGATTTATTGTTAATCAACCATGAAATGTTTTTTTCTATTCATGGGTAACTAAATCCACAACTAGGGTTGTGGGATTAATAACAATTCTCAAATATGTTATTGCATGCATTGATAATTCTTTCCCTTAAAATTATTTTTAACGTGTGCATGCGTTAGAACTCACCTTATTGCTACTTGTCATATCAAGAGGGTAGATTTAGTATGATACTATCTCAAGGCTAGTCTCAATTGGTGAGAAGTAATAACTAAGTCATACGTCGAATACGATGCTTAATAATGAAGTAAATATAAGGGGTTAGTAACTTAGACACACGTAGCCGGACCAAGGTATGGGGTGAAATTCTCTAAATGCTGGACAAAGGATTTAGAGATACCTAACTTATCACTTTGCATGAAAAACACTATGGAAGAATTGTTATTGCTAGGGATACGACGTTATGAACCTATAGGGTCACTTGCACCTTAGTTTCTCTCACAATTTGATAAACACCAAATATTTAATCATGTTACTTGTTTTACTTAGCAATATTAGAAGACTTTATTTGATTAAATAGAAGTAATCGTACATTGAAGTTAAGTCTAAATCATTTTCCTCGTCGGATTGACCCTAACCTAATAGTTGGTTCTTTACTTTGTATGACCGCTTATACTTCTTTATGGAGGTACAATTTGAGCGTATCAAATTTTGGCACTCCTGTCTGGAAAAATGACTTTTAGATTAACTTTAATAACATTACTAAATTTTAGTCAACAATTTCATAATTTTACTTTTTCTTTTGTTTTTGTTTATCTCAGGTTTAACTCTAGTATATGCCAATTACACGGAGCTGACGAGAACAAATACTTCCATTCGATCATGAACCAAACTGCACACTTTAAAGAATGAATAATCCGCATAACCTAGCTCATCTAGGTGATGGGATAAATCGCCATCTCCCACCACCGGTTGATGCTCACAATTAAGTGGTTGTCAAAAATCTGATTGATGATGCTTTGAAGATGCAGCCTCCCATTCCATACCCTCAATAGTTCTATAGAGGCAATGTAAATATCACTGATTCTGATAGGCCTCTTATCCTACCTTCTCTACCGCAAGGGCACACATTCCTGGTATATAGTAGTCTGATGGAGATGCTCACCACGAGGGTTTGTTTTTAGGGCTACCATATGAGGATCCCCATACTCACATAGCAAAACTATGGTCGGTGTGAAAAAGTTGTTTGGGGAGGACAGACATAGACATGAACGTCATCGGGTTGAGAGTGTTCCCTCTTTCACAGATGGGAGAGCCCACAATATGGTTTACTGAGTTGCACTTTAATTCTATCTATACATGGGATCAGTTCCGGGATGTATTCCTTGCACGGTACTACCCCGTTTCCAAAAAGCTCAACCACAAAGATAGAGTGAACAACTTTGTGGCACTACCTGGGGAGTAAGTGAGTAGCGCTTAGGACAAATTTACTGCTTACGTGAGAGGTGTACGAAACCACCGCATTGAAGATGAGTTGTTGAAAGAGTACCTCTAGCGGAAAAATATGATAATAATAAGGCAGTGCTTGATACTACTGCGGGTGTTTCTTATAGTGAATGAACATATGTAGAGATCTCAGATAAGTTGGAGAAAATCTCTCGCAACAATAAGGTTTGGAGTACTAGAAAGTCAGATAATGGGAGAAACACCTTTTCAGTGCAAGCTACACACAATCCGTCCACATATGAGATTCCTGAAGTGATGGATCAAATGAGAACTGAGCTTGGGTTGGTATTAAAACATGTCGCTGGAGGTGCAGAGAATGTAAATGGTGTGAATTACTTGACTAAACCACAACCACCAGTGGATGACTACTATTATGAAGAGAATACTTATGAAGTGAATGATTAGATGGGGGGTTTCTGACTTAACGCCCAAGGCTCCAATTAGGAGAATTGACGTCAAGGTCAAGGAAATAAAGGTCGAAACTATGGGAATTACAACAGAGAGGACCAGTATGTTTGATATGGAAACTACAACTGCGACAACAACTTCAACCGGGGTAACTATGGTAACAGAAATGATCGAAGTGGGCCCTATGTTCCAACTCAAAATTGGGAAGTTACTCCTAGGGATGGTGGAGGTTGTATGGCGCGATTTGAAGATATGTTGCAAAAGATTATGAGAAGGTTTGATCCTAGTGATGAGCACACCAAGGAATTGAGAGATGATTTGGATAATATTGGGAAAAAGGTTGATGGACATGCTTTCTCGATTAAGCATCTTTAGTTAAAAATGGTCCAATTTTCCACTACTGTAAACACACGACAACCAAGCACTCTTCCTAGCAATACCATTCAAAATCCTAAAAATGATGGACATTACATGGCACTCACTACTCGAGGAGGTAAGAAAACTATTGATCCACCTATTCCATCTGTGGTAAAAGATGAGATGAGAAAAGATGAAGAGGTAGGGGAAACCAGTGGTGAATTGGTGGACACACGGTGAAAGAAGCAGAGGTACCCCAAAAAGTGATCCCCATTCCTAGACCACCGCCACCATTCCCTTAGAGATTGCTGAAGAAGACTGAGGATTGTAAATATCGGCGTTTTTATCACTATATTGAAATAACTTTTCATCAATGTCCTTTTGATATAAGCTTTGGAGAAAATGCTCGGTTATGCCATGTTCATGAACGCTATAGTTACAAAGAAGACATAGGTATGTTTTGAGGATGATGACAGAATGCAACAATGTATTGCTATTGGTACAAGGTCTCTCGTACAGAATAAGGAAGATTCAGGATCTTTTACTATTCCATGTACCATCGATTTATTACACTTTGCCAAAGCACTATGTGATCTCAGTGCAAGAATAAATCTTATGCCTCTTTCCATTTATAAAAAAATTGGGTTTGGGTGACCCAAAGACCACCGCAATGCAATTATTTATGGTTGATCAAACAGTGAAGAGGCCCATTGGTATACTTCATGATGTGCTCGTGAAGGTGGAGTCAATTATATTTCCAGCCGATTTTGTGATTCTTTAGTGTGAGGTGGATTTTGAGTAGCCTATTATTCTTATAAGGTCATTCCTTGCTACTGGTCGCGCCTTGGTTAATTTGGAAAAGGGCAGATAAAGTTTAGGTTAAACAATGAAGAAGAAACTTTCAACATTTGTAGGTCCATGAAGCAGAGTGGTGAGATCCAAACGGTATCTGATATACCCTATAGGTCTTTAGAGTAGATTTGAGGTAAAAATCAAAGAGCACCTTCGTGTTGAGGCTCTAGTGGTAGTGATCATGAATTTTGAGAGTGATGGTATTGAAGAGTGTTGGTCTTTGGTTGCGGCACTTGAACGAGGTGAATATCGGTCAAAACCAAAGAAATCGAAGTTAGATATGAAGCATCGCGAGTCTCCACTCGCGATACAATCTATTGAGAAGGCTTCAAAACTAGAGCTTAAGGCTCTACCACCTTACCTAAGGTATGTTTTCTTGGGAAGAGACGACATTTTGCCGGTAATCATTACATCAAATTTGAATGTGCAACAAGTAAAGTGTTTAGTAGAAGGATTTAAGAGGTTCAAATGATCCGTTGGTTAGACTATTGTCGACATTATTTGGACCCCTCCTTGTATCTGTTCACACAAAATCCAACTCATGCCCGATCACAAGCCCAGTATTGAGCACAAGAGATGCTTGAATCTGCCTATGCAAGAAGTTGAAAGAAGGATATCATTAAGTGGTTAGATGTCAGAGTCATATACCCTATTGCAGATAGAAGATGGGTATGCCCTATTCAGCGTGTGCCCAAATAGCGGGGAATGATAGTAGTGCCCAATGAGAGGAATGAGCTTGTTCCAATGAGGCAGGTGTCTTGATGGAGAGTTTCTGTGGATTACCGAAAAATGAATGCATGGACTGAGAAGGACCATATCCCGATGCCCTTCATGGACCAGATGTTACATAAACTCGCTATAAAAGGATGGTATTGTCTTCTTTATGGCTATTCGGTTTACAATCCTATCTCTATTGCCCGAAAGATCAAGAGAAGACCACCTTTACTTGCCCTTATGGAACGTTCTCGTTCAAGAGGATGCCTTTTAGGTTGTGTAATGCACCGAACACTTTCCAGAGTTTTATGATGTCGATAATCTCAGATATGGTGGAGGACACTATCGTGCTGTTTATGGATGACTTTTCAGTGGTTAGAGACTTCTTTGATCGGTGTTTGAGTCACTTGTCCGAGGTTCTAAAAAGATGTGAAGATTGCAATCTTGTTCTTTATTGGGAAAAATGTCACTTTACGGTGAAAGGAGGTATAATTTTGGATAGAGGTTGATCGAGCGAAAGTTGAAGTTATAGAGAAACTTCCTCCACCCATATTTTTAAAAGGTGTGAGAAGTTTTCTGGAACATGCGGGCTTCTACAGGAGGTTTATTAAAGATTTCTAAAAACTTGCACATCATCTGTGCAAATTACTTGAGAAGGAATGTAAATTTTACTTTGCTGAATATTGTTTATAGGAGTTTGGAGAGTAGAAGGAGAAGTTGGTGTCTGCACCCATAATTATTTCCCCAGATTGGATTAACCATTTGAGGTGATATGTGATGCTAGTGGGGTCTCTTCGTGTTGAATTGGGACAAAGAAGGGATAAAATCCTTCACCCCATCTATTATGAAAGTAATGCCCCAAATGAGCACAAATGAACTATATTGTGACTGAACAAGAGATCCTTGCTGTGGTATTTGCTTTCGAAAAATTTCGCTCCTATTTGCTTGGCAGGAGAGTCATAGTTTATACTGACCACTCCATTTTGAGTTATTTGATGGCAAAAAAGGATGAAAAATTAAAGTTGATTAGACGGGTGCTACTATTGCACGAGTATAATTTTGAGGTGAAAGATAAAATGGGACTGAAAATCAAGTCGCCGATCACTTGTCCAGATTGGAGGATGAAGCTATGAGAGAGTTGGGTGAAAAGGCTGAAATTTATGATACCTTCCTGATGAGCATGTATTGTCCCTTCTCATGATTTAATTCTATGGTTCACCTATTTTCCAAATTATCTAGCTAGTCATATAGTCCCATCGGACTTGTCCTTCCATCAGAGGAAGAAGCTAATGCATGATGTGAAAAAGTTCTTTTGGGATGAGCCTTACTTATACAAGAGTTGTGCTGTGGACTACATACCAAAATGGGGGGAAGCCATAACTCTTTCAAACAATGAAGGGAAGAGTGTCCTGACATTCTTGAAAAAGAATATCTTCTCAAGATTTGGCACACCTAGGGCCATTATTAGTGAAGAGGGATCTCACTTTTGCAATAAGTTTTTCAAAGGGATATTGGAAAATATAGGGTTCACCACAATGTGGGCACTCCTTACCATCAAGATACTATTGAGCAAGTTGAGGTGTCCAATCGAGAGGTCAAGAAAATCGTGTAAAAACTGGTAAAAGCTAATAGAACATATTGTTCAAGGAGAACTGATGATGTTCTTTTGGCCTACCGCACTGCATACAAGACCCCCATAGGTATGTCATCATACCAACTTGTATATGGAAGGATTGTCTCTTGGAAGTTGAGTTACAGCACAAGGCCATATGGGCGATGAAGAAACTTAAGATGGAATGGAATGAAGCAGTGGAGCAAAGACTTAACGGGTTGAATGAGCTTGATGAATTTTTCCTAAAAGAATATGAAAAATCAGCCATCTACAAAGATATGATGAAGAAGTACCATGACAAAAATATTGAAAATCAAGAATTTGCGGTTGAGGACATGGTACTTTTATTCACTTCTAGGCTACCTTTTTTTCAGGGAAAAATCAAGTCCAAGTGGACTGGGGCATTCCTTATCACCAAAGTATTCCCACATGGAGCGGTTCAGTTGGAGAACAATGAGGGTGCAAAGTTCACAGTCAATGGGAAAAGAATCAAGATATTCCTAGGGCATGAATAGAGTGTCCATGAAGTGGTTTAGGCATATCGCCTTGATGAAGTCTGTGTAATGAAGGATCTTGCGTCGTTCCGTTACGTTACATCAAGAGTTTCTTGGGAGGCAACCCAAGGTGTATCCTCTAGCCAACAATAAGTTTTTATTTTCTTTGTACGAATAGTTGCATTCTCTTGTTTCATTTTTGTTTTACTCATCTTCATGCATTATTTTTTTAGTGTGTTGGTT
This sequence comes from Solanum habrochaites, assembly GCA_027704765.1. Classification (NCBI taxonomy): domain Eukaryota; kingdom Viridiplantae; phylum Streptophyta; class Magnoliopsida; order Solanales; family Solanaceae; genus Solanum; species Solanum habrochaites. Next base: position 38,168,252 of record JAKWJA010002492.1, on the reverse strand, counting down.
AGAGAGTAGTTTAGGGTCCGTGTCTTATAATTGTCAAGAAAAACACAAAAATAATAGCTTAATGAGTGTTCAATGTGCAGGGACCAAACCCAAGAATTCTATAGAAAATGGTCTGGTGCACAGATCGACGGAACAATCGACTAGCCATCGTTCAATTGACCGTTGATGGTGTCCGTAGATCCCAGATATGTCTTGAAATTTTGTCTAAGTCTATGTGAAATCGACGGTCCAATCAACCATACGTCGATTGACTTACGAACTGTCGATGGGGTTTCATCAGACCAAAGAACTAGTTACCCGACCCTACCCGACGGACTACATTAAAAGAAAACTATTTAGTTAACCTACAAAGATCTTTTCAAATTCTCTCCCAACCGTTTCCCTCCCCATATTTCTTTCCTTTTCCATTAATTCCCAATATCTCCCTTCCAGTTTCTTCAAAATACCCAAAACTCCCAACTTCCCCTACAATCCAAAAACCCTCCCCTACCCATATTCTACTCGGTCTCCCTTGTTTTCTTCGATCAGTGTTTGAAGGCAGACACGTAGGTTGGTTGTTGAGAAGATCACCCACTCATTCACTCCACTACTGATTTCAGGTAAATATGGCCCCAAAACAAGACATCATCTATTATAAGGGTAGGTCCAAGACGGTGGCACCATCCCGTCAGATGATTGGCAATTTTGATGATGAGTGCAATCCAAAATACGTTCCCCTAGGAACTCGGACCGTTAAACCAGTTGCTACAGCCACTCGGGGCACCCCCAAGAAGGTGGCTTCTGATGTAGTCACTGCCTCCCATTCTGATGCGCAGCACACTGATCGACACACCTTCTGGGTCTACCTTAGGTTCTGATGGAGCGTCTGGATCCAAAGAGACTTCAGGTTCCAGAGTCGGCCCACTCTACGGGGTCGAATAAGGCCACTTCCTCCAGTTTTGGATCACTTTGAGCCACTCACCTTGAGGTTCCTACCCTCCATGGCTCGTCTGATGATACCCATAGTTCGGAGTCTACTCCGGCACCCCAGTTCAATCGGTGGTGCGTCGATGATTGGTTTGAGATCTACATGGACACAAAGATGCTGAACGACAAGATGGTGATAACTCGGTTGGTGACAGTCGAGCGGAGAGTTCTTACAGGGAGTCTTCACACAGTCCCTGAGGTGCAAAGCTTGTTTACACGCCAAATGCTTTAGTGGATGGCTAGAAATCTAGAGCCATATAGCGAGGAGGTTGTTAGAGAGTTCTAAGCCTCATATGTGGTGACTCTAGAGTTTCTTTGGACAGGTGGTCAAAATCTTTTAAACAGTACCCAGTCATAGAGGTTAAATTTTGAGTCTTCCTAGAGGACGTTCTCCTACATCAATTCATCGCTTCTTCTATGGTGTGTGCATTGGTGCCGTGAGGGTTCCCCTTACTCTTAAGTTTGATTATCTGTGGAATTTGGTTAAGAATATCTAGTTTCAGAGAAGCAGATATCAAAGAGAATCCACTAAAAGGTGGATTGCACAGCAACTTTACATTGATGGTGACGGAGCAGACTAGGTGTTGTGGCCCAGAGACCTTATCAGTTTGTCCAACCTAACTTTCACGATCAAGTTCTTTTGGCTGTTAGTCCACCACCGCTTATCTCCCATGGATGAAGATAACATTATTACATGGAATAGAGTGGTATGGGTTGCAATATTGGTGGCCGTGTTGGAGATCGACTTTGCAAAGTTATTGATCTTGGTGATACATGAGAGGGATTTTAAGACCTCTACTACTTACCCATTCACCTGTTTGATCTTCCAATTATGCAGGGATGCTGGAGTGCCCATTTTTCACTGTGATGTCCTCCGTACTCCGTCTGAGACTATGGATATAGGACTCATTAGGGATTAGGCCAATGTGGAAGCACCTCAGAAACATCCCAGAGTTGAGTTGCAGCAATTGTTTGAGAATTCATTGGATACGGTAGAGCTAGACCAAGGGGCTAATCCTAAAACATCAGAGCCTAATGAGACAACCCATACCTATTCCTCCCATGGCATGATTAGAGCACCCATTTCCTTTCGGTCCACTCCACCATATGCATCACTGGTCCCTATAGCTAGGGTCTTGAAGTTTGAGGCCCAAACAACCACCATGTTGCATCATATCCAGTCTTGGATGTAGAAATCCATTTCCGAGGCTGAGGACCGAATTGAGAAAAGGGTGGCTGAGCAGACGGATTGGAAGATTCAGGTGGGTCACTAGTGCCTTGATGCGTTTAGTTGTGAGTTTATGCACGAACAACCTCTACTATGGACTTGACTACTCTTCAGGAAGCTGTGGCGAGTTTAAGGGTAGATCTTGATAGTATCCTCGAGATGAGGTGACCTGAACCCAAGACTGCACTCGTTGATCTAGCAAAGGACACAGTACTTGCTGCACTATTGATTACCCTCATTGCCGCCTGAGCCACATGAGCACAAGAGGCACCATTCTAGATGCACCACTGATGGATAGGATTCCCGTGCGATAAAGAAGGAGTGGACGGATCTTGAGTCTGCGAAGAAATCCTCTTTGATTGATGAGGGAACTCGTTAGATGAGGGCTCGAGAGTTTGCTGTTGGGTCATCTAGTTTCATACCTGAGGCTGTTGAGAGAAGAACTACTGAGGGTGTGGATATTGATGTGTGGACCAATGAGGGTGTCCGTACTTTAGAGGTTGCGGGTTTCGGGAAACTGAACCCGCTGGGTTGTTGATCGTCGGCGCACGGTTTGCTTCACCTACCACCCTGTGTTTCTAATTTTTATGCATTGGGGACAATGACATGATTTTTTTGTTTGATGTGGGATAAATGGAAAGTGAGTTTTATGGTGAAGGTTGAGTAGCCCAACTCATGATCCTCTTTTAGGAGTTTTCATGCCTGAGTTCTTTTTCCCCAAAAGATTGATTACTATCCTATTGAACTGGAATGTCATAACTTGTAAGAAGTATGAAAATGACATATGAAGCATGATGTCTAAGCATAAATTATATCCCATTCTAATAAAATGCTTGCATGAAAAGGTTGAAAGTACTTGAACGTGTTGGCTCTAATCATGACATAGAGATGCACCCACTACATGACCCTTAACTAACACTAAAGCTATGTGTTCGACAATCTTATAGAGTAGTGAGGTGTCAAGAGAGTTTGAGGATGTTTGATTGTTCCACTGTTGGTACTTAGCTAGAACTTGCCCGGTTAGTGCTGGAAACAAAATCTGCGCTAGACAACGAGGAGAGGATCTTAGTCCCTTGTTCAAATTAGAAAACATCTAGCCTAAAGTAAAGTGAACCAAATGAAAATATTATCCCTTTTTGATCCAATTATGTCGAGCCGATAAAAGACCTTTGTTTTGTTCACCAACTCACCATCCTTGGGTATAATGTGTTGACCATGGTACCTCCTTGGACATGTGCACCTCGACTTAGGTCAAAAGCCTAAGTTGAGGGTGGATAACACTGAAACTAACCTCGTCTTGGACCTAACCCAACCTTTGGTAATGTGTACCTCGACTCATGGTAAATCCATGAGTTTAGGGTGGCTATTAGGAGTGATGACCCCAAAAGTGTGTATGAAAACAATAATATGGAAAAGAAAAGAAAAAAGGTGATTAAGAGAGGTGACTCAGTCAAATTTATCAATAAAAAAAAAGAAAGAAAAAGAGTTTAACAAAAAGAGGTAAGATTCATCTTCACAAAGAACAATGGGAAAAGCAGGGTAAAGATGAAAAGAAAGAAAGTAGGGCATAAGAGATAATGAAAGACGTAGGAAATATAGACGTTATGTCAAGGAGGGAATAAAGTCACTAAAATGTACCCATATGTACCATATCTGCCTTGAGCCTACTTACAAGTCAAGAAAGTCCCATCGTGATCCTAAGAGTCTAACGTGGTGAAGTTAAGCAGTGAAAATAAGGGCAAGCCTATGGCAACAGCACTAACTAGGTGTGAATTTTTTTTGAGCCTGGATGTTGAATAATGATCCTTATACTCAAAGATAAAATCACAGTGTGAAAAAGGAGGTTATTTTTTGAAGTGAGGGAACTAGTTGCAATATCGGAAAGTTGGTACCTTGGCGAGAGACAAAAGAGTAGAGGTGCCAATGCATGCTGAGTTTATATCATGGTCTGATCCACTTGAGTGAGCTTATGAAGCCTTAGAGTAAAACCAATCACTAAACAAACGAACAAGTTGGGATTGATAGCCATGTGATTTCTAAAGTTCAAAAGAGGATACTTTTGTACAATCTGTTGTGTTGAGTCATAGTTCATCCCTTGAGGAAAAAAAAAATGAATCTAAGTTGAGGATGTTGATTTACCGTGGTTTCACGATACTTTCAATGCTTTTTCCTTAAGATTGGTGTGTGTCTAGAGAGTTTTTGTAGGAGTTTTAATATGTTTTTATCTTTGTTTTGCAGGAAAGATGTCCAAAACCAAAACACAAAAGGAATCTGAGAAACTTGTTGTGTTGAGTCACAGCTCGTCGTTCCATTGACGGACCACATATGGTGACCTTTGACTGAAAGTTCAAGCATTTGGAGAAACTTGGAGAAATCTGACAAAATATGGATATATGGAAGAATCAACGGTCCATCGATTGATCGACGAACAGTCCTTGTAAATCATCGATCTAATTATAGAATGTCCTAGTACTTGAAGTTGAATAAGAGCTACCTGTGGAATGACAACAGGCATCGACAGACCATGTTGTTGTTCTATCAATTGGATTAGAGAGGATTCTAGTGGAAGAATAAAAAAAGATGCCAAGTATGAACTTACAAAGGCAGTCGACGATACGTCATTTCATCGACAGATCGTCTGTAGGTTCGTTGATTAAAGATGCATTTTTGGACAACTTTACTAATTTGAATTCCTTTTAATTTAGGACAATATTTCTTATAAATATTGGTCTAAAACCTCATTTTTGGGGTTGGATTCTATTACTATTTTTCTTAGTTTGTTCTTCGAGATTTGTTCTTGCAACTATGGCTTTAAGTTAAATTTTCCGGATTTTATTTTCAAGTGATTTTTGTGGTTTCAAGTTGAATTTCTAGATTTTCTTCAACGTTTTCAAATTAAGTTCATGATTTATTGTTTATCAGCCATGAATTGCATTCTTCAGCGCACGGGTAACTAAATTCACAACTAGGGTTGGGAGAACCATGTGTTATTTACAAAGGAAACATAGCTTAATAACGTTTCTCAAATAGGTTATTGCATGTATTGTTAATTCTTTTGCTTAGAATTCTTTTTAACGAGTGCACGCATTAGAAATTGCCTTATTGCTACTTTTCGGAACAAGGAGGTAGTTAATAGGAAAATAATTATCAACACAGATCTAGTAGGATACTATCTAATAGGCTAGTCTCGATTGGTGCGAAGTAATAACTAAGCCATACGTCGAATATAATGCTTAATGTGAAGTAAAGGTAAGGATTAGGAACTTAGACACACGTATGGGGATCAGGGTACGGGTGAAATTCTCTAAATGTTGGACCAAGGAGTTAGAGATACCTAACTTATCACTTTGCATGCAAAACACTAGGGAAGAATTGTTATAGCTAGGGATACGACGTTATGAACCTTTGGGGAACACTTGCACCCTAGTTTCTCTCACAATTTGATAAACATTAAAGATTAAATCATGTTACTTGTTTTACTTAGCAATATTAAAAGACTTTTGTTTCACAAAAATCCCCCTTTTAATTTCCTATTTTCGGAAAGGACTTGACAAAATAGAAGTAATCGTACATTGAAATTAAGTCTAAACTATTTTCATCATGGGATCGAATCCAACCTAATAGTTGGGTTCTTTAATTGATAAGACCGCTTATACTTCTTTAGGGACTTATAATTTGAGTGTATCACTGATGAAGGTCTTGATACGACCGCTTATACTTCTTTAGGATGAAGGTGTCTTCACTTGCTTTGTTGATGTATGAATAAAATTTTAAGGCTTGTGGTCTCATGATAGGTTTACTAAGTATGTGTGAGTTTATGGGGATTCATATGTACATTGCACTAGTAAAATTAAATTAGGATTGGGAGTAAGGTATGATAATATTCTGTGTGAAGTAAAATTAGTATATGTGCAAAGTGAAAAGAGTTCACATTAATGTCTTATGGTCTTGGCTTAATGGTGTCTTGTGGGGTGCTATATACATTTCTATGATGGTATGTGTTAGAGTATGTAGATTGTATGTATGACTTCCTTGTGGACTTAAGGTGATGCATTGCACCAATAATCACTAGAGGGTTACTTGGGGTAATAAGGAATTAGGAAGATGTAACACCCCAAAAATGTCTATGCTAAGTAATGCCTAAGTGTACCTAGAATGCCTAGATTAGAACGGATTCACACGGATTGATTCACATGGAACCACACCTCTAAAGCCATGTACCAGCCAAACCAACCAATTTGGTGAGTTAGTTGAGCAAGGAAAGGTTGGGTCACGCAATGTAGGGCACCCGAATATTAAGATTCACCCGAATGAGTCTTAATCGGACTTGAAAGGGGTCATATTTGGTTTGGAGGGTATAGGGGTAAAATGGTCTTTTCCAGGCTAGGGGTCGTATTGTAGTTACCCTAATGTATTTAATTAATTAAATAATTAATGAATATAGTGGACAATTCGGGTAGGGTTGATCCGATTTGACCCATTTTCACGAGATGAGATCCACCGGGGTTCGATCCTTGGTGGAAGCAATATCAAGTTGAATTAATTGGTATTTAATTTGCTGATTTAATTAAGGAAAAATCAGATTCTTTTAATTTAAAAGATTCCTAGTTTTACTAAGTCTTCAACTAAAACTCAAACTCCTGAACTTACTCTTACATCTCTCCACTCTCTTTCTCACGCTTATCCACTCTGTTTCTCACGCTCATCATCAGTAAACAGAACAAAAAAAAATTCATCATTCTTGAAGAACTTGTCCGCTAAAACTCAAAAGAAAAACTAAATTAAAAACGAAAAGCGAAAACATTTTTTGAACGATATGCACGTGAGGTTTTGTTGGAGAAACATTGTTTTTTGTGGGAGTTGGCAGCACTTGAGATAAGGTTTGAAAGGTGTTAAACGATGAAAAATGTATGTTTTTTTCCCTCTTGGTCCCTTTCCCAAGAGACCTCTAAGATTCAATCGAATTCTAATCCGAAAATTAGGAATGTTCCCCTTTGCATGTCCCTGTCACTAGCTCCCTGCGATTGTTGTAGGTTGGGTATGTTTGATGGAAGAATTTAGGAATGTAACGTGTTTTTGTGATGATTATGTTCATGTATGTATGTTCGTAAATATGTGATGATAAGCGTGTGCAATGTGTTTGTGTGGCCGTGTCTCTATGTATTGAATTGGAGCATGAAAATGGTACGAATTTTAGTATGAAAATGGTATGTTTAAAACTTTTAATTTTGTATGAAATAACTTGAAAAAATGCATGAAATAATATATGAAATTTCCAGCTAATTATCATAAAAACATGACGTTCAAAGGATTGAGAAAACTAGACTGGAAATGACGACCAAATTTCCAAAAAAACTGGAAATTTGGTCTTGGCTAAGCATGGCGGAAATTTTTGGTTTTTTTTTAAATTTTTTTTAGGTGTGAGGTAATTAGGGATTGAACCCAAGACTTCACCATATAAAAGCTACTAAAAATTTTATAATAAAATTGAGGTTTGGAGGAATCAAACTTGGGTCTTAGCAGAGTAAGAGAACTTCGAAAATAAATTTAATGAAAAGAGGCACATGGGATTCGAACTTGTGTGTCCTTGGACAAAATTAAGATCAGTCCATGCAAGAATAAAAATAAATAAAATGAGGTGGGTGGGGGTTGAACCAACAACCTCTCAGATAGGTGGAAAAAATTAGAAGAAAATCTAAAGAAAAATAAAATGAGGTTGTGGGGGATCTGTCCCACAGCCTCTTGGTCTCAAATGAAAAACAAGAGAAAAGAAAGAAAAAAAGGGAAGTGTAGGTGTTGGGGATGGACCTCAGGTTCCCCAATGCCAAAATTTTAAATCAAAATTAATACAAGACTAAGTGTTGCTCAAGGGATTTTAAATCAGGTTCTCTTGCCCAACTCCGTATTGAGAAATAAGTCTTCCTGAATAAATATTTAATGAATGGTGCCCATAGGGATCGAACTTGAGACCTTGGTATACTTACAATATGCATAAGTCTTGTACCACTAATCTTGGGTAAGTATGAGTCACGTAGATGAATTATGAATGAAACCCCATGGCTTGTACGTATGGGTTCATAAGTGCAGCATACGTTTAAAAATAAGTGAACCTAAGATATATGTAACGAAATAATGTGACCCCGGGAGTGTTAAGTAAGAGTGTGAAACCCACTAAAAGGTCAAGTGCAGTGGAATATGACGAAATGAACATTCTAGTAAAGAGGTGAGCAATTATGAAGAGCTAACATGTTAAAGTTAATAAATGTGGTGACAACATGATAAGAGGCTAATGTGAAACAAGAGATCAATCTCAAATGAGCCTAAGTAAATCTTACCAAGAAGTATACTCACCTATGAGAGTGTAATATTAATAAAGAGACCAGTCTCTAAGAACACTTTAAAGATAGTATAGAGGTTAATACACAATTAATACTAATGATGAGATGAGAAATCATCTAACGAGAAATGATGCCCTCATGCTAGAAGCCAACTTCTATGATTTGTGAGATGAATGTAATGGAACTTTATACGGAGCACCAATAGGCTAGCTATGAGTCATGATTCCTTCTTTCAGGAAGGCAGAGTTTCGTGTCAATCTCATGAGATGAGACTATCCATTTAGGGGGATATGGGTCTCCTTATATCTCCTACTCTTTGAACCTATGCAGTCAACATAGGGTTCTAGCAGGGTTCAATTCCCTATATACGTTAGCATGTTTTGGTTTTACTTTGGCTGGTGATTCCACCTCTTTTCGGTATGTCGTAGACACTGGATTTCATAGAGCTCACATGATATATGTCATCTAAAGTTAAAGCTCCCAAAAAAAGAATGAGGCCAGCCTCAAGTAATGCACACAAGGAAATGAATGATACCAAAGGTTTTTGGATAGGATAATCAAGAGGTGAACTAGACTCAAGTAATGGCACTAGGTCATTCTTTTTCATTGCACAGTGAACCCAATTAAAGTACTAAAAAAATTCTAGGTATATGAATGAATGAAAATGAGTACGTATGAATGAATGAAGCAGACTTTGTGTTTGCTAAAGAAGGATCCCAAGTTGAGGTCCCATATGTTAAGCCCTCAGTTGGGAAGTCCTTATGTTAAGTCCACGATTCCAAGGTCTCATCGTAAAGAATGGACTATATGTGATATATGTGTGTGCTATATGAAATATGTTATGTGTTGTGTGCAATATGAACAGAATGATAATGCATGTTAATCTCATAGCATGACTTTCTTAATCTTATTTGGCTGGCCCAACTGACTTGGATTTCCATAATTCATATCGTTAGGAGAGAGATCCCTTTAACCATGCATGTCCTTGGTGTGTACTTTCATATACCCATACTTAGTACAAGTGTGTACTAATTCCATACAATTCTTTACTTTTAGGTGCAGATGGACACTAGAGCTTACGAGACTACGTTGAAACTATCCGGACGTAGGGCATTCATACGGACTTGGTAAACCCTTATGATTTCAAGGATGCTTATATTTTATATTCTCGCTTAGACGGAGGTATGAGTTAGTGAACGATGTTCCACTAGCGTTTCGTTCTTACTTATTTTCAGACGTTGTATTAGTGCATTGTTGGCAACTTTATATTAATACAGGTATGAACTATTTCTTTCATTTTAATGTCTTATTATTATATGATTGTTGTGAACTGATGTTATATAATGAAGTTCTTGTATGAAGTCTATGTATACTTAAAAGCAAACAAAAGTTTTAAATTTTCCGCAAACAAAAAATTAACGTATACAATATAATGAGGACATATGTATGCTTGTCTGCAACCTCCGATAGGTCAACGACGCCGGTTTCGGCTAGGGTCTAGACCCCGCTCGTGAAAAACATGGTATCAGAGCATTATATTTAATTCCAAGGACAATAATGTTCACATCAACCATATTGGGTAGTTTCTAAGTAATGGTAGTTAAGTGCACCACTATCATGAACTAGAGACTGCATGATGCGTAGGAAATTTCCCTTTTTCTGATCTTATAATGATTTCCTGAATGTCTGATTTCTTAGTGTTATGAGCGTATCTAACATCAATTCTTATTTTTTAAGAAAATGAACAAGGGGGAACACTGGTCGGGGAAGAGTAGGAGAAGTTGCTGGGGGTAACTAAGTTTCACACCAGGCTCCAGCTGCAGAAGTTGCCATGCCAGTTAACCCAGCTGGGTTGACTGATGCGTAGGTTCGGACTTATTTGGGATAGATGTCTCAAGCCATCTCTGTGCAAGATAAGGCTATGACGGCCTAGGCCAACAAACAGTAGGTTTAGCGGGAGAACCCACCATCCCATAACATTGGAATAGGTTGCGATATATAACAAGGATGAATCCTCCAATCTTTACAAGATCTAAGACTCTAGAGGGTCCTGAGGAGTTCTTGGAGGAGGTCCAAAAGATTCTGGTGGAAATGGAGGCCACGGAGATTGAGAAAATTGGATTGCTTCATACAAGTTAAAGGATGTTGCATAGGCTTGGTGCAAGATGTGGCAGGATAGCAGGGCATTGGGCGAAGGTCCGATCACATGGGAGTTGTTTAAGACAGCCTTTTTGGAGAGGTTCTTCCCCATAGATATAAGAGAGGCTAAGATTTAGGATTTCATCAACCTTAAGTAGGGCTCGATGATTGTCAGAGAGTATTCCCTAAAATTCGTAAAATTTTCCAGGTATTCCACTTCCCTTTTGTCGAACAGCAGGGACGAGATGAGCATGTTCTTTACAGGAATCTCATAGGACTTGGTGGAGGATTGTCCGGCTGCGATGCGCCATGACATCATGGACTTGTCTTGGTTGATGGTGCATGTCCATAAAGTTCAGGACAAAAGGAAGAAGAGGAGAGTCCGTGAAGTTAGGAGGCCTAACCCTTCTTACCAGACAGGTCCCAGCAGTGGTGGTGGAAGGATCACTTTCGAAGTTCGTGATCATCCCAGATTTAAGAAAGGGGATAAGAGTTCAGTAAACTCTAACTCTTAGAGGAGTGCAACACCCAAAAGAGGTAGACCGAACCAAAGAACAACAATGGAGGCGATGTATAACGTCCTAAAAAAGAATGTGGCAAGTGTGGTTGTATTCACAGTGGAGAGTGCAGACTAGGCACAAATTCCTGCTTCGGTTGTGGGAAGAACGGACATATGGTCAAGGATTGTCCACATATTAGAGGCCAGGCTTGAGGTAATACCCAACCTAGGCCTAATCCCCAGTATGCTGCTGCAGCCGAATGCTGCTGCAGCCGAACCTCCTAAGAGGAACATATTCTACACCTTGAAGGGTAGGGAGGAGCAGGGGAAGTCTATTAATGTGGTAACACGAATGCTACAAGTCTTCTTAACCTCTGTTTATGCTTTACTTGATCCAGGGTCTACGCTTTCTTTTGTTACTCCTTTGCTTGCTCTTACTTTTGAAACACTACCTGAGGTTTTGCATGATCCCATGGTAGTTAGGACTCCTGTTAGGAGAAAATTAAGAGCTGATAGTGATCATAAAGGCTGCCCAATAGTTATATGTTGAAAAACTATGTGTAAAGACCTTGTTCTGTTACCTATGATTGACTTCATATTGTTATTGGTATTGACTGAATCCATAAATGTTATGCCTTTATGGATTGTTGTAGTAAGGTTGTGAGATTCCATTTCCCTAATGAAGTAGAGCTGGTCTGGGAGAGGTACAATTTGAGTCTTTAAAGTCCCTTGATTTCGAACCTAAAAGCTAATAAAATTATGTCCAAGAGATTGTTATGACATCTTTTGAGTGTCAATAATCTTGATCATGACATTCCTTCCATAGACTCCGTGCCTGTAGTGAATGAGTTCCAAGATGTTTTCCACGATGATTTGCTTGGAGTCACTCCCCCTCGAGAGATTTATTTTGGTATCAACCTAGATCCCGATACCAAACCAAAGTTTCAATTCCTCCCTACAGAATGGCTCCAGCTAAACTCAAAGAGTTGAAGTAGTAGTTAAAACATCTCACTGATAAGGGCTTTATCAAGCCGAGCATATCCTCTTGGGGCTCTCAAGTGTTGTTTATAAAAAAGAATGATGGAAACCTTAGGATGTGTATCAATTATCAACATCTCAACAAAGTCATTATAAAGAACAAGTATCCATTTCCCAGAATAGATGACTTATTCGATCAGCTCCAAGGATCTAGTTTCTTCTCGAAGATTGATCTTTGTTCCCGGTATCATCAGCTTAGGGTTAGGGATGAATATATCCCAAAGACACCCATTCATACCCTTTGTGATCATTATGGGTTCCTAATCATGTCATTTGGTCTCACTAACGCACTAGCTGCATTTATGGACCCTATGAAGCGAGTTTTTGGTGAATACCTTGATTCTTTCGTCATAGTATTCATTGATGACATCCTCATCTACTCTAAATCCAAGGAACAACAAGAACAACATTTTAGACTAACCTTGCAGGTACTTAGACAACAATAGTTGTATGCCAAATTCATCAAGTGTGAATTATGGCTTAGATCAGTGACCTTTATGGGTCATGTTGTGTCCGATAAGGGTGTGGAGGTGGACCCCAAGATGAATGAGGCTGTTAGGAACTGGACAAGACTTCTTACCCCCACCAATATCCGTAGCTTTCTTGTGATTGGATGGTTACTACCACAGGTTCATGGAGGATTTTCTTACATTGCTGCCCCACTGACAGCTTTGACTATGAATAAAGCCAAGTTCGAATGGGCGGAGACTTGTGAAAAGAGTTTCCAGGAGCTCAAAGACTAACTCACTTCAACCCCTATTCTTACTTTGCCTAAATGTGGGGAGAGTTACACTATTTATTGTGATGCATCTAGGGTTTTTTTGGGTTGTGTTCTTATGAAGGGTGGTAATATAATAGCCTATGCCTCCAGACAACTCAAGGTCCACGAGAAGAATTATACCACTCATGACCTGGATTTGGTAGCTATGGTATTTGCATTGAAGTTGTGGAGGAAAAACTTTTATGGGGTGCATGTGGATGTGTTCACAAACCACAATAGTCTCAAGTACGTGTTAACACAGAACGAGTTGAATCTATATCAACGGAGATGGTTGGAGATATAGAAGGGCTATGACATGAGTGTCCACTATCATCCATGGAAGGCAAATATTGTAGCTGATGCTTTGAGTAGGTTGAGCATGGGGAGTACAACCCACATTGATGATGGGAAGAAGGAGTTAGTGAAAAATGCACACAGACTGGTTAGACTGGGTGTGCGGCTGATGGACTCTACTAGTGGGGGTGTTTTAGTTCATCTTAAATTTGAATCATCCTTTGTAGTTGAAGTCAAGAAGTGTCAGCATCTTGATCCTGTGTTTATGGAGTTGAAGGACTCAATGCTATAAAGAAGCATGAGTCATTTGTTTTGCGAGGTGACGACATACTTAGGTACCAAGAAAGGCTGTGTGTACCTAACGTGGATGATTTGCGAACCAAGATAGTTACACAGGGCCATGGTTCCAAGTATTCGATACATCCATGTTCCACCAAGATGTATCATGACCTCAAGAAGATCTATTGGTGGGATGGAATGAAGAAGGACATTGTTGAGTATGTGGCCAGATATCCAAATTGTCTGCAGGTTAAGGTGGATCACCTTAATCCTGGTGGTCTCACTCAGATGATTTAGGTTCCAACTTGGAAGTGAGAGGCCATTAACATGGACTTCATGGTTGGTCTTCCGAGGAATAGGAAACAACATGACTCTATATGGGTTATTGTGGACAAGATGACTAACTTTATCCCTGTGAAGTCTACTTACATGGATGAGGATTATGCGAAATTCTACATTGATGGGATTTTGAGGTGGCATGGGATTCCTTTGTCTATCATTTCAGGTAGAGAATATTAGTTCACTTTGTATTTTTTAATATCCTTCCACAACAGCTTAGGAACGCAGGTAAAGCTCAGTACTGCTTTCCATCCTCAGATATACGAGCAGACATAGCACACCATTCAGACATTGGAGGACATATTGAGGGCGTGTGTGATCGACTTCAAAGGTAGTTGTGATGACCATCTGCCATTGATAGAGTTCTCATATAAAAACAACTATCACTCAAGAATTGGGATGGCACTGTTTTAGTCACTCTGTATGGTAGGAGGTGTAGGTCTCTAGTTGGGTGTTTCGAGGATGGAGAGTAATCTATTTTGGGTCCAGAGATCATTCATGAGGCCTTAAAGAAGGTCAGGGTGATTTGGGATAGGTTGGATACTGCTTACAGTCGGCAGAATTATTATGCAGATAACATGAAACGACCCTTATAGTTTTATATTAGTGACCAGGTCAACTTGAAGATATCACCCATGAAGGGGTGATGAGGTATGGTAGGAAGGGGAAGTTGAGTGCGAGGTATGTTGGGACATACGAGATTTTACTGCGTTTGGGTGAGGTGGCCTATAAGTTGGCGTTTCCTGTAGAGATAGATTCTGTTCATCCAGTATTTCATGTCTCTATGTTATAGAAGTGCCTTGGTGAGCCAACATTGATTCTACCTATTAAAGGTTGGGGGTTGATGAAGACTTGTCCTATGAGGAGGTTACTATTGAGATTTTAGACCGGTAGGTGAAACGGATGAGAAACAACGAGGTTTCCACAGTGAAGGTATTGTGGAGGAACTATCTTTTTAGGGTGCTACGTGGGATGCCGAGGCTGATCTGAGATCCCGCTATCCTCATCTTTTCAGTTCTTGAGGTTAGACTTTCTACTATTAAATGTTTCCTTATCTCCTCCATTGTTTGTTTTTATTGCTTGACTGTGCATAGTACTTATGTTATCATATGACTGGCATTGTGATAGATAATTAAAAGTGTCATTCGGGGACTAATGTTTCAAAGGGGGGATAATGTAACAACCCGTAAATGACTATGCTAAGTAATGCCTAAACGTACCTAGAATGCCTAGATTAGACCAGATTCACACAAATTGATGCGCGTGGAACCAGACCTCTAAACCCATGTACAAACAAAGCCAACCAACTTGCTGAGTTAGTTGAGCTAGGCGAGGTTGGGTCCCGCCATGTAGGGCACCCGTATATTAAGATTCACCGTGATGAGTCTTAACCGGACTTGAAAGGGGTAATATTAGGTTTGGAGGGTCTAGGGGTAGTATGGTCTTTTCCAGGATAGGGGTAGTATGTAATCACCTAAGCATTTTATTAATTAATTATTTAATTAATATAGTGGACATTTCGTGTAGGGTTGACCAGAATTGACCCATTTTCACGAGATGAGCTCCACCTGGGTTCGATCCTTGGTGGAAGCAATATCAAGTTGAATTAATTGGTATTTAATTTGCTGATTTATGTAAGAGAAAATAAGATTTTTTAATTTTAAAGAGTCCTAGTTTGACTAAGTCTTCAACAAAAACTCCTACTACTAAACTTACTCTCACATCTCTTAACTCTCTTTCTCACGCATATCCACTCTCTTTCTCACGCTCATCATCAATAAACAGAACAAAAAAATCAAAAAAAAGTTCATCACTCTTGAAGAAGTTGTACGCTAAAGCTCAAAAGAAAAAATTAACTAAAAACGAAAACATTTTTCAAACGGTTTGCGCGTGAGGTTTCGTTGGAGAAACATTGTTTTCGTGGGAGTTTGAAGCACTTGGGATCAGGTATTAAAGATATTAAACGATGAAAAAGGTATGGGTTTTCTTTTTCTTGGTCCCTTTCCCAAGAGACCCCTAAGATTTAGTCAAATTCTAATATGAAAACTAGTAATGTTGCCCTTTACATGTCCCTGTCACTAGCTCTCATCGATTTTTGTCAGTTGGGTATGTTTGCTTGTAACATTTAAGAATGTAACGTGTTTTGTGATGATTATTTCCATGTATGTATGTTTGTAATTATGTGATGATAAACTTGTGCAATGTGTGTGTGGCCGTGTCCCTTGGTCTCGAATTAGAGCATGAAAATGGTACAAATTGGAGTATGAAAATGGTATGTTAAATCATTGTGTTTTTGTATGAAATTACTTGGAAAATGCATGTAATGTATGAAATGTCCAGAAAACTGGCATAAAAATATAACGTACAAAAGATTGATAAAAATTGACTGGAAACGGAAATCTGGAAATTCGGTCTCAGCTAAGCATGGATAATTTTTTATTTAAATTTTTTTTGTAGGTGCGAGGTCATTAGGGATTGAACCCAAGACCTCACCATATTCAAGCTACTGAAAATTTTACAATAAAAGTGAGGTTAGGAGGAATCCAACTTGGGTGTTATCCAAGTAAGAGAACTTAGAAAATAAATTAAAGGAAATTAGGCACATGGATTCGAAGCACTGTGTCCTTGAACGAAATTAAGATTAGTCCATGAAAGTATAAAAATAAATAAAATGAGGTGGGTGGGAACTGAACCCACAACCTCTCGGATATGTGAAAAAATTAGGAGAAAATCTAAAAAAACTAAAATGAGGTTGTGGGTGATCGATTCTACACCCTCTTGGTCTCAAACAAAAAAGGAGAGAAAAAAAGAAAAAAAAGGGAAGTGTAGGTGTTAGGAATCGACCTCGGGTTCTCCAATGCTGAATTTTGAATCAAAATTAATACAAGGCTAAGTGTTGCTCAAAGAATTTTAAATCGGGTTCCCTTGCCCAACTCCCTATCGATACATAAGTCTTACGTGAATAAATATTTAATGAATGCTACCCATAGGGATCAAAATTGAGACCTTGGCATACTTAGAAGATGCATAAGTCGTGTACCACATAATCTTGGGTAAGTATGAGTCACTTAGACAAATTATGAATGAAGCCTCACGGATTGTACGTATGTGTTCATAAGTCCAACTTACATTTAAAAATAAGTGAACCTAAGATATATGTGATGAAATGATGTGACCCAGGAGGGTTAAGAGTGTGAAACCCACTAAAAGGTAAAGTGCATTGGCATATGACAAAATGAACATTCATGTAAAGGGGTGAGTAATTATGAAGAGCTAACATGTTAAAGTTAATGAATGTGGTGACACCATGATAAGTGGCTAATATGAAACAGGAGATCAATCTCAAATGAGCCTAAGTAAATGTTAACAAAAGACGTACTCACCTATGAGAGTGTAAGATTAATAAAAAGACCAGTCTCTAAGAACACTCTATTGACAACATTGAGTTTAATGCATACTTAATACTAATGATGAGATGACAAATAATCTAATGAGCAATAATGCCCTCATGCTAGAAGCCAGCTTCTATGATGTGTGAGATGAATGTAATGGAACTTCATATGGAGAACCGATAGGCCAGCTATGAGTTTTGTTTCCTTCTTTCAAGAAGTCAAAGTTTCGTGTAAATCTAATGACATAATATTGTATGTTTAGGCGTGTATGGGTCTCCTTATATCTCTTAGTCTTTGCAGCTATGCAGCCAACATAGGGTTCTAGCAGGGTTCAATTCCCTATATACGCTAGCATGTTTTTGTTTCACTTTGGTAGGTGATTCCACCTCTTTTCAGTGTGGGATAGACACTGGATATGGAGCTCACATGCTCTATGTCGGTTAGAGTTAATGTTCCTAAAGGAAGAATGAGGCCATCCTTAAGTAATGCACACAATGAAACGAGTGATACCAAAGGTGTTTGGATAGGATAATCAGGAGGTGAACTAGACTCATGTAATGACACTAGGTCATTCTTGGTCATTTCACAATGAACGTGATGAATGTCCTAAACAAAACCCTAGGTATATGAATGAATTAAAATGAAGTACGTATGAATGAATGAAGCAGACTCTGTGTTAGCTAAAGAAGACACCAAAGTTTAGTTCCCATATGTTGAGCCCTCACTAGGAAAGTCCTAATGTTAAGTCCATGGTTTCAAGGTCTCATGGTATAGAATGGATGATATGTCATATATTTGTGCTATATGAAATATGTTATGTGTTGTGTGCAATACGAACAGAATGATAAAATATGTTATATGTTGTGTGCAATATGAATAGAATTATAATGCATGTTACTCTCATAGAATGACATTCCTAATCTGATTTGGCTAGTCCAACTGACTTGGTATTCCCTAATTCTTATGAGAGTACATTGAAACTATCCGAACGTGGGGCATTCATCCATACTTTGTAGGCCCTCATGATTTTGAGGATGCTTATATTTTATATTCTAACTTAGACGTAGGTATGAGCTAGTGGAGGATGTTCCACTAGCATTTCTTTCTTACTTGTTTTCAGACGTCTTATTGGTGCCTTTTCGGCAATTTTATATTAATGCAGTTATGATCTATTTCATTCATTTGAATGTCTAATTATTAGATGGTTGTTGTGAACTGATGTGAACATAATGCAATTCTTTCTATAAAGTCTATGTATACTTCAAAGCAAACACAAGCTTTAAATTTTCCGCAGAAAAATTTAACCTATACGATGTAATGAGGACGTATGTAGGCTTGTCTACGACCTCCTAGAGGTTAACGACGCCGGTTTCGGCTAGGGTCTAGACCCCAATCCTTACATAAGAAAAGGATACACTGTATAATGAATGTAGTCACTGTAAATTGCAAATATGTTACTGTAAAATGACCGCAAATGTGACTTAAATTATATATCTAATTTTATATGATGTTTTGCCTTTGAATATGTATATATGAAGTATGTAAATTGTATAAATTCTATTGTATAAAATTTTATGAAGATTTTCTCAAAAAGGTATGAAGTATGATTTAAAGAAAAATGTCCCTTGTTAAATGCATGTTTTTACATGGTTGCCATACATAGTGCATTCTTGTACTAACTCCATTCTTCTCTATTTTTTGCAGAAAGTATAGGTTATGGATGCTTAAAATAATATCTCTATTATTGAGGAGCTTGTTATGTGTTTTCCAAGCTCAAGCAAAAGGAATCCTTAAGATTAGAGGATGTCCTATGCCTTGTCATGTTTGAAGTCTTGTTAATTATGTACTTATAATTAAGTTATATGGGTCGTGTCCCTAATGTACTCTTATGATGTTGAGTCTAGAATGGGAAAATCAGACTAGATTCTAAATATGTACTTATGATATATTATATGTATGAAGTGAAGTTTCTAGCATATGATGTGCTCTGAAAATTTTTAATTTTTGCTAATTTACCTATGACAATGTGATGAATGATAACTTCGATCTTGTATAAGACCTCCGAGAGGTCAAGTACGTGATGTTACTTCTAGGGGTATCTCTCTGGTCGTAACAAATGTGGTATCAGAGCATGAGGTTTATGAAAGTGGTTTTAGGTTCGACAAGTATCATATTTCCATGTCTAGTAGAGTCTCGATCATCATTGGTGAGTCACGCCACATCAATGAGTGAGAGGCTGTAGGACGATAGATTTTCCATTCTTCATCATTCTTATGTTGTTCCATAGAACTTAACTGTAATATTTCTTTTAATATTTGTTATCCGGTAGTCTTTTAGATGTAATTTCTTGGATGAGATTCTGTCTCTATGCTTGAGGGAGAAAAAGGTGAGTTTTGGTGCTTATCTTGGTTTTATGGTTTCATGATTATGTGTGAAGGTGAACCTTGGTATGCTTTAATGATATGATGTCCTTTGTGATTATATATAAGAATCACGTGAAATAGCATGTTATGTTGAGAAATGTATGTCATGATATAGTTAAAGAATGTTAGAAGTTCTTATCATTAAAATGAGTCTATTTTGGAACGGTATGTTGGTATATGACATTAAATGATGATAGTATTATGATATGGTTTAGACTTGAAATGCTTTGAAGAATGTGGTAAATAGCTAAATGTGCATGTGGCCTAAATATATGTGTTGTCTTTTTGGGATTGGAGTTTTTTCGTATAGGATTGGTCCTAGAAGTAAGGGTATCATGTTTGTCTTTGTAGGGTGATGATGTGGGTTCGATTGACAAAGATTTAACCTTACTGTGATGTTCATAGAAAAGAAAGAGGCCTTATGGAAAAGTCTCCTCTATTGTTCCCACATTGTTTTGTGAACTTTGATGTTCATGCTATAGTTGAGACATTATGTGGTTGGATAGTGATCTATCTTAAATTATCTGGATTTCATTTGGGTTGTAGGCCTAGAAGAATTATGATAGTTGAGTAAAGTTACTCTTAATTGGTCTACCCTATGTGGGGGATGGTGATGTGATGAATAAGTTTTTAGATAAATCTATCTTTTCCTTCTATGTTTATTTGAGCTTGAGACTAATGAGTTTATAATTGCTTGTTCATGATGGGAGAATTGCATGAAGGTATGAGTTGCATGTTCTCCATATTCTATAAATGTATTAGTTGACACTATGCTATGCATGTTATGAAGATTCTAAATTTGCATAAAAAAGTATTTTTGACTAAGTTCATGTTTTCTCATGCATCTTGATGTACTAGTTGTGCATTTAACTTCATGAGATAACATAAGAAACATGGTTGTAGTCACTTTTTATATGAAAGGTTTAGACTTATAATTAAAAAGTTGAGTTTCCTTGAAATGAAAATGATGAGTCTCTTGAAAACAATGTGCATTTTATGGTCTGGAAAGCATGATTGTATGCTCACTTTTGAAAAGTGAAGGCATATGTAGCTGTTATCCTTGTATTTTCCTATAAATTGTATAATTTTATCTAAATGAAGAATGTTTATGAGAGCTATGTTATTCTATAAATTGAAATTTTGTGAACCCCTTCCTATTATTGTGATGTGCTTGTTGTAAATTACCATTTTAACTACATCATGAAGAAAATTATGAGCATTCTTTGGTTAAAAGTTGAGAATTTCTAATTTTACAGTAAAGTTGACTTTTGTCACTTGCTTGGTAAGGACTCATGAGACATGTAAATGTGCGGAGAAGAAGGACTTCCTCCAAGGACACAACTAAGCATAGTATTGTTAAGTAAGACCCTCATGGAACTAGGCCTAACTAATAAAGATCCTTGTTGATTCAACTAGCTCAAGTCTATGCGCATTGAAGTATGAGTTCATATTTGTGTCTTTAGTGTTGTTGGAATATGTCTATATGTGAACTTACATGATGAAATCTTAATAAAATGAATTTAATGACCTTATCATTTGGAGAAGTATTTTGCTTCTATGAAAATGATAAGAGCCTATGTGTTTGATGCATTAAAGAGTAAGTGAATAAATATTTTTCTTACTTGTGTTGCGTTATGTGCTAAATGGTTTGAAGTTTTGTTCCTTTTACGTTTGGTGCA
The DNA here is from genome assembly GCA_027704765.1 of Solanum habrochaites. Classification (NCBI taxonomy): domain Eukaryota; kingdom Viridiplantae; phylum Streptophyta; class Magnoliopsida; order Solanales; family Solanaceae; genus Solanum; species Solanum habrochaites. The sequence goes on along the minus strand of JAKWJA010002492.1, from coordinate 38,146,878 downwards.
TTAACTTCTATATGATGATGTTGTGAATGATGTAAGATTCTCTATGATTCATTGAAGTCCTTTTTGTGATTAAAGTGATCTAAGTGTCATTCGAGGACTAATGTTCCTAAATAGGGGATACTGTAAGACCTCCAAAATGAGTTAGGGTATCTAGAGACTCACATGTGACTACAACATTGTTAACATTTTAATTATGTGTTTTGAAGTATGAATGAGTGATTTGAATTCATTTGGAATTCAAACGTCAAGGGACGACCAAGATGTTCAACAACTAGTCACCAAGAGGTATTAGAAGTTTTCATGTGCTTATATGTGTTTCATTGGCTTATGAATTCCATATATGATTAATAATTATGTTTATAGCTAGTATTTTGAGTTTCATGAAGTTTAGAGTTTAAACGTCGAAACTTAGCCCTTGAGACGTGCATGTGTGTGTCTTGAGTTTTCCTAGCATGTTTAGTCGTGTTGCGAGTATTATTTTTTGGTAAAATTGATGTGGGAGGTACTTGAATATTTAAGGTTCATATTTACATTGGAAACATCTGGGTACAACTTCCCAAGGTATCCACAAAAGTCCCTCAAGGAGGACCCAAAGGTTATCGAGACACTTCCTTGGTAGTGTCAATCGATGGAGCAAAAGGATGCCTCGTCAGTCCACCAACGCCCCGTCGATGGGGAGGCGTCAATGGAAACATATCCTGGTGAAGGATCAAGGCAGTTGTCGATCCCCAGAACCAAACGACGGTCTGCAGTACGCTCCATCGATGGAACTACTCAGCCTCATCTGTGGCTGTCGATGCTGGCTGCAACAACTTCCATGCATGCTGTTTTAATTATGGGGTGAATAGGAAATTCATACTACGTGATAAACTTACCATAGTTGGTTTATTTGGTTAATTTTTGGTGTCTTTAAGTGATCAAAAACGTTACAACCCTATTCCAAATTCAATTCACAAAAAAAATGACTTCCCTCCCAAATCAAACTCTCTCTAGAACCTCCATTGAAGGTGAATCTTAAGAACATCTTGGAGCTTAGATTTCAATGGTTTATTCATACATTTTTAGAGGTATTCTTCTACATAATGTATGGTGATCCCTCATCCCTATTTAACCTTTCACCTAAAGAGTTCTTTCATATGTTTCCAATGAAAGTTCAAGATCAAATCTCCTTTTCTTCAATCTAGCCATAAGTTCTTTCTCAAAATGTTTTCAAAGGCTTATTCATGATAAATTGATGATAATTTACTGAATATAAAGTGGATTTCAATCCAATTTCATGATGAACCCATGTCCCATTCGATTCTCGTTTGTAGCCTATGTATGAGCATAGTGATGGTGACTTTGTATTGATTGAACTGCGATTCTAGCACATTGAATTACTTATATCTATTGCCTATTACGTGTATTGATGATAAATTATATGATATTGGATCAATGTGTATTGATACTTAAACAACTTGATCTACACTTCTTATTGACTGTTAAGTATAGCATTCACTGCAACATTGACTCTATAATGCGTGATTGTGGGACTCGTTTTTGTAAGGATAATTATAACTACTTCCTTACATGAATATTAATGATGAATTTAATTAGCCTATGTTCTTCTATCTTCCATGTATTCCTAATGTAGCATGCTTACTGTGATCTCGAGTTTATGGCAATTGTAGTAGGATTTCATTTAGGTTATGATTTCTTTAGCCACTGCCTTATGGATATATTATTGATGAATTGTGGATGTGAGTCATTCATGATAAATGTAAAGGAGTATTTGTAAGGACTGATCTAGGTTCTCTAGCCTATAGATTGATTATGCTATATGCATGATGTGATCTAAATTTCTAGGGTAGATAAAGCATGAGTTAAACATTATTATTATGTATTTAGGTACTACCCTAGATTGATACTATTGATGTAATATGATTGATGATCAATTCAATTGAAATTGGTTAAAGATCTATGTCTCTCTATTTTCAAGTATATTTGTGATGTATTATACTAGCTTATAGCATGCTCTTGTAGTGGCTTATGCATGGTTTCTTTTATCATTAAAGTACATTTATCTAATGCCCTTTATATTAATCGTTGATTAAAAAGGATTATTGATCAAGGATGATTAAAGGGTGAGAAATTGGTAACAAGGCCTATCTCTTTACTTTCTTATAGAATTGGTAGTTGATAAAGCCTTCTGTTACTCTATGTAGAATTGGTAGTTGATTGCTTTGAGTATATTATAATACTTGGTCGTTTAGTCGATACACTTTCACACTCTGTACATTAATTTGTTCTTAAAACCATTGCTTAGAGGCGCTGCATCCATGCATGCAAGTCTTAACAAACGACCCAATACACCTCTTCAGCAACATGATTGACTTCTATCTGGTTGGCTATCCTCTTTCCTTAAGAGGTGCCACAGTTTGGAGGTTTGTTAACTTTTTATGTTTATATTTTTATGGGTAGGCTAGGAATGATCCCACTAATCTTAACTACTCTTAGAAGCTTGGACACTAGTATGTGGGGTGTACAACTACGTTATGTCGATGCTCGCCTAGTTTGGTTGATTTACTGAAACTTGAGAGATATTTGATGTATTGTGTTGGTATATACATGCTTTAAGTTTATGTATAACATCATGGTTGCCTCGACAGACCTATCAACACTTCAGTGCTAGTTGGCTATTTTCTTATGTGAACTCTTGGGAGTAGTTGTTTATCTTATAGGTCTTTGACAGGGGCCTTGCCAGCCGAGGGATTAGTTTTAAGCCGAGAAATACTTGTTTAATTTCTTGATTGCGTGTGTTTGCCATGCATTAGTAGCAAATGGTTCAGCAGCTTTGGCTCGGGGCTTGAGTTTTGGCATTAGAATCCACTTGTGCCCCTCGAGTTTGGGGCATGACAACGGGATTTCGAACGAATTTTGAGTACCCTGTTGGAGTCTTTAAAAAAATAGGAAAAGATGAAATCTTGCGCAGGCCACCAGATTTTTGTGCTTTTATCGACTATGTTTGGACTTTTAGCGACCAGATTCCTTGTTTAAAAGCTTCATTTCAGTTTCACCCCTCATTTTTGAACTGGGATATTTTGAGCTATAGAGCTCCAAATTGAGTAATTTAAGACTCCAAATTGGGTGATTTTCCGAGGAAACACAGTTCTAGGGATGCTTTTATTAAGGCGTTTTCATGGTTTGAGTTGCTACCCTCTTCTTGACTCTTTTTCTGATTGGAGGTTTTGATTTCTTGATCAATAAAGCTCGAATTTAGACGATTTAAAGTTCTGGGTGTTCGTGTTGATTGTGGGTTAATTGTGGAGTCCTCGGAGAAGTGTAAAGATCAACATTTTAAGGTAATTTCTGCTCCAAAGAGGCTGCTCAATTTTTAATTTTCCCTATAAATCAATTTTTTGTTGCATGATCAAATTTGTTTCGTTCCAGTGCTAGAAATATAACCCATTTAGGGTACAAGTTCCCATTATGTTTCCCCTTTTTGTGGTGTCAAATATTTTGTTCGCATTGCGGGTTCCACAATCATATTTAGGTTTGATTTTGGGTCTAAGATAAAAAAATTATGATTTTTGTGTCAAAATACTTGTATTAAAGTTTTTGTTCTATTTCATATAATGTGACAACATTTTGAAGTCGTATGAAGGGGAAATACTCTAGATACGTTGTTTGGAGCATGCAGTGTTTCCCTTCACACATGCTACAACTTATCTCATCTTAGATTGATCATGATTTATCTTTGCATGTTTATTTTGTATGATTTTGGGGGCAATCGTGATTGAGCATGCTAAATTCCTACACACCATAACTTAGGCTCTTAATTGGGTACTCCAGTTTTTGAAGCATGTCTGTTGTAATTATTGATCATTTGTACCTTGTTCAGCGCCCTTTTAATGAATTTTGTGTATATTTTGAAGCATGTTTGACATTATTCTAGATAAGACTAGTCATTTTAAAAGACTTGCATATTTTAGAGCCGTTAAGCCTTGAAACCTCAAAGACATCACTTCGGATGACTTATATACCTATAGACTTATATAACATACTTGAGCCTAATAGGATGAGCCTTAACTAGACAGTAACACCGCTCTTGGAGCCTTATATCCATAATTCCTTTTGTCATTGGTTCCGATGTATTCACATTCTCGTTTTGGAAACTACACAATGATTCTATTTTGATACGGTTCCTGCTTGAGTCATTTATTGAAGGCACTCAGTTTGAGGGTATTTCTCATGATGGTCGATTGACAACTGATCCTATTTATAACTGACTCACTTCTACTCCTGGTTCAATTCCCTAGTTCACTCCACCTGGCAGGGTTCAAGTTTTTCGCTTGGTATATATCGTTGTGGCTAAAGTCCACTACCACTTTTAGCCTTAGTTTATGTTTGTATATACCTTAACCTCGGTTAAAGTGCTTGGTCATATTTTTTGTGGTTCATATCCGCGATTATCTTTAGCCTTGGTTCAAATTACTGGTTACCCCAAATCTCAATTAAAGTACTTGATACTTCATCTTCATTTGATTCAATTCTTTATATCCATTTTAGCTCCGGGTAAGATTCATGCACATGATGTCTCGACCCGAGAGCACACCCCAGAAGATATGGGATTCTCTCGGATCGTAACATGCGGTACTTGACCTCTCAAAGTTATTGAAAAGACCTTTGATATCATTCATTTCATATCCTTATGAAAGTAGTGAGGAATTAAAACTTTTCACACGAAATAGAAATACTTCAAATCATCTCTTCTATAGAAAATCATAAGGAAAGGCTAAGTCTAAAAGTCGCCAACTTAGATAAATGAATATCATGGGACACAACCCATACATCAAGAATATAGAAATATCTTACTCTAATGTCCTCAAATCTATTAAGACATACCCCAACTTTGCTTGAATGAACACGAATCCAAGCTTCAACTTCAAAGAAATTTCTCTCAAATTCCCCCTATACCTTTAGAGATAGTAAAAATATATGGAATTAGTACATTAGGATGCACTAAGTATGCTGACATGCAATTCAAACCATGATAAAAGGACATTTTCATAAAATATACTCTTTTTGTACAAAACTTCATAAGAGAAGTATAAGAGTCACCTACAAGTCAACATAAACACCTATAGTCATATTACACAATATAGTATATCATCAATTAAAATCACATAAACATGAGATCCTCCTACCAAAGGCTACTCTAAGGCTCACTTGAGTGACTTATGAAGCGACCTCCCATACCACCCCTTCACACACCGAACTGATTCTAAAGACTACCTAACATAAGATTATTCACATTACATCAAATTTAAATCCGTACCTAGAACTACTACAAGACTCACCTAAGTAAGACATTAAGATACCTCCCTTACACTCTCTCAAAGTCTACCTAAGAAATTCTTAAATCTACTTTAGATAAGTACATTTTCATTAACATGAATTTAACTATAGATATTATGTTCACTAAGTTATTTAGATGACATTCAACAATTCAGGACTTTCACATAATGGTCTTGGATAATATATAGGGAAACTACACACTAGCATCCCCAAAGCCTACTCGTGCAGTGTCTAGATAATGTCCCATTTTACTACCATAACATTTAAGAAGCATATTGGGACAACAAGGTCTACTACAACTCACCCTATTCACTTTTGTAGAAACAACAATATAATCCATCACAAAACTTCTATAATAATATAGGAATATTCACATTCCAACATAAAATATACACATATAAGTAATCACTATAGCCTATCATGATCACATATAATCACTTAGAAGAACAAATACTTTGACTTCAAATATACATATATGTGACAGTCATTCTAAGACCTCAAAAATGACTTAGGTTAACTAGATCCTAACATATTTATAAATATTGTATAAGGTTATAAATATTTCTATTATGTGTTAATGAAGCAGTTGCCAAGAGTTTAGGTGCATTGGAAGTCAAACATCGAGGGACGACTAAGACGTTCGACAAGTAAGTCACCTATGTGCTTCATATGTTGTACTATGTGTTAATGTGTTATTATTGAGGTTATAAGGTTCATAAATATTTTATTATATCATATATAGTAATTGTGTCAAGTTTTGAGAAGTTTGGAGGTCAAACGTCAAAGAACGTCCATGACGTTCGAAAGATGTGCCTTGAAATGACCTTGTGTGTCTAAGAAAGTTTTGTCGAGTTTTACGTGTTTGTTTTGGGTGAAATTCAAGTGAGAGGTCCTAAACTCATGTCATGTTTGGGTTGGAAAAGTCTGGGAAAAACATCCCCAAGGACCATCTAAGGGTCATTGATGAACGACCCAAAGTTGATGCTAAGGTTTCCCAAGACAGCCTAAACCACGGAGGCAATCGACACCCAGTAGGTCAATCAACGCCCCGTTGGTTGTATCTAGTATTTTGGAACTTATAATGGGGGAGTTAAGAATGGAAAGCCTAAGTCCCACACCACGGAACAACAGGTTGGTCCGTTGGTCAAGGGGCGGTCCGTAGATTGGCTTCCGTCGATGGGCATTGCCCTGCATGCAGGTTCACAATAAGTTGAGGGGTGAACTTGTAATTTCACCCCAGTTCCAAATAAGAGTATTGGAAGTTCCTTAAGGGTATTTTGGGTATTTTAAATGCGTATACAATAGGTTAACACTTACAAGATTTCATTATTTCAAATAAACACCCAAATCCCTTTGAACTCTCTCTAGATTTAGAACTCTATTGGAGTCAAAAGTCAAGGAAGGGCTTGGTGTGTCGAATTGAATGGATATTCTTAATAAAAATTAAGAATTTGATTCATCAAGGTATTGATTTTGATCCTTTAAACTCACTTCATCAAGGAGCCCAACTCTCAAGATGTTTTCTGAAGCTTTCAAAGTTGAATTGCCCAATTTCATGATTCTACCATGGGTTCTTGCATCATTTTTTTAAAAACTTTTATTGTGGATAAAATTTTTATTGTATTTATAATTTAACATAAATTACATATTAACCCATGAATTCGATGAACCCTAGTTTTTGACTAAGTTATGGGTTACTTGATATTGATCTAATGTTGTTGAATTATGGTGTAGATTTCTATAGGTGGTCTAATTATATAATAATTTTAGTAAATTGATGTCTAGGTTGTATTTTATTGATTAATATGTAGTAAATTGACCTAGTTTCATGAATATTGTTATAATTATGTTGAATTGTTGGTTATGGCCATGTGATGTCAAATTTGATGATTTGTCATTGGATTGAGTTTTTGAGCATGGTGTGGTGTTAAGCTTCCCTATTTCATTTATTTTTATAGAATTACACTTCAATTATGTTTTGATTGTTAAGGTCCCTTTATGGTTGCGGTGTTATGTGTTTTACTTGCAATTGATGTGTCCTTGTCGACGTTAATTTATGCAATTGATTATCATGGCCTTGTCGGTAAACTACTTGAGGTAACGTGGATATTTGTGTAGTTGATTATGTGTAAGTATGATGATATCAATATACATGTTAAGCAATGTGAAAGTATATGTGATCTATTGATGTTATGTAGGTAATCATGTTAAACTATGAATGTGGCTTTTTTTGTATAGCCTTAGGGTTGAAGTATGTTATTCCTAATTGAAAATATGAGTTTATTATGGTCATATTGATGATGTTATGATAGTTTATATGTTGACTTAAAGATGATAATAGTTACTTCTATGTGCTTCTAGAATGACATGTAATGTGTGTTGAGGTGAAGTATGTGGTTTCTTGTCTTGGTTGACTTGTATCCCTTACTTGATGTATATATGAATATTAATATGTGATGTATTGACTTAGGATGATAAAGTTCTTAGTCTTGTATTTATGAATGACATGAGACCTTAAATAATGATAATAGAGTCTTTTATGTGAAAACTTGAACCTAGTGGTAAGGTTATGAATGTTGAAGTTGTAAGCCGTAGTGGTACCCTTAAAAGAAAAGGAATGATGGACTTAAGGTTAACTGGAAGGAAAGACATCATATTAATCCGTATAAAAGTCATCTGGAGCTTCTTGTCGCCATTGGGAGGTAGCCCTAGTGGACCTTTCTTTGGTAGGGTAAATGTAATCGGGTTATGAACTAGATATGGAACCCATTTATGTGAACCTTAAGTGTGAATTACTCTATGAGAAATAAGGCTAGAATCGAGTGAGTATGGTAAGGGAAGTAGTTCTAATTAAAGAATGAAACTAGATTACAAAGCATGCCCTTCAAATTCTTTAACCATGTTCCTACACGAGATATGTCTAAGTTCTACCATTGGAAAGTAGAACACTCTCATCGGAGTAGGTTAGAACATTAGATTCCATAGTTTTCTATGATGGTCTATGTTGGTTACTGCCTATTCTCGTCGTATGGAATACCTATTAGCTTATAAAGTTTCTATGGAAGTGTTGTGTGCGGTATGTTGCCCTATGCTAAAATTGCACAATAAAGACTTTTGACAGGTGTTGTTAGGTGTTTCCTAGGTCGTGTTCAGACCTACTTAATTTCCTTTATGTGTTGACTGTATTTCCAATGAACGAATGACTTATTTGTGAATTATGTAAAGTGACTAATTACTTATGTATATTATTAAGGGTTTCCTATTTAAAGGGCGTGTGAAGGGGGGCATAGGAATGGTCACTTCGTATCTTACATAATAGTCTTAAGAATGACTCGAGTTAAGGAAAATGGTTGATCATGTGGATATATCTAGCGCTTCGGTAGTCTTAGGATCATCTGAATCTGAAAGGTAAATCATGGACATTCCCTTCTATTTACTTAAGATGTCTTTTGATAGCCTTAGGAAGGTATATATCATATTACCTTCTATGTTTATGTTTGATGCGTCTATAAGTTGTGTATGTGCTTTATTATAGGTATTGTCTTTGGCGTCATTGTAGGTATGACTTAGGAGTTTGTATGGTATGTATCTAGTGTGTGATTAAGTGGGTGTATAGGAGATACTTTTAGTGAGAAGACTACGATGCAATAAAGTGTTGAAAAGGTAAGTAAAACACTTCACTGGTTACATTTAAGCACATTGAAGTAGCTTTGTAAAGTGAGCTTCGTGAAAATGTGAATACTCTGTCCTAAATGTATATTAATGTTGTTTACATAAAGTTGTATAATGTTGTTCTATGATTAAAAATAATATGGATTTTTAAAATTAAAAGATGCATATTTCTAGTAAATGTCCATTTTCAATTATTTTCAACTCATTATTGCAAGTAACTTATTACTATGTGGTTGTACTACTCCATGTTTTATCTATCTCTATAGTTGTTTGTAGGTGAGGAGCATTTGGTAAGTAGGACATGGGACTGTACATCGTTCAAATAGAAGTTCAAGTTAGGTCCCCTTTGATAAGAAAGGGCAATGAGATGTCATTTTTTAGTTCACTTGACGATTGTAATAGACGAGTATTTCTATATTTGGTAGATGCGCCGTGTCCCATGTAGTCTCCGTGTATTAAGTTGTGATGAGTTGAGACTTAGTATTTACTATGGGACTTTATAGGCAAGAGTTTTTAAACACTCGCTTTGATTATTGTTTTTGTGAACAATTGTTAATTCTGCACTAACTTTTCATTATGTATAGTGATAAATTTTAGTGAGAAACTACATGCAATAAGTGGTTTAAAAGTAAGAAAACAATTCACTGTTACAGTGAGCACAGTTAAGTAAGCTTACTGTAAAGTAGCTCGAAATGTGAATAATTGCCTAAATGTTATATTATGTGTTTCTAAAAGTTGATAAATTTTGTCTTTATTATTCATGATTTTTTAAATTAAAAAATGCATATTTCTATTAAATGTCCATTTTCATTATTTTCAACCATTATGCAATACTTAGTACATGTGGTTGTACTACTCCATGCTTTTATCTATCTCTATAGTTGTTGTAGGTGAGGAGCATTTGGGAAGTAAGACATGGACTGTAGCATCGTTCAAAGAGAAGTCGAAGTATGTCCCCTTTTGATAAGAGGGCATAGATGTCTTTTATATTTTCATTTGACGTATTGTAATAGACTATGTATTTCTATATTTTGTAGTATGCGCCGTGTCCCATGTATTCTCGTGTATTAAGTTTGATGAGATTGAGACTTAGTATTTACTATGACTTTATATGAAAGAGTTTTTAAACACTTTGATATGTTTTGTGAAAATTGTTAATTCTGCACTACTTTTCATTATGTATATGCGATAAATGATACCTTGTAAAAGACCTCCGAGAAGTCAAGTATGCCGGTTTTAATCCGAGATTGCCCCTAACTTATAGGGTGGGTTTTTTGGATGTGACATTAACAATTATGACATATCCAAGTTATAACATGATAATATCATAATTTATAAAGTAATGCCGATGAGGCCACATTGTTTCCCCATTAATAAATTAATGCCGACAAGGTAACATTCATCCCAATTATATAATATAAGCACAGCCACCATAAGTGGAACATACCAATCATCGCAATTGAAATACCTATTCTAAACAACATAGATAAAGTTATTTAAAAATACCACTTATCCAATCTAAACAAGTCCAATCTATAGTAAATTAAAACATATCAATCCACAAAGGTTCTTGCCAATAGCCCTGATCCTCAATTCAATCCAATAATAATAATATACAATGATCCAAGATAATACAATATGAATTCATCAATTTAGAACAGCCTACGTAAAATTCTAAAATGTTTCTTAAAAAATTCAATAGCCTAAATCAAACTACACAATAAATCAATACCAAACAGACATGATCAAATCACCCATAAAATACCCAAGATAAGGAATTCATTATTTTCACGGGTTCATGAAGATTTTAGTCTAAAATAATCAAATTAAAATCAATTCAATTATAATTCATTGATTCAAAATGTTTTATGCAAGAACCCATGGATAAATTACAAAATAGGACAATTCATCTTTTGAATAGATCTAACAAATCTCTTTGAATATTTTATCCTTGAATAAAAGAAATTCAAGGATGAAAACCATACCTTTATTGTTTATAAGCCACAAAATTTAATGAAAATTGAGGGAGAAATAAAGCTTCAAGCTCCAATCTCGGTTCAAGCTTCAATGGTATTCTAGAGAGTTCTTCTTTGGGTTTGCGTTCTTTATTAATTTTTAATAATGAACTTGGTTAAGGGTTCTATACTAATAAAACTAGTTAAAAACCCATAATACCCTTAAATAACCTCCCAAACCATTTTTAAACAGTAGGTGAATTTCCCAAAATGTCGAAGTCTTGGCCTAGACACTTGCTGAAAATCTATAGGTGCCAATCGACGGTTCAAGCTATGTATCGTAGACCCACCTTCGGCCATCCTTCCAGTGTTTGGTTTAGGTAAGAGGCTCGAAAAATCATATCTTAACCTCCCTTGACTAAGTATACACCCACAACCCAATTGACGGGGCATTGATTGCCTCCGTCGCTTGAGAGTGTTTTTGTAGTCTTGCTCACAAGTTGGGTCCTCCTCAAAGACCCTTAAGTTGGTCCTTCGGGAGTAGTGCAAAAATGTTTCCAAAAAAAAACATTTTTATATAATTTAGGAACCAGTTACTTTAATTTAAACCAAAATGAACACGTAAAACGTGCAAAGGCACACCTAAACATACAAGCAAGTCTGAAGGCAAATTATTCGAACGTCGTGGACGTTCATGGATGTTTGACCTCCAAACATCACCAAAATTTAGACACTACCTAAAAACATCATTATAAACCGTTTTAAAACATTAAAACCTTATGAGACACATGTTAGACTCTAGTTTCACTTAAGTAGTATTAGGGTGTTACATTCTCCCACAGTTGGACAACATTCGTCCTCGAAAGACATTTGCTTCTTTTTTTAGGAACTTTCAAAAGATAAGAAAATCAAGACTACTAGAACATAAATATACCATACAATACACAATTAGGAGGAACACCAATTTAATATTGACAAGAGACACAAAACACAATAAGAAGATAGAAACTAATCCACAACTCTTAATGCAATGCGACTCACATTCTTCATTTCATAAAGGAAGAACTCCTTCTCCACAAATTTATCAATGCATATTCATAATTTTCTAAAAAAACCCCATATAGCCGTTTTAATAAAGTAAATTTATCAAATTTTAAAATCTTTACAGCAGTGAAACATGCTCAAAATTTAAATAATTCAAATCTAAAGAAATTTATGATGGAAACATGAAAATATGATATATAAAACCATCTAAACTCATTTTGTAACATATAAATAAATTCTTGAAATGAACATTGCAAGGAACCAATGAAATAAAAATTTCATTTAGACTCCTAAACACTATGCAACATGCTACTATCACATTCTATCTCTCAAGCTTGAATTGAATAGAAGAGAGGATACAAGAAATCCTAACTCTTCTAATCACCGCATTCCGCCTCATCGGAGGAACCCATTACTACTAAAGAGAAAAAATATAACTTACCGACATCATCACACGAATTTGATCACTTAGGTTGAAGAACGTAGAAATAATTCCTCTTTGGAGCACCACTCTCTCGAACACTTAGAGTAGATTTCTTAGCCTCCCTTCCAGTAGATGCCATAGTAGGACTATAAATCACCTTATGACCTTCCTCAACACAACAAAACAAACCTCAAGTACCGGCTTGGTATTTCCTAAAATGATTCTTCCCACAAGGAGTACAACTAGTCTTAACACCTTGAGAACCACTACAACCTTCAACCTTTACCTTAGGAGCACTAGGTTCATCTTGGTTATGAGCCCTCTTCTTGAACCTAGGTTTGTTTTTATCATTCACTCTACCCCTCTTCAAATTTCTAGAGATCATACTAAGCTTGGACTCCTCGATAGATTGTGCATACACTAAACGCCTAGACAAGTTCATGTGATTGTGGAACATGGTTGAAGGACACCTATCTTTTACAAGGTCGCCAACCCCGGTCAAAAACCTACTCATCTCATCCCTAGGTTAGAAGCCAAAGATAAATCACACCTAGACAACATGGTGAACTTTAAAAAATACTTTCCCACACTCATGTCCCTAGCCTAAGGTTAATGAACACTTTAAGCTTCTCCTCCCTCCTCTCATGGGGAAAGTATTTTCAAATAAAGAATCCTTAAACTCCTCCCACTCTATAGGACTCGACTCAACCGGCCTATTATCTTTCCATTGAGTATACCACACCTGAGTAACTTCCCTCAATTGGTATGAAGCCAACTATGTCTTCTCCCTAGAAGTCACCCCATAGTAATCAACACCTTATACACACCATCAAGAAACTCTTAGGGATCCTCTCTCACCTTATAGACAAGAATTATAAGAGGATTTACTTTCACAAAATCTCTCAATCTAGAGTTCATGGTACTCCCTATAATATTCACCCTAGGCTCAACACCCCTAATCACATGAGTTCTCATGGCTCGGGCTAAACCAAGTAGAGACTCTCTAATCATCCTATTAGTCATGTCTAGGGAAACAATTGAAACCTTGTTACGATCATTTACAATAGGAACATAATCACCTAGGGGGAAACATGGACTCTTTGGGGATCTTGAACTCCTTGTTGGCCCAATCCATCTTGGGGAATTCCCTCATGCAATACTTCCTATTCAAACCTTCTTCTGGACATTCTTCTTGTAGTCATACCATATAATCACAAGACTTCACAAATATCCTTCATAATTCATCATGTAGGTCTTATGTTAGGCTCTAGAGCACTTCTTTAGACCTAGATGATGAATTATGAAGGAGATTTGTTAACTCTTGTGATCTCTATCCTTTAGTTCAAGTTATGGTTAATTGAGATTAAGTCATGATGTTATATTTGAAGTATGCCTTGTATTAGGATTTATAAGGTGGTATGTTGTTGAATTGAAATGTCTTGACTGTGGTTTGTGAGGTGTTGACTAAGATGTAAATTTTATAAGGATGGTGAATGATTTACCAATGTGCCTTATTATGAAGTGATATGTAAATGTTTTAACCTACCTTATATGAGTTGTTAATGATTTATTTAGGTTATATTGAGTACAATAACATGTAATTAAACTTTTTTATGGTAATTGTTGATGGTTTTGTCTAAATTGAAGAATATGATCATCCATCCCTAAACTTATATTGTGATCTTGACTTATAAGGTATTATAATCATTCAATTGATTTGGTTGCTGATTAGATTACTATCCTACGGTGCTATAATGATTAAATTAAGATGAATTATATTCCTATCATGATAGTTCTTGAGATGTGATTTAGGTTATGAATTGTATTGTGAAATTAGCCTATATATCTTATCTTATGTTATGATCTAGTGTTGAATTCTTTTATAGAGATGCAATTGGTCTTGTTGTCTTATTGGCTATCATTGTGTGATGATGTTACTCTCCAAATTTGGTAGAGTTATGGGTTGATGGTAAAACTTTGATAAATAGATTAGGATGAATTATATTCCTATCATTCTAGTTCTTGGGTAATTCGTCTAGATTATGGCTTTGACCTAAGTCTTTTGTCTTAAGCTATGATTTAATAGTGGATTGTGATGTAGTGGTTTAATTGACTTCATTATCATTTTGATTACTATTATGTGATCGCATTACACCCTTATTAGGTTGAGTTAAGGATTTATGGTAATACCTTTATGATGGATGATGAAGGACACATGGTAAGTCTTCTGATCCCTATTCTTTACTTGAATTGTGGTTAATTGAGATTAAGTGATGGTGTTGTATTGAAATATATTTTGTATTAGGATTGATAGGGTTGGTATGATATTGAAATGTCTTTACAATGGTTTGTGAGGTGTTTTCTAATATGTAAATGATATAAGGATGGTGATAACTTACGAATGTGCCTTATCATGATGCGAATGTGTAAATGTGCTAACCTCACTTATATGAATTGTAAAGAAAGTACTATACTCGTGAAATTCTTAGTGAGATATGATGATGATGATTATACAAGGGATAGAACCTATGACCCACATTAATCTATGATGATTGATAAAGACATTAAAGACATTTCAAAAAGGACTCTATCATAGAACCTAGTGAACTAGAGTGAAGAGTGTCCCTTCCCACATAGGGAAGGAAGATCACTAATGTAATCTTGAGATTGGATACTATATTGCATGTAGCATAAAGAGGGTCCCAATTATATCTCCTAGTTCTTGAACTATATTTTCCCCATAAGAATACTAGCTAGTGGATCCACATAGTTTCTATGTTCATATTTTGGTATTACGTTGGCAAGTAGTCCGCCTTCCTACGGTGTAGGGCTCCATGACACTGGATTCCACATTAGCTCATGTGGTATATGTTGGTAAGGTAAGCTGTTTCCAAAAGGTTAAATAAACTAAAGGAATGACAATCAAGCTCATCCTCAAAAACAATCAAGCCTCTCCTCAAGAACATGCTTCACAGGGTTACCAAGCTCCGGTCAATCCTCCGGCCATGGCAGATTGATAGATAAGGTAGATTTTGTCAACTTGGGTCAATCTATGACTACTAAAGCCCAATATGTAGGTACAAAATCTCAAGTCATGACAGATCAAGGAAACCATGAAGTTGGACCTTATGTGAACCAAAATGCTAGTACCATGGCTTCTAGAATAAGGGACTTTATATGGATGAATCCTCCAATATTCTTTGGGCCTAAGGTGAATGAAGACCTCCAAGAATTTCTTTATGGGGTATAAAAGATCTTGTATGCTATCAGAGTTAGTTCAATTGAAAAGACCAAGCTAGCCGCATATCAACTTATGGATGAGGCTCAAACTTATTATACTTAATGGAGGGACAACAGGGCTCTGAGAGCGGGTCTCGTAAGTTGGGATTTCTTTAGGAGGACATTTCTTGATAGTTTCTTCTAAAGAGAGAAAACAGATGTAAACGTGGAAGAGTTCTTCAACCTTCGTCAAGGAGGTATGAGTGTCAAAGAATACTCTTTGACATTCATTAAGTTGTAAAAATATTCCCCTTCTTTGGTGTTAAATCCTTGAGGTGAAATGAGTCATTTTGTGGAGGGTATGTTTGATAATCTTATGAAAGAGTGTTGTTCGGTGATGCTTCATAACAACATGGAAATTTCTCATTTGATGGTGCATGCTCAACAAGTTGAGGAGAGTAGGGTCAATAGGAAGAATAGGAATGCTAAGAGGGAAAAGTCTTATGAATGAAGTGCTTCTTAGGGTAAGTTGGAAATTCAAGATAAGCCTAAGTTCAAAAAAAGATTTTCCAACCAAATTCCTACTAAATTTCCCAAAAAGGCTATCAAGGATAAGGTGTCTAACCCTAGGTCTCAAGGGGGAAGAAGCAAAAATTCACCTAGCGAGAAACCTACTTGTACCAAATTTGATAAAAACATTTGGGTGAATGTTTGATGGGAACAAATAAATTTATTTTGTTGTTGAAAGGTTTGCCATAAGGTTAGAGATTGTCCCATGATTAAGGATAGAGGAAAGGAGAGTAACCAATCTCAAGTAAGCGGTCCTAATCCTGATGCTCCTAAGAAAAAAAGCTTTTATGCTTTGCACTCTAGGGTGAACAAGAGGATCATCCGAACGTTGTCACCGATATATTAAAAGTATTTTCTCTTAATTTCTAGGTTTTACTAGATCTCAGTGCTTCTTTATCATTTGTAGCTCCCTTAGTAGGTAAAAAATTTGATATGCTACCCGAAATCTTAGTTAAACCTTTCTCGGTTACTACCCAGTGTGTGACTTCGTTGTTGTTAAATAAGTCTATTGGAATTGTCCTGTATTATTTCCTAATAGAGATACATTGGTTGATTTGGTAGAATGTGATATCTTGGATTTTGATGTTATATTGGGGATGTATAGGTTGCGTGCTTGTATTTCTTCTATTAATTTTAGAATAAGGGTAGTAAAGTTCCAAATTCCTAATGAACCCGTCATAAAATGGAAGGGGGGTAATTCAATCCCTAGAGATCGAATCATTTCATGTCTAAAGTTTTGCAAGATGATTTCTAGGGGATATCTCTACCATATTTTTAGGGTCAAGGATCTTGAGTTCGAGATTCCTCCAATAGAATTAGTAATCGTTGGGAAGGATTTCCCAGAAGTCTTCCCTGATGACTTGCCAATAATTGCTCCCCAGAGGGAAATAGACTTCCGCATGGACTTGTTGCTGGATACAAAGCCTATTTCAGTCCTTCCTTACCGGATGACTCCGTATGAGTTTAAAGAAGTAAAGCTTCAACTAAAACATTTATTAGACAAAGGCTTCATAAAACCTAGTATTTTGCCATTTGGCACTACGGTGTTATTTGTTAAGGAAAAGGTGGGTACCTTAAGATGTGCATTTATATCGTCAACTAAATAAGATCACCCAGAAGAACATGTATCCTCCCCAAGGATCGACGATTTATTTGATCAACTCCAAAGGTCAAGATACTTTTCTAAAATCGATTTGAGGTCGGGGTGTCACAAACCTAGGGTGAGAGGTGAAGACTTACCTAAAACAGATTTTTTAACTAGGTATGATTATTATGAGTTTCTTTTAATGTCATTTGGTCTAACTTAGTTCCACAATGACTTGTATGTACCTTATTAATATGGTGCTACACAATTACCTCTACCCCTTTGTGGTTGTCATCATTGATGATATCTTGGTTTATTCTAAGAGTGAGGATGATCGCATGGGTCATTTGAGGGTAGTATTCTAAGTCCTCAAGTAACATCATAATATAGTAAGTGTAAATTTTTGTTGAGATTGGTTGTGTTTCTTGGTCACATTATCCCAAATGAGGGTATTGAGGTTGATCCAATCAAAACATCAGAAGTTATGATTGTCCAAGACCATTGTCTCAAACCAATATTAGAAGTTTCTTCGGTTTATCAAGGTATTATAGGAGATTTGCTGATGGGTTTGCATCCATTGATTCTCCTTTGAAAAAACTAATTGAAAAGAATGTTACGTTTGGGTGGTCAGAAAATTGTAAAATAGGCTTCCAAGAGTTGAAAAATAAGCTTACATCCCCTCTAGTGTTTACCTTACTGTAGCGTACCCAAGGGTTTGTAGTGTATTGTGACGGTTTTCTCAAGTAGGTTTTGGTTGTTTCTTCATTCAACATGGTAAGGTCATATCATATGCCTCTAGGAAACTCAAGGTGCATGAGAAGAACTATCTATCTCTTGATCTTTAATTAGCAGTCGTAGTGTTTGTTTTGAAAATGTGGAGGAATTGCTAGTATGGGGTACATGTGGATGTATTCACTAACCAAAAAAACCTTCAATATTTATTCACTCAAAAGGTTGAATATCCGACAAAGAAGGTGGTTGGAACTTTAGAAAGATTACGACATGATTTTTCTCTACCACCCGGCACAGTCAACGTGCTTGCGGATGTAAGACCCCCAATATGAGTTAGGGTTTATAGCGCCTCACATTTGACTATAAGATTCTTAACATTTTAACTAAGTGTTTTATTGTATGCATGAGTAATTTTAAGTCTTTTGGAAGTAAAACGTATGGGGACGACCAAGACGTTCGATGACTAGTCACCAAGAGGCCTTAGATGTTTTCATGTTCTTATATGCATATTTTTGGCTTATGAAGTATTTATATAAGTAATAATAATGTTTATCTTTAGTATGTTGAGTTTCATAAAGTTTAGATTTCAAACGTCCAAGAACCTCCAAGACGTTCGAAACATAGCGTTTGAGACATGCTTGTGTCTGTCTTGAGTGTGCGTAGCATGTTTGGACGTGTTGCGACTATTCTTTTTGGGTAAAACTGATTTGGGAGGTCCTTAACTTGGTAAGATTAATATTTATGTTGTAAACTTCCGGGTTCAACTCCCCAAGGGCCCCGCCAAAGGCCTTCAAGGAGGACCTAAAGGCTGTCGAGACAATGCCTTGGCAATGTCAATCGACGGAGCTAAATGATGCCTAGTCAGTCCACCAACGCCTTGTCAATGGGAAGGCGCCGATGGACACATAGACTAGTGAAGTCTCAGGGCAGTTGTCAAGACCTAGACCCAAACGACGGCCTATAGTACGGTCTGTTGATGGACCTACAGGGCATCATTTGTGGCCGTTGCTGTAGGCTTCAACAACTTCCATGCACGCTGTTTTAACTATAGGGTGAATGGGAAATTAACCCCACATGCTAACCTGACCCTAATTGGTTTATTTGGTTATTTTTGGGTGTATTTAAGTGATAAGAAACGTGACAACCCCATTCCCAATTCAATTCATAAATAATTGACTTCCCTCCCAAACCAAACTCTCTCTAGAACCTCCATCGAAGGTAAAGCTCAAGAACAACATAGAGCTTTGATTTCCATGGGTTCTTCATTAAGTTTTTGTCACAACCCGAAAGCACACCCTTGAAGTTAGGGAGAACCCTCAGATTGTGGCAAGGAGTACTTGACCCTTTGAGGACTTGTACAAGACCTTTAACTATCGTTCATTTCATACTGCGAAATTAAAACTTTTCACAAATAAATTAATAAAAAGATATCTTTCATAAATACATAAGAGAATCTCATCGCCACAAGAAAAACATAATAAATGACATAATGTCCTGGGGACACAGACCTTTACATTAAAAGAGAAATACATAATAAGTCTTAAATAAGAAACTAAAGAAAAGGACTATGCCCTCGAATAAATGAGGACATATTTTTCCTTGAGAGGAACTTTCCGAAGCTTCACCTTCAAACCTTCAAAACTATACATATTTAATATAGAAAATTATGGGTCTAGTACAAAATAATGTACTGAGTATGATATATGAAAAAAGATGTAAAAATGGACATTTTAGTAAAATAACATTTCATGCAAATTGAGTAAAACATTCAATAATATAGAAGAAAAACATCATAAGGAACATCATTTAACACTTAGAAGGATTTCCATAATTTTAACTAAAGGGGACACTTCAAAGTAAACCCACAAAATCATATAGTGAACTCAATTTGAACATTACACTCAATTACCTTTTTACTTTACACTGAGTAAAATGACTCTAAAGTAGTAAACTTCCAATGTATTGCCAATGAGGAAATAAGTATCATTTCCATCGGATTTTCCCTTTCTAAGGTCATCCTAAGTCTCACTAATGTAAGACATGAAGTAACTATACAAATGCCTCCTTCAATACACACCAAAGAGACCCTAAAGATTATGTTCCTTTTCGGCATACTCACCTCGGGATAACAAGCACCCACTCAATGGAAATACAACCGAAGAACACCCAACAACACACCAAGAATTACCTTTCGGAATGCCTACTTAGTACAATGAGTAGATGGAGTCCCATACCACCACCTACCCTTAGTAGTACACTCTTTTTGAAGACGTGGCACCAAGACTCCCCTTTCGGAAGGTCCTACCTAGTGCAATGGATAGATAACGTCCCATACCACCACCTACCATAAGTAGTACCTTCTTTTAGGAGACTTAGTTCATTAAATTCAAGTAAGACTCACCAAGGCTCCCCTTTCGGAATGCGTACCTAGTGAAATGGATAAATAACATCCCATTCCACTACCTACCCTAAGTAGAACACTCCTTTAGAAGACTTAGCACATTTATTTCTCTAGTGGGAGTTATCTTAACCTACATAGACTATGATAGTTAGACATGAAATCCCTATGTTAACCCTTATCGTATAAGAAGATTGCTACTAAGTAACTCATTCTCTACTAACGAGGAGTACCCATTTCAAGAGGTACATTGAAATGCAATATCTAAAATCACAAGATATAGCCACCTCTTCTTCATATCCTCTCAGTGCTGGGCATAACTTCCCACGGATTCTAAACATTTTAAACGATAGGTTAAGGATTACTAGAGAACACCACATCTCAACTCACAAAGGGCATTTATCCTCCAATCTATCTGATAAATCTCATGGGATGTTGTGGGGTTGCTATTGAACACTTTATCTAAACTCACGAAGATTGTTCACCCCAAAACTCCCCTTTAGAATTTAACTTATCTTCATTCATTCATTCAAGTGTGAGTGTGTGTACATGTGAGCACACCTTGAACATAAGCTTCATTTCATTAACATTTAACCTCTATATATGCTTAGACCTTCATTCATCACATCACACACTTTACCTGCTTCACATAATCATATAAGTCCTTTAGACATAATCCTTAACGTAATTCTCATTACATGTTTCATAAAACAACTAACAAATATAACTTCATTCAAGCATTCACTCTAGTCTACTTCACATAATAGCTTCATATGGCACATTTAACAATAATGAAATTTTTATCATCTTACTTAACATAAGAAGCCTTAATAGCCTCATTCACAATAAACTAGTAACTTTGCTTTCATCCAATTCAAGAAAACACCGCCACCAAGAAGGTAAACCATACCACTCAAGAGCATTTCAAAGTTAAAGCTAAACAACAAAACCAACTTACCCTTCAATATAAGATTCATCAACTATAACATTTTACTCAATATTTAATCATAAATTATCCCTTATGGAAGTATTTATATATCAATAACAACATAAGGAAACCAAAGTTCAAATATTACAAATCTAAGCTCATTTAACCCATTATTTAAGCCAACATTTCATGAAAATCTTTAACATGATTTCATTGAAGTATTAACCTTAAAATCATCAACTAACATTAGAAACATAATTATTAAGTCATTAGAAACATTTTCACGCAAGACTCGTATTTAGAGTTGAAGATAGTAGAAACTAGGATTGAAAACTTTTTTTGAGAATTCATTAGAAGGGACTAATTGAATGGAAGAGAGTTACAGGGATGATACCATACCTCAAATTGAATAAATACCAATTATTTTTTATGAATAAATGACCAACAACAACCCTCATAGTTCCTTCTTGTGTCCTACCTTCCATGGTGACTTGGAAGAGTTTTCTAAAAGAGAGGGAATGTGGGTTTTAGAAAGTGAAGCCTAAAATTAGGTCTTACGGTTTGAAACACTTTCATATACCTAATAAACTTTAAAAATAACTTAATAGGTTCATAAATGACTTGGGATGAATTTACCAAACACCCAAAGACTTGGTAGTTTATTCTCAGCTTTTAGGACAGTCTCCACCAACGGACCAACGAACGTATCGTTTGTCAAAGAACGGACTGCTGGTGGGGTCTCGTTGGTTGACAATTAGCTCCATTTTGAGCATTGATAACTGAAACTTGATGTATAATCGACGCCCATGGTCTATGGGTCGTTTTTTGACCAAGGACCATCCCTTGGGTGGTCGTTTTGTAACTGTTTTAGCAGCTTGTTGCCTCTACTAGGGCTCCTCATGGGTCCTAGATGGAGTCATGCAAAAACAATAAACCCCTAAACATAGTTTTCTAGGTCTTACGAACATCCAACATTAATTTCAAGCAAAACAAACACTTAAAACTCTCTCAAACACATCAAGACACACAAGCGCTATCAAAGTCACACCTTCTGAACGTCGTGGATGTTTGACCTCCAAACTTAACAAAATTTCACACACTGCCTAAGAAAAATAATTTAACTCATGGTGAAATAAATAAACTTAAGAATCCACACGACGGTCTAGTTCACCTTAGTTCATTTTAGGGTGTTACATTCTCCCCCACTTAGAACAACATTCGTCCTTGAATGACACAAACTTCAAGAACAAGAAGGACTTAGCATCACATAAAACATTACAATAATGATCATAACACTCAAAATCAAATCATTAGATAGCAAGGAGCATCATTTCACATTTTCCAACACTTATCACCATAGGCAATTCTTGCCAACTTCAAAATTTCAATACTCACCCTTAACCTTCTTTTATGAAGGAACTACCTTCTCCAACATTAAACATACTTATATACAAAACTTTTGTGTACATTGAATATTCATCCGAAGGCATGAAAAATTGTCTCAAAATTCAAAAATCTTACCGTGAACACCACTGTTACACTATTAAGCATGATGAAAATTTCAAAAATTCTTTCATTGAGTAATTCATCAAGAAGACATGATCATATGAAGCATAATACCATATAAAATCATCTAATCGTACATTGAATCCATAATTCATGAAAAATGCAATTTCCCCAAAATTTTGAATTACTTACAGTGAATTAAAAACTTCACCGTGTCACATGCTTACAATTTCAATAATTCACATTTCAAGCAACTTAAACAAGATGTCATGACAATATGAGAGACAAGACCATATTAACGTACTCCAAAGAGACTTGGTAAGTTACTCTAAGTTCAATGTGAGAGTAGCATCCTGTACTACCACTTCTACTTTGTGACCCTTGAGGATTCTCTTGGTCTATGTACACTACATGCCATTCTACTCAACATTCTTTATGCAAACATAGCTTTAACTTGTAGCTTTAACATTAGACCTTAAGTCGTCTAATTTTATATTCAACACTAGATAATTCATTCATACACTTCATACTCAAAACAATTTTTTCTACTCAACTCATTCTCCTACACTTAGGATAAAACCATCTTCAAGGTCTCATACTTCAAAGCACCATTATGCGTCTCAAAAGGTAGGAACTCACATTACCCTCGACTCATGCACATAAAGACTAAAAAATAACCTTACAGATTAAGCATAACTCTTTCCCCTTAGGATTCAAGCCTCAAAAAACATCTTTAAACAACACCTCATTCAGCTCTTAGGCATCACTTAACTCAATTTCATGGAATAAAACTCCCTTACTAGGTATTCATACAAATTTTCTCCTTATTGTAAACCTACACAAGAACCTCAACCAAAATACAAGAACAACTATTCAAACATTAACCACACAAGATGGTTGAATTCTACTCCTACAAAATCTACACATTCTTTCAACATTCCTCAAATTTACACCTTAATGCACTTCTACCATCATTGAACATAATCACAAGCTAACTCATTTGTTCTCAAAGGCACTTTATTCAATCATTATATTTCTTACAAGCCTTAGAACTATATCACAATAAAATTTTTCATCACAACACTTCAAATCTCAAAAATCACACTAGCCAAATATAGATTCACATAAAAAAAATTCAAAACTTACCTTCGCATCTACTCTTCTAGTCAGAAAACCATCATAACATCAAAACTAACCGTTTCTTTTCCTTAAACTTAGAAAAATCTCCTCTTCCAAGCAATCACACATAAAAGACCACCGGACAAGGGAACACAAGAGGGAAACCTTATGGAGTTAAGTTCTATGGCATTATTCAAGTGTAATGAAGAAAGTGAAACTCTATAATCTATAACCTCTTCTACATGGATGTGGCACAACTCACAACAATGACCAAGATACTACTAGACGTGAATTGTGAGATTTTTTAGACCCTAAACTATTTCTCATAACCTTATGCTTTTATACCAAGTCTGTCAAGACCTGAAAGCACACCTAGAAGTTAGGGAAAACCCTCGGATCATGACAAGGGGTACTAGACCCTTTGGGGTCTTTTACAAGCCCTTTAACTATCGTTCATTTCATAAGACATGAAAAGTAGTCCGGTATAAAAAAAATTCACAAATAAGTTAATTAAAAGGTAATTTTCCCTAAATACTTAAGAAGAGAATCTTATCATCACAAGACAAACAAAAGACACAACATAATGTCTTAGGGACACGACCCTGTACATTAAAAGAGAAATACATAATAAGTCTTTAAATAAGAAATTAAGAAAAGGACTATGCCCTCGAATATATGAGTACATAATTGACTTGAGAGTAATTTTCCCAAGCTTTACTTTTTAACGTTCAAAAGCTTCCAACCTATACTTATATACAAAACTATGTACTACGCATGACATATGAAAAATCATGTAAAAATGGACATTTTAGTACAATAACAGTTCATGCCAATTAAGTAAAACATACAATAATGTATAGAAAAACATCATAAGGAAAATCATTTAACACTTAGAGAAGGATATCCATTAATTTTAGCCAAAAGTCATCCTTAATAATAAACCCACAAAATGGTACAGTGAATTCAATTTGAATATTACAGTGTATTCCCTTTTTACTTTACTGTTACTAAAATGACTCTAAAGTAGTGAACTTTTGAAGTATTGCCAATAAGGAAATAAACATCATTTCCATCTGAGTTTCCCTTTCTTAGGTCATCCTAAGACTCACTAAGGTAATACTTGAAGGAAATACACATATGCCTCATTCAATACACACCAAAGCGACCCTTACGAGTACCTCCCTTTTCATCATATTCACCTCGGGAGAACAAGAATCCACTCAATGGTAATACAATAGAAGAACACCCAACAACATACCAAGAATTCCCTTTCGTAATGCCTACTTAGTACAATGAGTAGATGGCGTACCATACCACCACCTACCCTAAGTAGTACACTCTTTTAGAAGACTTGGCACCTAGACTCGCCTTTCAGAAAGTCCAACCTAGTGCAATGGATAGATAGCGTCCCATACCACCACCTACCCTAAATAGTACGTTCTTTTAGGAAACTTAATTCATTTAATTAAAATAATACTCACCAAGTCTCCCCTTTAAGAATGCCTACATAGTTCAATGGATAAATAGCGTCCCATTCCACAACCTACCCTAAGTAGAACACAACTTTAGAAGACTTAGCACATTCATTTCTTTACTTTCCTAGAATGAGATCATTATCTTAGCTTTTACATGTCTTTCACAATAGCTAAACCTATGTCGGCTCATAGTTAAGGGATAAGAAGATTACCGCAAGAGGTACATTGGAATATAACATCTCAACTCACAAAGTGTAACCAACTCTTCTTCATATCCTCTCGGTTCTAGGTATAACTTCCCACGAATTCTAAACATTATAAACTATAGGTTAAAGATAACTAGTGAACGCCACATCTCAACTCACGAAGAGTATTCATCATCCGAACTATCTTAGAAAACTCATGGGATGTAGATGGGTGGCTACTAAACACTTCATCTCAACTCACGAAGAGTGTTCACCCCAAAACTCCCCTTTAGGACTTAACTTAGCTTCATTAATTCATTCAACTGTGAGTGTGTGTACATGTGAGCATACTTTGAATATAATCTTCATTTCATTTACATTTAACTTCAATACATGCTTAGACCTCCATTCATCACATCACAGAATTTACCTGCTTCACATAATCATATAATTACTTTAGACATAATCCCTAATATACTTCTCATAATAAGTTTAATAATACAATTAACAAAAATAACTTCATTCACGAATACACTGTAGTATACTTCACATAATAATTTCATAAGGCACATTTAAAAAGAATGATATTATTATTACCCTACTTGACATAACAAGACTTAATAGACTTATTCAAAATAAACTCGTAGCTTTGAATTCATACAATTCAAGTAAGCACCGACACCAAGAAGGTGGACCATACCACTCAAGAGCATTTTGAAATTAAAGATAAACAACATGACCAACTTACCCTTTAATGTAAGCTTTCATTACCTATAACATTTTACTCAATATTTCATCATAAATTAGCCTTTAGGGCAATAGATAAACATCAATAACAACATAAGGAAACAAAACTTCAAATATTACAAATCTAAGCTCATTTAATCCATTTCTTAAGCCAACATTAGATTAAAAGCTTTAACATCATTTTACTGCAGTTTTTACCTGAAAATCATCAACAAACATTAGAAACATCATTATTAAGTCATTAGAAACGTTTTCATGCTAGACCAATATTTAGAATTGAAGATAATAGAAACTAGGGTTGAAAACATTCATGGAAAATTTATTAGAAGGGACTCGTTAAATGGAAGAGAATTCAAGGATGAATACCATACTTTATATTAAAGAAATAGAAATATTTTTTTTATCAATAAACGACCACCAACAGTCCTCATAATTCCTTCTTGACTCCTAGCTTCCATAGTGACTTAAAAGAGTCTTCTAAGAGAAAAGGGTTTTGGATTTTGGGAAGGTAAGTCTAAAATTAGGTCTTAGGGTTTGAAACACTTTAATATACCTAATAAAACCTAAAAATAACTTCTTAGGATCATAAAATACTTGGGGTGAATTTACCAAACACCCCAAGACTTGGCAGTTTTTTCTCAACTTTTGGGACAGTCTCCACCAACGGATCAATAAACGGATTGTTTGTCAAAGGAAGGACTGTTGGTGGGGTCTCTTTGTTTGTGACATAGCTCCATTAGGATCCTGGACAACTCAACCTTAGGGTCCAATCGACGCACATGGTGGACGTGACATTGGGTGACCAACGGACCGTCCCTTGGGTCGTCCATTGGTCACTATTTTGGAAGTTTGTTACCAAGAGGTGGGGTCCTCTTCTAGGGTACTTCGTGGTCCTAGATGCTAGATGGAGTCGTACCCGAATTTATAACCCATAAACAAAGTCGTATAGGTCATAGAAACATCCCATATCTATTTTAAGCAAAACAAACATGCAAAACTCATACAAACACATCAAAACACACAAGCGTTATGTAAGGCACACATTTCAAATGTCATGGACTTTCTTGGACGTTTGACCTCCAAAGTTAACAAAAATTCACACACTGCCTAAGAAAACTAAGTAACTCATTTTAAAACAAAATTAACTCAATAAACCATCACGATGCTCTAGTTCACCTTAGTTCATTTTATTGCATTAAAGTTTTAGAGGTCTTCTTCTACATTAAGGTATGTTTATCCTTAATCTATAGATAAAATTTCACCTAGAGAGTTCTTTCCAATGTTTTCAATGCAAGATTATGATCAAAACTCTTCTTCTTCAATCTAGACATGGGTTCTTAATCAAAACATTTTCAAAGTCTTATTCATGATAAATTGATGATAATGTACTGAATCTAAAGTGGATATCAATCCAATTTCATGATGAACCCATGTCCCCTTTAATTCTCATTTTTAGCCTATGCAAAGGTATTGTGATCGTGACTTTGTATTGATTGAATTGTTATTATAGCACGTTGAATTGCTTATATCTACTGCATAGTACATGTATTGATGATGAATAATGTTATATTGGATTAACGTGGATTGATGCTTAAAGAACCTGATCTCTACTTCCTATTGATTGTTAATTATGGCATTCTCTGTAACATTGACCCTATAATACATGATTGTGGGACTTGTTTGTGCAAGGATAATTGTAACTACAGCCTTAAATGAATATTAATGATGAATTGTTTATGAGTGATCCATGTGGATCAAGGTTTGATTAGCCTATGTTTTTCTATCATCTATGTATTCCTAATATATCGTGCTTATTGTGATCTCGAGTTTATGGCAATTTAGTAGGATTTCGTTCTGGTTATGATTTCTTTAACTACTGCCTTAAGTTTAGATTATTGATGAATTGTGGGTGTGAGTCATTAATGATAAATGTAAAGGAGTATTGGTATGGATTGATCTAGGATCTCTAGCGTGTAGATTGATAATGAAATATACATGATGTGACCCAAATTTCTAGGGTAGATGAAGCATAAGTTAAATTTGATTATTATTTATTTCGATACTGACCTAGATTGATACTGTTGATGTAATACGATTTATGATCAATGCATGTTAAATTGGTTAAAGATCTCTGTCTCTCTACTTTCTAGTATATATGTGATGTATTCTACTAGGTTGTAGCATAGTCTTGTAGTGGCTTATGTATGAAGAAAGTACATTTAGCTACTGCCCTTTATATTAATTGTTGATGAAAATAAGTATTGATCAAGGATGATCAAAGGGTGAGAAATGGGTAAGAAGGCCTATCTCTTTGTTGATGAAAAATGAGTATTGATCAAGGATGATCAAAGGGTGAGAAATCGGTAAGAAGGCCTATCTCTTTACTTTCATATATATTTGGTAGTTCACGAAGCCTTGTATGACATGTGTGGTATGGTCCACTTATTTTGGCGGTGTTTAATTTATGTAATATATAGTGATATGAATCCTTGCCTTTACGGAAAATTATAGTATAAATGTGTAATTGGTGATGAATCCCCCTAATGGGAAGTTTTGGCCTAGTTTTCCCTATCCTAAGTCTATGGTCCCTAGGTATGTTGCTATTTTTGAAGAGCCTGTTACATGGTTATGTTTAATCTTATGTAACGTGTATGCCTATTATTCAGGTCTTGTAAAGGTCTTAAGTGATTAACGATTGTATAGGTCATGATGACCATAGTTTTATTGTAAAATGTTATATGTTGTTTGCAAAATGTGTCTTATGCTAAATTATCCATTCTATAATGTGTATGGGAAATGTATCATTCACTAGGATTAACTTTGAATATTTTACTTGGTTTTGGCAGGTATGAGAACTTGTCTAGCATTGCACATGTGTTTTTAAAAAAAAAAAACCCCTTGTAGGATAGTCCCTAGGTTTGATCTTCCTAGACATGAATATTGCATGAACATGTAATGAATATGACTTATATGCTTATGATGATAATTAATAATGATATAGTAGTATGAATGTTCATAGTGGTCTTGTGTGGGTTATATGAAAAGATTGCTCATATAGTAATTTAAACCTAATCCTTATTCCTTGATTATGAAACATGTGTGGCATAATGTTTTAATGTGAAAGGTTGCTCACGTATAAGTATAACAAACACATGAACGATAATCTAGTCAATGGGGGGGCTTGAAGGTGTGCTCAATTGTTACCTAACAATAGTGTCCTACATAATATTGTCCACGTGAAAGGGTTTCTCACATGATTTAGGCAAATGAAATTTCATATATGACCTATGATCAAAGCCTATGATTAGTTAACTCTCCTAAGCCTAAAGTAATAAAATAAAATTAATAAAGGAAACTTAGCTTAGCACAGAGAGAACTTGAAGTTAAGGAGTGTCCCTTCCTGTTGCAAGAAGGTAGGTCACCATAGTCCTCCTGAGGTGGTTAGCCTCATATCCCAAAGAGAATAGAGTGATGTTTCTATAATGGATAACTACAATTCCCCATTTGGAATAAAAGGGTTTCCACATATGCCTCCCAAGTTCCATAACTATGCTTGCCATAAAAGATCTAGCAAGTGATTTCACTTAGTATGCTCGTATATGTTAATGTTCTACTTTGGCTAAGTATATCACCTTCCCATGGTGTAAGGATCTATGACACCAAATTCCATGTAGCTCCCGTTGTCTTAGTTTAGGTAAAAGATATAGTTTCCCTAAAGTAAAATGGACAATGGAAGTAAAGTAAAGAGCCTAACTAGGATAACCTAAGGGTTTTTGATTAGTGTAGGTGAGGGTATAGGACTTCACCTATGAACAACACAAGTGTCTCTAGAGGGAAGTCCTAGGGAGGTGTACTAATGCATGTTACAATGTTTATGTTCCTTATCCATGACTTTTTAGTATTGGTCTACTTGTTATGAAGATGTGCATGGCATGAGTCCTAATTGATCTATGTGATGTGGTCTCTTCTTATATGCACTATGTATGTCTTATTGATTATTCGATGAAGGACTTGCCTAGTTTGGATCAATTTGTCTTCATTTGATATGTTGTTGTATGAATTGGATTTTAAGGCTTGTGGCTCATGATAGGTTTACTAAGTAATTGTGAGGCTATGGGGCTTCACATGTGTAACACTCTTAAAGTCTAAGACGTTTTCTATGGACTTACATTGGTTTGAAAAGGTTTATTGTAACGACCTGTTTAGTCGTTTTGAGCAGCAGATTTTATTTCTGGAAAACTGGCTGAGACAAACTGACCCCCGACGGACCTCCCAATGGCACGACGGACGTCGAGGGGGTCTCGTTCCAACACACTTAGAAATTAGAAAATCTGGTACTGAGAGCGACTCTCTGAACGTCACTACGGAATGGCCAGGACGGACTTCGTGTCCCGACGGACCGTCCAGGCATTCACTAAAATCAAGTTCGTACGTGTACGGAAGCAAGACGGAAACCGTCGCAGGCACGACGGCCCCGTACCAAGGCTTCGCAATCCCAGGCTGGGTCGGATTTCTGTTAGTTTAGTTAAGGGGCGTTTTGGACTATTTCCTGCTTTCATTATAAAGTGGGTGGGGTTTAATTTATAAGTCTAATTACTTGGGGTTTAAAGAGTAAACCTTAAGTAATTAGTTGGGTTTTCTTGCCACTCTTTTATCTTAATTTATGATAATTAATGATAAAAGAAGAGGGTTTGAAATAAAAAAAGAAAAAAGAACAGAAGAATAGGGAAATCAATCGAGCAAGAAAGAGAGAACCAAAGGCCAACCATGATTTGAGGAATTTGCTTGCTTGATCACGAATCTTATCGGTGGAGGCTAGGTGTATGATTTTGTAAACTAAAACTGCTCTCGTAGTAAACTCCTTAATAGCGAATGATAATGTTTTGGGTAGTATTATAAAGGTCTTCTCTTATGCTTATTGTTTGTGTAATGCATGATGTTGATTTTTTAATATGATTGTGATGAAACAAGGCATGATGATCTATATGAACCCTAAATCTTGATAAAACCTAATTTCTTTGTTAACTGATGTGCCGTTGGTATAAAAAAAAAGCTTTGATTACTATAGAATGAATGAGGAATTAGTGGGGCGGGGTGTCACGAACGATCCGTAAATTAGTTGGGACGGTGTCCACGAACTGACACGTAGAATTTGGGGATCGGGTGTCACACCGACACGTAATTTAGGGATCGGGTGGTCACGAAAACGCCGAACATTAAGATTTAGGGGATCGGGTGGGGGGGTTGTCACAACCGACACGTAGATTTAGGGGATCGGGTGTCATGAACCGACACGTAGATTTAGGGGATCGGGGTGTCACAAACCGACAACGTAGATTTAGGTGATCGGGTGTCCTAACGACACGTAGATTTAATGGATCTTAAGTGTCACGTTCCGACACTCGTAGTAGGTGATCGAGTTCCACACGTACCGACACAAGAGGAAGAAGACTACGACGGATCGGAGTGTCAACGTACCGACACAAGAGGAAATATAGATCATGAATCTTGAAAGATTCCTAATATACTCACTCGAAAGAACATTTTGTTCCAAAGAGTAAGGGTGTTGGAGGCTTGAGTCCTCAATAGATGATCGGTGATATTATAAATGAGGTTTATTACTTTTTTCTATCACCGTTAAGAAATTAGTTATTTTATGATGTTATCTGAGGATATATTGCTTATTCTATTTTGAGTTGGGGGCCGATGATACCTAACTCAGTACTTGTGAGTTGTACTGACCGCCCCTACTTTTATGTTTTCTTCTGTTTATTTTTGGAGTGCCAGCAAACGTCGCCTCATCTTCCACTCAAACAGTAACTCGAGCGCCGTCTCATTACTTTTTAACTTCCCGATATCAGGTGAGCTAAGCTTCTAGCTTGGACTGGATCTCCTTCCCCTCATGTCTGATTCCCTTGAGTTCCGGCATTGACTAGCTTTTTGTTATTTTAGCTTTTTAGAATACTCTAGTTTAGTAATTTGTATCATAAGAGTTCTTTGTGCTTGATGACTTCCAATTTGGGGAATAATACTAGATGTAATAATTTTTAGAAGTTATTGAATGGGTTTTTATTAATGATTTAAGTCTTCGCCTTACTTCTGTTGATTATTACATTACATGTTAAGGTGTAGATTGTTGGTGTCGCTCACATAGAAGGATAAGTGTGGTTGCCATTCGCTATCCCGATTTGGGTTCGTGACAAACTTGGTATAAACAGATAATTAGTTCTTTGGTCCTCACACACACAAGAACAGGTTTTAGTAGATCTTAAAAAGTGGAACGGTAGGGGGTACGCCTTTACGTTTCTTTGAGAGGCTATAAGATTTTAGGAACTTCATTCTTTCATTTTCTTTCTTTCGTGCTATTCTTACTCTTGGGTCCATTGGTAATCATAGGTTGATACAAATGGTATCTACATCTCACTCTATTTCGCGCAGATGGTTTAAATATAGCATCAATCAAACACTGCTCAACACCAACACGACGGACATGGTGCATCTGAGTCCGCCGCTAGGGCCTGTAGCTCGAGGAAGAGCAATGGCAAGAAGGCCGTGGAAGAGGTCGTGGATGACCGTCCTCTAGGGTACTGTGACGAGCACCTGCCCACTAGTACTAGTGCGTGACTCCTCCACCGCCTGATTAAGTATAGAATAGGGAGGATTGGGTAGAATTCACCAGTACAAATGAGGAAATCCACCCACCACCTACCATCCTATATGATCAATCAGGTTCTCGTCTTATCTTAGTGGTGTTGTCTGATCAGGGTAGGGTGGGGCACCCACCCAGTGTTTTCTGCACACCAACACCTCCGGTTTCAGATGTACAACATGTCAGCTACTATGGCTCCACACCCCGCATGGATGCCTCATTAGATAAGGCAGGTTTCCACCCCTGACTACTGGTCCTATAATGACAAATGATCATCATGAACTTTTCAGTAAGAAGTTCTTGACATTGAAACCTCCATTCTTCCAAAGTTTGCAGAATCTGAGGATGCTTACGATTTTTCTGGTTGACTGTCATGAGCTACACCAAACGGTTTTGGTGTTGATTTCGTGAGTTACAGAGTGTTCAAGAACGCCAACATGTGGTGGGCGGTCACATGTGAGTGTCAACCAACATAGGCACCAACTATTACTGGGCCTCATTCTCTAGCTTGTTTTTTGGGAATATCCCCCCGCCCCCCGAACTTTTGAGCGTATGAAAGGGGATGAGTTTCTTAGCCTAGAGCAAGGTACGATGTCGTCAATGCATGAGGCTCAGTTTCGTTTGCACTATCCATATGCCACCCCACTTTGTTTCAACAGTCCACAAGAGCGATTCGCCGTTTTGTGAGGGTTGGATCCAGATTGCGAATTTATAGGCCTTACAGTACGGCCACAGCGAAAGCTTTTCTAAGAAGTGGTAGACTTCGTGGATAGAGGCCGAGGGAGTGAAGCCACATATGACTTCACCATTGCATCGACATCTAAGTTTCGTAAAGGGAGTGAGGTTTATGGTTCTTCTACTTACTCCAAGGAGGACCGGGTCGGAGGTGTACTCAGTCCGACCAAATCGTCTTCACTACGATGTAGTGGGGGTCCACCTCGACCGTCAACACTTCTCTGATAGACCTATGCTTGACTCTAGAGAGTGTTATGGATGTGGGGGACTTTGACTATTAGGAGGAATTGTCCCAAACAGAGTTTTAATAGACCTCCATAGCTAATAGGTAGAGGTGGTCATGGTAAGAGGCCGTTTTGTCTGAGGACGTGGTGGTTCGCGGGTCATGTGGTCACCAAAACTCCGGGTTGATTTTGGCAAACTGGAGCCACTACATCACAACATGGTAAGGACAGAACGGACAACAAACGAAAGGGCCCATGTATTATGCATTTCTCCCTCCTGGGAGATCGGAGGCGGAGACAATCTGATGCTGTCATCAGGTAATCTCTGGTTTGTGATTGCAATGGCTTCTGTATTGTGGTGATCCGGATCCAATTTTCTTTTTTTTTTTTATGTATATTCCTCATTTGCTATGGTCTAAATTTTACCTTGTGAATTACTTGATATGCCTCTTCCGTTTTTCTACTACTTCCGTGGGTGAGTCGGTGATCGTTTTTGAAAGGTGTATAGGTCTTGTCTGGTGACTTTTGTGGGGAGCAATACTCATTAGACTTGTTTATCTTAGAAATGGTTTTACTTCGATTAATTCTGGGTATGACTTTGGCTTTCTTTCTCTCCAAATTTTGCAATCCCTGGATTGTAATGCTAAACTGTGACGTTATCCATCCTGGGACAGATCCGTTAGTGTGGGAGGGTGACTAACTTCAATCCCGGTTCGTATCGTCTCCTTTCTTCGTGCTAGCAATTGGTTAGTAAAGGGTTTACTTTTAATTGGCACATCTCAAGGATGAACCTTACCCAAGTATACCTTCCGATTGAGTCGGTTTTGGTGGCTGTGATTTTCTGGATGTGTCCTGCAGATCTTCCTGGTATCCACCAGAATAGGGTATTGACTCCTGTAATTGATCTGAACCGGGTACCCCCCATTTCTATACCACCCTTAAAACAGAATTGCTCCCCCCACCCGGCGGATTAAGAGATTTAAAACCCCTAACTTCAAGAGTTTTGAGCAAAGGCTTCATTAGACCAAGAGTGCATCTCCTTGGGGTGCTCCGTTTTTGTTTTTGTGAAGAAGAAGGATGGGAGTTTTCAGAATGTTCATAGACTTCCCGCAGTTGAACACGTTACCCATAAATACCAGTATCCCTCTTCCTCGCAGTGATGCGTTGTTCGATCAGGTTACAGTTGCTTTTTTCTTCTCTGATCTTTACTTGAGATCCGGTTACACAATTGAAAATAAGGCACGGATGTGCCAAAGTACTTGCTTTTAGAACAGGTATGGGCATTACGAATTTGTAGTGACTGTCTTTTGTTCTTACTAATGCCCCTGCTGCGTTCATGTTTTGATGAACGGGATTTTTAAGCAATTTTGGACTCTTGGATCCGTATTTATTGATGATATTACTAAATACTCTAAAAGTGAAGGGGGGAGGAACAGGAGGAGATTTTTGATAATGTTATTGAATTTTGAGGGATAAACAGCTTTATGCACCGTTCTCTAAGTGGGTGAGTTTTGGGCTAGAGATCAGTGTCCTCTTGGGCACGTGGTTTCTAAGGATGGAGTGATGGGGATCCTTTTAGATTGAGACATGAAGAATTTGGTAAACCTACCTAATGGTGTCCCAACATAAGGACATTTGTTTTTGGGTTAGCTAGCTACTAACCCGCCGTTTGGTCAAGGATTCCTCTTCTATTGCTTCCCCAACTGACAACTTTTGACTAGCAAAATGTTCCATTTGTCTGGTCGGAGAGTGTGAGGAAGCTTTCAAATCTCAAGACCTCTGTTGACTACTTTTGCAACCAATGCTCACCTTGTCTATTGAAGGTAAGAATTCATGTTGGTTACTATTGTGATGCATCCCTATCGGGTTGGGGTTGCAGTGCTAATGCAATAGAAGAATTTGATTGCTTATGCTTCAAAGAGACAATCAAACGTGCATGAACCGTACTATCCAACTCATGATTTGGAATTTGCCGCGGTAAGTGTTTTCGCATTAGCAATGGAACCTTTTATATGGGGTTAAGTTTGGTCATCGGATCTATCGTAGCCTACAATATGTATTTACTCAGAAATATTTGAACTTGAGACAGAGGATTGGATGGACTACTGAATGACTATACGACATCACTATTTTGTATCATCCGCATCCGGGAAAGGGAATGTTGGTAGCGGAGCTTTAAGTAGAAAGGCGGGAGCAGGAAGTGTCTAGCTCGTTTTGCAGGTCTTCATAGACGCCCATTGGGCTAGGATGTTCGACTCGGCTAAAAATGCTTTATGAGGTTAGAATAAATGAGAAGGGAGGATTGTTGGGGGGGGCCCCCAGTGTGGAGGCGAGATCTTCTTTTCTTTACAAGATCAAGGGGAAAGTTTGTACGGACACTAGGTCCGAATCTGAGATAAGGTGTTTGCTAGAGAGGCTAAAGAAGCAATAATAGATGAGGAGGTGTTTGAGAATCAAAGGGAAGGGTATGTGTACCCCGTGTGTGATGATTTGAATTCCACACTTTCTACAGGAGGCCTCATAGTTCCGGATATTTCTATCACCTGGGCAAACCAAAGATTGTACCTGACCTAAGGCAAACAACTTTTGGTGGAGTTAATGAAGCGCGACATTTGTTTGAGTTTGTTGCCCAATGTCCAAATTTTTAACAAGTAAAGTATGAACCCTAAGGCCCTTCGGAACACTTCAGAGAATGCGCATTTCCTGAATGAATGGGAGAGAATTTCAATGGACTTCGTGTTGGGTCCTTCCAAAGACATTTGGGCAAGTTTGGGACTCTTTTAAATTTGGGTAATGGTGGACGATTAACTAAGTCTGCTCATTTCATTCCGTCCAATGTGGACTTAATGCAGAGAAGTTAGCCAACTTTACATCTCAGAGTTTGTGTTCGATGCACGGAGTTCCACTGTCCATCATATCAGATAGAGGTACACAAGTTTTACTTCTATTTTTTGGGAGAACATTGCTGCCTCATTAGGTACTAGGCTTGGATCTAGAGTACGCGTCTGCGTTCCTCCTCAGACCGCGGATCATCTGAAGCGAACATTCAATGTTGGAGGATTGCTTCGTGCATGTGTGTAGAATCGGTGGCATTGGGGCTAGCTTTCTTACCCTTAGCAGTTTTCTTACATCATCGCTATCACACTCAAGTATTGATATTGCTTTTGGCTCCTTTCTAACTGTATGGAGATATGTGGTCTCCCATGTGTTTGGTTTTGAATTGCATCGAGGTTAGACCTGGGGTACTGACTTTTGAGGATTCGTTTAGAAAAGGTGAAATCATTCAAGAAAAGCTTTTTAGCAGGCTCAAAGTATGAAAAAGGAGTATGCAGATTCGAAAGGTTGGGACTTGGAGTCATGGGGGGTGAGCAAGTCTTGCTGAAAGTTTTCGCCCATGAAGGGGTGATGCGGTTTGGTAAAAGAGGTAACTTAGTCCCAGGTATATGGGGTCCATTTTAATTTCTGAAGCGAGTATGGGAGGTGGGCTTATGAACTAGCCCTTGCTCCAGCACTCTTAGGAGTGCATCCGGTATT
Organism: Solanum habrochaites; assembly: GCA_027704765.1. Classification (NCBI taxonomy): domain Eukaryota; kingdom Viridiplantae; phylum Streptophyta; class Magnoliopsida; order Solanales; family Solanaceae; genus Solanum; species Solanum habrochaites. Next base: position 38,109,341 of record JAKWJA010002492.1, on the reverse strand, counting down.
TCACGTTCCTATGTTGCAAAGGTACCATGGGGATGGAAACTACATCATATTGTTGGGATTCGGTTCTACTTGCTAAAACTGTCTTAATAGGAGGTGCCTGTTGCCATCTTAGATAGAGAAGTCCGTAGTGAGATCGGGGAGATTGCAATCCATTAAGGTGCAATGGAAGAATCGACCAGTTGAAAGAGGCCACTTGCGATAAGGAGGATGAATAATGCCAAGAAAGATACCCACAGCTGGTTACTACCGATTCAGGTACTTTCTTTTCACTCTTGTTTTACTTCTCGTGATCGTTCGAAGACCGAAAAAAAACGATTGGTAAATTGGTATCTATGTCACGAACCTGTTTAGTCTTTGGGCAGCAAATTTTAATTTCTGGAAAACTGCTGAGACAACGAACCCCCCCCGGTCCCCGTCATGGGCACGACGGACCGTCTGAGGTGGGGGTCCCCCCCCCCCCCCCGCCCCCCCCCCCCCCCCCCCCCCCCCCCCCCCCTCGTTCCCAACACTTAGAAATTAGAAAAATCTGGTACTACTGAGAGCGACTCTCTGAACTCACGACGGAATGGGCAGGACGGACCTCGTGTCCCATGACGGACCTTCACACCGAGGCCATATCACTTCCACTAAAATCAAGTTTCTTTATCGTGGTGACCCGGACCTCAGACGGAAACCGTCTCAGGCACGACTCCCCTTCCACAGGCTTTCGCAATCCCAGGCTGGGTCATATTTTTGTTAATTTTATTTTAATGGGCGTTTTGGACATTTCCTTCTTTAATATAAAGTGTGGTTCTGTTAATAATTCTAAGTAACTGGGTTAAAAGAGGTAACCTTAAGTTAATTAGGGGTTTTTATTCATTGGCCTCTTTTATACTTACTTATATGCTAATTAGGGTAAAGAAAATGGTGTGAATCAGAAAATAAAAAGAACAGAAAAGAGAGGAAATCAAGCAAGGATAGAGAAAACGAAGAGACAACAGGATTTTGAGGAATTGCTTGCTTGAATCAACGAATCTTTTACTTTCGGTGAAGGTAGGTTTAATGGTTTTTATTGCCCTCGTAGTAAACCTCTTAATAGAGATAATGATATGTGTTTTGGGTAGTATTATAAAGGTCCTTCTATATGGCTTAATTGTGTGTTGCATGATGTGATTTTTATAAAGATGATTAGGATAAAAACAAGAAGATGAAGCTATTGAACCCCAAATCATGATAAAAACCTAATCTCTTGTTTAAATGATGATGGCCTGTAAAAAGACGCCTTGATTTACTAATAGAATTGAGATTATTGGGGCAGGTGGTCACGGACCGACACATCAATTAGTGGGACGGTGTCACGAACCGACACCTAGATTTAGGGGATCGTGTGTCACAACCGACAACTTAAGATTTAGGGTCGGGTGTCACGAACTGACACGTGATTTAGGGGATTGGGTGTCACGAACTGACACTTCGATTTTATGGTGATCGGGTGTCACGACACCGACACGTAGATTTCGGGGATCGGAGTGTCAGTCCGACACATAGTAGTAGGGGATCGGAGTGTCACGTACCGACACAAGAGGAATAAGACTACGAGGGAAATTGGATTTGGTCAACGTACCGACACAAGATTAAATATAGATAATGAATCTTGAAAGAGCTAAATAACTGCAATCTAAAGACCATGTTTCCCAAAACATTATGGTGTGGATGCTTGAGTCCTCAATAGGATATGTTCGGTGCTATTATAAATGATGTTTTATTCTTGTTTGGCGATCAACTGTTCAGAGAATATTAGTTATTTTATGATGTTATCTACGAATTTGATTTCCCATATTTTGGAGTTGGTCCGATTAATACCTACTCCAGGTACTTGTGGTTGTACTGACCCCCGTCCTTTATGTTTTCATTCTTGTTTATTTGTGAAGTGCAAAGCAACGTGTCCGTCCTCTTCGAACTCAAGCAGTACTCTAAGCCAAGTCTCCTTCCTTACTCCTGATATCAGGGTGTCTAAGCTTCTAGCTTGGACGTGGATCTCCTCCTCATGTCTTGATGCTTGAAGTTGCGGCATGATACTTTTTTTGTTATTTAGCTTTTTTAGAATACTTTGTTTAGTATTTGATCATAGATGTTCTTGTGGTGATGACTAGACCGCTGTTCTTGTGGTGCTGATTCCTCCACCTTTCGGGCTTTACTCCTATCTTTGCCTTTAGAAGTTATTGCTTGAGTTTTTTACCTGAGTTTAAGTCTTACACTTACTTTCTGTTGCATCTTACAATTGATGTTAGGTTTAATTCGTTTGGTTCGCTCACATAGAAGGATAAGTGGTGGGTGCCACTCGCGATCCGATTTGGTCGTGGAACAACTTGGTATCTATAGCATTAGGTTCGTTTGGTTGTTCCTCATCACAGACAAGAACAGGTTTTAGTAGAGTTCTTAAAGACGGTAAGGGGGACGCCCTACTTTTTTTCTTTGAGATACTAGAAGACTTTAGGAAATTCCATCTTTCTTTCTTTCTTTCGTGCTTTACTTGGTCCAATTTGTATTTAGGGTTAGACAATTGGTATCTGACCATCTGCACTCTATTTCGCGATGCGTTAGAACATAGCATCAACGACTGCTCAAACACCAGCAACGGCGGAACATGGTGCATCTGAGCCAGCCGCTCGGGGCTGTACTCGAGGAGAGCAATGGCAAGCCGTGTAAGGTCGTGGGAAGGACGTCCTCTAGGGGAAAGAGGACGGCAACCTAGCCCCATCTAGTACTAGGGCGGTGACTTCCTCCACCGACTGAGAAGTAATAAGAGAAGGGGAGTCATGGGAGAATGACAAGTACATAATGAGGAAATGCCACCCCAACCTACCCAGAGTTGATCAATCTGTTCTCGCTTAGCTTAGTGGGTTGTCTGATTCAGTGCTGCCAAACACCAGTGTTTTCTGCACCAACAACCTCCGGTTTCAGGAGTACCACATGCAACTACTAATGAGCTCCCGCATGGATTCCTCATTGGACATAGGCACTTTCCACGCCTTACTACTAGCTACCTATAATGACAAATGATCGCATGAACGTTTTCCGTAAGTTCCTTAAAATTCGAAACCTCCAGTCTTCAAGGGTGCAAATCTGATGAGGCCTTTATACGATTTTTCTGGTTGACTTTCATGAGGCTACTACCCAAGATTGGGTATAGTAGAAAACGGTTTGGGGTTGAGTTCGTGAGTTACCAGTTTCATTCAAATCAAGGGACGCCAAAATGGTGGTGGCTCACATTTTGATTGTCAGACCAACAGAGGCCCACCTATGCTGGGCCCATTCTCTGCTTGTTTTGAGAAGTTATCCCCCGTACTTCAATCTCAAGAGTTGTTGAGCAAAGGCTTCATTAGACCAAGTGCATCTCCTGGGTGTGCTCCGGTTTTGTTTGTTGAAGAAGAAGGATGGGAGTTTTTTTTCAGATGTGCATAGACTACTGGTAGTTGAACAAGGTTTTAAACCATAACGAACAAGTATCCCTTCCTCTCATTGATGACTTGTTCGATCAGTTACAAGGTGCTTGTTGTCTTCTCTAATATTGACTTTTAGATCCTGTTATTAACAATTGAAAATAGGGCAACGATGTGCCAAAGACTGCTTTTGAACCAGGATATGGGCTTACGAATTTGTTAGTTGATTTCTTTTGGTCTTTACGAATGCCCCTTCTTGCGTTCATGAGTTTGTGACGGGTTTTTAAGCCAATATTTGGATCTCTTTTGTGATTCTTATTTATTGATTATATACTGTTAGTACCCTAAAAGTAAGGAGGAACATGAGATGCATTTGATAATGGTATTGGAAAAATGTTGAGGGAGAAAAAGTCTTTTATGCCAATTGCTCTAAGTGTAGTTTGTTTGGCTAGATGCAGTGTCCTTCTTGGGGCACTTTGTTTCTAAGGATGGAGTGATGGTGGTCCTTCTAAATGAGACATGAAGAATGGGTAAGACCTACTATGTGTCACAAATAAGAGCTTTGTTGGTTGCTAGCTACTACCGCCGATATTGTCAATGGATTCCTCCTTCTATTGCTTCCAAACTGCGAACTTGATCTAAGCAAAATGTTCGCGTGTATGTTCGGATGAGTGTGAGGAATCTTTCAAAGCTCAAGACTCTGTTGACACTGGCACCCAATTCTCACTTGCAGTGGAAGGTAAAAATTTCATTTTGGTCTATTGTGATTCTCCTATTGTGTTTGGGTGCAGTGCTAAGCAAAGAAGATTTGATTGCTTATGCTTCAAGACACTTAACTTGCATGAACGTACTATCCAACTCATGATTTGGAATTGGCCGCGGTAGTGTGTGCAGTTTAAAAGGCATGGAGCACTATTTATTGGGTTATTGTGAGGTCTATATAACGGATCATCGTAGCCTCAATATGTCCTTACTCAGACAAGATTTGAATTGAGACTAGGAGATGGATGGAACGACTGACCAGGAACTACGACTTCATCACGTTTTGTATCATCCGGGGAAGCGAATGTTGTAGTCGGATGCTTTAAGGTAGAAAGGCGGGAAGCATGGGAAGTCTAGCTCACTTGCAAGCTTCTAGACGCCATCCCATTGGCTAGGGAGGTTTCAGACATCCTGGCTAATGACTTTAATGAGGTTAGAAGTAAATAGAAGGCAGGATGTTTGGCCAGTGTGGAGCGAGATCTTCTTTTCTTGACAAGATCAAGGGAATCAGTTTGATTGGACGAGAAACTAAGTCGCATCTAAAAGGTGTTTGCGAGGAGATGCTAGAAGCATATAGATGGAGGAAGGTGTTTTGAGAATCATGGAAGGGTAATAGTAGGTACCCCGTGCTGATGATTTGATCCACACTATTCTTACAGAGCTCATAGTTTTCCGGATATTACTATACACCCGGTGCCACCAAAGATGTACCGTGGGCCTAGGCAACACTTTTTGGGGGAGTAAATGAACGCGCGACAATTGTTTGAGTTTTGTTTCCAAATGTCCAATTGGCACAAGTCAGTATGAACACCAGAGGACCGTAGGAACACTTCAGAGAATGCCCATTCCTGAATGGGGAGTGGTAGATACTTGCAATGGACTTCGTGTTTTTCCTCAAAGTACATTGGGAAAGTTGACTCTATTGGTAATTGTGGACAGATTACCTAAGTCTGCTCATTTCATTCCGGTCAAGGTGACTTATAATGCAGAGAAGTTAGCCAAACTTTACATCTCTTATCCCTTTTTCCCAAGCACTTTAGATTCCGGTCGTTGAAGAGCTGTTGAAATGACTTTGAAGGAAGTCTTGGAATTCTCACTCATCCAAGTAGGGTAGGTCCTCACTTTTCAAGGGCAATGCCACTATCAATCTTATGGTGTTGTTCTAGTGTTAAGACTTCTAAGTTTATTCCTTTTGATTTGAGTACTAAACATTGTATAGTCTATATGTGGCTTTATTACTTTGATGTATGAGATATGCCTAATTGATATACTTTTATTTTAGATGGTTATGAGATGAGACATATGTTTAATACTATGTTTACATTTTTATATCTCTCTGGGTGAATAAAGTAGAAGACTATGTAATTTTTCCCATACAAAAGGGTGTATGATAATCGATATGAATATTATGTGTATGTATAGGTCTATGTAAACCTCAATGTAGAAGTAATGAAAACTTTTTAAATTTTCCACATTTTTTACCTATGAATGTAATGATGTTAGCTAAGAGGCTAGTCTTAGTCCTCAAAGAGGATGACGACGCCTGTTACGTCTAGGGGGTGCTCCCCGGATGTGACAAACATAGTATCTGAGCATGAGTTTGAATATATTTAGAGTCGATGTCTCACTTAACCACATCTATGTAGATTCGTATACATAATTTTGAAGCGCGCCACACTTATGAATAGGAAAGTATGTGATGTTTAGGAAACTCTCACTTTCTTGGAAAGCCAATATCGTGCCTATTGAGTCTTGTAATGTATGTGATCTTACCGTCTAATGCTTTTATTATGATAATAGGCAATGAATACTCGAAGTAACGCATCATGAAGACTTGATGAAGAGATTGCTAATGCTGGAGTCATTCCCGTTGTGATAAAGTCCCTCCTCTTGAAAAATATGTTAAGTGATGTTCAAGATCCATTCAATCCTCCTCCTTTAACGGATGGTGACATAAAGGTTTCCTTTATCCAAATGTCCCAAGACATTACCACTCAAGCACAAGCCATCACCACTCAATCTCAAGCCATGTCGATCCAAGATAATCAGGAGGTTGTACCCCGGGCAAACCATCATGTTGGTACCGTAGCCTCCCGTTTGATGGATTTCAGTAGGATTAATCCCACTACTTTTTGTGGGTCCAAGGTTGAGGAAGTTCTCAATAGTTTATTGATTAAATCTTCAATATCCTCTATGCTATTGGGTTGGCTATGTCACATCTAGTAATGCCCCGTAGACATAACCAACATCGTCGTCCTTTTGGAGGACTAAGACAAGCCTCTTAGCTAACATCATTACATTCATATGTCAAATTTAGGGAAAATTTTAAAACTTTTCATTACTTCTAATTGGAGGTTTAAAGATACCTCTACATACACATAGTAATTATATCGTGTATACATAGACCCTTCGTATAGGAAGATTACTTAGTCTTCTACTTTTATTGAAAAAATATATATTGAATATAACAGTCTCAAAATTCTTATCTCATAACCATATAATAAGAGTATATCAAATTGTCTCTAGCCCATACATCAATATAATAAGACCACATATAGGTCATACAACATTTAATATCCAAATGAAAAGGAAAGAAACATATGAGTGATAAAATAAAAGCAACATCATAGGCTTGATAGTTGTATCGCCCTCAAAAAGTGAGTACCTACTCTACTTCGATGATTGAGATATCTAAGTCTTCTTCAAATCATCTCCAAAGGCCCTTCAACGAACGAAACCTAAAATTTTGGGGAAAAGGAAGAAATGGGGTTAGTACACAACTTGTACAAAGTATCAGACAATATCCACACATGTCATGAAAATATTCTAAAAAGGACATTTCATTAAGTATGCAATTTACTTTGAAAACCTTTATGCATATTCAACAAAACTATACAAAATCAATAAGGCATATTCATTAAGTCATAATCATGTGCATCACAAGACCAAAAACATCAAAACTAGTCAAGTCAACATGCATATCATGTAATTGAATACATAGTCATGTAACTCAATCATCAAGTCATAAATAATCACAAGCATGAAAAGAGTACATTCATCATAACCAAAGTAAGACAATTAATTATGAACCATTATCATGTCAACAAGTGCAATGACCAAGCAAAGTCCTATAACCTTAGTCAATCAAGTAACCCAACCAGAATCGTGATCAACCTCCTACTTCACATAGCATAGTATTTAAGGGTACATAATATCATACTTTAACAAGGTAGACCAACACATATTCATAAGTGATACCAATAAACTTATGGTATCAACAATGTGCAAGTTCATCATATACATATCATGTACCATAATAAACATATTCATACATAAGAACATCCTCCTAAGACATTGCTCAAGGCTAACTAGTGCAATGTTTAGGTAGACTCAAATACCCCTACCTAGACTAAGCTAAACCCCTTAGGTTATCTTAATTAGAGTTCATTACTTTAATTAGTTTTACCTTTGGGAACATCTTTACATAACCTAGATAGACTACATGAGAAAATGTGGATTCCGGTTTCATGGAACCCTACACCGAAAGAAGGTCGAATACTTGCAAAGGTAGTACTTAAACATGAACATAGCAACTACGTGGATCCTCTAGCTAGTATTTCTATGGGGGCAACATAGTTCAAGAACCAAGATATGTAGTTTGGACCCTCTTTATTCTACATGCATTATAGTCTCCAATCTCAAGATTACGTTAGCGATCTTACCTTCCCTATGTGAGAAGGGACACTCTACACTCTAGTTCACTCGGTGCTAAGCTAGAGTCCATTTTGAAATGTCTTTAATGTATTTATTATTCGTCATAACTTGTTGTCGGTCATAGGGCCTAACCCTGGTATAAACATTACAACATTTAACAATTAACACAATCTATACCATTACAATATCATCATCTCATACATTAATAATATTGCATATATCTCCCTTTTCGTTGCAATTCATGTAAGTGAGGTTAACACATTTACATATCACTTCATAATAAGGCACATTGGTAAATCATTCACCATCTTATAACATTTATATCGTAGCCAACACCTCCAAAACCATAGTGAATACATTTCATCATAATCATACCACCCTTATAATAGTAATAAAAGGCATACTCCAATACAACACCGTGACTTAATCACAATGAACCATAAGTTGAAGTTAAGGATAGAGATCACAAAAGTTACAAAGTATCCTTCATAATTCATCGTCAAGGTCTTACCATCAACCCTTAATTCAACCCAATTAGGGTATACCATCATCTTAATTCAATGACCAACTTGATAATGAGTCTAAAATAATTACTACATCACAATTCAATACTAGTTCATAGTTTAAAACAAGATACTTAGGTCAATTCACAACATACTGTAGAACTAGAATGAAAGGAATATAAATAACCCTAATTCATTAATGATTAGTATAAAAACATAATATAACAGTAATTAAACCAATAACTAATTCAATTGAACCAATATAACATTATTCATTTCAAGAGCATCACGTAGGGTTGAGGGGTAAGGGTCATCTTTTACAAACTAGACCAATGCATCAACATATATCATAATTTAGTTAGAATAAATGTTCATATATTAATAATATCAAAAATAAATCATACATTGATCATTGATTAAGATTGATGGTGAAACATTACACTTTGAATCCCTTAAACCCTCCCATATCTTTATATTCAATGGAGTTCTTCACTAGAGAGAGAATGAAGAGAAAGGAAGAGATTTGGTTTTTGAGAAATATGAAGTTTTAGTATATCTTCCTTTCGGTTGACCTTCTATTGGGTGTTTACCTTACGTTAATTAGACCTTCCTCATACCCCAAGACAATTAAAACACCATAATTAATTAATTGGAACTAACTTAAAACGTGTAAAAAAGTCAGGCCCTCACAGACGTCACCACGATTCGACGGATCGTGGGTCAATCGATGGCCAACCCCCCGTTCTGTGCTGCACATCCATTGTTTGATTCAGATACTGGTCCAAATGTAAAACTACCCAAAATTATAAACTTTGGTCAACGGATGACATGGATGCCCCATCGATCAACAAACGTTCCGTCGACTCCCCTCGTGGGTGCACACTGCCTAGGCGGTGCTTTTAACCCCATAACGAGAGGGACCTCCTAAAGGGCCCTTGGTTTATATTTGGGGATTCGTACCAAGATATTTCAACTATGAACCAACTTAAACACATGCTATACACCCTTCCGCCAATTTTTACCATTTAAGACTTCTTAAAATTAGTTAAATAGGCTAAGTCACGCTATTACCTCCTTGAACTAGTTTATGGACGTCATGGACGTTCTTGGACGTTTTGGTTTCTAAACTTATGAAATGACTTATATTAATTAAGATGTACCTAAAAAAAGTATCTACATATTAGAACACTTACTTAGGATCTAGAACAAATCTCGATTTTTGAAGCGTTATATTATCCCTCTTCCCTTTTGGGAACATTCATCCCCGAATGACACTAAAATTATTTTAATAGAAGGAATAGACTCAAGACTAGTATCCCAACCAAAAAAAATACATAACAACATGATTTACAACATAAATCGTACCACTTTCCAAAGGTAATTTAAAAAGCTTCAATTACCACACATAAGGCTCAATATCACATTATGAGAAATATCCTTCTCACAACAATAACAGCTCAACATAGCATTTATGGGTCACTTATGCCAAAGTTCAACTTACCAATATGCTACATATAATTTTATAATGACTCACCATATCAAAATGCGCAACATAAATCAAACAAGCAAAATTGCAAATTATGAGCATACTTCATAGTAATTCACTGTAACAACATCCAAAAATGCACATTTTTGCTAATCTTCACAATAAATCAAAGGACATCAATTTTAACTCATTATTTTAATCATAAATAGAAATTTCTAACCTTTGTTATCAAATTGATGACGGTAACGATACTTCATGCCAGCCTCAGCCTGCCATGTTGCACCTCAACTAGGTGATTCTTCCATAACACCTTTCCGGAAGCCACCTCTTTATTCCTTAACATCTTTACTTGCCTATCAAGGATTTGAACCGAAACCTCTTCATAAGAGAGGTTATCCTTCACACCAAGACCCTCAAGAGGAAGAATAGACTCGGGATCACTAATACACTTCTGAAGCATGGAAACATGGAAAAGCGGATGAACCAAGACAATTCAATAGGAAAACTTATCTCATAAGAAACCTTACCAACCCTTTTCAAGATTTCGTAGGAACCCACATAACGAGGACTCAACTTCCCTTTCTTGAAAAATCTAACAACCTCTTTCATAGGAAAAAAATTCAAATACACCTTATGAGCTTCTTCAAACTTTAAATCCCTTTTTGTATGATCAAGATAAGACTTTTTCGACTATAGGCCATTTGCAACTGGTTCCTTATAATATGAACTTTCTCCAAAGTCTTATAGATTGAATCGGGACAAAAAACTGAAGGATCACCCAATTCAAACCATCCAAAAGGATACCTATACCTTCTACCATACAAGGCTTCATAATGAGACATGTATATGGATGAATGGAAACTATTACTGTAAGAAAACTCCACCAAAGGCAAATGCTTATCTCAATTACCCTTGAAATCAATAATACAAGCCGTGAGCATATCCTCAAGGGTCTTAATAGTATGCTCCACTTGGCCATCCATTTATAAATGAAAGGCGATGATTAGCTTCATCTTAGTACCCAACCCTTCTTGAAATAACCTCCAAAACCTAGATGTGAATTGTTCACCCGTATCTGATATGATGTATAATGGAATACCATTGCAACACACAATCTCATCTATGAATATCCATGCATAATCTTCCGTCGAATAAGTAGATCTGATAAGAATGAAATTAGCAGACTTGGTCAACCTATCCATAATCACCCATATATAGTCATATTGATTTTGTTTCCTAGGAAAACCTACCACAATTTCATACTGATTTCTTCGCACTTCCAAGTATGAATTTGGATTTCTTGAAGTAAATCACCCGACTTTTGATGCTTGGCTTTCACTTGTTGGCAATTTGAACACTTAGAAACAAATTCCAGTAAGTCCTTTTTCAAATATTCCCACAAAAATACTTCCCTAAGATCATGGTTCATCTTTGTCAAACCTGAATGACTCGAGTAACGGGACCCATAAGCTTTTTAAATAATCCGGTTCCTCTAACATTTACACTGGGAACAACCAACCTTCCTTGATAACTCAACACACTATCCCATCGACGAGAATGACTTATTAAGATTTATAAGAACCGATTCCTTCATCTTGATCAATGACTGATCAAGGTTTTACTTGAACATCACCTCAACTACCAAAACTTACTCAGAGTTATGATGGACCACAAAACCATCATTTAGAGAATCTTCCAACCTCCCATCCTATCTAGTCAACCTATACACATCTTTCACTAGGTATTCCTTGGCTTCATCTATATGAGAAACACTACACATGGATAACCGACTTAGAGCATCCACAACCACATTGGCCTTGCCGAGGTGATAGAGAAAACTCATGTAAAAATCCTTCAACAATTCCAACCACAATCTTTGTTAGAGATTCAACTCCTTTTGAGTAAACACATATTGGAGACTCGTTTGGTCGTTATACACATCAACATGGACACCATACAAGTAATGCGTCAATATTTTCAAGGAAAATACCCTCTTATTCAAGATCATAAGTTCTATAGTTTCTCTCATGTACCTTAAGTTGTCTAGAAGCATAGGGTACCACTTTTCCATATTGCCTAAGCACACACCCTAAACCCAGTCGCGATGCATAAAAACATACAACGAAACCCTTTGTACCCTCTAGTAAAGTCAACTCTAGAGCAGAAGTAAGCCTATCTTTCAATATTTTGAAGCTTCTCTCACTTTCCTCCGACCACTCAAATTTCTTAGGGCCCGTTTGGATGGGCTTAATAAAAGCAACTTTAAAAAGTACTTTTGAAAGTGTTGAACTTAGTTTTAAAATAAGCAGTATGGTTTTGGATACAAAGTGCTGAATCATTAAAAAAAAGTTGTTGATAGTTTTTGGCAAATAAGTTCTGATAAACCAGCTTTTTTAATAAAAGTTTAAAATAACCTTAAAAGATGTTAACATAGTAAAATTCATTAATTTATATTTTACAACCTAATAATTATATTTTGCTATCATTCACAGATTTCATTCTCATCACAAATTAATTATAATCGGAAGATAAAACTATTTTTTATTATAGCTTTTAAAGATATATAATTGTGAATCGATTAAAGAACGATTTGAAGATTTTATTTAGTTTCATTCATAATGTAAATAAGTTTGTCTATCATTCACTATTCTTATTATCACAAATTATTTAAAAAGGAAATCATTTTTATTTAGGTTTATGGCAACTTATTTTTTACATTTAAATATATATAAATGTGAATCTATCCTTGAAAGATTTAAGATTTATTGTATTTTCATTTCATTCATTCATAGTAAGAGTAATTGTCTATATCCACACGTTAAAAGTAAATAGAAGAAAGAGATGTTAGGGTTATGTGGGTAATTTGTAGATTGTTTAAAAAAATATTAAGCGCAAAAAGTAAAAATGTGGTCAACTTAAAAAAAACTTATAATCTGGAAAAAAAGCAACCACCTAACCACCCAGCTTTTAACTTTTGGCTTAACAGAAAGTTTTTCTTTTTATGTAACTTAAATAGTTGTTTTAGATGGCCAAAACAGCTATAGTCAAAAACCAGCTTTTAAGATGAGCCAAACAGGGTCTTACTCTTTTAGGTCAAGTAGCCAAGGGAGATGCAATGTATGCAAAAAATCAATAAACCTCGGATAATAACCCGCTAGACATGTCGATTGGATTCAATGGTCGAGGACGATATTTCACTGCCTCGGTTTTCCTTGGATCAACCTTAACTTCCTCAATGAAAATGATATGACCAAGAAAAGCCACCTATCTTCAGCAAAACTAACGTTTGCTATACTTTGCTAATAATTTATTCTTCATAAGAACTTGTAACACCAATGCCAAACGGTTCATATAATCACTTTTATTTTTCGAATGTACCAAGATGTTGTCAATGAAGACAATGAAAAATGAATCTAGATAACTCCAAAACACCCTATTCATCAGATTCATAAACAAAGCTTGGGAATTTGTGAGACCAAAGTACATTAATAAGAAAACATAGTGACCATATCTAATCCGAAATACTATTTTTGGTATATTCTCACCTCTCACCCTATGTTAGTGATACCACCGATCTCAAGTCGATCTTACAAAAGTAGCTTTCCCATTGGATTTGATCAAACAATTCGTCAATCCTAGGGAGAGTAAAATTGTTCTTAATAATAACATTATTAAGTTGGCGGTAATCAATGCACATTCTAATGGACCCATCCTTCTTCTTCACAAACAAAAGTGGAGCACCCCATGGAGAAATACTAGGTTTAATGAAGCCTTTGTGTAGTAAATCTTTGGGTTGATCCTATAACTCTTTCAATTTGGCCGGAGACATCATATAAGTAGGAATTGACATAGGATTTGTATCCGGTAACAAGTCAATACCAAAATCAATTTCCTATTAAGGAGGAATATCAGGAAGATCATTTGGAAAGTACTTCGGAAATTCTCTCAATATGGGGACCGACTCAATGGGAGGAAATATGGAATCGAAATCTTGGACTCTTACTATATGGTATAAACACCCTTTATAGATCATTTTACAAGCTTTCACACAAGAGATGATATGACTCTAGGAATAGAATCCCCCCCCCCCCCTTTCCACTATAAAATGGGCTCATTTGGAAAGTTAAACTTCACCACCCTTGTTCTACAATCTATAAAGGCAAATCAAGCATGAAACCAATCCATAACAAAAATGACATCAAAATCAAGCATATCAAGTTCTACAAGATGAACATAAGAACTCTATTAGGAATCATTATCGGACAATTTTCATACACCCTTTTTCCAACAACCGACTCATCCAGCGAGGTAGACACTATAAAATGTTCATGAAATATATTGGGTAAAATGTCAAAATTTTTAGCTACAATAGGAGTAATAAATGATAAGGTAGAACCAAGATCAAGAAAGTCATAAACACCAATATAGAAGACTTCCAATATATCGCTCACCACGTCGGGAGTAGTTTCTAGCTTACCTTTAAAGTGGAGAGCGTAAAAGTGATTCATCTACGGAGCCTAATTTGAACCACATGCTTTAGATTTACCACTACCCTTGTCTTGACACCTCAAATTAGGGAAATCCCTAAACTTGTGCCCACTTTTTTAAAAAACAAAAACAATTATTCATTTCCTTAAGACAATCACTATAGTGATTCTTGCCAAACTTTCATCAAGTTCGCTTCTTGGTTGGTGAACTACTATCCCTTCCCTTTTTATGCTTAGTATTAAAAACCGTATCATCCCTAGACTTAGGGAACTTCCATGGAACTTGAGTTGAAAACATCTTGTAGAACCTAGGCTCGTCTTGAATTTCAAGCCTATTCTTTGAGGAACCACCATTAAAAAATCTTGCCCTCTTGGCATCTATACTCTTCCTCTTAGACCTTGACCCATCCACTTGGTGAGCATGAACCATGAGATGAAAATGTTAATATTGTCATTTAGCATACCTAAATGATACTCCTCTTGCAAGTAATCAGACACTCTAGTCACAAAAGATTTCATTTAATCTCCAGGGTTTGAAACCAAAGAAGGAGGATATTTTGACAATTGAGTTAATTTCATAGAGTATTCAAGAACACTCATGCCTGCTTGACAAAGGTTTATGAACTCCACCAACATGGATTCCCTCTTCTTTCTAGAAAAGAACTATCAAGAAAAGTATTCTTGAACATTTCCCAAGACACTAGTCCACCCCTTAAAAAATTATTGCCCCTCCATTGGACATACAATGTTTGGGCCACATCTTTGAGTTTGTAAGTGGCTTACTCAGCCTTCTCACTAGGAGAGAACCCCATAGCATAGAGGATCTTATAGATTTAATCAATGAACTCTTGGGGGTATTCTTCAACCTTCGACCCATAGAATGTAGGAGGATTCATCCTAGTGAAATTCCTTTTATAGAAGGCCATGGTAAAAACTTGTTTATGTGCTTGGGGTAAAACCTCCTAAGTAGCTTGGGTCGTCATGTCTTGTGCTTCAGTAGTGGCGGCTTGTGCTTCGGTAGTAATGGCTTGGTCCATGTGGAAAAAATCAACCCTTATGTCTCCATCTGTCAAAGGAGGAATATTAATCAGGGCTTGGTCATCATTCACATATTTCTCAAGAGGAGAAACTTGATCACCACAGGGAGGAACTCTCGTATTGGCAATCTGTTCTTCAAGGCTTCGTGTCACATTCCTTTGAGTATTCATTTCCTATAATCACAATAAGGATTACATGTAAAATCACATAGATCTAACACTCAAAAGGCACAATATTGGACTTCCAAGAAAGTGAGAGTTTCCTAAGAATCTCACAGATTCCCATTCATTAGTGTGGCACACTTCAAAATTATGAATACAAACCTATATAATTATGGTTGAGAGAGAACCCGACTCAAATATATTTAACCTCATGCTCTAATATCAAATTTTGTCACACCGTATTACCCCCCCCCGTGGCATACCGGTGTCTCGTCCCTCTTTGAGTACTATACTATAGCCTCTTATATACATCATTACATGTCTGGTAAATTTAGCAAAAATTAAATTTTATTACTACTTTCTAATTGGGATGTTTTTTACATATACCTCTACATACACATAGTAGATATATATCGAGAATACATAGACCCTTTGTGTTGGAAGATTACTTAGTCTTCTACATTTATTGCACATAGATATACAAAATATAACATATTCCCAAAATAGTCATCTCATCACATAACCATCTAATAAGAGTATATCAAATTGTACCTAGCTTATACATCAATGAAACAAGAGCACATATATGTCATACAATGTTTAATATCCAAATGAAAAGGAAAGAAACATAAGATTATTTAAACTAAAGAAACATCAATAAGATAGATAGTGGCATCACCCTTGGAAAGTGAGGAGCTATCCTACTTGGATGATTGAGAAATCCAAGTCTTATTCTAGTCATGTCCAAAGGCCCTTCAACGATCGGAACCTAAAATGTTGGGGATAATAAAGAAACGGGTTTAGTACATTACTTGTACTAAGTGTGATACCATAAGCACACATTTCATGAAAACATTCTAAAAGCGACATTTATTAAGTATGCAAAATACTTTGAAAACCTTTATGCACATTCAACAAGAATATACCAAATCAACAAGGCATATTCATCACGTCATAGTCATGTACATCACAAGACCAATAACATAAAATCTAGTCAAGTCAACACGCATATCATGTAATTGAATACATAGTCAAGTAACTCTATCATCAAGTCATAAATAATCACAAGCATGAAAAGAGTACATTCACCGTAACCAAAGAAAGACAATTACCCATGAACCATTAGCAGGTCAAACGTGCATGACCAAGCACAGTCTATCAACCTTAGTCAATCCTTAAACCAACCGAATCATGATCACCCCTACTTTCCCATCGCATAGTATTTAATATCATACTTTAACAAGGTAGACTAACACATATTCATAAGTGATACCAATAAACTTATGGTATCAGCAATGTGCAGGTTCATCATATACATATCATGTACCATAATAAACATATTCATACATAAGAACATCCTCCTAAGACATTGCTCAAGGCTAACTAGTCCAATGTTTAGGTAGAGTCACATACTCCTACCTAGACTAAGCTAAACCCCTTAGGTTATCTTAATTAGAGTTCATTACTTTAATTCGTTTTACCTTTGGGAACATCTTGACCTAACCGAGATAGACCACATGAGATAATGTGGATTCCTGTTTCATGGAACCCTACACCGAAAGAAGGTGGACTACTTGCCGAGGTAGTACCAAAACATGAACATAGAAACTACGTGGATCCACTAGCTAGTATTCCTATGGGGAAAACATAGTTCAAGAACTAAGAGATGTAGTTTGGACCCTCTTTATGCTACATGAATTATAGTCTCCAATCTAAAGAGTACATTAGTGATCCTACCTTCCCTGTGTGGGAAAGGATACTCGTCACTCTATTTCACTTGGTACTAAGCTAAAGTCGCTGTAGAAATGTCTTTATTATTCATCATAACTGATTGTACGCCATAGATTCTAACCCTTGTATAAAAATCATCATCATTATCATAGTTCAATAAGAATTGCATGAGTATAATCCTTTCATTACAATTCATATAAGTGAGCACATTGGAAAATCATTCACCATCCTTATAACATTTACATCATAGCCAAGAGTTCACAAACCATACTCAAGTCATTTAAATTAAACATCATACCACCCTATAAATCCCTATACAAGGCATACTCCAATACAATACTATGATGTAATCACAATTGACCTTAATTTGAAGTAAAGGATGGGTATCACAAAACTTACCAAGTGTCCTTCATAATTCATCGTCAAGGTCTTACCATAAACCCCTAATTAAACACAATTAGGGTATAACATCATCATAATTAAATGACCAACATGATAACTAGGCTAAAATAATCACTACATCATAATCCAATACTAGTTCATAGCTTAAGACAAAATACTTAGGTCAATTCACAACATACTTCATAACCTAAATCACTTATCAAGAACTAGCATGAAAGGACAATAATTCATCCTAATTTATTCATTATTAGTATAAAAACATTATATAATAGTAATTGAACAAATAACCAAGTCAATTGAACCAATATAACATAACTAATATCAAGATCATCACTTAGGGTTAAGGGGTAAGACTCATCTTCTATAAACAAGACCAATCCATAAAAATTTATCATAATTAAGTTTGAAAATATATTAATATATTCATAATGTAAAAAATAAATGATAAAAAATCAGTTCATAACATAAATTTTCGAGATTGGATCAAACCCACTTGAAAACCCAAAACTAGAAATCAATTTAATGGAACCCTTTCAGGAAAAGGTCCCAAAGGTGAAAAATATCCCATACATTACTAGTTGATGAATATTAGTGGTTAAAATTTAATCTTTGAAGCCCTTAAAAAATACCCTATCTTGTTTTTCAATGGAGTTCATCACTATAGAGAGAAAGAAGATAGTTTGGGTTTGTGAGATATGAGAGTTTTAGTTAGTCTAAATTAGGTTAGGACTTTATATTAGGTGTTAATTAGGTTAATTAAACATCCCCAATCTCCCAACTAATTAACTAACCCTTTAAATAACTAATTGGAACTAACTTAAAACGTGCAAAAAAGTCAGGCCCTCACAGACGACACCATGATCAACGAATCATGGGTCAATCGACGACCACCTACATATCTGTTGTTTGATTCAGAGACTGTTCCAACTGTACCATTATCCAAAATGTCTAAGTGTTGGTCGACAGATGGAATCGACGCCCCATCCATGCATACACTCTCCATTGACTTCCGTCGTGTGTTCACATTATCCAGTGCTTTTGACCCCAAAACGAAAGGGTGCTCCTCAAGGGCCCTTAGTTGGTTCTTGGGGAGTCATACCCAAACATTTTGAATATAAAAAAGCATAAAAACATGTTATACACCATTCCACCAATTTTCTTCATTTATTGACTTGTAAAAGCTAGTCAAGTAGGTTAAGGCATGCTAGTACCTCCTTGAACTAGTTTGTGGACGTTCTTGGATGTTTTAGTTTCTATACTTCCTAAATGATATATATTCATTATAACGGACCTTAAAACATTTCATGCACCTTATGAAACTTACCTTGTGCTCTGGAACACATCTTGGATTTACGAAATGTTACATACTACTAGTTAGAATGTCGAGTTAGCCACTTACCAACTCAAAAATGTGGCCAAAATTTGGAACATTAAATTGAGAGACAATAGGACCTTAAGAGGTGGACCGGTAACATGGGAGATTTTGAATAAGCCTTTTCTTGATAGATGCTTTCCTAGGTAGAAGTAGGAAGCCAAAATGGTTGAGTTCAACAACATTCGTCAAGGAGGTATGAGTTTACTTGAATATTCTTTGAAATTCACTAAATTATCAAAGTATGATCCTTCTTTGGTTTCTTATGCTAGATACAAAATGAGTCACTTTGTAACTGGAGTGTCAGATGACTTGTAAGAAAAATATTATTCGTCTATGGTACATGACAATATGAGCATTTCTCCTCTCATGGTTCATGATCAACAAGTTTAAGAGACGAGTGCTGAGAGAAAGAGTATGGATTCCAAGAGGTCAAGGTCTTTTGATGGTAGTTCTTCAAAAGGTAGGCTTGATAACAAAGATAACCCTATGTTCAAGAAGACGATCTATAACCAAGTTTCTTCCAAGTTTCCGAAGGCTCGTGATGATAGGGTGTCTAACCCAAAGCCTCAAAAGGGAAGGGGTAATATTTCACCAACCAAGAAGCCGACTTGTAGAAAGTGCGGTAAGAAGCATAATCGTTATTGCCTTAAGGGAAGAGATAATTATTTTTTTTATGGTAAAAGTGGTCAGAAAGTTTGAGAATACCAATGTGAAGAGGTAAGACAAGAAGAGTGAGCAAGGAGGTCGTTCTAATGATTCCCTGAAGAAGAATCACTTTTATTATCTTCTCTCTAGAGGTGAGCAAGAGACTTCTCCCGACGTGGTGACCGATATGTGAAAAGTCTTTTCTATTGATGTATAGGCTTTACTTGATCCGGGTGCTACACTATCTTTTAGGACTCCTCTAGTAGATAAAAGTTTGACATTTTTCCCGATATCTTGAATGAACCTTTTATGGTGTCTACCCTGGTGGGTGTCTCGGTTGTTGTAAAAAGAGTATATTGAACCTTTTACTTGAAATTTTTGATTTTGATGTCATATTGGGTATGGATGGTTGCATGCTTTCATTGCCTCCATAGATTGTAGAATAAGGGTGGTGAAATTCAATTTTCCAAATGAGCCTGTTTTAGTGTGGAAGGGTGGAAATTCTATTCGTAGAGATCGTATCATTTATTGTTTGAATGCTAGTAGGATGATCTCTAAAGGGTGTTTATACCATAAAGTAAGAGTCCATATACTCAGAAATTTCTCCCATTGAGTCGGTCCCCGTAGTGAGGGAATTTCTCGAAGTCTTTCCTAATGATGTTTTCGGTATTCCTCCTGAACAAGAAATTAATTTTGGTAATGACTCGCTACCAGATACAAATCCCATTTAATTCCTCCTGATCAGATGTCGCCGGCTGAATTGAAAGAGTTGAAGGATCAACTCAAAGATTTACTAGAAAAAATATTCATTAGACCTAGTCTTTGTCCATGGGGTGCTCTGGTTTTGTTTGTGAAGAAGAAGAATGGGTCTCTTATAATGTGCATTTTCTATGGCCAACTCAGTAAAGTCAGTATTATAAACAAGTATCCTCTCCCTCAGATTGGCGATTTATTTGATCAACTCCAAGTGGAAAGCTACTTCCTAAGATTGTCTTGAGATCGAGGTATTACAAACTTAGGGTGAGAGATGAGGATATACCAAAAATGGCATTTCAAACTAGATATGGTCATTATGAGTTCTTAGTTATGTCTTTTGGTATCACCAATTCCCTGGCGGCGTTTATCGATTCATGAATAGGGTGTTTCAAAGATACCTATATTCATTTGTCATTGTATTCATAGACAAAATCTTGGTATATTCGAAAAATCAAGGTGAACACAAGGACCATTTGAGAGTGGTGTTATCAGTGATCAAGGAGAACCAATTATTTTCCAAGTATAGAAAATACTATTTTTAGTTTAGTTTAGTGGTGTTTCTTGGTCATATCATCTGTATCGAGGGAGTTGAGCTTGATCCAAGAAAAACAGATGCGGTGAAAAATAGGCCTAGACAATTCACTCCAACATACATTAGGATATTTTTTGGTGTAGTGGGTTATTATAGGAGGTTTGTGTATGGTTTTGCGTCCATTTCATCCCATTGACTACTTTGACCAAAAAGAGTAAGAAATTTGAGTGGTCGGATGCATGTGAAAGAAGTTTCCAAATCACGAAAGATAGGCTAACTTCTACTGCGGTGTTAACTTTACCCGAGGGTATCTAGGGTTATGTTGTGTATTGTGATGAATACCAAATGGGTTTAAGGTGTGTGCGGAGGATTGTGAAAGAAGCTTCCAAATCTTGAAAAATAGGCTTACTTTCGCTACGGTGTTAACAGTACCGGAGGTTACCAAGGTTTTTGTTGTGCATTGTAATGAATCTCGAGTGAGTTTAGGGTGTGTGCTTATGCAACATGGAAAACTAATAGCTTATACCTGTAGACAACTTAAGATGCATGAGAGAAACTATCTAACTAATGATCTTGTATTAGCGGCTGTGGTATTTGCCTTGAAAATATAGAGGCATTACTTTTATGGTGTGCATATGGATGTGTATTCCGACCACAAGAGTCTACAATATATGTTTACTCAAAATAGTTTGAATTTCCGACAAAGAAGGTGGTTGAAATTGTTGAAGGGTTAAAACATGAGCGTTCTCTATCACCCCGACAAGGCCAATGTAGTTGCGGATGCACTAAGTCATACGAACATAGGTAGTGTGTCTCATCTAAAGGAAGGCAAGAAAAAGCTAGTGAAAATGCTCATAAGTTGTCTAGATTGCGTGTTAGATTGGAAGATTTTCCAAATGGTGATTTTATGGTCTATCATAACTCCGGTTCATCTTTGGTCGTTGAGGTGAAGTCCAAACAACACCTTGATCAACTATTGACGGAGTTGAAGGAATCGGTTTTTGGTAAGCTTAATTAGTTTTTCTCCACAAAGGTGATGGTGTCTTGATGTATCAAGGAAGGTTGTGTGTTCCTAATATAGATGGTTTGAGGATCCTGATTCTTGAGGAAGCTCATGGGTCCCGTTACTCCATTCATTCGGGTTCAACAATGATGTACCATGACCTTAGGGAGGTTTTTGGTGGGAAGGTTTGAAAAAGTACATAATGGAATTTGTTGGAAAGTGTCCAAATTGTCAACAATTAAAAGCCGAACACGAAAATCCGGGTGGTTTACTTCAAGAAATCCTAATTTATACTTGAAAGTGGAAAGACATCAATATGGATTTTGTGGTAGGTTTACCTCAGACACAAAAGCAATATGACTCTATATGGGTGGTTGTGGATAGGTTGACTAAATTCTGTCATTTTATTCCCGTCAAGTCTATTTACTCCGCGTAGGATTATGAAAGGATCTTCATAGATTAGATTGTGTGTCTCCATGCTATTCCGTTATCCATCATATCAGAAAGGGGTGCACAATTCACTCCTGTGTTTTGGAGGTCATTCCAAAAAGGGTCGGCTACCAAAGTGAAGTTAAGCCCCACTTTCATCCCCAAACAGATTTTCTAGCGGAGCGTACTATTCAAACCTTTGAGTATATTATTAGGTCTTGTATAATTAATTTCAAGGGAAATTGGGATAAGTGCTTGCTTTTGGTGGATTTTTCCTAACCCAATACCTAACGTTCATATATATCTATGGCTTCTTATGAAGCCTTGTATGGTAGGAGATGTATATCTATGATTGGATGGTTTGGAGTGGGTGAATCTTCGCTTTTGTTTCCTGATTTGACTTATAAGACTTTGGTGAAAGTGCATATCATAAGGAATCGCTTGAAAATAGACTATAGTCGGCAATAATCTTATGCCAATCATAGGAAAAGTGATTTAGAGTTTTAAGAGGGTGATAAGGTGTACTTGAAAATTACGCCTATGAAGGGGGTGGTAAGATTTGGCTAGAAAGGGTAGTTGAGTCCTCGTTATACGTGTCCCTATGAAATATTGTAAAGAGTTTGAAAGGTTTCCTATGATTTGAGGTTGCCTAGTGAATTGGCTTCAGTTCATGAAGTGTTCCACGTTTCTATGCTTAAGAAGTGTATCGGTGATCCCGAGTCGATTTTTCCTATTAAGGGTCTTAGTGTAAAGGGTAATCTCTCCTATGAGGAGGTTCCGGTTGAAATTATTTATCGGCAAGTGAAGAGGTTGATAAAACAAATAGGTGGCCTTCGTAAAAGTGTTATGGAGAAACCACCTAGTTGAGGGAGAAACATGGGAGGCCGAGGCTGACATGAAGTCCCGTTATCCTCATTTCTCTCCTAATGAAGGTTAGTTATTCCTATCAATAATGAAAATAATAACGAAAATTGATGTTGCTTTGATTTTTTGTGATGTTTTGAAAAAATGTGCATTTTATGATATCATTACAATGAAGTTGCAGTGAAGTGTGCTTTTGAATTTTAAATTTTGCAATTCTTATTGTTTTGAGTTATGTTGTGCATCTTGATATGGTGAGTTTTGGGAAATGATATTGAACATGTTGGTAAGGTGAGTTTTGATATAATTGACTCATATATGGTATGTTAAGCTCTTGTTGTTGCGAGAAGGAAATTCCTCATAATCTAATGTTGAACCTTATATGTGGTAATTCAAGTTTTTGAATTGTAATGTGCAAAAATACTATGATTTCTATTGTAACTCATGTTGTTATGTATTATTGATTGATTGGGTTGCTAGTCTTCAGTTTATTCCTTCCTTTCAAAAGATTTAGTGTCATTCGGGGACTAATGTTCGTAAGGGAGATAATGTAATACTCTAAAAGTCTAAGACATGTTCAGGAGCCTAACATAGGTTTTAAAAGGTTTAGAAACTGTTTTAAGTTCAATTTTAATATATAGAAGTAATTTAGGAAGTTTAGGAACCAAAACATCAAGGAACGTCCATGACGTCCGGAAATTAGTTCAATGAGGTTCTAGTGTTCCTTAGCCTATTTGACTATGTTTTACGAGTTGGAAATTGATGAATTATGGTGGAAGAGTTCATAACACGTATTAGAATTTATTTGAAGTCGAAACATCTGAGCACAACTCACCAAGGACAAATCAATTGCCCTTAAGAAGGACCATTACATTTTCGTGTTAAAGGATTCCCAACGCATTGTCAACCAATGGATGAAATCAACGATCCGTTGTTCAATCGACTGGGTGTGGACTGCTTTCGTATATGGACAGTTAAAAAAATCCTTTTAATCCTGTTTTGACAAGTCTCAGAAAAAACCGAGAAGTGTGCAACACAGATGCAAATAGTGTCCGTCGTTTGACAAACAAACCGTTTGTCGTGGTCTGGTCTGTCAAGGGACTATTTTACTATATGTTTTTAAATTGGTTAAGTTAATTTATTAGATTGTTAATTAATTAGTTAGGGGTTTATATAATCCTAATTAGGTTAATTAAAAACCTATATAAAGACCCTAACTTAATTAGACTAACCTAACTCTCATAATTCACAAACGCAAAATCTCATCCTTCTCTATTCTTTCTTTCTACCAAGTTGAAGAACACCATAGAAGGTAAAACTCAAAGGGTTTCTAGGCCTGCAATCACCAGGTTTATCCATCAATATTTATCCAACATCAAGGTATGGGATTTCTTTCACCTTTGGGACTTCATTCCCCAAAGGGTTCCATCAAATTGATTTCAAAAGAATGAAATTCTACTGGGTCTTTTCTACAATGTAATCTTCCTATACAAAGGATCTATCTATACTCAATATGAATATTATGTGTAACTAGAAGTCTATGCAAACGTCAATGTAGAACTAACTAAAAGTTTTTAAATTTTCTGTATTTTTTATCTATTAATGTAATGATGTAAACTAAGAGGCTAGTCTTAGTCCTCAAAGAGGACGACAATGTCGTTTACGTCTAGGGGTTGCTCCCCAGATGTGGAAACATGTAAATTGCACCAGTTTACTTAGATTTGGATTGGGATTAAATTCCTATAATGTTCTATGTTAGGTGAAATTAGTATATGTGCAAAGTGAATAGAGTTCACTATAATGTCTTATGGTCTTGATTTTAAGGTGTTTTGTGGTGTGATATACATTTATGATGGTATGTGTTGTCTTATGTAGATTGTATGTATGACTTCGTTGTGGTATTAATGTGATTAATTGCACCAAGTATCACTAGAGGGTTACTTGGTGGAATAAGGAATTAGGAAGAGATTCACAATAAAATGTATGTAGTTCACTGTAAAGTGCGAATAGGTTACTCTAAGTGACCCCAAATGTGATTTATATTCTATGTGTAATTTCATATTATTTTGGCCTTTGAATATGCCTATATGAAGTATGTATATTGTATAAATGCTACTGTATCAATATTTTATGAAGATTTTCTCAAAAAGGCATGAAGTATGATTTCAAGAGAAATTTCTCTTTTAAATGCATCTTCTTGCATGGTTTTCATCCTTAGTGCATTCTTGTACTAACTCCATTCTTAATCGGACCGTCTAACAAAGGGTAGTTATGGAGGTTAACAGGATGAATCTAATGATTGGGAATTGTTATGTGTGTGTTTCCCAAGCTCAGCCAAGGATTCCTTAAGAATTCAGGATATCCTAGTCAAGTCATGTTTAAAGTCCTGTAATTATATACTTTAAAATATGTTATAAGGGGTTGTGTCCCTAATGGTAACTCTTATGATGTGAAGTCTAGGAATGCAAAACGAGACTTAAGTCTACATAGTACTTATGATATTTTAATGGTATATGAAGGGAAGTTTCTCGCATATATTGGGTGCTATGAAAAAATGTAAATGTGCCATCCACTAATTTTCATGATGAAATGCGAGGAATGAGAACTATGGGCTTGTATAGACCTCCGGAACTGCCAGCCTCACGCCCTTTTTACTACTCTCTTGTGGGGGGGTGCTCCACGGTTATGACACTAGACCCTCTAAGTCAAATTTTAATTTATAGTGTAGCCCAAGTTCTTGATGATAGGAAAGAGTTAGTTAAAGAGGTACATAGATTGGCATGGTTAGGTTTTTGATTGATCCAAAAGGAGTGTCTATGGTTCAACATAACTCCAAATCATGTTTAGTGGTTGAGGTGAAGTCTAAAAATCACCTTGATCCTCTGTTGATGGAGTCGAAGGAATTAGTTCTTAGCAATTTCAATAAGGTATTCTCTTAAGCTGGGGATGGGGTACTTAGGAACCAAGGTAGATTATGTGTACCGGATTTGGATTGTCTAAGGGGAAATTTTTTGAAGAGGGTCATGGTTCCCGATACTTCATTCATCCGGGTGCGACAAAAATATATGATGATCTTCGAGAGATCTATTGGTGGGATTGTTTGGAAAGGAATATAAGGGATTTTGTGTCAAAATGTCCTAACTATCAACAAGTTAAGGCTGAAAATCAAAGACAAGGTGTTTTAACTCAAGTGATTGATGTTCCTACTTGGATGTGGGATGATATCAATATGGATTTTGTAGTGGATTTGCCTATGATTCTCAATTGGTGATTGTTGATTGATTGACAAAATATGCCCACTTTATCCAAGTCAAATCTACTTATTCGATGGAGGAGTGTGCTAGGTTGTACCTTAATGATATTGTGTGTTTACATAGGATCCCTTTATCCATTATCTTTGATTGAGGTGCCCAATTCACTTCTTGTTTTTGGAGATCTTTTCAAAAGGGGCTACATATTCAAGTGAAATTTAGCACCACTTTTTATCCTCAAATGAATGGTCAAATGGAGCGAAAATCCAAACCCTAGAAAATCTATTTAGAGCTTCTATTATTGACTTCAAGGGTTATTGGGGTGATCACCTAGCGTTGATAGAGTTATAGTAAAATAATAACTACCATTTGAGTATTTCCATGGCCCCATTTGAAAAAAAATATGGTAGGAAATGTATTTCTCAAGTTGAGTGGTTTGAGGTAGGAGAGTCTTCACTCCTTGGTCCCGAGATAATGAATGAGGCATTAGAGAAGGTTTGGATGATAAGGATTAGGTTGGAAACAACCTGTAGTTTGCAAAAATCCTACGCTAAAAATATAAGAAGAGACGTTAAATTTTGAAGTAGGTAATAGGGTATACTTGAACATTTCACCCATGAAAGGGGTGACGATATTTGGTAAAAAGGGGAAGCTTTGTCCCCCGTACGTTGGTCCTTATGCGATAGTGAAACAGGTCGAGAAGGTGCTTATGAGTTGAAGTTACCAAGTGAACTAGTCTCAGCTCATCCCTTATTTCATATTTTGCATGCTTAAAAAATGTATGGGCGACCTCGTATGTAGTCTCCTGATTGAAGGATTAGGATTTGATGAGACCCTTTCATATGAATAGGTTCCGATTTGAATTCTAGATCGCCAAGTCAAGAAGTTGAGGAATAAATAGGTGGTTTCAATAAAAGTCCTATGAAGAAACCACCTTGTTGAGGGTACCATATGGGGGGTCGAGGCCCACATGAAGTCCCGTTATCCTCAAATTGTAGCCAAATTGAGTTTACAAATCCTCTTAAAATAAAATAATGAATAATGTTGAACTTGTCTTGCTTTGCTGATATGTGCATATTTTTGTTAAGGTTCATGCTAAAGTGAGTTTTCATGAAAAAGGCCCTCTTGCTTAACTTGCACTCATTTGTGTTACGTGTATAGTTCCCTTAATGAAACGGTAGTGAGGATGTTTAATATTTCTTGACAAAAGTTTTTTATTGTGACTCTTTATGTTCATGTTTAGGTTATGTTGATATGAACAATATAGTTCCTCATGTTGTGATATTGAGCTCTTACATGTGGCAAATTGTTAATTGGGTTGCTATGTGTAATGTTTTGCTTATGTTATGAATGGAGTTGTGGAGTACTCCTATGGGATGTGACTCATACTGATTTTATATTGTTGTTGTTCTTTTTGGTTTGGCTTCTATTATTGAGTCATTTTCTCCCTATAAAAAGATTTAGGTGTCATTCGAGGATGAATGTTCCTAAGGGGGGATAATTTAACACTCCGAAAATCCATGACTTAGTCTAGAGCCTCACTAGAAGAAATAATACTTAAAACAATGTTTCTAAGCCTAAACAAATGTATTTAACCTAATTAAGAAGTGTTAGAGTCAAAACATCAAGAAACGACCATGACGTCCGGAGATTGGTGAAAGGTGAGCTAGTGTTCCCTGGTGTGTTTCATGGGGTTTTATGAGTCGGAATTAAGTCAAATTTTGTGGAAAGGTGTGGAACATATAATGGAGTCTGTAATTTTGTGGAAAGGTGTGGAACATATAGTAGAGTCTATTACGGGTCGAAATGTCCTGGTACGACTCCCCAAGAACCACCCTAAAGTTCCTTGAAGAGAACCCTTGCACCTAAACTAAAATCTTTCATTTGACATTGGCAGTCAATAAACTAAACGATGAGCCGTCGGTGGGTCAACGGCCCATTGATGGTGGTTGTAGATGGGTACTTAGCCAAATTCCTATAAGTCTACAAAAAGAAGTGTGACTAAAACCACTGATTGTCAGTACGGTTCGTGGTCTTGTCAAGGGTGCGTGGATGGGAAGAAATCGTTTGAGGATCGAGTTCACTGTTAGCTTTTGGATTAAGTTATACTAATTAGTTAATTGGTTAGTGAATTAAATTTGTATTAAGGGGTTGGTAATTAAGTTAGTTCGGGAATATAAAAAATTTAAACCTCATTAACCAGCTCATCACTTCATAATTTCCCCAAACCCAATTCTCTCCAACTTCTGTCTACTTTAGCTCTCAATTACAAATCCACATTTAAATAACCAAGTTTCAAGTTCATTAGGGCTCATATTGGGTGCAAAGATGCTAAAACATGGTTTTTTTCAATCCAGTTCATAAAGTTTTCAAATTGATTTAATATTTAAGTGGTTTGGTTTGTATTAATTATTTTTTATTATTTATTGATTAATTATTGTATTTATTAGTCTTTGACATATTTTTATGAAAGAATCCTTGATTGAACCCCTTTACCTAACCCAATTTATAAATTTTACAGGTAAATGATTAGAGATGTTAAATTTAATATGTTATTGATTAATTAACTATTATATGATGATGATGAGTGAATTGATGGGTGAATACTATGGAATTGATGGTATGATCACGAAGTAGGTTTTGAACAGTATTGGTAAGACTTTCTATGACTATAAGTTCTCTAGTTCAATAATGATGGTTTATTCTTGATGATGAAGTTGTATTGAAGTATGATTATGTGAATAGATTAGGAAGATGATGATATGATGAATATGATGGCATGTTATACATATGTTGAGTTGTGATATCTTGATAGGGGTATGATCATGCAAGATTTAATGTGATTCTCTTGATTGCCTTATTATGATATGACTGATATAATGATCTCACTTATGATGGTTTGTGATTAAAGGAAGTACACATTCTAAAACAAAACAGATAATGAAATGATTATACAAGGGGTTATTCTCCTATGGCATATATTAAGATTGAAATATTAAGAAAGGCTTATTGACATTTCAAAAGGAGACATTAGCTTTGAACCGAACGAAGTATATATGATTCGTGTCCCTTCTCGCTGAGGGAAGCTAGGTTCAAAATGGTTTATATGAGATGGAGACAATAATGCAATTGTTCATTAAAAGGGTTTCCAATACATATCTCCTAGTTTCTTAACAATGTTGCCTCCATACGAAAACTAGCTAGTGGATCCACCTAGAATGTTGTGTTCATGTTTTGTTCTACCTTGGCATGTAGATCACCTTCTTTCAGTGTAGGGTTTGATGACATCGAATTCCATGTTTAACTAACATGGTCTTTTATTGGTAAAGGTGATTTTTACCCAAAGTAAAATGAACGAATGAAAGTTATAAAATGAAAAGTAACTATGGTGACTTAAGGGGTTCTACATTAGTGCAAGTAATGATATGAGACTTTACCTATGCCTTGCATAATTTGACCTTGAGGGGAGTCCTAGGAGGATGTTTCTATGTACTTATGTTATTAATAAAATATAGATGTTGACTTTATATGATGTTGACCGTACATAATGTTGACTTTATGTGTTTACCATGATATTGGTATAAGTTTCTATTTATGATGATAAATATGCATGATACGACATTATATGAAATGTAGAAATTGGTTTTGGTCTTTTTCCTAGTTTAGTTTATTATGTGGGGTTATAGGGCTTCAGATAGTCGTTGCAATTGTAGGCTTTGGTGGAGATTGTGAGTAAGGTCCTTGTATGTTTTGATTTTATGAACTCTATGATATTAGATATTGACATGGATTATGATGATTTTGGTCTTGTCTTAAATATGAAGTTGTCTTAAGTGATGTTATGATTATTGACTTGTATATGCTATTGTATGTGCATAAAGGCTTTTAAAAGTTACTTAGCAATGGTTTTGAACAAAACATTACTTTAATCATGATTTCAATCATTTTAATTGCATATTTTCCATATTTTGTACATGTGGTTTGCACTATCCCATATTCTTTCCCTTTTCCCCAAATAATATAGCTATGGGCCATTTAGGAATCAAGGTCACTTTGAAGGAAGGCTTGAAACTCTCCCCAAGTTATTGGTGAGTACTTAAGTACGGGGACGACATCATTTTCTAGATTTATTAGAGTTTGTTATATCTAAACACAATTGCTTCTTCCTTTATCATTTGAGAGTTTAGTATAAGCCTATATGTGGCACATTGTAGTATTGTAAGGGCTATGCCCATATTCATATTTTCTATGATAAAATGTATTAAATGTGAGACAAAATATTAGACTATTTCATATAAATTGGTTATATTGCACAAACAAAAAGTGTATGACACTTCATCATAAGGCGGGATTTTGTACATTCCAGAAAAGTACTTGTCTGTGAAGATACTATTAGGTTTTAAGAATTGTATGGGGTCATAAGCAGCCCATATATTTGGCTTAAGGTTGTTAACAAGGGGAGTCGATGTATCAACAAGTAAGTGTAAAATACCTTTGAGTTCAATGCTCCAATCCAGCTTGTTTAGAATTGTACCTGGAGTGAATACCCTAAGCTGAATTTTTTGTTTACTTATCTCCCACATTTTAGATACGAGGTATCCAAGTGTCCAAGCCTAGGGGTAGGGGCCATAAGCACATATCATTAAAATAAACCTGTAGATTAATCATACCAAAGGACTGTGAGGATCCTTGGACAGAAAGTGAACTTTTCCAAGTGCAACTATAGAGTGCATGGTTAGGAACGTGCACAAAAAAAAAAAAAAACACCACGAAAAACAGTCCAAGGAAACATGTTCTACTAACGGAGAGACCAAAGCGACCCATGCCCCACAACCGTTTGTTTGGGTCTTTTTGTGGGGGGGCACGCGTCAGTCAAGCCACGTGGGTAGAAAGTTCGAATCCATCCTAGGGATCTACTAAAATTCCAAACTAGCTAACTACCTTAGGACTAAACTAATGAACTAACTGTGGTTCCCAAATCCTAAATACCTAACCGGGTGACACTAGCCGAGTATCTAACTAAAGGAACATTTGATTACCTAACCTAGGATGGTCCAAGGGGTTTGTTATGGTCCTAGTAACTTACGGGTAATTTAGTAATTACCCTACTTCACTTAATTTAATAAATTCGTAACTTAATTAATAAATTTAAATTCATGGTCAAACCCGAGACTGATGTACCATGGTTTCACGGTACTTTTAATGCTTTTTCCTTAATTATAGTGTGTGTCCAAAAGCCTTTTTGTATTATTTTTATGTAACTTTCTCCTTATTTGTATGAAATCTTTCCACAGATGAATGCAGAAGTTTTTTAGCGAGAAATGAAGAAGAGACCACCTACAGAGCTTATAATAGTCCGTCGAGTCTGTGGCGGTCCGTAAGTGGCATCGTAGTGAGTAGAGAAACTGCTGAAGGAAGATGGGGAGGTCTGACCTAGTGAAGGGTTACGGAAGT
The DNA here is from genome assembly GCA_027704765.1 of Solanum habrochaites. Taxonomy (NCBI): domain Eukaryota; kingdom Viridiplantae; phylum Streptophyta; class Magnoliopsida; order Solanales; family Solanaceae; genus Solanum; species Solanum habrochaites. The sequence continues at coordinate 38,077,329 of JAKWJA010002492.1, read as the reverse complement.
CCATGACGTATTTTCATAGCCACGATGGTACGTCTTGCTGGTTTGTCGTAATGATCAGAGAGAATTCCCAGTACCCAAATTCCAAGAAGTTAAAGTATTATAGAACAGAGACCCTCGACGGACCGTCGTTCTTGGAATGGTTTGTCATACCTGTTTGTTGAGGGTAATGAAGAAAGAAACAGAAGAATTTGTGAAGTATGGGATGACGAAGGCCATGACTTCCCGTCGTGACCACAACGGTCCATCACGAAGTCCGTCGACTCTGACGCGTTTTGACAGTTTTAAGTAATTAGAATCCTTCTTTAATTATGTTTTTATTTTTATTATAAATAGTTCAAAAAACCTCATTTTGGTTAGGCCCTTCATATTAGAATCTTTGGAATAATCTTTTAATTCGTTGTTTTCAGTATTGAGATTACTGGTAGTAATTGAAACAGTTTTTTTCTGGAATTGATTGTGGTGCTTTTGTTGATTTAATCAAGTAAATTTCTTGAATTTTATTCTTTCTCATTAAGTAAGAGTGCATGAATTCTTATATTAAATATATGAAGTGTGTAATAGTGATGGCATTGTTATCTAAACTCGATAACTTAGGGTTGTGGGGAACATGGTGATATATTAGGTAAAATCTCAACTAAAAGCAATTCTAGAATAGTGTCTGCTGTATTGGAAATACTTTCGTTGGAAGTCTTTTAACGGATGACCAACCTTAGAACTCTCCCTTAATTTTACACTGCCGGACCAAGGGGTAGATAATATCTGAGAAGTAGAACATAGATTGAGTGGACACTATCATGTCACGACCCACTCGATGGGCCGTGCTAGTGCCCATTATGGACACCCATACAAACCTGCTAAGTGTAACACACTGGAAAACTAAACAATATGGAACTTTAATCAATCAAGCAACCCTAAACATCATATATATATAAAGACCATCTCATAAGGTGTCATAACCATGCGACCGTAAAAACAACATACGCGCACTACAATACCGCCACTATCCCAAGCAATAATAGCCCATGTGTAAGCCACGGAGCCACTACACAATACACAAGATGTACACAGCCAGATGGCTCCCTGTACAATCGTACATCCCAAAAAAAACCATGTCCAGACCATTTCCAAAACATATATATACAACCCACATAACGTCCACAAATCCTAAGAGTACAAGTAGTAACTCGACGGGAACTAAGCCCCGCCATAACCATACGACAAGCAAAGACTACACAAAAATTTATGTACTTCAAAACTACTGGGCTCCGACTAGTGGAGCTCCTCCCTATCAGCAAAGTAGATATTCTAGGGGGAGGAGTACCTAACTGTGGCGTCTACACCTGCGGGCATGAAACGCAGCCCCGCGAGAAAGTTGGGTCAGTACGGACCTTACTAACTATGTAAGCTAAGGTAAGGAGGCAAGGATACCAATATGGCAAGTCGAAACCAAATATCGCTCACAATGTACCCTTGTAAGTAAAATCATGCATATCTTTAACATATAAGGTGGCCCAGCTTCCCTAGTAAAGGGCTCGGCAAATAATCATTAAATTATCTCCGTCCTCATATACTCATACCATTCTCATCAACCAATTGATCATATATATAATATACATTAACCCGGTCCTCTAGTTATTGACTCGTGACACTGCAAGAAACTCCGCACGAACATTACCCGGCGGGGACTCGGTGACATGATAAATGCACTCTGCACCGAGAAGAATATGATGAGCGCACCATAGGCAATTAAAATTATTTCTTATACTCAATTAACAATCAACGTAACCAGCAAGGCTATTAAAGATTACGTTTTATCAGATTATGAACATTTAATACGATATGGAAACGTAAAAGCTCATGACTCTAAGAAGAACTACCATAATATGAGAAATCAATCATAGCCTTAAACATAGCCAATCTATAGAGGAATAGTTGTGGAAGCAAGAATATACGTCACCTAGACGCTCTAGGAAGTATCAAACCTGTCGTTGTTTTTTTTTTTGTCGCCATTTTTTTAAAGTCATTCCAAACAAAGAAAGAAGGGGTAGCGTGACAATACGTAATAAATCAGCCGCACGTCAAATATTTACTACTCAAGCTGTTAATCTATAACGCAACAATCATCCCGAATTAGATAATGTCGCGTTTAACTATTTGTAAGCTAGCAAATATCTAACGAAAATTCCGAGTCATTTCCCCTATTTTCCTTACTTCATATCCCAACCAACAACACAACCCAATTATAAATAGCAATACCAATAACACATATAACCCAACAATCCTATTAAACAGCCCCCTCAAAACAACAGTTCCGTCTCGGCAACCAAGCAGCCAAGCAACGACACACCAAACCGCTGATACTCGTTAATATTTGCAACACATCTACCTTATCGTATCTATCTTCTTGGAGTATATACCCATAATCACATTAACAGATACATGACGTCAAACATAATTTCTTCCCGTATTTTTTCTTAAATCAAACACCCAAACACTAACACACACCACTATAATCCGATTATGGTTTCGTGGTCAATACTTGCACTTAATAAGTAAAAACAGAACTTCCCTAAGCACTGGTCACGGGCACCCGCGCCCCCCTTTTAATATTATGGGATAATAACAAGGTATTCTTAAGACCTTAACCACAAGCCAAGGAGATTACAACCAAATTATTTGCAAAAATGTGCGGCCAAGCGTTGTAGGGTTGGTTTTTTCCTTCCGGCTGCCTAAGCCCAGTGGGGGAAGAAGATGATATCAGCATGCATTTCACCACATTGTTTATTGTTGGAGTGGACTTTTAACCACCATCATTATAGTATGAGTGGAGCACCCCCCCTCTACACGTGTCTCCCTAAGGCCGCTCCCAATCTGATTCTTTTATTTTTTGGCCTTGGTGGTGGGGCCCACTTGGATTAATTAATTCTAATCAGCACTAATTAATTATCACTTAAGTTTACTGGCCTATACATTGCCAAATCATATTAATATCACATTAGGAGTTAACATCCTTGCCTAATATTTCTTTAAATCCACTTAGAACTTTAAAATAAAAATCTCATTCTCCGATTACGTCCCTAGATCATGACGCACACTACGTATAAAAATACTAGCATAACATACATCCCCCCTTAGGGAACTTCGCCTTCCGATGTTAGTTAGCGTCTTTACAAAAACGATTTCCCGGGCGAGTCTCTCTAACGTTATAATACGCAATCAATCCTGCATTCCCGTAACTACAGATGCATCCAAAGTCACACTTACTACTTAATCTCGTTTACCAATCAATATAGTCAAGCTAGGTAGTGTAATTACCTGCCAGGTTACGGGAACAATAGTATACATATTCTCCATTCGTCTTCTCCGCTTCCCAATCATCTCCTATGCTATTATGATTTTTCCACAACACTTTGAGAGACGGAAGACACATCCTTAGTACGTAACCTTCTAACCTGGCGATCATGGTACAAACTAGGGGTTTTCTCCTCATAATGAAACTCCTCTGTTTTACCTGAAAATCATCTTCTATAGGGACTAATCTAGAAGATATCAACCAATACATTTCGTAGCACGATACTGGAAGACTGGATGTCCCGCCTCCAAATCATAGTAGATCCAACTCATAGGCACAACCTGCCTATCCTACAAAAAATCTGATAAGTGCCCCATGTATCTCGGACTGAGCCTTCCCCTTACTGCCGAATCTCAGTCACACCCTCATGGGTGTACCTTCAAGCGAAACCAGTCACCAATCGACCTCCAATCTCGAAGTTGATTATCTCATATGACTTTTTTGGTCGACTCGGCTGCTAATAATCTTTCTTGAATAAGCTTCACCCTGTCCAAGCTTCTGAATCACATCCTGGCCTATAACTTAGTCTCGCCAACATCAACAAACCAATAGGTGATCTGTCACTTCCTTCCCATATAAGGCCTCGTACTGCCATCTTGGCTACTATAATGGGTAGCTATATTGACGGCAACTCAATGATAGGCAAGTGGTCACTCCCAACTACCTTTGAAGTCATAATCAGGCCCGCAAAATATCCTTCTAATGTCTGAATATTTTCCTCAGCCTACCTATTGTCTGAGGGTGAAATGTTGTGCTAAGGTTCACCTGTGTCCCCAATCCCTTCTGAAACAATCCCAAAATGGTGTGGGCTGTAAATTTTGAAATCGTCCTGTCTAATATAATGTACGTGGAACGCATGAATTCGCAACTAAGTCCCTACATAGAACCTCACAGAATTTCAGGCCGAATACGTTAGTCCTGACTTGAAGAAATGGGCCCGATTTTCGTCAGCCTATCTACAATAACCCCATATAGAGTCATACTCCATTGAGTGCTAGGTAGCCTGTAATGAATTCCATCGTTAATCTCCCCATTTCCATTCCGGATCTTTATATCTTAATAATCCACAATGCTTTTGATATTCGATGTTGACTTGTTTACAATGCTGGCACAGAGCCACAAATCCTTTATGTCCTGTTTTTTCATGCCATCCCACTAATTAAGCATCTGAGGTCATGAACATTGTCGTTGACCTTAGGTGAATAGAATAACGGGCAGTGTGCCCTCCCATAACCTGCCGTTGTAGCCAGCCCCGCAATATCGGGTATACAAATTTTTACCTTCATATCGTAACCTCCGTTAGGTGTAACCTTAAATGGTGTCCCCCCCTTTTTTTTTCCTTTTGAAGAGACTGCATCTCTACACTATTCGCCTAGAATAGGGTCTTCTTCGGATTGATGTCTCTTTAACCTCATTATGATTGAGGACTCAGCAAACCTCTCGATAGAAACTCCCTATCGCCTAATTAGCCAGACGGACTCCAGGCTGGTAGCCGCTGACTCTAGAACCATATACCACCACCTCCTTTCAGTTGTAACATCTGTCAGATACCCATGGACTTACGGCTAAAGAGCATCTTCTTACAACTTGGTTTGTCCCTAATTGATAAAAACTATCAACATCATAATCCTTTAGTAACCAACCACCCACCGCCTTTGACGTAAGTTCCACTCCTTTTGTTACAAGATTATTGAACATCCTTAATGATCTTTATAGTGTCCCAATGGACACCATATAAATATGACTCCATATCCTTCAAGGCATGAACCACGACTGCTAACTCCATAGCGTGAGTAGGATGTTAATTTTTCATGACTTCCTAAATTGCGGGAGGCATAGATATAACTTTTCCATGCTGCATCAATACCATCCTAGGCCCAACCCCAGAAGCATCACCGATACATAACATAGCCGTCTTGTCCCTCCCAAAGAGTTTAAGGACTGGAGCTGTAGTCAATTTTCTTTCAATAGTTTGAAGTTTCGCTCACACGCATCAGTCCCACTGGAACTTGGCTGCCTTTTTAGTTATCCTTGTCAAGGCAACGAAATTGAGCAACTTTTCTACGAATCTCCTGTAATATCCTGCTAACTCAAAAGATGCATACTTCAGTAGGTGTCGTAGTCTGGGCCAAGTCTGAACCTCACAACTCGTCATTTCACCACACGAATAACCACTCAGCTCCAATAATATGCCCAAGATGCCACTGAAGTCACAAGAACTCGCACTTTGAAAACAATAGCATAAGGGGCATACAACTTCTGGTGCTTACGCAAAACCCTAAGTACCAGTTCTTAAATGGTCGGGCATGCTCTCCTCTTATGACGTGAATATACCAGAAATATCGTCTATAATATCAATACACATATCAAGGAATGGTTTTAACACTCGTTCATTAATCCATAAACAGACCGCTGAGCATTACTCGAGTCCCAAAGACACACTCTAAACTCATAATGCCCGTATCGGTCCAAATGCCATCTTTGGCATATCTCCTCCCTTACCCCCGCACCTGATGATAATCCTGACCTCAAGTCTATCTTTGAAAAACACTTTGCACCCAACAAATGGTCAAATAGATCGTCACTCCTTGGGGGGGGATAGCCTGTTCTTTACTGTTACTTTTGTTCAGCTTCCTATAATTAATACACAATCCGCGAGCGCCCCATCCTCTTCTCACAAACAGACCCGTGCTCCCCAAGGTAAGGTACTAGGCCTGATGAGCCCTTTTCTAGCAAATCCCTCAATTTCTCTTTAAATTCTTTCCAAATCACAAGTGCATTCTATAGGTAGGTATAGCTATATGCTGGGTATCTCGTCAGTACAACATCGATAGTAAAATCTATCTCTCGTCTGTAGGAGGCTTGGAAGTTCCTTGGAATACATTAAAAAATTCATTAACTCACTACCGGGACTGGATTGAAGAAGGCGGTGCCTCTACCTCTATGTCGGACCCAAACAAAGATGATAATATAGCCTTTTCTAAAACAGACTTCCCGCCTTAAGTATGAAATTAACTTACCTTTCGGTGAACTATACTTCCCTTCCCTCTATATTGATTCCCCTGGAAATTGAAATAGAACTATCTTTCCTCTACACTCAATATTAGGGCATAACCGCAAGCCAACCAATCCATGCCTATTGATAATAATCAACTCAATAATAATTTAACATCTTTAGATATTTTTTACGGTACGAACGACTATATATAACTAACTGGAACAAATATTATTCCTCGATCTAATACAACATCTCCTACAGGTGTGCTACCCAAAGGGTTCTCTCACACTTAGACTCTATTCCGATCCTCCTAGCACAACGGGAGATAAAAATTAAAATGATAAGGTGGAACCTGGGTCTATCAATGCATACACACTCAAGAAATAGTGATAATATACCTGGTATCACATTAGGATGTGACGCCTCTGTTCCTTGCCTATTAGTCCAAGCAATATCGGTTCGAAGGGACCCGCTATAATTGGAAGATCCACCACCGTCCTCTACCACGGGCGCTGCTTTGGTCCTGAATACCCTGCCCCCGTAGGGTGCAATATCCCAGAAGAGATGAACCAGCAACAGACCCAGTAGGCCTGTGCCTCCCACCTCCCCGCACTACCTCTAAGGTGCTACTCCCTCAAGTATGCGCCGACGCTGCCGCAGAAAAACACGCACCTTGCCCAACGACATTCCCAGGATGGACATCCACAACGATAACACCAATGCAAGGTGGCCTCGATTGTCTCAAACCCCTGCCCATCTGTCTGTGACCCTAAACTCCCTAAGCTTCGACAACTTTCGATATCCCGTACGTCAGCCCCTACCTAATGACACATGGGGGTGCACTCTGTGCTGTCTTGGAATAAATCTAACATGCTGCTAACACTCCCGCCCCCCTCGAACTCGTCAGGATACCTGCTGATCTAGCCCTCTATGCCTAGCCTCTATTATAATCTCCTAACATCCCCGGTGCCGATCCTCTACCTACCCGCTGTGCATAATGCCTGCACCCGAGCATGTCCGATCCTGGCTGAAGAAGTCACTTCCTACACTGTCAATCAGATAACGATCCATCCCATCACATACATTACTTGTCTGCCATAATCAGCAACAATATAAGGCTCATCTAGCCAATGATCAACTCGAGGCTATACTCTCGACGCGCCTGCCATTTTGCTTCAAACGGCAAAGAATTTATAGACTGTAGCTCACTTCATCTATGGAGCAGAAAGTGCCTTGCAAAGCCTACACAACCATCCCATACGCATAGGAGCACCCTCACTCTAGATAACTCCTCATAACTCCTACAAATTAATACTCATCCCTCAAACGATACGTAGCCAACCTCACAGAACTCTGTCCTCTGAAGACTTTGATTCTCTAAACTTACGCTGTATCTGATTAATAAACTCTCGGCGGATCATCCTGGGCCTTGAACCCAAAGAACTCTGGAGGATTACACTTTAGAAGTCAACGAGCCTTAAGCTATCAGATATGTCCTCATGATCACTCCTGTCCATGCCCTGCAGCCTGACCTACCATACTCGGATCGCAATGAACTACATAACTCTCTCATTGACCTATCCTCCGTCCCTGACTAAGGAGCTGAGTTCAAAGTGGTGGGTCCTCAGGGCTGGTGTGTCCCTCGAATTGGATCTGCTTCTTCTAAGATCCTTCTTGCGGTGGCAGTGGTAGCTTGATCTCCTCTACTGGATCACAAAACCAGGCATAGCTGGGCACGGGCCCCTAGTAACTCTCCCTCCGGTCCTGACTAGTACCCTTCTCTCCGATTTTGCCCTTCTGGGCGACGGTCCCTCTCTCTTTCTTTGGAGCCATAACTTACAACCAAGGGATTCGTTAGAAGATGGATTATCCTTTTAAATAAGTGTCATCACACGATCTAGAATAAGAAGAAAGATGACATCCTAAATGTCCGAGCTTCCTGTTTATATTGTGGTACACAACCCCGGATAAACAAGACTCTACTAACACGGTCTGTATACAGAACCTCCGAGGAATAACCGCTCTGATAACAACGTCTTTGTCAGACCCATCTGAGGGCCGTGACTAGTGCCTGTTTTGGACACCCACATACAACCTGCTAAGTATAACCAACTGAAAATAAGACAATATGGAATTTAATCAATCAACAATCCAACCCAATGTCATATATATGTATATCAAGAGGACCTCTCATAGAGTCATAAACCATTGAACCGTAACACATACGCGAGCCCAAGGCCGACACTATCCAAAGCATCATACATGCGTAATCCGAACAAGGCTGCCACTACATATACAACAAATGATGTACGCAGACGACAAGGCTGCCCCTGTACAAGCCGTCACAATCCCAAACAAACCATCAAGACCATTATTCAAAACATATATATACAACCCACATATGTCCACAGATCCTAAGAGTACACAGTATGAAAACTCGGACCGGACAGGTCCCCCACCCCCCCCCGCCATAGCCCATGACAACAACAGACTACACGAGAAAAGTTATGTACCTAAAATGAACTGGGCTTCGACAGTGGACCTCCCAATCAGCAGAGTAGATATCCTCGCGGGAGGAATCACCGAACTGTGCGGTCTACAACCTGCAGGCATGAAATGCACCGCCCCAAGGAAAGGGTTTCAGTACGGACAATGTACTGAGTATGTACAGCATAAGCTAAAGCGTACAGTATACCAATATCGGCAATTCGAACCAAAAATATCTCTAACACATGTACACTTTTAAGTGAAAATCATGCCATATCTTTTAACATAAAGTTGCCCCAGCTACTAGTAAGGGATCAACAAATATCATCACATCATCTCCATCATCATCATCCTGAGCACCATCCTCATCACAATCATATATAGAATATACGACCCGACCCTCTAGTGAGGGACTCTGTGACATATGGTAAGAAACTCCACACGAACCATTACCCAGCCTGGACTCGGTACATGATAAATGACTCTAATGGCCCGAGAGAATATATGAGAAACCATGCCATTAAATCATTCTTGTAACTCAATAGAACAATCAATATTAACCAGCAAGGAATTATACCAAAAGATTAACGTTTATCAGATTTGAACCTTTTTAATATGATCTGGAAACTTAAAAATCTCTGACTCTACAATGCACTACCATAAGAAAAGGAAATTTTTTCTGAGAAACATCATAGCCTTAGACATGGCCCTATATATAGAGGAATAAGTTGTGGGAAGCAAATATCCGTCACCTATACCGCTCTGAAGTAGTATCAAACCTGTCCGTTAATTTCTCAATTTTAAAAGTCATAGCCAAACAAAGAAAGAAGGGGTAGCGTTACATACTGTAAGTCGAGCTGGCCGGCCAATAATTTAACTCTGCTCAAGCTCTTAATCTAATGGAAAAGCAACAATCATGCCGCAATTATATAAACGTGGGCTTTACTATTTTGTAAGCCTCGCTAATAATCTAACAAAATCCGGCGCGTGCACTTCCCCTATTTTCCTTCTTCGTCAAAATCAAACAACAACCCAATTATCCACAACAATACAAATAACCCATTAACCCAACAAACCATATTAAAACAACCCCACCCCCCCCCCAAAAAAAAAAAAAACAGTTCCGCTCGGCATGATAGCAGCCAAGCAACGACCACACCGAGCGATAACTCGTTTATAATTTGCATACTCATCTACCTTACGTATCCATCTTTTGGAGTATATACCAATAATCACATTAACATATACATGACAGCAAACATAATTTCCCGTAGTTGTTGCGTTAATCAAAACCTCCCAACACTAACACGACCCACTAATATCCATTATGGTTCTCCGTTCATACTTAGAACATTCAATAACTAAAACAAACTACCTAGGCTCCTGGTCACTGCCCCCTTCTTAATATTAATGGCCATTAACAAAGGTATTCTAAATAATTAACCACCCAAGCAGGGATTACTACTCAAAGTATTTGCAGCGCTGCCAAGATTTGTGCAGGGTTGTTTTCCTCAATTTCCATTGCGGCCTAGCCAAGTGGTGAAGAAAATGATATGCAAATCAATGCATTTTCACAACCTTGTTATAGTAATGGAGTGGATTTCACCACTTTCATTTATAGTAATGGGAGTGGAGCAAGCCCCCCCCTCATACACGTGTCCCACTAAGCCAGCTCCCAAGCAGATCCTTTTATTTTTTGCCTTGAGTGTGGGGCCCCGGAATTAAATTAATCCTAATCAGCACTAATTACTCCTCACTTAAATTTCATGGCACTTTACATTAGCCAATCATACTTAATATCACATTTGGAATTAACACCTGCCTTATATTTCTTTAATCACTTTGACCTTAAATAAAATCTATTCCCCAAGCTTTACGTCTACTAGATCATGACGCGCACTACGTATAAAAATATGAGGCATAAACAATTAATAGATAGGTCGGTTGGTACGAGGTAATAACTTAGTCATTTTGAACAATCTTAATATGAGGTAAAGGGAGGGTTAGTATAGCAACACTTCGGTAGCCGGCCACGGTGTGGAGTGAATTTCTAGAAGCTGGACCAAAGATTTAAGATAAACATAATTTATCACCATCACTTTACATTGCAAGATACTAGGAACAAATGTTATAGTTCGCATTTCAAGTTATGAACCTGTGTGGACACTAGTCCCTATTTGCTTCCTTAATTGTTATCTCCAAGATTTGGAATTTGCTATTGTTTCCTTTATTAGTTTTAATTATTTTTTAATAAATTTAGAAGTAAAACCCCCCTTTATTGTCTTTTGCTTCTAAGGAATAGTTGACAAAATAATTGTAATAATAGAAATAAAGTTTCCTTCTGAAGTATTATCCTCGGGGAATCAACCCCAACCTTATTAGTTGGGTTCTTACTTGATAACGAACGCTTACTTCTTATTTGAGAAAAGTTTGAGAGTCTCAAACTTGGCGTCCGCTTGCGGGGAAAATAGCTTTTAGATTAACTTTAACTTATTACTAAAGTTTAGTCAATATTTTCTTGATTTTTCTTTTTTATTGTTTTTGATTCTTGCAGAACTAACTTCCTTGTATGCCAAATAAACGGAGAGGAAGAGAACTTTATTTTCCTATGACCACTAATTAGAGCGTACACTACGCAATATGAATCGAAACATGGGTATTAACGATGATCATCTATACCAAAATCTTTCAACTCCAGTTAATGCTCATTGTCAGTTATTACCAGATGATCCTGGTGAATATCAATAAAGGGGACAAATTCCCGCTCCACGTCCACAAGAATACTATAGAGGTTATGATAATATTACAGACTTTGATGGGCCACATGTCTTGCCCCTCTATCACAAGGCCACACCCTTTGTGGTAACTAGTAGCCTGATGCAAATGCTCACTGCTAGAGGTTTGTTTTTAGGGCTACCTTCGGATGACCTAGATGCGCATATAGCTAAGGTAAGGGCAGTATATAAAAGTTGTGTAGGGAGCCTTATTTGAATTTTGATGTAATAGGGATAAGCGTATTTCCTCTCTCACTGACGGCGGAGGCTGCTATTTGGTTCACAGAGCTCCATTATAACTCAATTGTCACTTGGAACAAACTAAGGGATGTTTTCTTAGAATGTTACTACTCGTTCTCCAAGAAACTAAATCACAAAGACAGAGTGAACAACTTTGTGGCACTACCAGGAGAGTCCGTAAGCAGTTCTTGGGATAGATTCACTTCATTTGGGAGAAGTGACCAATCACCGCATAGATGATGAGTCACTGGAGGAATACATCTATTGGGGACATGATGATAATAATAAAGCGGTATTGGATACTATAGTGGGTGGTTCTTATGGAGAGTGTCCCTATGCCGAGATTGCTGAAAAGTCAAATACAGGAAGAAATACCTTCGCATTGCAATCCGCAGACAACCCAACCACATATGAGATTCGTGAAGAGATGGATAATATGAGAACTGAGCTTGGTTTGGAATTAAAATATGTTACTGGGGTGAAGAAAAGATAAATGCAGTCAACTACTTGTCTAAAACACCACCACCAAATGATGAATATTATTATGAAGAGGATTCCTATGCGGTAAATGAGCAGACGGGGGGTTTCCGACCGAATTCCCAAGTCTCAAATCAGGAGAATTGGCGCCAAGAACAAGGAAACTAAGGTCGGAACTATGGTAACTATAACCGTGAGGGTAATTATGTTTGAGATGGATATTACATCCGAGACAACAACTTCAACAGGGGTAACTATAGTAACAAAAAATGATAGGAATGGGACGTATGTTCCTCCTCAAAATCGTGAACTTCCTCCTAGGGATGGTGGAGGTAGTATGGCATGAGTTGAGGATATGTTGCACAAAATGATGAAGAGGTTCAATGCTAGTGATGAGGAAATTAAAGAGTTAAGGAGTCACTTTGCAGGTATTGGGCAGAAAGTCGATACACATGCAAAATCTATTAAGAAGCTTGAAGTGCAAATGGCCCAATGATTTGCGACGGTGAACACACAGCAACCAGACAGTCTTCCTAGCAACACTGTCAAAAGTAAAAAAAATGATGGACACTGTATGGAAATCACTACTAGGGGTGGTAAGCAAACCATTGATCCACCTATGCCGTCTAATGAGGAAAAGGTGATAAAAGATAATGATAAAGTGGTAGAGGTTATGGGTAAAGTAGAATATACAATGAAACAGATTTGAATGCCTAAAAAGGTAACTCCCTGCCTATACACCCCCCCCCCCCTTTCTCATTGATAGTGAAAAAGACCGGAGGATGGTATATTCTACATTTTAATAAAAAATGTGAACAACTCTCTACTATCAATTTCCATTTAGTGGAAGCTCTAGAAAAAAAAACACGTTATGCCATGTTTATGAAAGATCTGGTTACAAAGAAAAGATCTGTCACTTTTGAGGATGATGACAGAATTAAGCATTGTAGTGCTATTGCTACAAGATCTCTAATACAAAAGAAAAAAGATCCGGTTGCATTCACTATTCCTTGTACAATCAGTTTATTACATTTTGAGAAAGCATTAAGTTATATGGGGGCAAGCATAAATCTCATGCCCCTCTCGATTTACAAGAAGTTGGGTTTGGATGATCCAAAGCCAACTGCGATGCGACTACTGATGGCCGATCGAACAATAAAAAGGCCTATAGGGATACTCCACGATGTGCTAGTAAAAGTTGAGTTGTTCATATTTCCGAAAGATTTTGTTATTCTTGATGGTGAAGTAGATTTTAAAGTGACTATAATTCTTGGGAGGCCATTCCTTTCTACGGGTAGAGCCTTAGTTGATATGGAAAATGGGCAAATGAAACTTCAATTGAACAATGAAGAAGTGACCTTCAACATTTGTAGGTCCATGAGGTAGAGTGGTGAGCTCCAATTGGTATCTTCTATATCCTACAAAGTTGGTAATTCATCCGAGACACAAATAGAATAACTGCTAGGTGTAGAAGAATTAGCGGCTCTTAATCGTGGTGATGTTTGGTTTAAACCAAAGAAATATGAGTTAGACATTAATAATCGCGAGTCTCCACCCACGAAACTATCTACAGAGGAGGCTCCAATGATAGAACTAAAAGCTCTACTACCTCATCTCATGTATGAATTTTTAGGAAATGGTGACACTTTGCCGGTAATCATTGCATCAAACCTGAATGAACAACATGTTGAGAGTTTGGTAAATAGCTAAAAAGGTTCAAAATAGCTTATGGGTGGACTATTGAAGAAATTATTGGAATCCCTCCTGGTATTTGTTCTCATAAATCAAACTCATGCCTGATCATAAGCCAAGTATAAAGCACAAAAGACTCTTAAATCTACCTTTGCAAGTGGTCCTGAAGAAGGAAATCACTAAATAGTTGGATGCTGGAGTAATATATCCTATCGCCGATAGTAGTTGGGTATAGTTTGTTTAGTGTGTACCCAAGAAAGGGGGAATGAATGTGGTCCCCAATGAGAAAAATGAACTTTCTCCAATGAGATCGGTTACTGGATGGAGGGTGTGTATGGATTACCGTAAATCAAATGCAAGGACCAAAAAAGACCATTTTCCTATACCCTTCATGCATCAGATGCTGGATAGACTTGCTGAAAAAGGATGGTACTATTTTCTTGATGAAGTCTGAGTAACCAAGTGTCTTTAGTGGTGCCGCGATGTTAAATCAGTAGGATAATCTGCAAAAAAATCATTCGGCAACATTCACTGACGGATACATCGATGGACCCTCACGATTGCGATGGACAATCGCATGAATCCATCGTGCCAGGTACATTTTTCATTTATTTTAAAATTAGGGCATTCGTGATGGAACCCATGATGGACCGTCGCATCTATGATGGACCATTGTCGGGGTCTCGTTGCGTCATTAACCAGCAACCTGAGCCTACCTGGCTGGGGAATTTTAAATATTTTCAACCTTTTAAACCCCCCACCCCTTCATTTAAACCGTTTGTTTCCGTCTTTCTCCCATTTCCTCCCTTTCCAACTTCCTACATTTCTCATCCTCCTCTCTATCAACTGATCCACATCACTTCCCAAAATCCCCAAATCCCAAAATCTCCTTTTTACTGGTCGGAGTCTGCTGCTGTAATTCTTCTCTTTATATCTGAGTGCCTAACTTTCTGGTTTTTCTCCTATTCTAAGGTATGTGTCTCTCATATCTACCCATTTACGTTGCATTTTTGTTTTTCAATTACTATTGGCCTATTTATTTTTTATGCGTCTTTTCTCTTTGATCCAATTTGGTCTTACCTAGGTTGAGAGTCCCTTGAATTGCCTTGTTAAAACTTGAGAAATTGGTTTTTAACATTTCTAGTTTGCTAGGTCTTTGGGTTAGAAACATGTAGGTTAATATCAAGTATTCGTTTGAGTCATGGAGGATGATTGTGGCATCCTCAGTTCTGTCATTGAATGATAGAACAAGACATCGACGACAGACCATCGTACCCACGATGGACCGTCATAGGGTCTGTCCCAACATCGCACTATTCATTTTCTCTAAGTGTCTACCAATGGACATATGCAACCGTTATGGTTGTAAGAGACCCTTGTCCTTAGGGTCTTCATTTTTTCTATGTGTCGTTTGACGAACATCTACGACGGACCCTCGTACCCACGATAACCTGTCCTGCACAACCAATATAGTTGTCAGAGACCTTTGTCCTAAGGGCCTCCATTTTTTTGAAGTGTAAACTAACGGATATCTATGACGGACAGTCGTACCCTCGACGGTACGTCCTGCACAACCGTCATGGTTTTCAATGACCCTTGTCCTAAGGGTTTGTATTTTTTTTAAGATTCCACCAACAGACATCTACGATGGACCGTCGTACCCTCTACGGTCCATCCTACACAACCATCATGACGGTAAGAGACCCCTCTCCAAAGGGTCTCCATACTTTTTCTATGTGCCCCACGACGGACATCGACGAGGGACCATCATTATACCGACGGTCCTTCCTTTTTATCCGTCATAACTATCAGAGACTTTCCTTTTGAGGGTCTGGAAATAAACATTGTTGAAGTAAGACATGATGGACCCCGTGATCGTCTGTCATACTCATGACGGTCTTTCAACTGGCCCGTCGTGTTTCACTGCTACTACAGAGATGTCACAATTGCTTTGATCTTATGTGTAGTTTGTCTCGTTTTTTCTTGTCCTGTTTGCTCCTACTAGTACTAATTATGACTCTTTACAGGTACTATCTCTATGGCACCGAAACAAGATAGAGTTTATGCACGTGGTCATTCAAAGTCTGTCGCCCCGTCTGCCTGACTGGTTATAGGATCTGATGATGAGCATTACCCCAAGTACGTGCCCCTAGGCACTACCACTCCAGCACAATCTGCACGTGCAACCAGAGCTACGCACAAAAAGGTGTCGTCCGGCGTAGTCACTGCCTCTCAGTCTGATGAGGAGCGTACACTGACCGGCACACCATAAGGGTCAGCTACACAAGAAGAAGGAGCGTCTGGTTTCTTAGGAGTTTCATGGTCGGATAAAGCCTCTAGGTCCGCAGAAGTCTCTCCACCCGCCACAGCTGCACAAACTTCCTCGTCTGATGAGGATAACAGTCTTGATTCCACTCCAAGCTCACCGACTAGAGTTCCTTCCCCCGTTGCCGACCAGACCAGCCGGTGGTGTGTCGACGAGCAATATGTATGAATGAGTTGTGAATTTGTTCTAAGAGTGAGTGTTGAAAAGTAATCCTTATCTCAAACTGAAATCTTTGTGTGAAAAAGGAGTATGTTGTTTTGAAGTGAGGACACTAGTTATAATACTTGAAATATTAGCACCTCGTTGAGAAATAGAAGAGGGCAGGTGTCAGTGCGTGGTGAGTCGGTGTCATGGTCTGTTTACACATAATTCAAGCCTAATAGTTATAACATGAATAAACATGATGAGAATGATATGGATTGATAGCCAAATGATTGCAAAAGAAAAAATATGGATACTATTGTACATAGATTTTGTAGTGAGTCATAGTGTGTCTCTTGAGGACAAACAACGAATTTAAGTTGTGGGTGTTGACTAACCGTGGTTTCACAGTATTTTTAATGTTTTTTCCTTAAGTTTAGTGTGTGTCCAAAAGCTTTTTTCTATTGATTTTTATTTAAGTTTCTCCTTATTTGCAGTAAATCTGTCCAAAGATGAACGCGGATGTTTTTGAGCGAGAAATGCAGAACTGACCACCTACGAAGCTTATGACGGTCCGTAGGTGGCATCGTAGTGAGGAGAGAAGTTGCTGAAGGAAGATAGGGAAGTCTTATCTAGTGTGGGATTACTAAAGTCCATGAAGGACCGTCATAGCCACGAGGGTCCATCCTGTTATTTCATCATAATAATTAGAGAGTAGTCCCAGTACACAAATTCCAAGAATTTAAAGCATTATGTAAAGGAGACCCTCGACGTACCTTCATTCTTGGAATGGTCTGTCATACCTTTATGTTGATGGTAATGAAGAAAACAATAGAAAAATTTGTGAAGTACGGGACGACGGAGGCCATGACGGCCCATCGTGGCCACGACGGTCCGTCACAAGGTCCGTCGACTCAGACACGTTTTGACAAATTTTCAGTAATTAGAATCCTTCTTTTATAAGGTTTTTGTTTTTATTATAAATAGTTCAAAAAACCTCGTTTTGGGGTTAGACCTTGGAATAGTTAGAATCTTGGATAATCTTTAGTTCTCCTGTTCAAGTATTGAAGGATTAATTTCAGTAATTGATACACTTTTTTCTGGAATTGATTTTTTGTGCTTTTGTTTTGATTAATCAAGTGAATTTAATGATTTATTCTTTCTCATTGAAGTAAATGCATGAGTTCTTATATTACATATATGAATATTGTGATTATGGCTATGGGTAACTAAACTCCATAATAGGGTTGTGGCAACCATGCGCGAATAATGAGGTAAAATCTAACTAAAATAACAATTCTAGAATAGTGTCTTGCATGTATTGATAATTCTTTTGATTAGAAGTATTTTTAACTGACCAACATTAGAACTCTCCTTAATGATACTTGTCGTACAAAGGAGGTAGATAATAGGAAAAGAATTATAAACATAGATTTAGTGTATACTATCTAATAGGCTAGTATTGATTGGTACGCGGTAATAACTTAGGCAAATATTGAATACAAAGATTAATATGAGGTAAAGGTAAGGATTAGTATAGCAACACACATAGCCGGACCAAGGTGCAGAGAATTTTTTTAGATGCCGGACCAAGGATTTAGAGATACATCACTTAACACTTTGCATGCAAGATACTAGGAAAAAATTGTTATAGTTAGAATTATCAAGTTAGCAACCTGTGGGGAACACTTACGCCCTTATTACTTTTATTAATCCATTAAGCTCCGAGATTTGAATCTGCTAGTTGTTTACTTTAATTTACTTAATTATTCTCATTAATTTAGAAGTAAAAAACCCCTTTATTGTCTTTTGCTTTCTAAGGAAATAGTTGACTAAATAATAGTAATAATTGAATAAAGTTAAGTCTAAACTATTTTCCTCATTGGATCTACCCCAACCTCATTAATTGGGTTCTTTACTTGATATGACCGCTTTACTTCTTATTTGAGAAGTAAGTTTGAGCGTATCAGAGACCCTTAGAAAATTTTCAGAATTTGGCTAAGATAAATGCTCTCCTATTTTTGTGAATTTAGGAGGGGCATTTTGGTAACTAGCTAATTGATTTAATTAATTAAGTTAAGTAGCCTAAGTTGAGTTAGTGAATATTCAGTTCCTAAGACTTAGATTCACGTTATCCATAGAAAGCCTTGATTGAAAAACAAAACAATGAACAAACGTGAGAAGAATAGATAAATTACTCTTGATTCTCCTTATGTGATATCAAGGAAGTTCTTCATGATTTTTGTGCAAACTAAAGGATGATCTTCGTCTATTTAATCTAAACTAAGGTATGGGTTTTCCTCTTTGATTCCTTTCCCCAGGAGGCTTTTCAAACTTTTTGAATTCAAAAAAACCGAAATTAGGATTTTTCCCAATGAAATTGTCAAATGTTCATCTAGATCTCCCTTTTTTCGATTATAGTAGTATGTATAACGCAAATGTCGAGCATGTTGTTTGTACGGGATGCTAATATATCCTTATGTGTAGGTTTCTATGATTTGATAATGTCAAATAAGACCTATTGGTTAGATTCGTATGAATAGAGTATCATTTACATCAGATAACAATTGTTGTAATGGCAAATTATGTTCGAGAAGATGAAATTGTTACAAGTCGTTTGTAAAATTTAGTTTACTTTTGAAAGGAATAAAGGTTTCGATTACTTTATGTGTTTACACTAGATATGTTTATAAGTGTTTGAAATGCAATGTTTCCAAGAAGAAATAAGAATGAGAATCAAAGCTTGTTGCTGAATCTTTAATTCCACATCAACTTTATAGATTGCCCAAACTAAGCACTGAATTTTTCTTATAAGCTAATCAAATGTTAAAAGTTGGCTTTCTTAGAATGATTAGATTCATATAGTATATCAATAGAGTTAATTTACATGACAAGATGTAACCCAATGAACTCATAACTTAGGGTATGCCAATAAATGGGACAAGTCCCAAAATTACCCTTTCTTAAATGAAACCTGTGAACTAGTAGAACATTGAATAGGTCCTTATAAACTTTAATAAATGCATGGTAAAAGACTTACAAAATAACATGACAATTAAAGGTGAGGAGTGAAATAAACTAAGCTTATGAGTTATGTAATAAACTAGAAATGGGGTGTAAAGGAAAGTAGACAAAGTCTCACATGCCCTAACAATTATGTGAAAGATACTAAACATAAGAGGGTGTTTCGAACGCATGAGACAAGTCTCATTCACACCATAATGATAATGTAAGATTTAAGTTCACATTCATGAAATCTAGATAGGGATTAAAAGTCATCCATTGAGCTAATCAAACGTCATACTAGAAGCAAACTTCCAAATTGTATGAGTCAACTCTAAAAGTTGTAAAGTATAATAAATTGATCTAAGCACCGATATACTAGTAATGAGATTGTGCAAGCACATGTAAGCCTCATGAGAATAGACTACCACCAAGGTGGATAAGGATCTCCAAATTCTCCTAGTCTTTGAACTATGTCGCCAGCATAGGTTACTAGGTAGTGGATCCACCTAAAAAAGCAAGGAAGTATTTGATTTCACTTTGTCCGGTGAACCCCCACTTTTCTGTGTGTCGAAGACTCTAGATTTCATGTTAGCTCACATGATCTATGTCGGCTAAATGCTAAAGATTTCATTAAGAAAGAAAGAAAGAGAGAACTAGGAAGATGAGGAGTTCGGATAGGATGACCAAGGGGATAGGTTAGATTAAGTCATGGTTTTTGTTATTCTTAGTAATTGCAAAAAAATATCCCAATGGAAGTATTAAAATAATATCCTTAGTAAATCTAGAATGTTCAAAGTGAACATGAGGTCAAAGAATAAGAAATGTAAGTTCAAAGAGAACTAAGTAAGCAAAAACTTATGTATATAAAATCATCAGTGTTTGATACGAATTAAGTTTAAACAGTAATTGGCTTATGCCAATGAGGGGATAAAACCATAATGACTCATCAATTGGAGTATACCAATAAATATTGGCTTATAAAGACATCATGCCCAATATAACAAAAATGGAAAGAATAACTTCTTAGTAGGGTAGTCAAATCATTTCCGTAGTGTTTTGGATTACTTACTTGATTGATTGTAGGAATTCGACTTCAATGAATACTTGCTCTCATAAGTAAAACATAGGATTAAAGAAGATCATTCAACTACACTACAAAAAGCAGAAAAGACTGAAAAATAAACTAAGTGAAAAAGAGGGATCTCTCGCCCTAATGAGAGAAAAAAATATATTAAATTTTGCTTGAGTTGTTCTAAAATAATGATGATGATTCTAAGTTCTTATGTTATGAGAAAAATGAGTTTATGTGGGTTTAAATGCATGAAAATATGTCATATTCATGCATATTCCAAAAACCAAATCAGGAAAGTGAAGTAACTTCAATTTCCAAAATGGCTTGGTTGCTATAGGAAGAGCTTTCTGATCATTCATAGTCCTTTATGTGTTTAGTGCATCACCATACTTAGTAAAAGTGTGTCATAACACCCATATACAACTGCTATTTTTAAAACGTGGAGGTCTGAAAAGAGATGAAGATTAGTTGAAGTTGTTTCGACTAGTTACCTCTAGTCTTGGGTAGTCCTCTTGAGTTGGAGAGGTTGGTACGCTCAAACTACTTCTTAAATAAGAAGTTAAAGCGGTTCGTGTCAAGTAACATAACCAAACTAGTGAGGTGGGGGATGTTCCCACGAGGAAACTAGTCTAGACTTACTTCAAATTGTTCTTATTATGTCGTTGATAACTTCTTTAGAAAGTAAAAAACATAAAAAGGAGGGTTTGTATTTCCTAATGAGTAAAAATAACAATCGAAATTGAAAAAAAGGACACTTAAACAGTGTGAAAGTTGGATTTAACAACTAATCAAGTAACTAGAGTTACTGTGTTCCCCAAAGGTTCTAACTTGATAATTTCTAACTATAACAATTCTTTCTAGATCGTGAATGCAAAAGTGATAAGTTATGTATTCAAATCCTGGTCGGCACTAGAAAATCTCACTCCGCCCTAGTGTCCCGGCTACGGTGGTGTTGCTTCCTAACCCTTAATTCTTTCATCATTATAAAGATCGTATTCGATATTTGACTAAGTTATGCCTCGTACAATCGATACTAGTCCAATTATTAGATAGTATTACACTAAAATCCTCCTATGTTAATAATTTTTTTTTTCCTATTATCTACCTCCTTGGTCCGGAAAGTAGCATTAAGGCGAGTTTTAACGTTTTGATCATCCGTTTTTTAAAAAGACTTCTAGCGAATAATTATTAATACAGCAAGACACATTCTAGAATTGTTATTTTTAGCTAGGGTTTATCCAGTATTTGCTATGGTTGCCCACAAACCTAGTTATGGAGTTTAGTACCATAGCCTAACAACAATATTCAAATTATTAAATAGGAATTCATGTACTTAATTCAATGAGAAAGAATAAAATCCAAAAAGGTTGCTTGATTAATCACCAAAATCACTTGAATAATTCTCAAAGTAATCAATAATATCACGAAAAGTTCTAAATGAGTATCAAGAATTTTTCATACCCAATGTTCACCAGCGAAGTTTAAACAATGTCAGAGTTAACTATCAGGGGTCTAACCTCCAAAACGAGGTTTTCGAACTATTTATATATAAAAATAAAAAACCTTAATTACCAAAGGGAAATCTAATTGCTGGAAATATGCAAAATGCGGCTGGGTCGAGGACCCCGCGAAGGACCGTCGTGGTCAAAGTTTTCCCCCATTACCGTCGGTGAACTCAGTCGTCCCTTAATTGTGAATTTCTTCTGCACGCTTTCTTATCCCCTCGACAGCAAAGTATGACGAACCGTCATAGGCACAACGGTCGTCGAGGGTCTTCGTTTCAAAAACTTCAACTCTCGAAGCTAGGATATTTGGATCACTTATCTGATATTCACGACGCAACCTTGCAGGACGGATCGTCTCCTATCAGGAAGGAACGTCATAAGCTTGGAAATCCCAACACTTGGTCAGACTTCCCCATATTCCTTCAGTGGCTTCTATACACTTCCACCTACGGGACCGTCACAAGCACGACGGACCGTCATCCAGCTCCGTAGGTGGTCTCTTCTGCATTTTCATCTCTCAAAAATCTCGCATTTGGCTTGGGACGATTTCATGCAAACACAAAGAGAAACTTATCATAAAAATTTAGCACAAAAAGGCTTTGGCGCATAACTTAAAGGAAAAAGTATTAATTATACCGTGAACACGGTAATCAACACCCCTCAACTTAAATTCATTGTTTTTCGTCAAGCGATGCACATGACTCACTACACAATCCTTTTACATAGTATCATGTTTTCCTGCAATCTTTGTCTATCAACCCCGATTAATCTCATCAACTATGCATGCTATCCTATTAGTCTTGAATTTTTTTTTGTGGTATCAACACACGACACAGGGACTTACCATGCATTACACACCGATCCTCTTCAATCTCTACCCAAATTCTGGTTATTGCAACTTAAGGTCCTCATTAGAAACAATCCCTCATTTTTCACACAATTGATTTCAGTTTGAGTATAAGATTACATTGCAACACTCGCTCTCGAACAAAGTAACACGCATTCCATAACTATTGCCATACCTCATCTTGACATTATTTTCACTACCAAAAAGTTCGCTATACAACCCTTAGGGATCACGATTAGGACTTTTTACCTTGAACGTAGGCTCAGGGTCAGGTTAGGCGTACATTTTTAGGTATAACTTTAGTGGCTTTGTCCCTCCTTAACATATGGGCCTAACCTTCCTTTCTATTCATTTATCTCGACCAGTTTATCATTCTTTCCCTTTTCTCAATTTTTCATCGTCTTTCATTTGTGGTAAGTGACTCTCTTCTTGTCTTGTTTGTAATTCTTGTATATTTTTTTCTTTTGCTGTGCTTTTCTTTCAACTAATTTTGAGTCACTTACTTTTGTTCTTTCTCTCTCTTTTGTCTTTCAAACCCACTTTCAGAGCATTCCTCATAATAGCCACCCTCAAACTCAGGCTTTGCCATGAGTAAAGGTACACAATACCCAAAGTGGGTCAGGGCCAAAACGAAGGGTGTTTACTGCAGTAGCCACCCCAAAATTATTCTTTTGCATAAAGCTGAGGTGCACATGTCCAAGGAGGACCAAGGCCAACACATTGTTCCCGAAAAGATCAGTTAGGGTGAAAATTGAAAAGAAGGTCTAATTTTAAGCTCAGATTATTTGGATCAAAGAAGGATAGAATTTCATTTGTTTTTCTGTTATTTAAGCTTAGAAATGGGTTTTCTGAATAAGGGGCCTATGATCCTTTCCTAATTGTTCTGTTACGCTTACTTTTAGCAGGACTAACCAGGAAAAGTTCTAGCTCAGTACAAATAGGGACTTATCCGAATTTCACTAACACTCACTTACTGTCATCACTTCCTTATACCAGATATTTAGGACACTATTTCGAATTAAAGACTTAGGGTAATGCAATGGTTGTAACTCTATTAATGCTTAGGGCCACACAATTATCGTATATGCTAGTATGCTTCTTTTCAGTTTATCAGGATATCAGTTTAGGCCATCATGCTAGAATAAACTATGTACAAAAGATATAAAAAATGCCGATTCAAAGAACAAATTAATCAGTCTTTTGGGCGGTAAAAGAACTAGCAAAAGGAAACCCCAAAAAGAGGATAGTGAATTTGGGCTAGGCTACTCAGAACCTTTCACCCTAACACTCACTATCCAATTTACCCACCCCCAACAAAAAAAGTATGCAATTGTCCCAATGCATAAAAATGTAAATACTAGAGTGGTAGGTTAGGTGAAGCAAACATTTGTGCAGCGCAACAAAACGCGTCGATCAGCAAATGGTGGGTACGGTTCCCTACAACCCAACGTCCGCTGCAATCTGGAAACCACTCAGTGATGTGCCTCAGCAACAGCGCACCATCAGGTAGTGCCGCCAGCGATATCACAGTGAGGGAGCTAGAAGCCCAGCCGGCCAATCTACGCTCTATCTGGTGTGCGCCTCTATAAGCAAGTGAGGCTCTCCTGCAGCTCCAATCTTCGGGCGCTCCTTCTTCCGTAATCGGCGCCCTCATCCTCTGCTCGACCCCTAGCCTCTTGGAAACTCTCCAGAGGGGGATGTGGGAATGTCTGGAAGTAGTAAACGGGTGGCCGCTACTACGGTTATCCTCAGCTTGCTCGCAGAAGAAGGGGCCTCAGACTCGGCAACCTTTGCCTTAGGTGTGTCGTATGTATGACACGGAGACTGCGACTGCAGCTTGAAGAGTCGACACATCACGGAGGGGCTGGTCGGGTCAACCATATCAACTAAATGAGTCCAGACGCTGGTTTGACCTCAGCAATTCTTCCGCTCTGTAAACTTGCTGCATCTTTCCTCTCTAGACGTTCTTCATACTCTGTAATTCGCTTCTGCATCCACGCCTGTGAACTGAATATGGTGAAGAAGGGTGGCCATTGTGTCATCTAGTTCGTACCTGCAACGAGGCCGGGGACCAGTAACGGTAGAGGGGCGTGCGAGAGGAGCTCGGGTGCATATGTGCTCTACCAGGGATAGACTCGACAGGGTCAAGTGTCATGGAAAGTCGGTGTAGCTGTGAGGGCATTGGGCGACCGTGTCTGCATGCTCATCAGAAGTGGGTGGAAGCTCTGGAACGGGGCCTCTACGTGGGGCAAACTCATTGGCCTCGTCTCTAATGAGGCCAACATCAACGGTACCCTGCGGGGGTCTTCAACTAATCTATGTGCCTATGGGCACACCTGCGGGCCTGCAAAGGGAAAAGATCATGCACGGAAAGGGGTAGGTTGTGGTGACCTGAATGCCCTATCGTGCATGACGGCTGGCGAAGCCATGCAAAGTCGACCCGAACCAAGCTATCATCGCATCCATCAACAATGGCTGATTCCCAGGAACGATGTGTCAGCAGATGTAGGGAGAGCCAGGCACGGACAAGAAGCCCAGAACTTTGCTGTGAATGGGAGGTTGGACTTCTTGATGGCCCCTCGTCTCGGTGACCCAATGGCCCCTCCCATCTACTGACAGGGTGCAGGGCATCACCTTTGGTGTCTCTCTCAGTGCTGGGGGCTCTCGCCAAAGAAACTTGGTCCTCCTCACTATCTGCCAGCGGTAGCAAATCGGCAGTGATGGGGTCCGAATCCTCTGCAACTCTCGCCGTATAGGAAACGGCGGATGGATGCAGGGGGGAAATGTCAAACTGCATTGCCCCGGACGACGAACCTGCTCCAATGGGGCCGTTTAGCGGGAGCAGGGCCGCCTCTCGATTTTTTTCTGTGATCGGAGAGCGCTAGGAGATGCGTAGAAATCTCGGACCATCTCCTCCGCTTGTATCGTCCCAACAGACGTGCTGTCTCTCCAAACAGATGCCTAGTGAAGAGATTGTGGATATAAGGCATCGTGGGAAGGGTCCCTGAAGTACCAGCCCGCCTTCAGGGTGAGTGTTCGAGTCATCTCTCCTTTATCGTGAGGAAATTGGCGTCGGATAAACTTGAAAAATGAAACTGGCCCTTGACACACAACCGTTGGCTGGTCAGAGGCTGGTGTGGGGACCTGAACTGGTGCGGACGGAATGTTGTTAGGTCGGAACTGTCAGCTCATCAGACGAGGAGACACTGCAGCAAGGGGCGGGTCGCGGGAACCTCTGCAGAGCCAGAAGCTTCCTGGGACCATGATATCCTAAGGATTCCAGAAGCCTCCTTCCCATTTGTGGCCGACCCAGAGGGTACTGTGTGCGGTAGTATGCGCTCCTCATCAAACGAGGAGGGACAGTGACTAAGCACGGACGCACACCGTCTGGGTGTGGCTCTGGGAGCACGTGCAGGCGAAGAAGGGGCGGAGAGTGTCTGGGGGGGGCACGCACTCAGGGTCACGCTAATCATCAGAGTGGATGACCATGCGGGGCAGACGGAGCACAGACTTAGATCGGCCCGCGTGCGTAGGTGCGGTATTGCTTGGGTGCCATAGAGATAGTACCTGTAAAGGATAAATATTAGTATGAGTAGTGGTAAACAAAATAGGCAAGCTTCAATAAACATAAACTTTGAAAATAGTGTGTAGTAATATTGAAAACTGTATTACACGACGAGCAAAATAAAGGCTCGTCGTGTGCTAAGCCGGGGACCGTCATGAGGTCCATCGTGTTGGTACTGGGTCTATGTATATATACATAAACCCTGAAGGAGGGGTCTCTGACCATCAAGACGGCTCGAGCAGGAGGACCGTCGTGGGTATGACGAATCGTCGTAGTAGGACATTTAGAAACTGTTGGGAGAAACCTTAGAAAGGGGGCTCTGACCATCAGCCGGTCGTGCAGGACGAACCGTCGGTGGTTGTATATTGACGGTCCGTCGAAGTGTCGTAGTAGGACACTTAGAAATTTTGGAGACCATAGCAGGGGGTCTCTGACCATATGACGGTCGTGCGAGGACGTCCCCCGTGGGTAGACGGCCGTCGTAGGACCACTAGAAAGGGGGGAGACCCTTAGCAGAGGGGTCTTTACCATCATGACGGTCGTGACAGGGACGTATCGTCGTGGCGTATGAGGTCAGTCGCTAGGGACACTTAGATAATTTTGAGAGACACTTAGCAAGAGGGTCTCGACCATCATGAGTCGCTGCAGGACGGGACCGTCCAGTGGGCTTATTATGACGGTCATCACAGTCACCGTTGAGATGACACTGGAAAAAAAGTGAGAGACCCTTAGAATCAGGGTTTCTCTGACAACCAAAACGGTTGTGCAAGGACGGACCGTCTGAAGACAAAGGACTTCCCCACATGTGTCGTTTGGGACAGGGTTCTAGGACTTTTAGAATGGACCCTACGACGGTCGCGTTGTGCTGCGAGGTCCGTCATCGGGGGTCTCCATTCTGAATAGCAGTGATTGATAGAACTGGGGGGTAAAAAAAAAAAAAACCCCCCCCCAATGCATACCCGATGTGAACCCACATGGTTCTTTAGTTGTTGTGGGAACCTATATGTGTCTATCCCAACTACCTAGGAAACTAACATGCAAAAAGCACTATGGATGGTGGTAAACATCTTGGTAATTACGAACATTGTTAAACCTCGGGCAGCAGAATCGTATAAAGTTAAACAAAATATATGAGGAACCTAAGCTCTTAATACAACTAGTAAACCAAAATGCAAGATAAGTGCCGTATAATATTAGAGACACATACCGTAGAAAATGGAGAAGAAAAAAGATGCAAAGGGACCGGTGGTAAGGTAGACACCTACAACAGCAAACTCGACAGTAGATGATAATTTAAGGCTTTGGAGAATTTGGGGGCAATGATTTTCAGGGGAGGGTGTGGAAGTTTAACAGAGAGGGGAGATGAGAGGAATAGGATAGTAATGGGGGTGAAAATATGGAGGGGTGGGGAGTATAACTGGTCAAATTTCAAAAGGGTCCAGCCGGGGTCGGATGGGAGAATTCTTAATGGCGAAGGTTCCCCGACGAAGTCCGTCGCAGTTGTGACGACCCCCGTCAAGTTTCGTCGTGTGTGCCCTAATGTGATTATAGAAGAAAAAAACGTACCTGGATGACGGATGAATATTGACGGCCGTGTCGTACGCAACGGTCAGTCAATATATCCGTCAGTGACTGATGCCGGTAATTTTCTGCAGAATTTCCCTGGTGATGTGACTGCAATTCCAAAAACCCATTAACAGAAAAATGTACAATTACTAAAAAAAAGGATAAGAATTGGGTTGCCTCCCAAAAGAGCCGGATGATTTAATGTCGCGGCCGACTGGGGACACTGATTACTCAGCCCTCATCAAGTGGTTGCCCTCTATTACTTTATTCCCGATGTTTTATGCCAAATAGAGTTTTGTCTATCTCTATCTCTTAAACGCATCCTCCTTGGATTTTTAATCAAACTGACTCATGATGAAAATACTTGGTAATCAAATAGGCGCCTGTCCATTTGGACTTGAGCTGCCCGGAAGAAAAGGACCCCCAGAAACTGTCTACAAGAACAAAATTCCCCAACCAAACTATTGTTTTGCATTTTCTGTTCAGTTTCCTCTTCATTTTTCTTTGTGGGTATGGCAGAAACGATTGAGCTCAGACTCGCCTCATGGTCTTAAAAATGTTGAAGGGCGCTTCTTCATAATCAACCAAAAAGTCATCCTGTCTTTTTTTGTTCCCTTCTCATATTCAACTAAGTCTCTACCTGTTCAAGGAATGGCCGCCCAAGAATAATAGGGGCACATTAAAAATAGGACCTCACAATCAAGAATAACAAAATCAGCGAAAGATGAATGATTCCCGTTTTACTAAGCACATCATGGAGTATCCCTATAGGCTCTTCCACGGTCGATCGGTCATTATTTAGCCGCATCGAAGGGGTTTGGATCCCCCAAACCCAACTTCTTGTAATTGAGGGGGCCATGGATTTATCTTGCCCCCAGATCACATTAATGCTTTCGCAAAAGGAATGACCCAATTGTACAAGGAATCGTGAACGCACAGGATCTTCTTTCTTTTTGTACGAGGATTGTAGCCAATAGCAATACAAGCTTGTACGTCTATCATCATCCTCGAAAGTGACTGATCTTTCTTGGACCAAGATCTTCATAAATTTAGCATTAACCAGGCCATTTGTTCTGCGAAGCTCTATACAAAAAAGGAATGTTGATAGAAAGTTGTTTCAACATTGCAATTAAACGCAGGTGGGATTTACCATCCTCGGTTTTTTTCATCATCTCTGAGGGAAGGTGGTGGTGGCCTAGGCATGGGGGGAATTACCGTGATGATAAACTCGTAATCTTTTCCTTACTTTCCCTCTGCTTCCCCCCTACCCGTTAAACATTATAATTATCCTTTCTCACGTTGTCCTTAGTAGATGGTATAGGTGGGTCGATGGTTTGCCTACCACCCCGACGTATGTGATTTTTCATTTATAGTGCACAATCATTCTTGGGATTTTGGACGTGTGGCTAGGAAGATGCCCGGTTGCCGTGGTGTGTCACTGTGCAGATAGTTGGGAACACTTGACAATTCGATCTGCTTAATCAAATTACATGTGTATCAACTTTTGGCCCAACACTAGCGAAAATCACACCTCAAATCTTAATGGTATAAACTAGCATCGAACCTCTCATTAATTTTGTGTGAAACGTATCCTCAACTCGCGCCGATATATCTCACCATCCCTAGAGGAGTAACTCACGATTTGAGGAGGGATATAGGGGCCCAGTCCTGTCAGTTCTAATAGGCATAGTTACCCTTGTTTTAAAGTTGTTGCGAGGTTGTGTTTCCATCACGACATAATGACCTCACAGTTGTAATACCGTATTTACGACCTTGTTTCCCTGACCTTGGCGAAAATATCTTATTTGAGCCTTGGGGAGTTCGGAAAAACCCCATTTGTTCATTTACTACATATGAATCCTCTTTATAGTAACCATTCCCCTTAGGGGTGGTGGTTCGCCAAAAGTAGTTGACGGCCATTACAAATCTTTTCTACACCCAAGTGAACATGTTTTAGTACAACAAAGATCGTCTCATCTGAGCCATTTCTTCACGAATCGCATCTTGGCTGGGTGTGTGGGGACTGCTTACTTGCGAGGTGTATCTCCCTATATCAGACTTCCCAGTACTCCAAGCTTTGTTATCGAGAGAATTTTTCTATTTTCACGATCTCGCCTAAGGCATTCTCCATAGATCCACCTACTATAGTGCCAATACCGCTTTTGTTGTTATCTCCTGTCCGATGAAGTATTCTTTCAGTGACTCCTCATGCATCTATACCAGTGATTGGAACACTTGGCTCAAGAATGAGGTGAAACTATCCCCAAGACCGACTAACTGACTCTCCTGTGGTAGTGCCATCAAAGTTATAACTAATGTCTTTGATGTGGTGTAGTTTCTTGGGACCGGAGAGTTAGCGTCGCTAAGAAAGAACATCCCTAGTGGATTTCAAGTAGTAAAAGATGGAGTTGGATGGGAGCTCAGTGAAGCAAATAGTAGCCTCTCCCATCAGTGGAGGGGGAAAAAACACTCTGAGCCCTATTACATCTAGAATCCAATAAAGGGCCTCCCCACAAACTTTTACACACTGCCCTGACCTTAGCTATAGGGGCATGTGGATCCTCAGAAGGGAGAACCTGAAAACAAAACTCTGGCAGTGAGGCATTGTGCCATCAGAGTTACTAGTTTACCACAAAAGTGGGCCGTGGGTAGAGGACAAAAACAAGTGGCCCATCCGAAATGCGATGTTATCAATAGCCGCTATAGTATGCTTGGGGACGTGGAGCGGGAGTTCTTCCCCCTCTATTGCTGTTCACCCGGAGATCGGGTGGTAACAATGCCTGACCATGACACAACAGGAGTGGGATGTTCTGGTTCGGATCCTCAGCATTTATTCCCAAATTACGATTCATATTTCGCAGTGTAAGCTCTAAATCGTGATCGTAGGAAACAATGTTCTCTTCCTATCCGTGTATTTGGCATACAAGGAGGATAGTCTAACAAGAAATCAAAAAAATATAAAAACAAAATAAAATCAAGAAAAATATCAACAAACTATAGTAATAAGTTCAAGTTAATCTAAAAGCTAAATGCCCCGTGGCAGCGGCGCCAAAATTTGATACGCGTCAAATACTTCTTAAATAAGAAGTAAACGTCGCAGCGTCAAGTAAATAACCAACTAGTGAGGTGGTTGGGATCTTCCACGAGGAAAATAGTCTAGATTTTTAAATTAACTGTTATTGATATGTCGGTTGATAATAATTTCTTAGAAAGTAATAAAAAATAAAAAGGTGGGTTTGTATTTCCTAATTGAGTTAAAAATAAACATAACGAAATGAAAAGACACTAACAGTGTTGATCGTTGATTTTCCTCAATTAATCAAAGTCTAGGGTTTACTGTGTCCTTCACAGTTCTTAACTGATAATTCTAAACTATAACAATTCTTCGTTAGTATCCTGCATGCAAAAAGTGATAAGTTTATGTATTTCTAAATCCTTGGTCCGGCATCTAGAAAATCTCACTCCAGCAACCTTGGTCAGGCTACGTGTGTTTCTTCCTAACCCTTATCTTTACCTCATATAAGCATCGTATTCGATATTTGACTAAGTTTTTCACGAAACAATCAATAATAGCCTATTAGATAGTATACACTAAATCTATGTTAATTAATTCTTTTCTATTCTCTACTCCTGGTCTGCCAAAGTAGCATTAAGGCGATTTCTAACGTTGATCATCGTTAAAAAGACTTCTAAGAGAAAGGAATTATTAATACATGCAAAAGACACATTCTAGAATTGTTTTTGTTAACTAGGGTGATCTCATTATTTGCCAATGGTTCCCACAACCCTAGTATGCTGATTTAGATACTCATAGCCATAAAAAACAATATTCAATATATTTAAATAGAATTCATGTAATTACGTATAATGAGAAAGAATAAATCCAAACGGTTTTGCTGATTAATCACCAAAAATTTCACTTGCCAAGGAGCATTCTCAAAGTAATCAAATCTCACGAAAAGTCTAATGATTATCAAGTAATTTTTCACTACAATGTTCACCAATGCAAAAATGAGGTTTTCCGAAATATTATATAAAAAATTAAAAACCAATTACACAAAGAATCTAATTGCTGGAAATCTGCCAAAATGCGGTGGGCGGACGGACACGCGACGACCGTCGTGGTCACAACGGGACCGTCGTTGAACTCGCTTCCAACTTGGTGCATTTTCTTTTATGCTTTCTTCATCCCCCTCCAACGGCAAGTTATGACGGACCGTCATAGGCACAACGGTCGTCGAGGGGTATTCGTTTCAAAATATTCAACTCTCGAACCTGCAGGACGGACCGTCATATCCATGACGGACCGTCATAAGCTTCGTATCCCACACTGCGTCAGTTCCCATCTGCTTCAGCATCTTCTCTACATTCCACCTAAAGGACCCTCACAGGCATGACGGACCGTCATCAGCTCTTAGGTGGTCTCTTCTGCATTTCTTCTCGCAAAATTCTGCATTTTGGCTTTGGAAAGGATTTATGCAAACAAAGAGAAAAACGTATAAAAAATTAGCACAAAAGGGCTTTTGGACGCACTAAACTTACGGAAAAAGTATTAATTATACCGTGAAACCATAGTATATCAGATGCCTACCGTTTATTCTCTAGATTTAGTAGACTAGACATAGATAGTGTATGTTGTCCCTAGCGTTTTCTTTCAAATATTTTTTCAAGCTTTTGTATCAAAGCCGGTGTGGCAACTAGTAATAATATTATGAATTATTCATTTCAATTATTCAATGTGTTAATAGATAGTTGTTTATTTTGAGGAGTTATTGTATCACTATTATGCAAGAATTATATGCAGTCTAAGTACAGTACAGTAAATTTAAAATTTTAAACATTTTTCGATAAATTAAACTGTTGATTGTGATGAAAGCTAAGAAGAGGCTTGTCTGCGACCTTTGGGAGCTTAACGACGTCGGTATCATCTAGGGTCTAGGACCCGGGTGTGACACCAACCCCATTGGACCATCCTATGTTAGGTACTGGGATATTCCTTTAGTTTTCTACTCGGCTAGTGTCACCCGATTAGGTCTTAGGATGTTGGGCACACTAGTTAGTTCATTTTAGTTAGTCCTAGGTTAGTTAGCTTGTTAGGTTAGTTAGTTAGAGCCCAGGATTGGATAGGAAGCTCGAACCCATGTGGCTTGACCCTACGCGTGTTGTCCCTCTAACCGCCCTAAACGAATCGGTTGGGATTGGTCGCATTGTCTCTCGGTAGGAAGCACATGTGCTTGCACATGTGTTGCCGTGCACTTTCCTAACCGTGCACTCTGTAGTGGCACTTGAAAAGTTCACTTCTTGTTCCAAGGATCTTCACTTTGTCCTTAGCCACTTCTTAATCTACATGACCATTTTAAATTATATCATGTGCTATGATACCTAGACTCGAAACTTGGATGTATAGTACCTAATGTGAGTAATCTAAAAAAACAAATGTGTTAGATTAGGGTCTTCATTGCAGGTACAATTCCTAAACAAGCTTGGATTGGAGCATTTGAACAACAAAGTGTATTTTAAGTTATTTGTTAATACATAGAAATTGGCTAACACCCTTAAGCTAATATTCTATAAAATGCCCAATATTACTTAATATTGGTCATTTGGATGCCTTTGTATCCTAATACGTATTCTTGAGACCTAATAGTCTCTTAACTAGACAACTACATTTTCTGGAATGTTACATTATCCCCCCATAGGACTATTCATCCCCGAAGGAATTTTTGAAAAACACATCAACATACTTGAAACTTTACTCGTTGTGAATATCTGATTCATAACATACTCTGGATGATACAGATCACTCAAAGCTTATATGAAGCTTCATATATGAGATTGAGGAACTTCCTTCTTAATCTCACTTTAACTCAATGCACATCACAACTCATACGATAAAAAATCATGTCAACGCTATACAAAACAAAAGCAACATGATTGCAAGCATGAACTCATATTAACACATATAGTGCAAGTATAAACACACAATTATGGACTTAAAACATCAAAACTGACTAATGCACTAAAATTTAGGAAGAGTATATCTAACCACAAGAACTGAACGAGTGAGGGTAACGGGATCTCATGTCGTCCTCAGCCTCCCATGTTGCTCCCTCAATAAGGTGGTTCCTCCATAACACCATTACGGTGGCAACCTCCTTGTTCCCCACCTGCTTCACTTGGCGATCTAAAATTTCAACTGGAACCTCTTCATAATAAAGGTTCTCATCAACTCCTAACCCCTCAATATGCATGATGGATGTTTCATCACTTAGACACTTTTTAAGCATCGAAACATGAAAACTAGATGAACAGAAGCAAAGTCATTAGGTAACTTCAGTTCATAGGAAGCATTCTCTACTCGCTGTAAGATCTCATAAAGACCTATATACTTCCGACTCAACTTCCCTTTCTTACCATTCCTTATCACCCCTTTCATGGGTTATATATTCAGGTAGACTTGATCACCTAACTCGAATTCAAGAGCCCTCTTCCTTTTATCAGCATAGGATTTTTTACGAATGTAAGTAGTAGCCAATCTATCCCTGATATTCTCACCTTTCCAAATCCTCATGTATTATCTTAGGGCCATGGATGGAATAATATCCTAACTAAAACCTCCCATTTAGGGACCTACATATCCTTCCATACAATGCTTCAAAAGGTGTCATCCCAATAATGTAATAGTAGCTATTATCATAAGAGAACTCAATCAGGGGCAAGTGATAATCCCAACTCCCCTTAAAGTCAATAACACATGCTCTTAGCCTTTCTTCAAGAGTCTAAATGGTACGCTCTTCTTGCCCATCCGTCCTTCCCGTGTTTCTTCTTGTGTTCATTTTTCTACACGTAGACACAAGAAGGAACTTAGATGCTAGAATGACACAAAATATCAAAACTCTAGACATCACAATAAAGAGTAGAAGAATGGAAGATTCTTAACATCACTAAGTCTCTATGTCTTAGTTGTGGTGCACTTAAAAACCATAAGATAGAAACTCCCCAACGTGGTTGTTTTCAGCCTTAGTTCCTAGGTAATTTAATACAATTCTCTGATACCAAGTTTGTCACACCCGGGTCCTAGACTCTAGATGAGACCATTGTCGTTAACCTCTCAGAGGTCACAGACAGGCCTCTTCTTATCTTTCATCACAATCATACAATTAAATTTCGCCATAAAATTTAAAACTTTTTATGTTTACTGAAGTGTACTTAGACTTCATGTAATTCAAGAATAAGAGTGATATACTAAAATCTCAAAATAAACAACCATCTATTAATAAAATGAACAATTGAAATTAATACTTCATAACATCATTAATTGTTGCCAAACCGGCCTTAATACAAAAGCTTTAACAAATGTTTGAAAGCAAACACTAGGGAGTCTTCTTCTTTTATATGGTAATCGTTTCATTGGTTTGATTTTATATTTTTAGGTTTATGGCTTAGGTTTCTGAGTTAATTTGACCTCAAATTGGGTTCGTTCTTCAAATGGGTATGTGAGATTTTGATAAAATTAATGCTTAGACTGTTATGTGGATTCATATAAAAAATGAGAATTTGAGAATTTTAGAACATAAGACAAAATAAGAAGAAATGTAAGTTCAAAAGGTACTAAGTAAGAAAAATTACAAGTATATGAAATCATTAGTGTTTGTTAAGAATGAAGTTTTAACAATTATTGACTTATGCCAATAAAAGGAGCAAAAAACATAGTGACTCATCAATTGGAGTATGAATACATGCCCAAACATCTTTAAATTATTCAAATGATCAAACTAATGGGCATAGCCAATAAAAATTGTCTTACAAAGACATCATGCCCAATTTAACAAGAATGGAAAGAATAACTTGTGAGTAGGGTAGTCAAATCATTTCCTTAATCTTTTGGATTGATTTCTTGATATATTTTACAATGAATCATTGCACTCATAAGAAAAAATAGGATCAAAGGAGATCATTGAAATACACAAAAATAAGAAGAAAAGACTTAAAAATAAAATATGTGCGGGAGATGGAAGTCTCGGCCTAAGGGGAACAAAAATATTAAATTTTGTTTGAGTTGTTCTAAAATTATATACATGATTCCAATGTCTTAATTCATATAGAAAATGAGTTTGTGATTTTAAATTTATGTGAAATGGTCATTATTCATAGCGATGCTTTCATACATTAACAAAGTAAGAAAGTGAAGTCACGTCACTTCCAAAAAGGTCATGATGCTAGAGAAGAAACTTTCCTTGATCAGTGTAGTCCTTATGTGTTGTTATGTGCATACACCATATTTTGTACAATTGTTTCACTAATCCATATGAATGTACTATTTTATGGTGAAGGTGCTTGAAGAAGGTTGAAGTTCAATGACGCTGTTTGGTCTAGAGTACCTCCAGACTTCGGTAGGTTCTCTGAGTTCGAGGATTGCCTTACCCTTATGCTCTAGATTAGTAGATGAGACATAGCTGGTGGATGTATCCCTAGAGTTTTCCTTTCAAACATGGTTAAAGCTTTGTATTCAGGCCGGTCTGAAACTATTAATGATATTATTTCGATTCTTCATTTGAATTGGTTCAATCTGTTAATAGATGGTTGTTTATTAAGGCTGTTAGTATATCACTCTTCTGCAAGAAGGAATATATTTGAAAGTCAAGTATACTTCAGTAAGTTTCAAAAGTTCTAAATTTTTTTCTAAATTTAATTGTATGATTGTGCTGAAAGCTAAGAAGAGGCTTGTATGCGACCTCTGAGAGGTTAACGACGCGAGTCTCATCTACGGTCTAGGTCCCGGGTGTATCAGAGTCTATATAAACTCCATATATGATATGTAAGAAGTCTAAGTATTCTTCTCTATGTATATGACACATTCTTGATTTGTAAACACACCATATACACATTATACATTTCATGTTCATACTACATAAGAACAATCTCCTAGGATTTCCCTTAAACTCAACTTGTGCAATGTCTAGGTAAAGTTACATAACCCTATGTATACTAAGTAGACTCCTCAACTCACCCTAGTAAATGTCCATTTACTTTGGTCTTTCATTTTACTTTTGGAGAAAATTTTCCTTAACCGAAATTAAACCATGTGAGCTAAATATGGAACCCGGTGCCATGAAACCCCATAACCAAAGAAGGTGGTCTACTGGCAAAGGTATAACGAAACATGAACATAGCATATTAGGAGGATCCACTAGGTAGTATTCCTATGGGGTCAACATAGTTAAGAAACAAGGAGAAAACTTAGAGACTCATAATTTCATATTGCATGGCATTCTCTATCTCCTTAGAGTGATTCTAAACCTACCTTCAAACTTTGGAAGGGAAACCTCTCATATTTAGATCACGCGGTGCTAAGTTAAAGTTCCTTCTTAATTGCCTTTAAGTTATCATTAATTTTAAATCTTATTGTAGGCTATAGGAGACTAACTCTTTGTATAAACATGATCATTAGGTCATTAGTTTTAGGATTAGAATTTGCTTTCAACGGAAACCTACATAACTAAGATTAACATATCATACTCATATTGTGTAAAGTATATTTGAGAAACATCATCAACCTTGAATTATCATACCCTTACCATGATCCAACATTTAACATATTCATAGCCCATCATATATGCATAGAAACATCATACATACTTCAATTGCATAACAACATCAATTATAGGAAAACATCAATATAATGGAGTAATCATAACTTTAGAAGACTTACCTATTGCTTCCAAGAATATTCATCAAGAACTTACTCTCAATTCACCACAATTATTCAATAATATAGTGAGATACACAATCAGATAACCAATTCCAACCATTATAGTCATATACAATACCAATTCATAGTTAGGGTTAAGGGAAAGGGGATAATTTATGAGTTCATTCATGCAATAGTTTCGATCCCAAAATTGCATGACATTAAGTGAATGGTATAGCATAATTGAATCCATTAGTTAAGGAAAGAACACACTTCAACGAAACCCAACAATTTACAAAAAAAATATACATAATTAGCCATAGAAAATCACAGTTTATTATTATTAGTCATAATCTTCAAGTTTGGAAGAAAACCCATTGTCAAGTAAAAACCCTAGGAATTGAATTGTTTAGAAATCACTTTGGAAGGATCTATTGGGAAAAGGAATCCCAATAGTGATGAACCCAAACGTTAATGAGAATTTAATCCACAAATATATAGAAGAAAAGTTGAGAACTTGACCTTTTTGTCAAAGCTTAAAATTCTCTTCAATGATGGTTTAGTAGAGAGATAGTTTAGAGATAGATGAGAGTGATTTGGCAAATCTGATTTTGACTGCTTGAGAAAGGATTAAAAGTGACCTAAAACCAATATTCGTCCCCTAAGTTACCCAAAATACCCCTTACTTAATTATTCTTTTTGTGAAGTTAAATTGACTTAAAAACGACGCGGACAAATCTAGGAAGTGGCAGCGCATTGCGGGGCCAATTTCAATTCTTCTTTTGAAAATATGGTTTCAGGCAGTGAACCTCATGAAGGCACCGCTTAACAATTAAAAATTTCCTATCAATTTCTTGCTGGGAAATGCGCGATGGGCTTCACATCTTGGCTGTCATAAGCTTCTTTGGCAGCTTGCTCGCCAATGTTCGGGTCCTCCTCAAGGACCCTTCGGGTGGTCCTTGGGGAGTATTTAATAGGTGTATGAAACATTTATACAATAATTTACCTATTTAATGTATTTTTACATGTTTTGGACTTCATTTGACGCTCCCTGACGTTCACCAAACATAGGGTTGTCTACTAGTTCAATTTAGCTGGTTTTTGGACTTCTAGCTCTTTCTTTGCCGTTTTGGCTCTAACCTTTTCGAATTGAATTTAATATATTAATATAGGTCTGTAAACATAATTTTAACTATTATTTAACAGGAGAAGCTCTTGTCTAATTCATGGGACGTCCGTATTGTTACAGTAGTTATTATCTCCTTAAGTATATGAGAGGCTCTAGTTTAACCTAGTTCATTTTGAGGGTTGTTACATTCTCCCCCACTTGCGAAACATTCGTCCTTGAATGACACTAAAACTCCTTCAAAGAGTAAATGACATCACTAGAATCTCATGACCATATCATTATACATATAACAGTCATCATTAATGCACCTAACTTACAAGGAACACCAACTTCACATCATTATGCACTCGAAGCAATACAAGCAATTTGGAACTATTTCCATAATTCAAAGTGCACACATACTTCATCATTTTCAATGCATTATGGACGTCACGACCCAAAAGAACCCCCTAGAAGTTCAATAGAGCTCTCGAATTATGGCAAGGCGTACTTGGCCCTTAGGGGGTCCTGTACAATCCCTTTAACTAGTATTTATTACATAAGACATGAATAGTAGTGCGGAATTAAAACTTTTTAAGAACATGTAATAAAACCTATTCTTCCATAATTATTTAAAGAAACTCATCGTCACAAGGCAAACATAAGATACGACATAATATCTTACGGACACGACCCTAGACATCAAAGTAAAATACATAACAAGTCTTTAAATGAAAACTAAAATAAGGATTATTCCCTCGAATATATGAGGACATAGTTTATCTTGAGAGGAATTTTCCCAAGCTTCGCCTTCAAAACTTCAAAAGATTCAAACCTATACATATATAGTATAGAAAAGAAAGGGGTTAGTACAAAACAATGTACTAAGTATGGCATATCAAAAACATGTAAAAAGGGACATTTTAAAAAAATAACTTTTCATGCCAAATAAGTATAATATTCAAGAAATTAGGAACCAAACATTATAAGAACCATGATTTAACACTTAGAGAATGATTCACATATTTTCAAACCAAAAGAGGCATCTACAGTGAACTTACCAAAACATAATAGTAAGCTTCAATGAACATTACAGTTAATATTTTGAACACTTATGGTGAAATCCTTCCAGTGAATGGTACAGTCCAAGTCATATGAACCCGTTTTCATTTGGAGCTTCCCTAACCCAAGGCTATCGTAATATTCCCTGAAGTAAGCCAAAAAGAAGGATCATCCATACTTTCCATTCAAGGCACACCAAAGCAACCCTTAAGATCACCAAATATTAGGCTTACCTCCTTTGGAATTCAAATCCATGCCCTTGTCTACCATGTGCCACAAAATCATGGAAAATATAGGTCACACTAAAGTGATAGTAGCATCCCATACTACCACTCTCACATAGTGATCCTAATTAATTCCATTAACTCAAGCACTTCACAAAATCATCCATAACATCACACCATAACCCTCATTAACACGAATGTCATGAAAATGCTCTTCGCCCATATATGGTATAGGTCACACTAAGTCCAATGTAAGATTAGCATCACATACTACTACTCCCACTTAGTGCTCCTAATGGTTTCTATTGGATTGAGCACTTCATGATAGTCATTGAGAACATCACCAATAAACATGATAACCTAGTTAAATCAATTCTTTTGTGGGAGTTAGCTTAATCGACAAAGACCATGAGAGGTACTAGACATGCAATCCTGATATTAACCCCTATCAGACAAGGGATCCTCACTTTCCTAGAGTAAGGTTATGTTTCTAAGCATTTACATGGCTTTCAATAGCTCACTATGCGTGACACATAGTTAAGAGGATAGGAATTATACTAGGTAAAATAATTCTCTCCTAACGTTGAGTACTCATCTCAAGAGGGACATTGGAAATACAATATCTCAACTCAAGAAGTGTAATTCACCTCCCTTTCATATCCGCTCGATGCTCGGCATAACTCCATATGAATCCTCAACATTTTAAACGATAGGTCAAGGATAACTAGTGAATACAACATCTCAACTAACTAAGGGTATTCATCCACTAACCTATATTAGATAGCTCATTAGGAATCATTGGGTTTCTTCTGAAAACTTCATCTCAACTCACACAGAGTGTCCACCCCAAGACTCGCCTCTTTACTCAACTTGACTTCATACATTCATTTTGTATGTGTATGTACACTTGAGCACACCTTGCATGTAAGCATCATTTCACTTATATCAATTTCGATACATGTTTTAGACCTTGATTCATCAAAACACACACTCTACAAGATTCACATAATCATATACTTCATTAAAAAAAAATTCGGTAACATATACAACTCAAGATTCACAAGACATAATGCAAGACTCATTTCCAAGATCAATTCATTTCACCTATTAGGCCTTAGAAACCATATAATCAATACATAATAAGTAATATGAAGTTCATCAAATAAACACCGCCACGAACAAGGTGGACCACACCACTCAAGAGCAATTTATAATAAGGAGTATACAATATATAACTCACAATTTAACCAAGTCATCATAACCTATAATGAATTTCTCAATATTTCATCATAATAGTTCCTTAGGGCAATAGCCAAACCAAAAATAATTGCATAAGAAAACAAAAGTTCATGCATTACCCAAACATGCTCATTTAACCCATTTCTTAATCTAAAAGTTTGAAATATTAAAATACATGATATAATTAGGTTTAATAATAAAAATAATCAATTCATACTATAATAGAAAAATTTAAACCATTAAAAACACTTTACAGAAGACACAGCGTTCAAATTCAAAAGATATAAGAAAACTTAAGGTTTGAAACCCTTTTTTTAAAAATCTTTTGGGAAATGATCTTTAAGAAGAGGAGGGTTTAAGGATGGATACCATATCTAAGATAAGAGAAATACCCATGATTTTGGTGAAGAACTCGATCACCAACAATCCTCCTAACACTTCTTGACTCCTAGCTTCCAAAAAGACTTTAGAGAGAATTCTAAGGGCGAAGGGTTTTGTGATTTAGAAATGAAGTCTAAAATTAGGTCATAGGGTTTAGAACACTTTAATATACCTAATAAAATCTAAAACTAACGTCCTACAGTTATAAAACACCTGGGGTGAATTTACCAAACACGCGAAGACTTTAGAGGAAACTTATTGCTTTTAGGGTAGTCTTCACCAACCGACCGTTTGTCAATGACGGGACGTTGGTGTGGTCTCGTTGGTTGAGACCTAGATAAATTTGAAGATTTCAAAATCCCAAATTTATGATCCAATCTACACCCTAGTTTGATGGACCGTTGGTGGACCAACGGATCGTCCTTAAGGTTGTCTATTGGTCATTGTTTTTTGCAGCTTGATCTAAGTCTTGTACCCATAATCTAGGGCCCCTTCTGGGATCTATGTGGGATCGTGCACAGACGTTAATCCCCTAAACTAAGTCTTCCAGATCTTAGTAACATCTCATGCAATTTTCAATCAATACCAACACGTAAAACTCACTCAAACACTTCAAGACACAGAAGTTCTTTCTAAGGCTTATCTTCTAAACGTCATTGACGTTCTTGGACTTTTGACCTCCAAACTTAACCAAAATTCACACACTGCCTAAGAACACTAAAGTAACTCACTTTAAATTAGAATTAACTTGAGAAACAACCATGAATATCTAGTTCACTTTAGTTTATTTTAGGGCGTTACAATTGAGGAACTACCTTCTCTGACATTAAACACGCTCATCACTTCATTATAAAGCTCAACAAGCAATAACTTTAAAATCACACATTGGCATATAATTACAAAAATTTTCGAGGGAGTTAAGCAATTATCATTAAATGCACATTGACATGTGAAATATAGATTAACTACTGATCTTACCATGTTACTGTGATACCATCTAGAACATGCAAAACATTATTCCATAAAGGAACTCAAAGTATAAGGAGATATACAACTCATACTCATATGCAAGACTCCAAACATAACCAAACCACTAAGAATTTTGTCTCAAGATTGAATAAAAATAGAAGGAAAACATAAGTATATTATTCACCTTACGAGTAAACTCCTTCTCCCCCACATAGGGTAAACCCATCTAATAAAAAAACAAAACAACCATAAGGAACTAAAACTTACTGGGACCTTTATTTTTTATTATCTCCTTTGTTAGCTTGAAACACATAGAAACAATTCTTCCTTTGAGTATTGGGTTACGGACCATCTTGAGGAGCTTGGCTGGTCTCCTTACCCTTTGTGATTAGGACATGGAAATATCTCATCTTATGACCCTTTTTTTCACATCCAAATATCCATCCATACCGGCAAGTCACTTACCCAAGTGTTGCTTTCCACAAGTATTACACTTAGCTCTCTCAAAAGTAAGGCCACCTCCACTCCATCCTTCGGAATGTTGGTTAGAAACCCTATTCTTGCCTACCATGGAGGAATCTTGGTTATAAAATCTATTCTTAGACTTAGGTTAACTTGTTTCATCCGACCTAGCCCTCTTTCCATCTCTATTAATCTTTCTAAGCTTTGACTCCTCAATTTTTTGAGCATACACCATAAGTCTAAAGATGTCCATATACTGATAGAGCATTATCGTATGATATTGTTCTTCAACCAAGTTAGAGACACCCATTAAAAACTTATTAATTCTATTCATAGAGTTGGCTATGAAGGATAGGTTATACTTAGAGAGTTGCATGAACTTAAGTGAATATTCTTACACACTTATTTACCCTTGACAAAAGTTTATGAATTCCACTATCTTTTTTTCCCTCAATTCTCAGGGAAATCAAGAAAGGTCGTGTTAAAAACTTCCCAAGCTACCAGGCCTGCCCTTACGGGTCTCCCATCCCTCCATTGATCAAACAACACTTGTTCCGCCTCTTTTAGTTGATAAACGAATAGTTCTACTTTTTCCATCGAAGTCACTCCCATAGCATCTACTACCTTGAATACCTCATATATGAAGCATTTTGTATCCTCGTCCACCTTAGTTCCATGAAGTGTAAAAAGATTCATCCTCATGAAATCTCGGATTCTAGAAGTTGGAGTACTTGCCTTGGGTTGAGGTCAAACTCTTAGGTTATCTTGGGACGTCACATGATAAGTGACAACTTGAGCTTGAGTCATCATGAGTTGGGTCAGGGTTCGAAAAATAACATTTATCTCCACATTAGACACATCCCCTTCAACATTGGGAGCTTGAGGACCTTGGGACACTTGGGGGGAAACCTTCAAATTCACATTATGTTTATTATGTATAAAGACTTTATCACCTAGGGAATGAACTCCCTCACCCCCTACTTCCTCTTCC
This sequence comes from Solanum habrochaites, assembly GCA_027704765.1. Lineage (NCBI taxonomy): Eukaryota > Viridiplantae > Streptophyta > Magnoliopsida > Solanales > Solanaceae > Solanum > Solanum habrochaites. The sequence continues at coordinate 38,033,154 of JAKWJA010002492.1, read as the reverse complement.
ACTCTTTTGTGGTTGTCCTTATTGTATTCATATCCTATAAATACAATAAAAGATATTATGAAAAGACACTTATAACCTCAAATCATTGGCACGACACAAAAGTAATGAAGAATGTGAAACTTCTATCATCCTATAGCCTCCCACTCATAGATGTGTCGCGACATACACCGATGAACAAGCCTCTACTAGACGTGGCTTGTAAGACTTTAGAATCTAATAATATCTTCATAAAACATTATGCTCAGATAACAAGTTTGTAATGATCGAGTATCACCCTTACAAGTCACATGTTGTACTTTACCTTTCGGAGGTCTTGTACAAGCCTCTTAGCTTTCATTCATAAAATAGGTATAAAAAGTAGTGCGGAATTGAAACTTTTAACAACATAACTTATAAGAATTTCTTACATAAAATGTAAGGAACAAAGTCTCATCATAAGAAGAAAACTTGACACATCTTAATATCATAGTGTCATTACCTTTATATAGAAAAGAAACTCATAGCAAAACAAAAGTTTTTAATAGAAATAACCTAAACATAACATCCACGTCCTTGAAAATATGAGGAAGTACTAAGTGACTTGAGAGAACTCTACTTCCCAAGCATGACTTCCAAGAAGCTTCACTTGCCTTCTACGTATACATTCAGATACACAAAAGAATATGGAGTTCGTACAAACATTGTCGTAATTATGGCAATATGCAAAAACATTCTTTAACATGGACATTTTAGTTGAAACATACTTTGCATGCTAATCTAATAAAAATTCATCAATCAAGTATACAAGACATCAATATAAAACCATTATTTAACATGCACGGTAACACTTTCATAATTTTCAACATATATGTATTTCAATAGGAAAACGTTTAATCATTTAAAACTTCCATCCAAAGTTATTCTAAAACTCACCAAGATAATACATGAAGAGACCACCCATACACTTTCTTCAATACACACCAAGATTATCCTTAAAACTACTAAATATAAGGATACATCATTTCATTTCAACAAGTGAACAGTTATTTCATAGAAGAAACATTCATCCATTTATGAACTTCACATAAAGACCGTCCTCTAAGACAACCCCCAAGTTGCACTAGTGCAATGTGAAAGTAGCATCCCATACTACTAATTCAACTTAGTTCCTAGACTAGGCATATAACATTCAAACATTTACATAGCTTTCATGACATAAGGCATAGACCAACGTATTTTATTAACATTAAACATAGATAAACATGATTCATTAACATTATATTGTAACCCATTTATTAATTTACATTCAAGGACACACCAAGACTCCCTCCAAATGCCTACTTGAGTAATACATAGATGGCATCCCTTTCCACCACCTACCCTAAGTAGTACACCCTTAGGAAGACCTAGTTCATTTCATTCATTTGTGGGGCCTAGCTTCAACAGACATAGACAATGAGAGCTTGACATGAAATCCCAATATTTACCTGTACCTTATTAGTGATCCCCACTTTCGTAAGGTAGGGTCGTTCTCTTAGCCTTTACTTGGATCTCTAATAGTTAAACCTATGCAGGCACATAGTTGAAGAATAGGGAGATTGCTTCTAAGTACTACATCTGAACTCACAGAGAGTACTCATATCAAGAGGTAAACTGGATACAACAAAAGTACTCACGAAGAGTATCTGTACCTTCTTCAAATCCTCTTGGTTCTAAGCGAAAATCCCCACGAAGTTTTAGACATTCATTATATTCATTACATATAAGTTAAGAGATTCTACCAAATACTACATCTCGAATAACTAAGTGTATTAATATCTAAGGGTTACTATAGAATACTACATCAAAACTCACAAAGAGTACCCAACACCTAACCTATAATTCAATCATTGAAAAGCTTTTTGAAATAGTGAGGTTGCTCCTAGATGCTACACTTCAACACAGGAAGAGTGTACACCCCATTACTCCCCCTTTTCATTCATTAATGTTCTGTGGAATATTAAGGTTAGTACTACACACTACATCTGTACTCACGAGAGTGTCTATCCCAAATTCTCCATTCATTTGTTCATTCATTCATTAAAGTTCTATTGAGAAAACCCTTTCGGTTGACTGTCATTGATCATATTTTTATTAGCTTCCCTCATTCATTCATTGTGTGTATATGTGGTCAAGACTTTCGCATAATCATCATCATTCATAAAGTATCCTCTCCCTATACCCTTCGTTTTCAGAATAATGAATCAGACGAATTGTCATCATACTTGACACACTATCATACTTCACATTCACATCATCCTTCAATTAGACATAGTATATTCAAGACACACATTCATAACTTCATAAAACAATCTCTACACATATACTTCGTAACATCTCATTACAATACATTCAATGCCTTCAATCCCATAGTCACAATTCAAACATACATTCATATATATTAAGTAAACACCACCTCCATAAGTAGACCATACAACTCAAGATGAATTCAATAACAACTAGACAATATAGATTAATTTACCCTTCATCCAAGATTTGATTACCTTTACTCCATTCTCCAACAATTTATATTAATTAAGCATAATGTCAGTATATAATCACAATACAACATAGTCTATAAATAATTCTAACAACATCTAATCATATTCATCAATCCCACTTCCTATGCCATAATAAGAGAATTAGGATACACATGAGTCCATGGAGTTTTTGATCATAAATTCATCAATTATCATATGAAACATCAAAATTCATCCATTAAAACCTTTTGGAGCAAGGAACCATGCTTAGAATTCAAAATAGAAGAATTTGTGATTTTGAAACATTTTGAAAAAACCTTTGGATTTTCTCCATGAATAAGACAAGAAAAAAGGATAAATTACCATACTTTATTTCAATAAAATCTCCGATTTTTGGTGAAGAAACAACTTAAAATCGTCACTCATACTTTCACCTTGAGTTCTAGCTTCAATGGAGTCTTGAGAAAGTTTTTCTTGGGTAGGAGGTTTTGACTTTGAAAAGTGAAGTCTAAAATTAGGTTTAGGGGTATAAAATAACAAATAATGCCTTAAAACCCCAAATATAAGAGTCAAGTAGTTAATGAGGATGTGGAGTGAATTTCCCAATTAACCCCCAATAGGCAGTAAATTGCATGTCCAAACGACAGACCCCATCTAATAGGTGTCGTATGATCGATAGCCTATCCTATTGGGCATAATTTGTGACAGATATTCCCCAACATGGGGGATAATCTCCAACAACTAAGTTTAATCCATGCCCCATGTTTACTGGGTGTCAATCTATCAATTGCCCATTATTAGGGTCGTGGATTGGTGTTTTCATGCAAGCTTTTTGCCAACGTTTAGGTCCTTCTCAAGGACAATTAGGGTGGTCCTTGAGGAATAGTACCCAGATGAACCCTAAGTGTGACCTAATTAGTGTTAGATTTCTTTCCAATCAATTTGAACACGAAACAACACATAAAACATGAAAAGTCACACTTGCTTAGTCAAGTCTAGTTTCCGAACGTGTTGGTCGTTCTTTTTCTTTAAACTTCCAAACTGTTCAAGACTGACCTCTTAGTCTATTCTTTATACTTTTAACACACGATTAACTAATTATTAACTCATTAAGCACATGAAAGGCTCTACTTTAACCTTGTTCATTTTGAAGGTTGTTACAAAAAAGTATAAAATGTTTTCACATTTAAAAATAAGGGAAACTAAAGTTTTCAAAGAGTCTTCGGGCTAGTTTTCATAAAAGAGTAATATCTTTCTAAATAAAGGAAGCATAGAAACCGAAATTTCCAAGATACCGTTTGAGCTAAGATTTTTAACACTAATCTCAAATGGCAAAAGTAGTATGTTTCAATTATATAAGAGCCAATATATTTTTGGAGTAGTAATCAACACTGAATTGGGGAAAAGCATATGCTTAGATAAATCATATCTCCATAAGACCATGTAGCCACCATGGATACATAAGTTTCATACTTTTTAGATGAACTCTTTTTTACAATAGACTAGTGGATCTATTATGCAGTTCAGGTCTTATACCTTTGGCCATGTATAGGATGTGTTGGAAGCATGAGATAGATCGTTGTATCATCACTATAGATCTTACGTGATGATTGTCGGTTAGAGAAACTCCAAAATAAGTTAAATGTAGTTATAGATATTCACAATTACTTGTATGATTATATACATTTCTTATTTAATGTAGGCTTGCATTCATACAGGGTTAAAAACATGTTTTTAAATAGTTTTTGTTTATGCTGCACTTGTTTTTTAAATTTCATTACACTTAAATGATTTTAGTCGTCTAGAGTTGAGTTCAGCCAGGTAAGTTCTTCAAATTTCTCCTATCTATCCTATATTGTATTGTTTAGCATTCCAACTCGCATACTCATACATTCAATGTACTGATGCCAATTGACCTGCATCATATTATGATGAAGACTCATGTAACGAGGATCGGCATCTATCGCACCATTGATCCAGTTGTGCACTCTAGAGTCAGTTGATGAGTCTCCTTGCATTTCGGAGGACATCTTTTACTACTGTATAATTCATTTGATAGGATGTTGTGGGTTTTGTCCTAACACCTATTCCACTAATGTTAGAGGCTTCATTGACATCTAGTAGTTCAATAGTCTTTACATTACCATTCTCATGTTAAAGACTTGGGTTGCCATTTTAGCGAAATTAAATGTTTAAATCCTTAAATTATCCTCAGTTATTTCATTATTTAAATCATTTAAGTAATTTAATCATTATAGGTGTTATGGTTGTCTTTTGTTGAGTTATGTAAGCCAGGACAAGGTTCCGCTCAAGGAAAACAATAGTCTTTGAGCATCAATCCCACCCAAGATGTAGGCTCATGGCATGACAAACTTGGTATCAGAGAAATTTGTTCAAAACACCTAAAAATTCAATGAAGTTGTGTCTGTAGAGTGATTTTTATCGTTGTGAAGTGTGTCACATCTATGATAAGGAGTATGCAACATTTAGGAAATTTCTCACTTCTTTCATATTCACTTCATTTGTTAGATTTTATCTCTGAATAGCTTCTTTCTAACACGTGCTTATTCATACCCGTCTTTGAGTTTGGCTTTGTTTGAGTAGTCTTTTGGGGCATTTCTTCCCCTGTATTCTAAGAGGAGCTAAGAAATGGTTGTTGACATGAGGAGCACGATTATTTTTTTTTCCTCATTGGCCATATCCTTTCGGTTCTTCTTATACTTTCCCAACTTACTACCATTTGTCTTTTTATTATATTTAAATGTGTGAAGATAAATCCATCTTCATTCAATACAATTAAACATAAATCTCTTAGATTTATTAGGTGAGAATACACTTTCATCCTAGAATCAACATACATATGTGATTAGCACTTTCACAATCTCAATTATAGTATTTTCATGACAACTATACTTTCAATTAACACAAGAGACTAACTTCATTATACAAAATTCATGACACAAAAATTAGGTAAGGTTCAAGAGAGTGGAAACCATCCCAATTACATTTCATGCATTCTTTCATAAATCATGTCCTTTGCAAGAATTTAAAAGTGTATGTACATTGCTCTTCATCATATGTACAAACCCTTCGAATTTTACCTTTTCAGTTCGGACTGAAGGTCATGGTGACCCATATCTCACATCATACTCGGCATAAAAAGGATTCACGATAGATAATAAACACACTACGACCTAATCAGGATCATATCAAATCAATTCCTCCATCAACTTTCATGAAATTAGGTCATATGGTTCACATAGGTTCTTTGAAGATTGTCACAGTAGAATTCATCTGTTAATACCAATATATTCAAAATACAAGGTACAAAACATAAAGAAAACAATTTTGAGTTGAACATGTGGCTAGATATAACAATTCAAAAATTCAAGACCTGTCGTTGATCCTAACACAAGTGTCTTGAGGTATAAACAATTTTTATTAAGTCTATTGCAATGCGTATAGGTCATTTATGAAGTTTAGAAAACAAAACATCCAAGAACTTCCTAGCGTGCCTTAGCCTTTTTGGCTAGCTTTTAGGAGTAAGAAATCTATAAAATTAGGTGGAAAACTGTATAACAAGTGTTTAAGATGATTAATGGTCAAAACGTCTGGGTAAAACTCCCTTAGGAAAAACCAAGGTCCCTTGAGGAGGACCCTAGCACATAGGCGGCCACACCCCACCTTTCACGGGTATGGGGCAACCAAGAGAGGCGGAAAACAAATGGTCCACCGTGTTGATGACACGGTGTCGATGACAAAACTTCATCACAATACACAAAATGTTTGAGGCCCTAAGATGCACAGTATCTGAAATCAACAATGGTTGTGCAACACGAAAGGGCATAGTGGCCGTTGACAGACAAACAGTCCATCGTTCGAGCTCTCGTCTGTGAGGGTGAGTTTCCTGCACAATATAAGTTAGTTTCATTTAATTATTTAGGGGTTTGGGATATTACTTAGAGGTTTAAGGGGATCTAATTATGTTGACTAATCCCCAATATAAAGACCCCAACCCCAATTAATGTAATTAGAACTCTTAACACAAACTCTCTTCCTTTTCTCTTTTTTCTCTCTCTATTTGAAAACACCATTGAAGACAAACAAGAGGGAGGTTTTAGGGGCAATAAAGGTCTGATTTCACCATCAAATCTTCAAAAAATGTTGATGTATGGATTGTATTCACCGTTGAGACCTCTTTCCTAAAAGGTTTCTTCAAATTATTTCCCTTAATTGAGTTTTGGAGTAGGTTTAATCTAATCTCGAAATTGAAGTTATGAATTGAGTTTTTGATGATTTATTTAGTTTATATTGAATATTGACATGTATTTTAACTTTCTTTTGACAATTGTTCATGTTTTGGGCTAAATTTAAGAACATGAACCTCAATCCCTAACCCTAGGTTGTGATCTTGACCTATATTATATTATGATCATCTCACGATGGAATTGGTATTGATGAAATTAGATCCTATTGATTGTTTCCATGAAATAAATGGCAAGATGAAT